>JAPQWS010000004.1:14265000-15465000 GCA_028651295.1 Catharanthus roseus
TATAATATTCTATTTTTTAATTTATTTTTTAGATGTGGTTTAAACTCAAAATGTATGGTTTAAGTGAATTTATATAAATAAAAATGAGAAAAATAATATTAAAGGAAGAATATTCTGAAAAAATTTGCATAATAAAAGAAGAAACGTATAAAAATTCATAATACTCCTCATTCACTTTCCAAATTGAATTTTCATCTTAACCCAATTCCCTTCCCCACCACCCACACAAGCAACTGTCCACCCCCCCTCCCCAAAAGAAACCCCTCTTTCCCCCTATCCGCACCCCCTCCCCCTAAAAAAGAAACCCCATCTTTAATCTCACTCCCCCGACCCCCATTCAAATATTAATTTCAGTCTCTAAACTTATAAATATTATGTTCTATTACTTTATGTATTCATGTCCTAGCTTTTAATTTAGCAAAATGAAAATAAAAAATATTATTGAGGTTTATCTCAAAATCGAAGAATGAATCATTTTTTTTCCTGAATCCAAAGAATGAATCATTTTTTCCTAGATCCAAAGAATGAATCATTAAAAGTAAAAAAATTTATAGTACTCGTACTCCTAGAAATTAAGCAAACTTTTTTACTAATATACTTCCCACTTATGACAGGAAAAAAAAAAAAAAAAAAACCTTCACCACCTCCAACAAAAAAAATTAAAAAAATCCCTCTTTCCCATTCCCACCCCAAAAATCCTCCCCCTAACAAAAAAAAAAAAAAAAAAATCCCTCTTCCCTCCCCCTCCCACCCCCTTTTCCTTGCACTGTTAAATCTTTGGACTTAATTCATGTGCACACGTATTTATATAGCATTTGGACATGTAGACGTACATGTATTGCTTAATTTAATTATGTGTTTGTTATTATATTATTTTGAGACCCAATTAAGGTAATCTATATTTATATAGGTGGGTATGTCATCTTAATAAAAGTATGGGGTCTCTTTATAAATGTGTAGAAATCTAAGGATTGTATTGTAAAACTATGATGGGCTGTTTAGCAAATACATCTATATATTAGGGTTATGGTCCCTGATTGCACGTATGCTTAGATCATTAGCCACCTCTAAAAGTCCCCATCTCTTTGAGAAAATCATGCGGCGTACGTAACAATCAGAAGATTCAAACCCGGTCTTCAAATCAATCAAATGCCATGGATCAAGGTACACGTCTCAATTCGTTATTCTAAATAATCTATTGAGTAAGGTTAATTCTTGGGTTTTATTTATTTAGTTCCATCAATGGTATCAGAGCCTCCTTACATCAAAGATTGTTTAGATTCTTGATTTAGGGTTAATTTTTGAAAATCGATTTCAAGAAAAAAAAAAAAAGGGAAAGCTTTTGTTTTTCTTGCGGCTGTGGTTGCTTGGATATCCATGCTTGCTTGTTTCTTGTTTCTGTTCTTCAGTAAAAAGAAAAAAAAAAAAAAAAGCAGCTTGGTTGATAACCGTATGCATGGATGATGGATGAAGGTTTTTTCCCTTTCCTTTTGGGGTTTACGTATGCATGATCCTTTTTTTGTTGTTTTTGTTCCGCTTGTTTGCATGGATCAAGCATGCAATGATTGATTAATTTTCTCATGATATTTTATTGATATTAATGTGAATTATGGATTAAGTTATTTACATATTATATGCGTTTTTATATGTGTCATCATTTATTTGTTAATCTTGAATTCTGATACATACATAATGTGAAAAATATGTAAATTAAAGTTTTAATATTCATAACAATTTAAGTTGTTTTAACGAGCATGTCTAGTAGCTTTATATTGATTGGTGGAAGTGACATCCTACCAAAGTAGGCTCTCCCATAAAAATCTTTCTATAATAAACTATTTAGATTTCGTGTTTTGTATTTCTTATGTGGGTAGCAATGGCCCAAAGGAAGATTCATATTGTCAGGCTGAGAATTACAAACACATGTGATGATGAACATGTAATAGTTATAGTAAGTGTTAAGTCGGCCCAAAGGAAGGCTTGATACTTGACTGAATTTTACTATTAATGCTCGATTACTATATCAAGAAAATCACTTGCAAGCTAACTCTTTGTCCAAAGACCAGACTTGATGTTGCACCGATATTCTTGTGATTGGATTTGTTATGAATATAGCCCATGAATTGTTAAAGTTTTATATATATGAGTGAGCTTTATTTATTTTTGTTATATTATGTTTTCTGTTACAGTTACTGGTATCTCTATTGCTCAATTATCTGCTAATTTGAGTAATATTCTGCCATTAAATGGTACCAACTTTAAAGCTTGGAAAGACAAGGTTGCAATTCATCTGGGTTGTTTGGATCTAGACTTGGCCATTAGGGAGCCACGACCAGCTGAGCTGACGGATACTAGTACCTCCGAACAACAGAGGGAAATGACTCAGTGAAAACGGTCAAATAGGTTAACTCTAATGATCATGAAGAGTACAAATCCAGAGACTTTTCTTTCTAACGTGACAGATGAGAATAATGCAGTTAAGTTTCTCGAACAGTTGGAAAAACAGTTTATAAAAAGCGAAAAGGCAGAGATTATTACGCAATTGCGTAAACTCACTACCATGAGGTATAATGGTTCGGGAAACATTAGGGAATACATTCTCGAGATGTCTCATATTATATCAAAACTTAAGACACTGAAGTTGGATCTTCCTGATGATCTACTGGTGTACCTTGTTTTGATGTCTCTTCCTCCTCAATTTAGCCAGTTTGAGATAAGTTACAACTGTCAAAAGGACAAAGGGACAGTCAATGAACTCATCTCACATTTAGTGCAAGAGGAAGAGAGAATGAGACAACATAAGGTCGAGAGTGTTAATCACTTTCTCAAAAAGTAACAAGAAAAGAAAGGGCAAAATGACTGCGAATACATGGGCGAAGAAAAAATGAAAGGAATAGTTGAAAGACATAAAGTGTTTTTTCCGCAAAGATCCCTCTCATGTTAAGAAGGAATACCCCAAGTATCACGCATGACGCGTGAAGAAAGGTATGCCTCTAACTTTTGTCTGTTCAGAGGTTAATTTAGTTTCGGTGCCAAGATATACTAGGTGGTTAGATTCGGCTGCCACTATTCACATAAGTATATCTATGCAGGGTTGCCAGAGTTACCGCCAACCAAGGGATGATGAAAGATTCATCTATAAGGGAGATGGCAGTACGACAGAAGTTCAAGCTATAGGCACTTTTAAATTATCGTTAAATACTGGTTTATTTTTAGAATTAAAAGAGACATTTGTTGTACTGTCATTTAGACGGAATTTAGTTTCTATTCCTGTTTTGGACAAAGAAGGTTTTTTCTGTTCATTTGGTAATAGACAGTGTCGTCTCTATTTTGATTCTAAATTGTTGGGAACTGGTTTTTATATTCTCATGATAATTTATATGAGCTTGAGACTGCTTCTTCTAATGAATCCTTGCATGTAAGTACACGTGGTACCAAATGAAAATTAACTAATGAGAACTCCTATTCATTATGGCACAAAAGATTAGGTCATATCTCCAAAAGGAGAATTGACAGACTTGTGTCTGAAGGAATTCTTGAAACGCTTGACACTTCGGATAATAAAATATGTGTTAAGTGTATTAAATGTAAATTAACAGACAAGAAAAGAGTAGGTGCCGAGAGAGCTAAAGACGTTTTAGAACTAGTACATACGGATATATGTGGACCATTCTCTGTGGCTTCTTGGAATGGTCAACAGTACTTCATAACGTTCATACACGATTACTCTCGTTATGGTTACCTATATTTGATACATGAGAAATCAGAGGCCTTGGATAAGTTCAAAGCATTTAAAGCTGAAGTTGAAAATCAACTAGGCAAAATGATTAAATACATCAGATCTGACCGTGGAAGTGAATATTACTGCAGAAATGATGGTTCAAGTGAACAACGTCCAGGGTTATTCGCCAAATTCTTAGAAGAGTGTGGGATCGTCCCTCAATATACTCTGCCGGGGTCACCTAGCATGAATGGAGTTGCTGAGAGACGAAATAGAACCCTTAAGGACATGGTAAGAAATATGATTTGTCATACTAATTTACCAGAATCACTCTGGGGGGATGCACTTAAGACTGCAGTCTATATACTTAATAGAGTTCCAACTAGAGCAACAACAAAAACCCCATATGAGTTGTGGACAGGTAAGAAACCTACCTTAAGACATTTAAGGGTATGGGGTATCCAGCGGAGGCAAGGCCTTATAGGCCTAGTGAGAAGAAATTGGATGAAAGAACAGTTAGTTGCCATTTTGTTGGATACTCTAAACAGTCACGGGGTTACAAGTTTTATAATTCCCAAAACAGAACATTTTTTGAGATGGGAAATGCCCGGTTCTTTGAGGATATTGAGATTGGGAGGGAAGATAAGACAAGAAACTTTGTCTTTGATGAGAACTCAGTTCTCGTTCCTAGTGTTGTTCTTGAACATGTGCAGGTTCTCGTACCTGATCTTGTTCAAGAACAAAATTTAGTACAAGACAATGTTGTGCTTCCTCATAATATAGATCAACAGGCTTTGCCTAAAATTGATCATCCGGTCGCTCCTCAACCTTTTGTTCCTATGGAGCAACCTCAACAACCTCAAGAACCAGTGCCCTTAAGAAGATCCATTCGAGAGAGAAGAAGCGCAATTTTAGATGATTATATTGTGTATCTTAATGAGCATATGAAAAACATTGACTCGGCAGAAGATGATCCAATCACCTTTTGTCAAGAATTGAAAGCTCAAATGCTCATAAATGGATAGATGCCATGGGTGAAGAAATTCAATCCATGAAAGAGAATGACGTTTGGGATCTCGTTCCTTTGCCAGAAGGTGTGAAACCAATTGGTTGCAAATGGGTTTTTAAAACCGAAAGGGATTCATAAGACAATGTGGAGAGATATAATCTAGTCGCTAAGGGATTCACTCAAAAGGAAGGCATTGACTACAAAGAGACTTTCTCTCCTGTTTCTTCGAAAGACTCTTTTAGAATAATTATGGCACTAGTGGCACATTTTGATCTTTAGTTACATCAGATGGATGTCAAAACAGCTTTTCTCTGGGAACATTGACGAGACAATTTATATGGTACAACCTGAAGGTTTAGAATCCAAAAATTCTGAACAATTGGTTTGTAAACTTAGGAAATCCATCTATGGGCTCAAATAAGCCTCTCGTCAGTGGTACTATAAATTTCACAATGTGATATTATCTTTTGGTTTTGATGTAAATGTTGTGGATGATTGTGTGCATCACAAGTTCTGTAAACATAAGTACATTTTTATAGTACTTTATGTTGATGACATCTTGCTTGCTAGTAAAAATTAGGCTTAATGCATGAAATTAAGAAATTTCTCTCGAAGCAATTTGAGATGAAAGATCTTGGTGAAGCATCTTTTGTATTAAGAATCCAAATTCATTGAGATCGTTCTCGAGGAATTCTTGGATCATCACAAAAGAGATACATCGAGAAGGTATTACAACAATTTGGAATGCAAGATTGTAAACCACTTGATACTCCGGTGGCCAAAGGAGATAAGTTTAATCTCAAACAATGTCCTAATAATGACTTTGAATCCAAGCAAATGGAAGGCATTCCTTATGCTTCAGTATTTGGAAGCCTTATGTATGCACAAGTCTGCACTCGTCCAGACCTTGCATTTATAGTTGGTATGTTGGGCAGATTTTTGAGTAATTCGGGTCCTGCACATTGGGTAGTAGCCAAGTGGGTCATGAGGTATTTGCAGAAAACAAAACATTATATGCTCACTTATAGAAAGTCGATAAACTTGAGATCGTTGAGTATTCAGATTCTGACTTAGGTGGATGTCAAGATAGCATGAGATCTACATCAGGATATATTTTTTTGCTATCTGAAGGGGCGGTATCATGGAAAAGTGTCAAACAGACACTCATTGCCTCTTCAACAATGGAGGCAGAATTTGCAACGTGTTTTGAGGCATCAAATCAAACTATTTACGTAATTTCATTACAGGACTGCGTGTAGTTGACAATATTGAGAGACCACTTAAATTATTTTGTGATAACAAAGCTGTAGTCTACTTTTCTAACAATAATAGGATCTCAACAAAATCTAAGTATATAGACCTCAAGTTTCTAGTTGTAAAAGAGCGAGTTCAGAATGATATAATTAGTATTGAGCTTATTGGGTTAGGCTCCATGCTTGCGGATCCGTTAACTAAAGCATTGACACTGAAAGTCTTTATAGAACATACTACCCATATGGGTGTTGTATCTTTAGATGGTGTCTAAATTCAGTAGGAGTCTGTATATATATATATATATATTTATGCTCATACTTTATTTGTTTATTATTGTTAATGTGACAATAATTTTCTACCATTCGCTCATTAAGACTATATTGTTGAGTTATTCATTTCCTATTTATATGTTAAAGTGATCTCAATTATGTTGGACCAGTTGGAAATAGGCATGCATAGATTACATTCACATGTAATTTCCATGCTGCACACTCAACTCAGGTCATTTAGTTGAATTAATACATGCGACCAATGATGGGTTTAACCGTTCTTTTAATGCAGTGAAAGTCTCTTTGATCCGTGTATGAATGAAATTAATGGACAGAGTTGGTTTAAGATGACAAATTAAAGTGTGCTAGCTACTGCAGTGACAATCACATAATTGTTTGTTCAAGTGTATACATGAATATTAGTCCAAGTGGGAGATTGTTAGATCTTTAGACTTAATTCATGTGCACACGTATTTATATAGCATTTGGACATGTAGACGTACATGTATTGCTTAATTTAATTATGTGTTTGTTATTATATTATTTTGATACACAATTAAGGTAATTTATATTTATATAGGTGGGTCTGTCATCTTAATAAAAGTGTGGGGTCTCTTTATAAATGTGTAGAAACCTAGGAATTGTATTGCAAAACTATGATGGGTTGTTTAGCAAATACATCTATATATTAGGGTTATGCTTAGATCATTAGCCACCTCTAAAAGTCCCCATCTCTTTGAGAAAATCAGGCGGCGTACGTAACAATCAGAAGATTCAAACTTGGTCTTCAAATCAATCAATTCCCATGGATCAAGGTACACGTCTCGATTCATTATTCTAAATAATCTATTGAGTAAAGTTAATTCTTGAGTTTTATTTATTTAGTTCCATCATGCACATCATCCTTTACTCATGTCTCTCCACACAATAACCTTTATTTTCACACGATCACATAGATATTTTACTTTTCTTCCTAATCCAAAATTTATATTTAGTATGATGAAAAAAAATCATGAATTATACATACACAAAATCTTTTACACAAAAACATACAAAAAATTTATATTCAATATGATGAAAAGATTGCTATTTTCTAGGGAGAAAAAAGTATAATAATCAGTGCCTTCTTTACTTCGCATGCTTCCCCTTCTTTCCCATTTATCCAGACCACCGGGCATGTTTTGCTCTTGACAAAAGATTGCTATGTAAATCACTCTCTAGTAGTTATAGAGAATTTATGTTAAAATTTCTTTTATTAACACCTCGACAAATATCTTTTAACATTAAAATATGTAAATCACATTCTAGTAACCATAGATTTATAATAAAATTACATACTTTGACCTCTTAATAGTCCTGGTGGAAGGAAAGAAAAAAACACTTGCAATTTATCGAGAAATTTAGTTAGAAAATTAAATGAAGATGCTGAAAGAATGAAACTAGAAAAAGATGAGCGATTATATTTCGTTAAAAAAATTCATGAGACTGTGAGTTATGTAAAAGAAGTTGGTAGATGATACAGTTCTAATAAACCTCCAATGGACCTGATCAATGTATATGGAGGATTAGTTTTCTAGTTGTTTTGAATTTAAAATAAACAAATCACACAAGTTTTCTAATAAAGTTTGAGAGTTAATAATGGAAGCGAATTGACCGCTTAAAAGAAATGGAACAGTGGGATTCAAGTTTTTGGAGGGGATGGGATTCAAGTTAAACTATTCAATCCAAAATTCAAATTGAAATTCTTAAGATTTATGAATTAATTTAACGGAGGAAAAATATTCACAACTAATCATATTATTAATAACTAGTCTAAAAACCGTGTTATGCATGGATAGATATATTGTATGTTTTTTAAAAGAAATATTAAAATAAAAGCAAAGTTATGTTATGTGTATTTTTATAAGATGGATTTCTAAATTTGTATGTTATTTTATATTTTTATGAAAGTAGATAAAATTAAAAAGAAGGTAATTATTTTCTTTTAGGGAAAAGAGCATAGTTATTATAAGCCTAAAAAAATTTATAAAGAAAATTAACTTAGTATATAAAAGTAAATTTTTTTAAGTTAAAGATAAAATACATAAATGTCTGTTTGTTTTTTGGGATGATTTATTAGAAATAAAAAAGGGAAACTTAGTTACTATTTAAAAAAATATTAAATTTAATAATGTAAAAATATTAAAAACTTTAAAAATTTATTAAAAATAACTTAGACTAAAGATCTTAATTTGTGAACATATAATATTCTATTTTTTGAGAAAATTAAAAATATTATTTAGTAAAAAAAGTATTATTTAATAACAAGCCCCAAAAAATATGAAATGTTTGAAAAAAAATAAAAGAATTTAAAAATTCTCTAAGGGTTCATAATACATCTTGAAAAAAGAATTTGTGTTCTCCCACCCTACCCCTTCCCCACTATTAACACCCCCCCCCCTCCCCCCTTCTCCACTATTAACCCCCCTCCTCCCTCCCCAAGAAAAAAAAATTCCCCTCATTCTCCACCCCACCCTCTCCCCTCCCTCAAAATGAACTCCCCCTCCCCGCAAACAAACAAACAAAAAACAAAAACAAAAAAGAAGTAGAAGAAGAACCCTCCTAAAAAAACCCTCTCCCCCCTAAAAAAACCCTTCTTTCCTTCCCCAAAAGGGGTCTCTTACCCTTATCCACTCCCAAAATACCCCCGCTTCCCCAAATTCCCCCTAAAAAATATATTAATAAGCAACTAATTAAAAGACAGTAATGGCATTGTTTATGTCTCTAGAATTCAAGCGAAATTGTTAGCCTTAAGGGCATTATTATTTATGATTTTGTTTATAATTAACATATGTTTGTGTGAGTATTAAGCTAGCCGTTCATAGAATAAAAGAAACACTTTTGGAGTTTCAAGTCTACATCCTCAAAAAGCAAAAGATCTTGGTGATGAAGGCAAAATGAAGGAGAAAAGACCAAGTCATTCCAAGATCAAGTCATTGAAGACTTGTGTCTAAGTTAGGGTGTGCTAAGGTATTTCTTTGTAAAACTCCCTAACTTTAATCTTTGATTATTGATCATATGTGAAGCTCTTTTAAATGATTTTCTCAATATAAACTATTCTTAAAATCTAAGTATTCTTGATAGAACTTTTGATGCCTTTGAAAGTTTTTCTATCTCTAAAAAGAGTATCAAGAATACATGTCTTTGAAATAGAAAGGAAAGCTCTTGTTTTAAAAAACTGGCTGTAAAAAAACTCTCAAAATCAGCCATCCGACTTTAAAACCGGTCGTTCGATTTTTTCTAAGTTCAGAAAAAATCGGTCGTCCAATTTTTTGCAGGACAAGTCCAAATCTATCTGTTTCAAAACCGGTCGTCCGGTTTTCCTGTATACTGTAAAAAATATTATTCGTTACAGAGAGTGCAATGGTCATTTTTGTGAGAAAATATATGTAGAGTTTTTTTATCAGCCAAAAAGTAAGAAGTTCGGTGAAATATTTATTGAGATCATTTAAGATTTTTAAAGAGCTTTAAAGTATATTTATTTCAAACACTTAGCTTCATTGTTGATCTTCATCAAAGAAGAAGTAAAGAGGAGCTTGTAGACACCTTCCATTGAGTTGTATCTTCTATTTCTCAAGCTCACATTGGTAACATTGTTCTTAAACTTATCTCTTTCTCTTATTGATATCAAATGTTTGTGTTGAAAAACCCCTTGGGTAATCCTTTGATTTATATTGTGTTGTGAATTGAGGTTGTGTGCAAAACCCGCGATCCTCAAATTTGTACTTGGTGTATATTGTGTTTATAGTGGATTTGGAAAATCCTTGGGTGTTGACTCAAGGTAGTGGATGTAACTCTTTGAGAGAGTGAACTACTATAAATCTTTGTACATTTCTTTCTAAGATTTTTACTTAATTGTCTTAACCACAAGATTTTGTTTGGTTTGGAATTTTATTAAAAGAGTTTTAGAATTCTTTCTTAAACAAAATTGGAGTTTTATCTTTTAATTTACAAAAGATTTTCAAAAATTAGCCAAAAACCTTATTCACCCTCCCCCCTCCCCCCCTAAGGTTTTTCAATTGGTATCAGAGCAGGGCTTCTCTAAAAAAAGGACTAACACCCTTGAAGCAAAAGATCTTTATTTTACTATGGCTAATGTTTCTAGTTTACCATATATAGAAGGCTCTTCTACAAATAGACCTCCAATAGAACAAACTATACTTTTTGGAAATCTAGAATTAAAAAATATATTTGTTCTTTTAACTTTGATTTGTGGAACATTGTAGAGAAACGTCCTTACATTCCCAAAAAAGATGGAGTAGTCAAGAAGGTTGAAGACTTTGATGAGCTCTACTCAAGGAAGATGACTCTAAACTTTCAAGCTATGAATATTCTTAGTTGTGCCTTGGATGCAAATGAATATAATAGAGTGAGCGGATACGATTTGGCTCATGAAATGTGGAAGTTGCTTGAAGTAACTCACGAAGGCACCAATCAAGTAAAGGAGTCAAAGTTGGCCATGTTAGTGAGAGACTATAAGCTATTCATGATGAAACAAAATGAAACCATTAGTGACATGTTCACATGGTTCACCAACATCACAAATGGCCTAAAGGCATATGGGGAAGAGTACTGAAGAGAAGTGAATAGAAAGATTCTTGATGCAATTCCAAAAGCATGGCAACCAAAAACACTTGCTATTGAGGAGTCAAAAGATTTGAAACTACTTCCTATTGAAGAACTCATAGGATCACTACTCACCTATGAAATGAAAATAAAAAGGTTGAATGAAATGGAAGATGAAGACAAAGGAAGAAAAAGCATTGCACTCAAAGAAAATGAGGATGATCAAACATACTTATCAAACAATGAAGATAAGATTGATGATAATATGGAAATGACCTTGGTAATGAGGAAATTTAAAAGATTCTACAAGAAAGTCTTCAACAATAGAGGAAAGAAACCTTCATTCAAGAAAGGAGGACAAAGTTCATCACTCTTCAAGGCTAGGTGCTTTCAATGCAATAGCTTGATCATCTTGTAGCCGATTGTCCCAAAGCCATTGAAAAAAAAGAAGCTTTAGAAGCTAAGCTTGAGGCATTAAATAAGAAGAAAAATGGCAAGGGCCTAATAGGAACTTGGGATCAAGACTCAAGTGAAAGTGAAGGAGGAAAAAAGGTCAACTTATGCTTCATGGCATTAGAAAATGAGGTACAATCTTCACCCTCTAACTCTTCTAGTCTTATCGATGATATTTGTGATGATGATCCTTGTACTATGCTTATTGAAATATATGGTAAATGCGAAAAGGTTTCTAAAAGAAACAAAGAATTGAAAAATAAAAATTAATTTTTGCTTGATGAAAACTCAAAACTTATTTGTAAAAACAAATCTCTCCTTGAGTCTTTAGAAATCTTGAAAAATGAAATAGAGTGTTCAAACAATGATTTTCAAAAACTTGTTTTAGAAAACAAGAAACTTTGTGAAAAAGTTCACTCAATTGAAAAAAGCATTGTAGATTATGATGGTTTTGAAGAAAAAGGTGTGTGATCTCACTATATGTGTTGAAAAGTTCATAAAAGGAAAAGAAAACTTTGAAAAACTTCTTGGCTCTCAAAGATCACCTTTTGATAAAAATAGTATTGGCTATAATCATTCCAATATTTTTTCTAAACAAACACGGTTTGTAAAGGCTTCATCATCTCACTCACACCTTTGTTGCACCTATTGTGAAAAGAGTGGTCATAAAGGTATAGAGTATTTTATAAAGAAAAAGATTAAAAGGGGAGTGAAAACCATTTGGAAGGTAAAAGAAAATTCAACTAACATCCATGGACCTAAAAAGATGTGGATACCCAAAAGTCATCTCTACTTCTTCTTTTGTAGGAACACAAATCAAGGTCATCTAAGTGGTACTTGGATAGCGGTTGTTCAAGACACATGACCGGAAACTCATCGCTTATGAATGATTCAAAGAAACCGAAAATGGATTTGTCTCCTTTGGAGATAAGAACAAAGGAAAAATCATTGGTACAGGCAATATTTGTAACAATTCTTCTTCTCTTATTAAGGATATTCTTCTAATTGATGGTTTAAAATTTAATTTTCTTAGTATTAGTCAATTATGTGATAGTGGGAAAAAGGTTGTTTTTGAAAGTGATTCTTCTTCTATCATTGATAAGCATGAAAACAAAACTATTTTTGTTGCTAAAAGAGTTGGAAATGTCTATGTCTTTCATCTTGAAGATCTTCTTTCTCAAAACTTAAAGTATCTATCGGTTCATGATGATGATACATTTTTGTGGCGTAGAAGACTTGGTCTTGTTAGTATGGATGTATTGAACCAAATCTCTTCAAAAGAACTTGTTAGAGGCTTACCAAAAACTTTGAGAAAACTAAAACTTTATGATGCTTGCCAATTTGGAAAACAAATTAAGACCACTTTTAAATCAAAGAACATGATTTCAACTTCAAAACTTTTGGAACTTATTCACATGGACTTATTTGGACCAATGAGGACCACTAGTCTTGGTGGTAAGAGGTATGCTTTTGTCATAGTGGATGACTACTCTAGATTTACTTGGACTTTGTTTTTGAGCCAAAAGGATGAGGCATTTCAAAAATTTGTAAAACTTTTCAAAAAGGTTCAAAACTCCCTTGATTGGAAATTGATTTCTATAAGAAGTGATAATGGGAGAGAATTCAACAACCAAGATTTTACAAAACTTTGTGATGATTTTTGGTCTTTCACACAACTTTTCGGATGCTAAAACCCCCCCAACAAAATGGTGTTGTGGAAAGGAAAAACCGCACTTTACAAGAAATGTCAACATTAATGCTTTGAGAAAACTCCCTTCCTAAATACTTTTGTGCCGAGGCCATTAACACTACATGCTACGTTATGAATCGTGTTATCTTGAGACTTTCTTTAAAGAAAACTTATTTTGAACTCATTTTTAACAAAACTCCCTCAATTGGCTACTTTAAAGTTTTTGGATGCAAATGCTTTATGTTAAACACCAAGGACAATCTTGGGGAGTTTGATCGAAAATCCGATGAGGGAATTTTTCTTGGTTATTCTTCAAACAAAAAGGCTTTTAGAATTTTCAACAAAAGAACCTTATGTGTTGAAGAGTCTATTCATGTTACTTTTGATGAAACTAATATTTTTGACAAGAAAGTTGATGATGATGACATAGATAACACTCTAAGTAACTAACCATTGTACACTCAAGCAATGGAAGAACATGCTATGGAGGAAGAAGAGATTCAGGAAAAACAAGGAAATAATCAAGAAGCTCAAAATCTTCCTCAAGATGTGATATATCCAAAGGGACACTCCAATGATGAAATAATTGGTGATGTATCACAAGGGGTAAGTACAAGAAGGTATTTTATTGACAATTTTGCCCTATCATCTCAAATTGAGCGTAAGTTTATTGATGATGCTTTATGTGATGAGTTTTGGATTATTGCTATGCAAGAGGAGTTAAATCAATTTGAAAGAAACAAAGTTTGGACTTTAGTCCCTAGACCATGTAATCACCCCACTATTGGCACAAAATGGGTTTTTCAAAATAAACTAAATGAATCTAGAGAAGTCATTAGAAACAAAGCTAGACTTGTTGCCCAAGGATTCTCATGAAGAGGGCATAGATTTTGATGAAACCTTTGCTCCGGTTGCTAGACTTGAATCCATTAGGATGCTTTTAGCTTTTGCTTGTTTTAAGGGATTCAAGCTTTTTCAAATGGAGTTAAGAGTGCCTTTCTAAATGGTGATATTGAGGAGGAAGTTTATGTTGAACAACCTCCCGATTTTGTGCATGAAAAATTTCCAAATTATGTTTACAACTTTCAAAAGCACTCTATGGTTTAAAACAAGCTCCAAGAGCTTGGTATGAAAAGTTAAGTGGTTTTCTTCTTTCAAATAACTTTTCAAGGGATGTGGTGGACACTACTCTTTTTACAAAACCTCTTGTAACAATGATCTTCTCCTTGTCCAAATTTATGTTGATAATATTATTTTTGGTGCTACTAATGTCTCTTTATGTGAAGAATTTGACTCCCTTATGCAAAAAGAATTTGAAATGAGCATGACGGGAGAATTGACATACTTCCTCGGACTACAAATCAAGCAAACGAAAGGAGTCTTCATCAACCAAAAGAAGTACACCAAGGAACTTCTCAAGAGATTCGGGATGAGCAATGCAAAAGGTATTGGCATTCTAATGAGCTCATCATTGAAGCTTGACAAAGGTGAAAAAGGTAAAATGGTTGATGAAAAGACATATAGATGTATGATTGGTAGTTTACTTTATTTAACGGCTAGTAGGCCGGATATTTTATTTGCCCTATGTTTGTGTGCTAGATTCCAAGCTTGCCCCAAAGAATCTCATTTAATAGCTATAAAAATGTATTTTGAGATACTTAATTTCATCATATGATTATGGCTTATGGTACTCTAAACAATCTTGTTTTGATCTTATTGCCTACACCGATGCGGATTATGCCGGATGTAAGGTAGAAAGGAAGAGTACAAGTGAAAATTGCCAATTCTTGGGAGGATGCTTAGTATCTTCGTACAGCAAGAAGCAATTGTGCGTATTCCTATCAACCGCCGAAGCGGAATACATCGCAACCGGTTGTTGCTGTGCACAGGTACTTTGGATGAAACATAAATTGATTGATTTTGGTGTTTCTTTTAAGTGTATACCTATTATGTGTGATAACACTAATGCCATAAACATTTCCATAAACCCTGTACAACATTCAAAAATAAAACATATTAAAATCAAATATCACTTCATTAGAGATCATATTGCTAAAGGTGATGTATTTTTAGAATATATTTGCACAGAGGATCAAATTACTGATATTTTTACAAAACTTCTTTCGGAAGATCTCTTTTGCTATTTAAGAAAATTGCTTGGTATCGACAAATTTAATGAGTAATGTGTATTGTTTTTGTTATCTGTTTTTCCTTTTACATTTTTTTGTTCTTGCTGACATTTTTTCACAAAATCGGATGCCATTCTTAAAAAATCGGACGTCCGGTTTCAAAACCGGATTCAAGGATTTTTCCTCTAAAAAATTCAGAGACATTCGAACGACAAAACCGGACGGCTTCGAAAAAAATCGGGTGTCCAATTTCTTCAATTTACAAAAACCGGACGACTGACTTTGAAAAACGGTTGACCGATTTTTAAAAACCCGTCGGGTGTGCGCTTTTAAAATTAGATTTTTCTTTAACTTTTCATACTTTTCTCTCAACTCTCTCTCATTCTCTCGACCGAGAACTTCCTCCCTCACGAGACTCATCCGATTTGTTGTTCCGATTTTCACTCTTCTTCTCTTTTTCTTCAAATCTATCTCTTAACATAGCAAAGAAACGGTTCTTCTCTCTGTTTTTATGTCAAAATCTGCTCCATTTGAAACTCTCCATCTCCTCTCAAACCCTATCCGAGTTTCTCTCAAAAATGGTAAAAACCAAGACTGCAAATGTTGGTCAAGGCCAAAAAATCTTGAAGAAGGAAGTACAAGTAGAGGAAAAGGAAAGGCAAAAAGAGTACCCTCTGGAGTTAGGGTTCATGAAGTTAGGGCTCCAGATAGGTTCATTTCGGTAAAGGAGGCTGCAAACTTTGAGAAATGAACTAGGAATGGAAGAAAAATAGCACCGGGTCACTGAGTACATTTAAACAACATGCAAGATATGGAGGCTATCCCTCATCTCTTTGAACTGATTGGTTGGATACCATTGTTGATTGTGAATGAACTTTATTATGTTGAGATGATATATGAGTTTTATGCAAATCTTCATAAGGGAAGAACTGAAAAAGTGGATGATATTCCTCACCAATGGGTATTGACTAGGATTGGGGGTAGAGATATTGCATTTGATGATAGATTGTTAAATCACATTCTGGAAACTCCTCAAGATGGAATAAGATTCTATACTAAGAACAAGAAATGTTTTGATCCAAACTTATATAGTGAAAGACGTTTTGAGGAAATTTTCACTAGAGGAGAAGTTTTGAAGAGACATGATGATAGGAATGTTAATAAGCTTGATGCATATGGGAGATTGCTCCATCACATGATCTCTAACATCATTATTCCTAATGTTGTGCATAAATCATCTATCACCAACATGCACTCCTTTGTGATGCTAGCTTTACATGAACATAGAAGGATGAACTTTGGGTATATGGCTATAGAACACATGCTAGCCACACAATCCTCTTCAACTAAATGCTTGCCTAATGGATGCTTCATTACCAAAATTTTTCAATACTTTATGATCAATTTGGTTGGCATTAGTGGTTACATTGGTCATGACAAGATCTACAATCAACAAACCTTCAAAAGAATGGGGTTTGAGAAAAATGAAGAAGGGGCATTCATACGAGATGGACAAGAAGGTGATGACGATGATGAGGAAGATGATGATGAAGACCAAGAAGGTATGAATGTGGAAGAAGAAGAAAGTGAAGAAGAAACAGAGGCTGAAATCCAAAGAAGAGAAACAAGACAAAAGAAGAGACAAGAAAGAATAGAGGAAGACTCATCTTCGGGGAGTATGAGTCAACTAATGGACATGATAGCCTCTCTACAAACTTCAATAAATACTCAGTTTGATGTATTCGACTGTCGCTTTGAGGTTTTGGACGGGAAAGTCTTCGACATTCAAGAAAGGCTTGATACGTGGATAACAAGATGACCGACATACAAGAACGGGTTATGAGACTAGAGCAAGGAGGAAGAGATGATTGAGATCTTTCTTTTTACAAAACACTCTCCATTTCCCTTGTTTTTCCATGACTCATTCTTTTTTTTTTTTTTAAAAAAAAAAACTCCTTGTGGTTTTATCTTAACATTATGTTTTTTGCCTTAATATATGTCATTTTTTTTCCTTAATATATGTCATTTTTTTATTATTTACTTTTGGTGTGCTATGTGATCCATTTGTTGCTACCTTTTTGTTGCTTTGACTCTTTTGTTATGGACTTCATGATGATAACTTAATGTTGAAAGTCCAATTGCTACATCTTCTATGATCTCTTGAAATTTCTCTCCTAAGGTCCTTTTTTGATTTATGACAAAAAGGGGAGAAAATAGTGCAAGATGTAAGGGGGAGAAACTGTTGTTTGACTTGATATTTGATGAGATATGTTGATGCTTATGCTGATGATGCTTTTTCATATATATATATATATATATATGTATATATGCTTATGCCTTGTTGGTGCCTTAGTATTTCTTATACTTTGTGGAGTGGCTACATAATGATTCTTGCATCCTATGGGCTATTTGGCTTATTTTGGACTTGTTATCTTCTTTAGCCATATTTGATATGAAGCATGTTTTTAGGGGGAGCTATCTCTCTTATGGTGATTGTTGTGCTTTGTTCTTATTATTGATCCTTTTTGAAACATCACCATTCTTTTACTCTTGCTCTTTTGTTCTTCTTGCATATGGGAAAGATTGTTAGCCCTAAGGGCAGTATTACTTATGATTTTGTTTATGATTAACATATGTTTGTGTGAATATTAGGCTAACCATTCATAGAACAAAAGAAGCACTTTTGGAGTTTCAAGTCTACATTCTCAAAAAGCAAAAGATCTTGGTAATTAAGGCAAAATGAAGGAGAAAAGACCAAGTTGTTCCAAGATTAAGTCATTGAAGACATTGAAGACTTATGTCTAAGTTAGGGTGTGCTAAGGTATTTCTTTGTAAAACTCTCTAATCTTAATCTTTGATTATTAATCATATGTGAAGCTCTTTTAAATGATTTTCTCAATATAAATTTTTCTTAAAATCTAAGTATTCTTGATAGAATCTTTGATGCTTTTGAAAGTTTTTCTATCTCTAAAAAGAGTATCAAGAATACATGTCTTTGAAATAGAAAGGAAAGCTCTTGTCTTAAAAAACTGGCTGTAAAAAACTCTCAAAATTAGCCATCCGGTTTTAAAACCGGTCGTCCGATTTTTTCTAAACTTTTTTCTAAGTTCAGAAAAAATCGGTTGTCCGATTTTTTGCAGGACAAGTCCAAATCTTTCTATTTCAAAACCAGTCGTCAATTTTAGGAACTGGTCGTCCGATTTTCTTGTATACTGTAAAAAATATTATCGTTACACAGAGTGCAACGGTCATTTTGTAAGAAAATATATATAGTTTCTTTATCAGCCAAAAAATAAGAAGTTTGGTGAAATATTTATTGAGATCATTTAAGACTTTTAAAGAGCTTTAAAGCACATTTATTTCAAACACTTTAAATCTAAAAAAAACATCTTCTTGAGCTTCATTGTTGATCTTCATCAAAGAAGAAATAAAGAGGAGCTTGTAGACACATTCCATTGAGTTGTATCTTCTATTTCTCAAGCTCACATTGGTAACATTGTTTTTAAACTTATCTCTTTCTCTTATTGATATCAAAGGTTTGTGTTGAAAAACTCCTTGGGTAATCCTTTGATTTATATTGTGTTGTGAATTGAGGTTGTGTGCAAAACCCTTGTATGGGGATCCTCAAATTTGTACTTGATGTATATTGTGTTTATAGTGGATTTGAAAATCTTTAGGTGTTAGCTCAAGGTAGTGGATGTAACTCTTTAAGAGAGTGAACCACTATAAATCTTTGTACATTTCTTTCTAAGATTTTTACTTAATTGTCTTAACAACAAGATTTTGTTTTCTTTGAAATTTTATTAAAAAGAGTTTTAGAATTCTTTCTCAAACAAAATTGGAGGTTTATCTTTTAATTTACAAAATATTTTTAAAAATTAGTCAAAAACCTTATTCACCAACCTAAGGTTTTTCAGAAATGAATAACATTATATTAAAAGTAGAACATGTAGTTGTAAAAACAATTAGAAAAAATAGATGGATGAACTCATTTTCATTTGGTAAATATAACATATGTATTTAATGTCTTCACTAAAGTAATTAATTTAATTAAATTGTTAAAAGAATCTCTATTGAATTTAGTAGAGATAATAGAGATAAAGATAGAAGTTATTCCTCAAAATGTAATTCAATTCATTTAAATATATACTCACACGCCCACCTCCTCCCTCCCCCAAAAAATACTTCTTTTGTCAACACTCCTCTCCTTCCACTTTTTTGCATGTTCAAAATCGGGAAGAATGATTAAAAAAAAAAAAAAAATTAGAATAATCTATATACTTCAATTACAGATAATAAGTGCATTTAGCTTATTTTTTTAAAATAAGAGTTATTGCGAGAATTTTTTTTAATATCTAGGATGCAGTGGATTTAATATAAATGATTAGCTCGAATGATGGAAAGTAACTTTATGTTAAAAATTTTACAAAAAAATTATTAGGTTAAATTACCTTTTTCAACATTTGGATGAAAGACATTTAGTAATATATTTCATTTTCTTTTAGATTAAAAAAAAAAAAAAAACTTCTCCATGACATATCAATTGGACTATATAAATTGGTGAAAATAGTTATGTTAATGTGGAATATGTGACATTTTTAATGCAAAGAATAGAGAAAGAGAGAAAGAGGGAGAGATTATAATAATTTAAGGAGTTAAAAAATAATACTAATAACATTATATATATGTTATAATGAATTAACGAGGCTATATTAATTATTTTAATTTTTCTTTTATTTAATTTAATTTTCACTTTTTTATATAAAATCAATTTTTTTATATCAAAAAATGTCAAGATATAAGCAAATGTTAATATTTTATTTGTGAAAAAAATTTGAGATTAAACCATTGGTAATATATATTTACAAAATCTCTAGTCATGTCATTCATTTAAGGAAATAATGTTTAAAAATGAAATTAATTTCTATAATGTGGGAGAAAAAATATCATTAAATTGTTAAAGAAAAATTGAAGAAATTGGAAACAAATACAAAAATACAAAGCTTAGATAAAATTCAAATATTTCCAATCGATATGCAAAATCTTGGATAAGGATATTCAATCATGTAATCTTTATAGTTTTTTTTCTTTTTATTTTTTTAGGTGCTAGATATACATTATTTAATTAGTTGTTATTTGAAAAGAGCGAAGGGAGGGTTTTTTTTTAAAACATTTTTTGAGGATAGCGGGTAGAAATACAATTATTAAACTTTTGCACTCCATTATGTAATATTTAAATTTTTTTTTCTTTTTTGGTGAAACATAATTATTTTGTTCCTTTTCTTCTTCTCTTTTTGAGGGGGGAGGGGAGGGGGAGATGAATTGGGTGAAGAGGGCGAGTCACTGGTTGAAAGGAATATTAGTTACAAATTTAACGTAATTTTTTAAGCTAGGAAAATGGAAGAGGTGAAGTATAGGAGAAAATAGGGAGGGGGAAGGGGACAGTGCATGTGAAAGAGAGGTCTTTTTTGTTGGGAGGAGGGGTAGGGAGTAGAAATGTTCAATTTTGGGACGAATAACAGTTACAAATTTTAGTTTAATTTTTAGAGATCGTAGAAAAAGTATTATGAATATTTATACTTTTTTTCTTTTAATATTTATTTTATATTTCTTTTTATTTAATGCTATTTTTTCGTTTTATTAATATAAGTTCATTTGAACAACTAATATAGATTGTGACTCAAAGGTAAAGAAGGAGAGGGCAAAAGAGGGGGAGGGAAATGTGGCTTTTTGAGGGGGGAGGGGAAAGGGAATGTGGGGAAGAGTTTTTTTTTTTCTTCGAGGGAATGGGGGTGGAGAAGAGGATTTTTGTAGGGGGAGAGGGCAGGCATGCATTGGAAAGGGTTTTTTTGGGGGTGGGTCACAGGTAGGGTTGTAAATGGGGCGGGTCTTACTCGTATCCGTGCAGGTCATACCCATTTATAGCGAGTAACGTTAAAATTTTATACCCGTGGACCCGGACCTGTACCCCTATCCAAATAGATTCTATTAAATGGGTTTGGATAGGGTACTTTGATACCTAGACTCATATACCCGTATATCCGTTATAATAAAATAATATACATTTATATATTATATTATTTTTATTTTTTTATTAATATGTAATTTATACATTTATGATATTGAGTGGTTTATTTTCTTAATTTAGAGAAAAGAACAAAATTTTATTCATAGTTTAGAGAAGAGAAATTTTTTCTTCAAAATTTCTTCTTCTTCGAGACATCAAGGCATCAGTACTACTGTTTTCTCCATTTGATGTTTCTTATGAACTTGTTTCTCTCTTGAAAATTTAATGCCAGTAGTTTGTTCCAAATAGAATAAGAGATGTATGAATTTTAAAGGTTAGATTTTCTAAAAAAATTTTTATATATATTTTTGTTTAACAGGAAAAAAAAAAAAGAAAAATATCATACAAGTACGGATAGACCCAAACCCTACCTTAGACACTGAAGGATCGAGTCCGGGTCCATAAATTTTATACCTAGATGATCTAGGTCTGGGAGTACCCAGAGGGTCTGGACCCATTTATACCCTTAGTCACAAGTAGGGCTGTAAACGGGGCGGGTCTTACCCGTACCCTCACGGGTCTGTACCCGTTTTTAGTGGGTAATGTTTAAATTTTATATCCGCAGACCCGTATCCGTACCTGTACCCGTATTTATACTGCTATATGGGTCCGGGTAAGGTATGGTGATGCCCAGACCCGTATACCCGTATCCCCGTATTAATAAAATAATAATATATTTTATATATTATATTATATTAATATATAATTTATAATTTTTTTAACATATTATTTTACTCTTATCTTTAACCCTAACCTACTACCTCTACCTACCAACCAACTAAACTCACATCACATCACATGTGTTTGATGACAATGATATTGTTGAGAGTTTTTCCATTCCTTCAGTTGCATTTGCAGAGAAAAATTGATGTGAGTTTTTTTATCTTTAGTTACATTTTCATAATTATATATATTTTACATACACTTATAAAATTATAATATATACTCACTTCAATATTTCTTTTGTAGGAGACAAATATGAGCAAACGGTATCCAAAATCTAAATGCTTTGATTAATGTATTTTATTGAACTAGAACTTTTATTTTTATTCGATTAATGTACTATGACAATTTTGTGTATATTTGAACTTTTAATTATGTGAATTAGAGATGTTAAATGATTTTATTTGTTGAAAGAAAGGTTAAGGAGATTATGTTAATCATGTTAAAATTTTTATTTTTTGAATTATACGAAATAAAATAGAAAAATGTCATACGTGTACGGGAATACCCGTACCCTACCCTGGACCCTGAAGGGTCGGGTCTGGGTCCAGAATTTTATACCCTGGAGGGTATGGGTCCAAGTCTGGGTCCAAGTTTCATTATAAGGGTACGGGTCCGGGTCTGGGAATACCCTGAGGGTCTGGACCCGTTTATAGCCCTAGTCACAAGTATGTGTGTGAAAGAGGATTTTTTTAGGGTGGAGAGAAAATGAATTTTTTTTGGAGGGTAGAGAGTAAGGGGCGTGCTTGTGGGTATGAGAAAAAGAGGGGGAAGTAGGAAGGCAAGGGGGAAGGAGAGGATATATATATATATATATATATATATATTTTGATGGAAAGATATTAGTTGCATATCTTAGCTTAATTTTCTTTTAATATTTAATTTATTATTTTATTCTTATACTTTTTTATTTAATATTATTTTTTTAATTTTTATTTATTTAAATTCATTTGAATTCAGACTGCATCTAAAAAAATAAATAAAGAATAGAATATTATATATATTTAATTAAAATAATATTTTTATTTAAAAAAATAGACCATTTAAATTCATTTGAATTCAGACTGCATCTAAAAAAATAAATAAAGAATAGAATATTATATATATTTAATTAAAATAATATTTTTATTTAAAAAAATAGACCTTTTAATTATAAAAATTATATTTTTGTGTATAGCATGGTTTTGTACCAGTGTGTATATATATAATAAAATACAACTTTTATCTTTTAAAAAAATACGGTTTAGTTCGCAGCCCATCTGCATCAGTTTGTACAAATTGCAAATTAAACGATGTGGGTAAAAAAACTTACATTTTAAACTGTTCTATGTTTAAAAATTCATATTCGCATAAAAAACGGACAGTACGAACTGATTCGTAGACTCATTTTGACAGTACTGAATGTGAATGAAAGTATAAAAATAGTTCAATTGTAAAAAAAGTAAATATAAAAACTTTTTTTTATTAAGAGAACGAAAAATAAATTTTAGTGAAAGAAAGAAAGATATACTCTCCCTTTTGTAGTATTTTGAACCAATTATTTTAATTTAAAATATTTAAACGGGAGCTAACTTTTCAAACCAGTCCTATCCATATGACTTCACTTAGCCAATATACGAGAAAGAACGGATTTGAGGTCTGAACCAAACCTTCAAACACGGTCAAGGAAGGTATAGGTGAAGGGGGGGAGAAGGAGAAAAAAAAAAAAAAAAAGGGTCCCACGTTATCTTTGCATGCGCGTTCCATCACGCGCTATTTCAAGCAAGCATCAAATCATTCTCTTTTTTGAACTCCTTCTTTCTCTGACACCAATGTTGTGAAGACCAAAATAACGTTAGTACTTTCTCTTTTCTTTTCATTTAAAAAACCGCTTTTTCGAAATAATCGCGATAATAACGCGATAACGATAAATTAGCCGAGTAATTAAATGCTCTAGAAAGCGACAGTACCGCCTCATGCTACGTAATTCAAACCGAATATTCAACTCTATTTGAATCACTACTTTCAATTCCGCTTCCCCTACTAGACTTTTTCCTCATCTCAAGCAACGATAACTAGGGTGATAAGCAGTAATGCTTCTCACACAGAATTTCCATAAGTTATGATAAGTTTACGGTCTTATACGTGATAGGTCAGTGGAAAAAGATAGACTCCTGCCAAACGCATCGAAGATAGCGAGACCAAGTCCTTCCCCCACCACCACCTCCTCCATTATCCTTCACTTTCTCTCTCTATAAATCTCTTCTCTCTATTTTCTCATCACATTCTCTCTCTATACTTTTCTCTCTCTCTCTCTCTCTCTCTCTCTCTCTCTCTTCATCCGGACGTCTGCGCCTTTCTTTTTTCTCTTCAGAAGAGGAAGTAGCAGGAGGAGTTGTGTTTTGGAAGCTTTTTTAGAAAGAAACCCTAGAATTGGTAGTCGGTGGTCGGCTGGGCGGCTTTGCCCGAGTTCGGTTGGGTGATTGAGGTTTGCTAGGGCTTCGATCTGATTCACTGTGTTTTGATTTTGCTAATCGGAGAAAAATGTCGTCTTTGAGTAGGGAATTGGTTTTTCTCATACTCCAATTTCTTGAGGAGGAGAAATTTAAGGAGTCTGTTCACAAGTAAAGATTCTGTCCTTTTCCTTTTTTGCTAATTTCTTCTGTATTCTTAATTTGTTTTTTAAATTGTTCTAATTTGGGTATTTTTTTATATAAGTTGTTTGTTGTACTGTTCAGTGAGCAAATGGAAAAGAGAATATTGGATAATTACTTTGTAAATATTATGGGCAGTTTAGGAATATAAAGAAGAGTGCACAGTACTCTTGTTACGATTAGTATAGTTGATGCCACTTTGAAATTGTATGACTTTTATTTAAGTTAAGACAATTTGCAATTGGAAAAGTTCAATTTCTTACATATACACTATGGTTTTATGTTCCGCTTTTAGTTGTCTTAAGAAATTTCGAGGAGATTACAAAAAAGGTTATGCTCGTAAATGTGAATTTTAATTTAAATGGGAATTTAGAGTTTTTATTGTTTTGGCTGCAAGTGTGTGATCTTTTTCTTTTTTCTGTAGTCTGTTTTAGTCCCCTGTGGTTATATTATAATGTAATGGCTTACGATGTTTAGGCTTGAGCAAGAGTCGGGGTTTTACTTCAATATGAAATATTTCGAGGAGAAGGTCCATGCAGGTGAATGGGAAGAAGTTGAGAAGTACTTGTCTGGATTCACTAAAGTTGATGATAACAGATACTCCATGAAGATCTTTTTTGAAATAAGGAAGCAGAAGTATCTTGAAGCCCTTGATCGGTATATTGATATTTGCAATTTGAGTTTCAATGTATTATTATTATTTTTGTCTTGCATCGTCCTTTCAGGGATGGGATTGATTCATATTACTTCTTTTCGCTCTCTGAAATGTTGAATTGATGATATTATCAGGCAAGACAAGGCAAAAGCAGTTGATATACTGGTAAATGATTTGAAAGTATTCTCGACATTCAATGAAGATTTGTATAAAGAAATCACTCAGCTATTAACACTGAGCAATTTCAGGTAGTTTTTTCTTTCTTCATCTGCTTTTAGTGCAAGTATTTATAGAATTGTTAGTGAAATAATTAGGCTAATAAACACTTTCCTCTTCTGCAAACACTGAATATATACAACAGCTTTGGACAATATGCTATATGATCACGAAGCTGAAAACTTTTGCATATAATAATGTTAAGGGAAAGTGGCCATTTTGGTCCTCAAGGTGATACCAATTTCATCACTTGGTCCCACAAGTTTTTTCTAGCCATTAATGTCCAGAAAGAACACATATGCAACCAAATTGGTGAGGTGTGACAAATGACAGTTTGTAAAAGTGAAGCATGCATGTACCTTCAGAATACACCATAGTGACGGAAAAATCTTTTACCCCTTTTTTAATGGATGCAATAAATTGTTGCAGATACTTTATCCAAAGGTTTAATCACACTGTTGAATTTTTTGTTGTTGTTATTATTATTGTAAAATCTATGAATTCTTAGTGATTATTCTATTAAGCTAAAAAATAATGATTTTGGCTTCTTTAATGAAAAGTAGAACAGGTAGCTATATTCTCACTTGTCTTTCCTTTTTCCTCTCTTTTCTCCTTTTGATATTAAAGAGTAAATACTTAGTTATGATTACAATGAGATATGTAGAGTTCAAAATTATTTTTCCTCTGTTGATAATTCCATTTTGTAATTCTTGTAAAGTGGCTTGAATAGATTCAAATATGCATATTAATAAGTTGGAATCTGATCTGGTGTCATTTCTCTGTGTTCTCGGTTCTTATCTCTTCCGAGATCCAATTGTGTCCTGTTTTTCTAATTCTTAAGAACTCTTAGAATTTCTTATCTCCTTGACAAACCTAACTTCTTCATTTTTTTATTTGTTTCTCTTCGTAACATTTGATGGGCAAGTCATATGTGCTCCAAAAGACATGTAGTCTAAGTGCACCTAATAAGTTTGATAGAGAAATTTTGAGGAAACAAAGGGGAAAAGATTCCCAGGTGGCATGAATTACTTGAAGTGTTGGTAGTATTTGTGGTAGAACCAAACTCTCAATTATTTTGGAATAAACAAAATCTAGACTGGGAGGTTATTTCTCTGTAATTTCACTTGTTGAAGCTCAATGCGTGGGGGTGTTTGGTTTTCCGGTCCTACCTGGGGAGTTCTCATTAAGGTTGGCTATATGGAAGTAATGATGCTGAAATTTGTAAAATACACTTGAAAGTTGCAGCTTCTTTTGAAGTTTGTGCTTTTGTGGTGAGATTATGGGCTTCTGAAGCAATCAAGTTCGGCCCACTTTGTTTAATAAATCTTCTTTTTCTGGAATACTGCGTTTCTCTACATGTAAAATGATTTTCCTCAGATCTTGAACTTTCCCCCCATCTATTTCTTGTTGATAATCGTTGAGTAATGTCATGCCAACCTTTTGTGTTTATCTAATATTTGTTCTTCATGGCAGGGAAAATGAGCAGCTCTCAAAGTACGGTGACACTAAGACGGCACGTAGTATAATGTTGATAGAGTTGAAAAAGTTGATTGAAGCTAATCCGCTTTTCCGCGAAAAGCTTGTCTTTCCTACTCTTAAAGCATCTAGATTGCGGACACTTATTAATCAAAGGTAAAGTGGGTCTATAACCATTAGTGTTGATTGTTAAGTTTTCTCTCTTTCACAGTTTCATAACTTTTCATTTTGACTGTTGAAAGAGTTCTTTAAGAGCAAGGTTCAGCTAATTGTTGATATTTAAAGATGCGGGACTCTGATATTCTTTCTTCCCCCTTTTCTTTCTCACTGGTCTTTGCAGTTTAAACTGGCAGCACCAGCTCTGTAAGAATCCAAGGCCGAACCCAGATATCAAAACATTGTTCACGGATCATACATGCACCCCTCCAAATGGGGCTCTTGCACCAACACCTGTCAACCTTCCTGCAGCTGCAGTGGCAAAACCAACAGCTTATACTTCACTTGGAGCTCATGGGGTAAAAATATTATACTGTCCGTTGTCTACTGATTCCTGCTGTTTCTCTTTTCTTTTTTGGTAGAATATTCCTGCGGTTGTCTGCCTTCTAATTCTCCAGATTTCTATTAGGGGAGGATTCTTACAGTCTGTACCTTCAATCTTTTATTTCTAGCCCTTTCCACCCACAGCTGCTGCTGCTGCTGCAAATGCAAATGCACTAGCAGGATGGATGGCAAATGCTGCTGCTTCTTCATCAGTTCAGGCTGCTGTTGTGACTGCCTCGTCTTTGCCAGTTCCTCCAAATCAAGGTTTGAACTTATATCTTTATTGCAAGTTTGTTTTTCACCTCCTTAATGATGTTTATGCTCGCACTGTACTTAATGGAGCCCGAAATAAAACCCAACCAAATATCTTATTTAATTTTGACAACTTTTCTTGTGTAGTTGATAAGTAGGCAATAAAAGTAACCAGTATTTGGTTGCACTGATTTGATTTATCTTTTGTTTCAACAGTTTCAATCTTGAAGCGTCCGATAACACCTCCAGCTACACTGGGAATGGTTGAATATCAGAGTGCAGATCATGAGCAATTAATGAAGCGTCTGCGGCCTGCACAATCAGTTGAGGAGGTAGTTAATATGGTGGAATTATTGTTTAATCTTATGTGATCGCCTATCCTGTAGCCATATCCGATTCTATGCTTCTAAATTTTCACTCTTGTATTCAGGTGACATATCCCACTGTTCGACAACAAGCATCATGGTCTCTGGAAGATCTGCCCAGAACTGTCGCTTTCACTCTTCATCAAGGATCTACAGTCACAACCATGGATTTCCACCCTTCTCACCAAACATTGCTTCTTGGTAACTATTTTTTGCAGGGTTTCTGTTTGTTGTACATTAGAATTCAGATTTAATGTCTACACTTGGCATGTGGGGATTAAATTGTTTAGCTAGCATATTTTAATGTTGAGCATATGTTTTCTCTTTGACAGTGGGTTCTAACAGTGGTGACATAACACTTTGGGAAGTTGGGATTCGTGAGAAGCTGGTTACAAAGCCATTTAAAATATGGGAACTTCAATCGTGTTCTTTGCCATTTCAGGTTATTTTCCTGCTTTTGCTCTTATACATGTATGGCTTAATATCTTTTTCTCCATCTATGGATTAATTGTTTGTTCTGTATTTGATGGTTGTAAATAAGTTATACAAATGCTTGTATTGTTTGTGAAAAGCTGGTTTCAAACCTCTAAAGATGCTGTAAACTGAATCTTGTTTATTCCCTCAGGCATTTTACACCTCATTAATTTCATTTTTAGTCTGATAATGAACAAAGTATTATTGTAGTTTATCAGAAAATCTTCAATGATGACAGTGTTTGGAAGGATAGCTTTTTGGATTTCATTATTTTTTATTCGTAATATGTTGTAATTTGGATTTGTTTGCTACACTTTTAATGCTCACTTTCCACTTGGTGATGAACAAAATAAGTTAGCCTTGGTAGCTACACTGTGCAATCTATATGTAGAGCATTGTCAATTCATGATCAGATCCATAACTGTGCACTCCATTGAGGAAATCTGTAACTATTGTGACCCTTTCTTCTCACAATTTGCGTGTCCTTATGACAGGCTTCTGTTGCAAAAGAGGCGCCCTTCTCTGTGAGCAGGGTTACATGGAGCCCAGATGGAGCTTTTGTTGGTACGTCTTACCCTGTGGTGGCTACTTCTGATGTGTTCCTCTGGAGGCTTTTGTAATAGTTTTCTTTTGTTGCCACAGGAGCTGCATTCACCAAGCATTTGGTCCATTTGTATGCCTATGCTGGACCAAGTGATTTACGCCAGCATCTGGAGGTATGGTTACAGTTGCCGTGTGTTCAACATTGTAAGACTTGCAGTGTTGTGCTTCATCTTTGCATTGTCTTGTGCTTTTAGATTGATGCCCATTCTGGAGGGGTAAATGATCTGGCCTTTGCTCATCCAAACAAACAACTGTGTGTAGTAACCTGTGGAGATGACAAATTGATCAAGGTTCGTACAGAGCCTATCATTTCTTCTTTCCCCCCTCCATTTTTTTCCCTTCATTTAAACTGTAGCGATGTCCTAGAAGCTAAATAAAATTTTGAAACAGGTCTGGGATTTAACGGGACGAAAGCTGTTCAACTTTGAAGGGCATGAAGCCCCCGTATACTCTATTTGTCCTCATCAGAAAGAGAATATTCAGGTGTGTCCAAGGAATACAAATGAAGGAAGGAATATTGTATAATGTTCCTTAGTTTATACATTAGATGTTCTAATCTAGTATTTTTCTATGGCACCAAGGTGCATAATGTTCTCCTAGATTACTAACTTTTCCGCACTAATCTTATGATACTAGATTTATCCTCTCATGAGATGAGCTTAGAACATCTACCTGAAATTGCACACCCAATGTTTAATCATCATTTGTGTGGTCCTAGTTTTTGTCTTGTTTCACTTACCATCTCTTTTTTCTGATGATGTTTCAACTGTCTTTGATTCTTACTAACAGCATATATGTATAATCAGGTCTTCCTGTGATTATGTTTCATTGCTCTTTTATTCTCTTACTATAACTGCCCGTCCATGCCAACATCTGCTGGAAATTAATCTTCTTTGGGGTCCACTTTTGACACTTATAACTTGTTTGTGACCACATGCTTCAATAATATCATTTTACCCAACATTTGGCAGTTCATTTTTTCTACTGCAATTGACGGAAAAATCAAAGCGTGGTTGTATGATAATATGGGATCCAGAGTTGACTATGATGCTCCGGGACATTGGTGTACAACTATGCTCTACAGTGCTGATGGAAGTAGGTAAGCTTAGCAGCATCCTGAGATACAAAAAATATTGTTAATATGCCTTTTTTGGGTCATATGTCTTTAATTTACAAGGTCAGTACATTAGCATATCTCTGATGATTTTACTTTCAGATTGTTTTCTTGTGGAACTGGTAAAGAAGGGGACTCTTTCCTGGTTGAATGGAATGAAAGTGAAGGGGCCATAAAGAGGACATATACTGGCTTTAGAAAGAAATCAGCTGGTGTTGTACAGTTTGATACTACTCAAAACCACTTTTTGGCTGTGGGTGAAGATAGCCAGATAAAGTTTTGGGATATGGACAACACCAATATCCTTACAAGTACAGATGCGGATGGTGGTTTACTGGTCAGTTATACATGAATTTCCTACTTGTTTCATAGCTCAAAACTTCTATAATCAGGTTAATCTCATAGAGGAATTAAAAGGATATGGAAAAGCTCCAGTATTGCATTGACAAAATTTTATTCTCTGTTATGGCAGAATCTTCCACGTTTGAGATTTAACAAAGAAGGGAACCTCCTTGCTGCTACCACCGCTGACAACGGTGTTAAGATTCTTGCAAATGCTGCTGGTTTGAGATCCTTAAGAGCTGCTGAAAATCCTGGATTTGAAGGACTTAGACCTATTGATAAGGTCTATCACTGACTTTTTTTGGTTATATATATATATATATATATTTGGGGGGGGAGATTTCAGGGCTGGGGACAAAGAGGTTTGATCCTTTACTAAATGGATGGACAGGCAACTAAGATCCTGAGTTTGCTTGAGCAGGTTTCAGGTTCTTCGGTTGCAAATGTTACTCCGGTCAATTGCAAAGTGGAAAGAAGCTCTCCTGTCAGGCCTTCTCCAATCCTTGTATGTTATATAGTTCTTCTCCTCCCTCTTCAAAATCTTGGCCACTGCCAAACCTACATGAATGGTCTTGTAATATATGCAATAGTAGATCATGTGTGGCCTGTTTTCTGTTGATCTCCTTTTACCCTTTATTAGAACTTGTCCAATGTTGTACACATATGAGTGAACTTAGTTATAATAATCAATGCAATAATAGATCACATCTGGCTTGTTGTTTTCTTTGGATGCGAGACATTGAATTCTCGACCTTCTAGTTTCTAATTTGCATTTCTCATAGGGCAAGTGTATAGTTTCTTTTATAGGTTTATCATATTCCTCTTGTGCAGTGACTCCGGAATATGGTCCCATTTTTGTGTGTCTAATTGTAACTACAAAGTTTCTCTAAATACTGTACTTCTTTCTCTAAATACTGTACTTGTTTAATTTTGTTTTTTCAGAATGGTGTTGAATCAATCTCCAGAAGCATGGATAAACCAAGAGCAATGGAAGATGTTAATGAAAAAATAAAACCCTGGCAATTGACTGAAGTTTTAGATCCTGCCAACTGCCGGATGGTTACCATGCCTGACAGCACGGATGCTGGTAACAAGGTGTGTGAACGGAACCTACATTCATTTTGTCTTTCCTGTCAAATATTGATTTTAATGGATATTCTTCTGGTAACTAGGTCGCCCGGCTTCTTTATACAAATTCTGGGGTTGGTCTTTTAGCTCTTGGATCCAATGGTACTCAGAAGCTTTGGAAGTGGGTTCGCAATGAGCAAAATCCCAGTGGAAAGGTAATGGAATATAACCAATGAATTCCTTGATATGGTTTTTCTTTTATTTTCTTTAGAAACTATTTATTGTATGAAGGAAGTTCTGAAGTAAATGGTTTTCTTAAAGGCCACTGCCAATCTTGTTCCACAACATTGGCAACCAAACAATGGTCTTCTTATGACTAATGACATCTCGGGTGTCAATCTTGAGGAAGCAGTTCCATGCATAGCTCTGTCGAAAAATGATTCTTATGTAATGTCAGCTGCTGGAGGAAAAGTTTCCTTGTTCAATATGATGACTTTCAAGGTATGTTCTCAGACCATGTCAATTTGCTTGCCTTGATTTCCCAAGATGGATTTTGCTAGCCTTGATAGTAATGTTTTTGGGAAGAAATATGATCAGATTGTAATTTGTCATTTAGGTGATGACGACTTTTATGCCACCTCCACCAGCTTCAACTTTCTTAGCATTTCATCCCCAAGATAACAATATTATAGCAATTGGTATGGAGGATTCTACTATCCACATTTACAATGTCAGAGTTGATGAGGTACGGATTCTATTGATCTGAATTTCGTCTTTCACGGTTCCAATTTCTAGTATGACTATAGTTGGTGTAAATCAAAATTGGCCTTTGTAGGTGAAATCAAAACTGAAAGGTCACCAGAAGCGCATAACTGGTTTAGCTTTCTCCACCAACTTGAATATATTGGTGTCTTCTGGTGCTGATGCACAGGTATGAATAACTGGCGTTCGCTTTTGTTAATGTGAGAAATAAAATTGGGGCATTCAATATGATTTTTTCTCCATAAGCAAATCAATCCATCAATAGGATGAAAGATCTTAATTCCTACATATTATCTGCCTTGACACAGCTCTCATTTAGTAGAATTGGTTTACGTTTATGTATAGACATTCTTGATAACTAATAGTATTTTGTAATATATTTCAATGGCATTATTGTTTGCAAGTTGCTGATGTTGATCTTTCCGGCAGCTTTGCATTTGGAGCATTGATTCTTGGGAGAAGAGAAAGTCGGTACCCATACAGCTACCTGCTGGAAAAGCCCCTACAGGTGATACTCGAGTGCAGTTCCATTCCGACCAGCAGCGCCTTCTGGTCTCTCATGAAACACAGTTAGCAATATATGATGGTTCCAAGATGGAGCGCATTCGTCAGGTCTAGTATTTATTTTAAACCTATCTTTTTCTTTCTGAAGAAATCTTCATGTGATGCTAGTACATTGCAAAATAGGTCGAACCTCTGATGGGTTCTTTTTCTTTGCAGTGGGTTCCTCAAGATGCCCTTTCAGCACCCATCTCTTATGCAGCTTATTCCTGCAACAGTCAATTAGTTTATGCTTCATTTTGTGATGGTAATATTGGAGTTTTCGATGCTGATACTTTAAGACTAAGATGTCGTGTGGCCCCAACTGCTTATTTATCTCAGTCAGTATTAAATGGGTAAGGACCTTACTCCCTATACACCACTCATTTGATGGCCGAGACTCAAATCTTTTTTTCATTTTGTGCTGAACATTTGCTTAGTTTTATCACTGATTCATACGTGCTTTTGGACAGAAACCAAGCTGTATACCCACTTGTAATAGCAGCGCATCCGCAAGAAGCCAACCAGTTTGCAGTAGGATTGACAGATGGGTCCGTTAAAGTCATAGAACCACCAGAATCAGAAACAAAATGGGGCACAAGTCCCCCCGTGGTCGATAATGGGATGCTAAATAGAACAGCCTCAACGTCTGCTACAAGCAATCACGGGACTGATGCAGTTCAGAGATGATGGCCTCTCGTATCTGTCTGTAATTTCTTGGTCAGTGTAGATGTTTAGGTTTTTCATTTTTATTTTTTTCTTTGGTGCCAGCCGCTATTAGAAGGTACGACTTGACATGGGTTAGAGAGAGAAATTGTAATTGCATTGGCATATTTGTTAATTTATATTTGTATCTCATCTGGTCAAATATTTGTCATATAGAAGATATGTATGTTATTTTTTATTTAATTGTAGGGTTCAACTTTATTCTTTGAAAAGGAAGTTTATGACTTTAGTTGCGACGTTCACTTTGTCATGGCAAGAGCCCCAGGCACCGGCCAACCAACCCCCCCAATAAATCGTACTCAAAGAATGGGAGAATCTAAGGATTGTCGATCTATATATAAATGAGCAAAGTTAGCTTTGGCAGAAATGTATTGTTTTTTCAACTTGGTATTCGGAGTCATCTTTGGGAGGGATTAAACGGTCATGCCCATAAGGTTATAGGTGTACAAAGCTGGTATATGGTATTAAATTCTTTCTTGGTGATTTGAATTTATGACTTTCTTACTTGGAATTAAATAACAAAAATTAATCTAATAGTGCGATTCTTTCACTTAAGGAAGAATTGGTTTTCATGGTATGAAATCTTTTAGTAATATTTTATTTGTAATACTTTTAATATTGTATTTAAATAATAAAAGTTAATAAAGGTTAAGTTAAAAAGAACTTATTGAAATTAGGAATTGGGTTGATTAAGATCCTGTCCTACAGCAATGAAAGGGAGAATAAAAAGAATTCTGGTTTGAATTATTTTTATTTTATTTTATTTGTGAAGTAACAATCTATCCTCTTCTTATCCTTTAAAAAGTTGATGGAAATAAGATCATAATTTTTAAAATATCCTTTAATACAATGAAAATTTTGGGGATTTAAGTTCGATTTGTTAAAAGGCTATGATTATGCAAAAAGACAATAATTATGATAAATTGACAAAATTTTAACTTTGGAGAGTTTTTCAAACTTAAATCCCTTTAAGTTTTTTCACTAAATTAAAGAGTATTTTTTAAGCTTATATACATTATATCTTTTAATAGTATAAAAACATGGGGTTACTTGTTCGAAAATAAAGCTGAAGGCTTTGATAGACTAAACCTCTTGACTTGGATTTTTTTGGACTTAACCCTTACTCCATATGTTTTTAAATTTTAAATGATAAGTTAAAAAATGAATTATTATAAAATTTGAGGTTTTGATATGGTGGGGATTGAAAAACTTAGTTGTATTTGTGTTGGACCTAATATTAAAAGCGTGGAAAATATTAAAATCTCTTAAGTTTTGATTGTATTCTTTTTAGACAAGGTTGGCTTCTCAGGCGGCTATGGTATGTTCTGGAATAATGAAACTGATGTTTCTTTACTTAGTTATTCTTTTGGTCATATCGATATTTCTATTTTTTTTAATAATTCTACTGCCTTTCGTTTTACTGGTTTTTAATGTAACTCTAGGGGAATTTTGACCACTTTGAGTGGTTTTTAAAAAGTTAATACTAAAAATGCATATTTTTTTCCTAATCTACGCACATTGCATATGCCATATGCTAAATGCAATGTCGCATATAGCATATGTGATATTCGTAATCCTGCACTAATTACTGTTAATAATTTGATGTGGACCGAAGTGGACCGATGTAGTATGAGCTGGCAATATCGCATATAGTGTATACGATATTCTTATGAATATTGCACATGCTGTATGCAATATTCTTAGAATATCGTATATAGTGTATGTGATATCCTGTTACATAAAGTTTTTTTAAAAAAAAATCCTTCAAACATTCTGTTTTCTGTCTATTAAAAGAAAAAGAAAGGCAGCAGAAGTAGGAAGAAGAGAAGAGGAGAGGAAGAAGAGAGAGGAAAAAGAAAGAAGAGAAGAGAGAGGAAGAAGAAAGAAAGCGAGGAGAGGGGAGAAAGAATGAAAGAAGTAGACGGCGGGAGCGGCAGAGGAGGTCAGCGGTGGCGACATCGAACGTTCAAAAGTAGTATGAAATTAAATTAATTTTTATTGTTTAATATTGATTTTTTTTTTTGTATGAAATTGGTGTAGTGATTAGTTTGGATTTTTTTTGTTCTTGGAATTTGTTAATTTAAAGTAAACTGGTAAAAGATTAGTGTAATTTGATGAAATTTTTGGTATGAAAATGGTGTGGTGATTTAGGGTTTGAATTTTTTATTCTTGAGAATTTGTTAAAATTTATTTTACTTTGAAAATTTTGATTGCATTGAAAAATTTGGAGTAAATAGGTATGAGATTTGTGTAATTTTTGGAGTAAATTTTTGGTATGAAAATGGTGTGGGGATTTAGGGTTTGAAATTTTTTTTTTGGGAATTTGTTAGAATTTATTTTGCTTTGAAAATTTTGATTGCTTTTAGAAATGGTTAAAATTAGTATGAAACTTATGTTAATTGATGTAGTAATTTAGAATTTGAAATTTTTTGATCTTGGGAATGTTTTAGATTTGATTTTAGTTTGAAAAAAATTGATTCTTTTGAGGAATTGTTAGAATTAGTAAGAAGTTTGTGAAATTGGTGAAGTGATTTAGGGTCTGATTATTATTGAATTGATCATTTACCACTTTATACATTACATAATATAATGATATTTTTATAAATTTTAACATATATTATAAATTAATAACCTAAAAACCTAAACCCTAAAATTGTGGAACCCTAAAACCCTAAAAAACCACTAAAATTAAAAGCCTAAAACCCTGAACCATAAAAAAATGGTAACCCTAAACCTAAACCATAAAAGCATAAAACCCTAAAATCCAAAACCCTAAAATCGTAAAACCTTAAAACCCTAAAACCACTAAGATTGAAACTCTAAAATCCTAAATCATAAATGCTAAAACCCCTAAAACCACTAAAATTAAAACCACTAATATTAAAACCCTAAAACTCTAAACCATAAAATGCTAAAACCCTAAACCACAAAATGCTAAACCTAAACCCCAAACCCTAAAGCTAAAATCATATAACCTAAAACATAAAGTTCTAAAACCTAAACCATAAAACCCTAAAAGGTTAACCATAAATCCAAAAAGCTTAACCTAAATACACTAATCCCTAAACTACAAATACTAAACCTAAAAACTTAACCCGCAAGCACTTCAATTATTATATCTCTAAACATTTAAATGTTATACACTTAAATTATGTATAACACTAATAATTACCAAAAATAATGAAACGTAGATGGAGGGCTTGTGATCAGTGATTGCTGATATGTATTCTGGACTGTTAGATGCTAATGTATTGACTAGGCAGGGCGAGCATTGGTCTTCACTCATCTGGGATGGACATGAAAACATTATACTTACGTGTTGATGCTTCGGTTACCTTGATTGTTATAAGGTGGCTCTAGCTAGGGTGGTTGATTGTATTGATATGGTTAGTTTCGAGAGAGTCTTTAGGTGCGGTTACTTATTGCTAGACTATCATCTTATCACTGCTTTGGTCGAGTGTTAGAGGATTGAGACCCATACCTTCCATTTAACCTTCGGGGACGTCACTGTGACACTGCAAGATGTGGAGGTGTTATGAGGGTTACAGATTGATTGGGCACCTTTGACTGGCGATTGTTGGACTTTATCTAGCGTGCAGTGGCTAGATATGATTGAGAGTCTACTGGGACTTTGCCTCCCAGTGGGAGAGTTATCTGAGAAAAGGGTAAAGAAGAGACTTATAGAAGGTTCGCTTACAGAGGATATGCCTGATCCTGCTACAGATGAGGATTATATTTGCCGACCCCGTGGATGATTTTCTTACTTATTGGAGGATCGTTTTTTCCTGATGGATCGGGAAATATGATTCATCTTTGGTATCTTAGTTGGAGGATCTTGATGCAGTTGGGGCTTATAGTTGGGGTAGAGTTGTTCTTACTTTCCTATATAGATGCCTATGTAGATCATGTTTGGGTACTGTGAGGGAGATATGTAGACCTTTTGTTCTTCTTCAGATATAGGCATGGAAGTGTGTTCCTATTATTCGTCCTCAATTAGATCATGTCGTAGAGGTAGACGATGAGCATGCTCCTTCTGGAGCTAGGTGGACCATACCATTTGAAATGACTTCTACTCTAAGTCATGTACTGATAGTGTATAAGGATCAGTTGGATTTCATGCCTAGCGATTAGGTAAAGTTTATTATTTATCTTTGACATTTATTTGATATTTATTTTTTAAAATCACGTTTATAGTTCGACTGACTCCCTTATCACAACCATATTACGGTGGATTTCAATCTATGGCTGGTGGAGGTCCCTTTGATATGCTTCGAGATAGTGGAGTTTCACTATCCCGAGAGGATTATAAGACAGCTCGGCTATGATCAGCCCATCCCGAAGGCTATGGTTGATCAGAGATATGTACATGACTTATTTTTGGTAGAGCAAGAGCATACGAATTGGGCGTGGAGACACATTCAGTATGTGACTTTATGGGACCAGTAGAGACAGTAAATTCGTCGCGGGACAAAGATTCTGGTACAGCAGCTCTGACATTGTCGGCAGGATTATATGAAGTGGTATCGAGAGATCACGAGACTATACATCAGTAATCCTTCTCATTGTAATCTACAGTCCTCGGGATACCAGCTATCTGGGGTCGACCAATGGATGATGGTAAGAATGTATTTTTAGTATTCAGTTTATATTTCATGTATCTTCACTAACTAATTAATTTTTTTTCTTTCTAAGCATCCATGTTGCAGCACATAGACGACATGGCGGATTCATAGCTGAGTGTACCATCATCCTGTCCTCGGAGTCAGTCATTCACTAAGAGAGTGAGGATAGTGGTATGCTGATACCTAACATTTGTAGGTGGTACATTAGGTTGCGTACCATCTCAGCGAGAGGACTATGAGACATTTCCTATCGAGTTGGCAGGGCATCGATCTCGAGACCCTATACTTGATCGGGGAGCATGCAGAGTAAAGAGGGGACGACTGGAGGTCGTAGAGGACGAGCCCCCTAGAGCCCTTTTGAGAGATACAGGGGATAGAGGATGTGGTCGTGGAGTACCAGACCTTTGATGCTTCTGGAGCTGCAGAGGAGGACCAGATTGATGACGACTACGACTTGGATCCTCATGGAAGGGCATCGAGAGATAGAGCTGCAGAGGAGGGTCGGTATGATGAAAACTATGGCTTGGATATTCATAGAGGGGCATTGAGAGATACAGTTGTACCGGAGTATCGGGATGGTAACGATAACATGTTTTCACTTGGACTTTCATTCACCATGACACCATCTACTTCTCAGGCCGTTCCATCACATGCCTACATGTCTCAAACCAGTCCATCACATGCATACATGTCTCAACTCGATCTGTCACATGCCTCCATATTTCAGACCGGTCCATCACATGCCTCCATGTCTCAGACTAGTCTCCCAAATTATTTCACATCATTTCCTCCATTCCGTAGGTCTGATCGTCATATTCAGGCCCCTTATCGATTTACTCCATCAGATTATGCCTAGTCATAGACATTTATGATGTATATTATATTTTGGTGTATTATTATGATGCTTTATCTTTTATGTGACGATAGTAAACATGATCATTGAGATGACTTATCTTTTATGCTTTATCTTTATCTTTTAACCCGAACTCTAAACCCTATATCTTGAGCCCTAAAATCGTAAAACCCTAAACCCTAAAACCACTAGAATTAAAAGCCTAAAACCTTAAACTATAACCCCTAAACCTTAAAACCCTAAAACCACTAAAATTAAAATCGTAAAAACCTAAAACCTTAAACCATAAAAGCCTAAAATCCAATACCCAAAAACCCTAAAACCATTATCTTTATTTTTTAACCCTAATTTTAAAACTTGAAAATTGACATGACAATTCAGATATGTAGAATCTTTTATCTTTTTGTCCACTCTGCCCGACACAACCATGTGATGCATTTCTAGTTGACATGACAATTCAAACACGTGGGAAATAATTTCGTTATATATATCAATGCAATTCACCGAATTTCTAATCACACTAAAACCTTCTAGACTTTCTTTCAATATGTTTCTTCTTACCATAAAATAAATAGTTATCATTGCAAAAACTTCTCCAGTTAAAGTGATATTATATTGGGATTCCGAAGTTCAAAGAGACTAATTTGGTCCTTATTTCACTAATGCGGAACAAAGGACATGGAAATTTAGTCGGCGGGTGAGATATGAAGAACTTGTCCATTCAATTTTTTCCTTACGAAACATGAATCCAAATGAATAGAGAATTTGAATAACAATGAAGGTGCCAACTTATTATGAAAGGAATCAAACGTTTCGTTATACTCTTCATAGTATGGATAATGATGATCAAATGGGATACTTTTGGATTCTTAGCCCTGATATAGCCATTAACGGCATCGATGTGCTGGTTCAATTTGAACCAGTGCAATTACCAGAGACAACCCCACATGACGATTATACTCATGTCTCGGCGTGTCAAGAAATTCAAATGTTTCGCTATACGTCACTTATGTAACGAGGATGGTGAATGATTCACCATTAATGTTATGCGGGACGGCTGCAGAAGATGATGTTAATTCCACATCTGACAATGACTATTCAAATGATTCAGACGATAACAATGATGATGGTGATGACATCGATGATGAACAACCCTAGAAACCCAAATTCAATAGCGAATCAAATGCAAAATAATGAATGGGATGCTCCGTACGATTACATATTATCTGAAACTTTTCAAGATTCGGGAGAGCCAATAGATGACATTCTCGAATCGGGAACTGTCAAATTTGATGACTAGAATGAGCTAATAGTTGATATTCGAAGAGGAATGAGGTTCCAGTAAAAAAAATCAAGCAATTTACGTTGTTTAAAAGTGGTCAATTTAGATGGGACGAGAGTGCAAGGTAACAACAAGTAGGAGTGACCAGTGGGTAGTAGAATGCTATCATAAAAATGAGAGTGATCGCAAACGGTACATTCGAATGAAGAAAAAAGCAACTCATGGTCTTTGACAGATCACTATTTTCAGAGGTACACACACATGTGTTAATTCTGTTCAAAGAAACCGTTATCTTAATATGACGGCAAAATTTATTTCGAGGAAAATAAGTCATATCCTGCCAATGATCTCGAGATTCCAATGACAAACATAATGAATAAAGTACAATACTTATATCAAATTGGTTGCACGTACAAGAAAGCATGGATCGCTCGGATGAAAGCAATAGAACGGGTGTTCGGGACTGGAAATCCACTTTTGCTATTCTATCCCAATATCTCCAAGCTATGTTGGATTCTAATCCCCAAACCATCATCCACTAGTTACATCATACCACGTCATTAACATACAATGTTTTTCGCTTTCTTTTTTGGTCCTTCAAACCTTCCATAGATGGATTCTCACACTGTCGGCCGGCCATTTCCTCTCATGGTACACATCTTAGGGGATCCTATAAGGACACACTCCTAATTCCTCGTACGAGGAATGAGAACAACCATGTGTTCCCGCTAGCATTTGCCATTGTGGATAAGGAGTCAAAGAAAGTTGGAATTTGTTTTTATCATTGTTGCATTCAAAAGTGGTGAAGAGTAGGATGCTTTGTTTAATATCTGATCGTTATGCAGGAATTATGGATGCCACTGACAGACAACCATATTGGAAACCTCCACTTGCCGATCACTGATTATCTTCTCCACATCCGAGCCAATTTTAACAAATAAATTTAAGGACTTGGTATTGAAAAGTTTAATGTGGTAGGTGGTTACAACAACAAAAGTATGGAAATTTGAATTTGTTATGAATGAAATCAAGATGAAATGTAAAAGCATGGGAATACTTAACTGAGATCTCCTTTGAAAAGTGGGCATTCCTTTATGATGGTGTATGTAGGCATGAGATAATGACTACAAATATTTCAGAATCACTCAACAATGTCCTTAAAAAAGCTAGAGCTTTATTGTTGAACACCCTAGTTGAAGGTGTTCAATAAACTTGTTAGATATTTCTATGAACATTGTGGATCAATTCGTTCCCTAAGAGAGTGTTTGAAAATTTTATGGACATTGACATCAAATCAATATCACACACAATTGTGCAATATAATGCACAAAAGGGCATTTACAAAGTTAAATTTTATGTAAGGGGTGATGGTAAAGGTGATCGCACTTATACTTTGCGCATGCGATAAAATATTCCTGCACTTGCAGGAAATGACAAGTTTACACATTGTCATATTCACATGCTTTTGCGGTTTGTAAAGAAAACGAAACAACACCCCATAGTCTTGTACCAATAATATTTTGGTGGGAAACTTACTCAAGCGCATATGAATCAACCTTTTATCCAGTTGTACATGAGGATCTTTAGAAACCGACCCTTTCAACTTGACATAGTATTCTCTAAACATGAAGAATAAATGGGGTCGAAAACTAGGTACAAGGTATCATAGAGAGATGAATTATCGAAACCTAGATTCTCCTCCTAAATGTAGCAGATGCCGAAGGTCAGGGCATAGTAAAAAAATTGTCCTAACCCTAGCTCAAGTAGAAATGTGTAATTTTTCCTTTTTCTTTAGAAGTGTTGTACTATTTGTCTTTTTTATATTAATGATTTTTATCTTTTTGGAATTACTACTACTTATTTCTTAATTATATTCTTTTATAGTTTTAAATACTTAACAAAAACATACACTTTTGCACAAAAATATAAGACAAACAGATGAAAAAAAAAAAAAAAAGAACATACAAAGTGAATCAAATATAAAATACTTCATCTTTCCTTTTCAAATAATTAGAAAAACTTAAAGTCATTTTTCAAAAAATGCTAAAAAAATACACATACTAGGGAAAAATTATTCAAAAGTGTTTATCTTCACACAATAGGAAAAAAATAACAATTTCATTACTTTATTTAAATTTTTTTAAAAAAAATAATGAATATCGCATACAACATATGCGATATCCTTGTGTATATCGCATATGCCATATGCGAAGCTGCCATGTCAGCTAAACGAGGAGCACATAATTAGGGATCTCGCATATGCCATATGCGCTATTGTTGAGCATTTCGCATATGGCACATGCGATATGCGTAGAATATGGAAAAAATAACATGTATATTTTAGTAATAACTTTTTAAAAACTACTTAAGTGGTCAAACGCAAAACTCTAGGCCTCAACTTAGCCCTTTTTCATGGAACGTGCTTCGTCGTTTGCACTCTATGTCTAATTTGCCTTGATTTGTTGCAAGTGATTCTAATGAGATACTTTTTCTCGATGAAAAAACAAGTAAAGAAAGAAATAACTGGCAGAAAGACAACTTTCGAGAAGCTCTCACAGATATAGACCTTTTGGTCAGGGACTTTACAGGCCCAAAATTCACCTAGAAAGGGTCTAAGACTATTACTAATTACATTAGAGCCCGTCTGGATGGGGGCTTGATCTCTGATTCTTTTTCTCAAATTTTCCCTTTCTCTTTTCTTGCTAATATTTCTGCTACTCACTCTGAACATCTTGCCGTTGTTATCAGATTGACTTAGGATCCTACCGTCACTTCTCACAGGAAAACAAAACCCAAGCATTTTGAGCCTTATCGGATTGAAGACAATGAAGCTCTGATTTGCCAAATCTGCCCTTCTGCAGACAGTGTACGAAGCAAATATTAATAACATCATGGACCATCTTTTGGAATGGAGTAAGAAGAAACGTGGAAGCCTCACGCTTAGGATTAAAAAGATCAAGAAGAAGCTAGACTTCCTCAGATCCCAACTTAGCTGGTCTGTTCATAAGGAATCAAAACTTGAACTGGAACTTGAAATATTCCTCTTGCTAGAAGAGAATTATTAGAAAACCAGATCAACAGCAAATTGGCTCACGGATGTAGATAAGAACGCGGCTTTTTTCCACCACAAAGGCTCTCAGCGTCATAAGAGAAATTCCATCACGTTTCTCAAAGACTCCAATGGGATGGCCATCACTGAGTCAAAAGAGATAGAACATGCTATTCTTCATTATTTAAAGTCTATTTGCACTTCTAATAAACCGACTTGTGTTTTGCAAAATGGTATGATCAATTAGATTTTATTCGATGCGGAGGTGGGATCATTGGCAAAACCTTTCACCTCGGATGAAGTTTTGGTAGCACTTAAATAGATGAAAAGTAGGATAGCACTAGGGCTAGACAGGCTACAAGCTTGCTCTCTCCATAAATATTCGCACATTTTGGGAACAGGTAACATGCATGGTTCTTGGCATTTTAAATACTAGGGATAATTTCAATGCTTTCAATGATACTAATATTGCTTTAGTCCCTAAGATTAAGTCCCCTCTCTATTCAAAGGCTATAGATCCATAGATTTATGCAATGTTATTTATAACCTCATCTCGAAGTTGATTGTTAATAGACTCAAACCTACTGGCCTATAATTAATCACAATCAAAGTGCTTTTGTGGGAAAAAGACTGATTAGTGACAATGTTATTGTAGCCTTTGAAGCTTTCCATTCCATGAGCAATGGCCCTAACCGCTTTGCCTTAAAAATTGACCTCAGAAAAGCTTTTGATAGGACAGAATGGAATTTTTTGGAGTATGTTATGGTAGCTATGCATTTCCCTATGAGTCTTGTAACTCTTATAATCCTTGTGTTTCGTTGTTCGCTTTTTGTGCTTATTAATGGTAGTCCTTCTGATAGCTTTTCCCTCTCTCATGCGATTTGCCAATAAGACCCACTCTCTCCTTGTTTGTTTATTCCATGTATAGAAGGCTTGTCTTCCCTGATTCATTATTCTGAAAGGCAAGGTCTTTTCTCAGGCCTCTGCTTCAACTCTACTTGCCCTTCTGTTTCTTACCTCTTTTTTCCAGATGACATCATTATTTTTTGTAAAGCAACTCTACAACAGACTGAAGCAATTAAGAAAATACTCCAGGACTATGCTTTTATTTTCTGACAAGAGGTAAATTTTCAGAAATCTTCTTTATTTTTGACAAGTTTGGTTTTTTATCTATCCAGGACTCCATCACTGTTGTTTTGGAGATCACCAAAAAAGGAGACTATGCAACTTATCTCGGATTTCCATGCCTTATTAAACGATCAAAATGGAAACCCTTCCAATTTTCAAGATGAAGTTTGGAAGAAACTTAATGGCTGGAAGGAAAAAGTCTTTTCACAAACAATAAAAAAAACTTTGTTCGAAATCATGGGATGACTTCTGAAACCAAATATTATGGTTGAGATGGCTTTTAATCTTGATTTACTAGCCAAACAATGTTGACATATTACCTCTCTATAACCTTTAGTGGCTAAATGGCTCCAGGCAAACTATTTCTCATCTGGAGATTTCCTAGGTGCTTCTGTTGGACGTAGGCCATCCTACCACTGGGGAAGCCTTTTGGAGGGAAGAAACCTTCTTTCCTTAGGTAATCGAACCCGTGTTTAAAATGGACTCTCCACTAAATTTTGATGTAATAAGTGGATCCCTTCCCTTCATGGGCATGCACCATCCTCCATTTTCCTTTCTAGAGGTAATGAAAGACATGCGTCATAACTCATAGACTTTAATCAGGTCTGATGGAGAAAAGATCGCATTAAGCACTTTTTCCTCCATCATGAGGCAAAGGCAGTTTTGCAAATTCCCCTCAATCCCAAATAGTCAAATGAATATGCATCATACTCCGAATGGTATCTACGCTGTCAAATTTGGGTACAAGGAAGGAATGAATTACATGCATTTCATTAGAATGATCAATGGTCCCTCGAATTTAGTTCAGGAATCCAAGCTATAGAACTCCATATATAATCTTGTAGTACAACAACAAATCAATATGTTCCTCTGGCGGGTTGCATTGAACATACTTCCAACCGGAAAAAACCTTATGAAGAAAGGAATGGTTGACAATACGACCTGTGTCCATTTGTTGTATTCAGTCTAAGGATCATGGACATGTTTTTTTTTATTGTATTATTTGCTCAGAGTGTCTGGGATCAGGTGCCTTTGGGTAACAAAAGGTGGATTTACTGCTCTCAGTTTCAAAGATATTCTATTTTTACTCATTTTGAAACTGAAGAAGTATATGTTTTTGTTACCTACACTTGGTTGATCTGGTATGACTGTAATAAGTTTCGTCATGAATAAGAGTGTAAACGGGTCCAGACCCTCTGGGTACTCCCAGACCCAGACCCATACCCATACCCATACCCTTATAGTGAAACATGGACCCAGACCCAGATTCAGACCCTCTGGGTATAAAATTTATGGACCCAAACCCGACCCTCCAGGATTTAGGGTAGGGTCTGGGTATACCCGTACCCGTATGATATTTTTCTATTTTTTTTCCTGTTAAACAAAAATATATGTAAAACAATGTATAACCTGAAAATAAAAATTTTAACATGATTAACATAATTTCCTCAACATTTCTTTCAACAAATATAATCATTTAACATCTCTAATTCAAATGATTAAAAGTTCAAGTACGCACAAAATCCTCACAGTATACTAATCCAATAAAAACAAAAGTTCTAATTCAATACAATATATTAATCAGAGCATTTGGAGAATGCTTGCTCCTATTTGTCTCCTACAAAAGAAACATAGAAGTGAGTATATATTACAAGTGTATGTAAAATTTGTAACTTTAGAGATAATTACGAATATGTAGCTAAAGATAAAAGAACTCACATCAATTTTCCCCTGCAAGTACAACTGAAGGGATTGAAGAACTCTCAACAATATCATCATCATCACACTCTAGAAACAAATTAGATTAGTTAACTAATATAGGAGGGCAAAAAACGAAATTATAATAACAAAATAAAATACTTACTTTTTTTTTTTGAAAGCTCAATCCAATCCGCTGTAGTTACCAATGCCTCAACCATTTCAGGAAGCAATGATGCATGTCTTATCAACCACTCTTCCCCCAACGCAGACTCCGATGCAACAGTAGCAGCTGAAACAGCTAAAATATCACGTGACATCTTTCCTATGGTAGGATACTTTGGAGAGTTTTCTTTCCACCAATTCAAAATATTAAACTTCTCATTTCTTGGAAATACAAACTCTTTTAAATATTGCTCTATTTTACTCTTTTAGTATATACGAATAGTAGTAGACTTATTTGTCTTATACCATTTATCAAAAGTAGAATAATCATCTTCCAATGTTCCTCCACCAGATGTGGGATAGGGATGATTACTTACATAACTTAGTTGACCACCATATTCAATGTACAACTCTTGAAACACAGTCTTTAACTCTTTCAACATAGCGATAAGCATCACTGCCATAAATGGCATCATAGTAAAACTCCACCAAATTCATTTTAAACCTGGGATCAAGCACAACAACAATTCTTAAAACCAAACATGATTCCTCCTAATATTTTTCAAACTTTTGCTTCATAGGACTAACCATAACTTTAAGAAAATCATGTTGACTATTTTCCTATTCCCTCAACTTAAGTTGAATTTTACACACATTAGTGAAGAAGACATTTGAAGTTGGAAAATTTCTACCACTAAAATGATTAGTACAATCATAAAATATCTTCAAACATCCATGAATTACATCAGCAACTTTCCATTCATCTTCAGTTGGACAAAAATTATAATTTCTATCAATTTGTGCAAGACAATTAAATGGTTCCTTAGGAGGTAATGCAGACTCAAGCATCAAATATGTAGAATTCCATCTAGTTTGGACATCCAAAGCCACTTTCTTCTTATTTTTTAACTTGCATTGTTGTAAAGCACACTAAAATTTCTGAGAAGCATAAGTATATTTTTTCAAATACTTGCATGTTTTTCGAACTTCAAAAGTAAGACTCCCAAAACAGCCAAACCATCTTTCACAATCAAATTAAGAACATGTGCACTACAACGAACATGAAATAAGTCACCACCAAGGGGAAGCCATGCATTCTAAACCAATCAAGATTTCAAATGCCTAACCATTGAATCATTCGATAATGCATTATCCACAACCATAGAAAATAATTTCTTGTCCAAATTCCATTCCAAGATGAGATCATTGATGAATCGAAATAATGTTTCACCGTCATGAGGATAAGGAATATGTCTATATGCAAGAATCTTCTTTTTCAAATCCCAATTGTCATCAACACAATGAGCAGTAAGACAAGTATATGCAATATTAGCATGTTCTGAAGTCCAAATTTCAGTTGTCAATGTGATTCTACAATCAAGACCATCTAAGAATTCATATAATTTTATCTTCTCTTCCTTATGCACTAACATCACTTCCACCTTAATTGTATTTATAGAAACAATCTTAAAGTTGGGATTCAAACTGTTGCAAAACTTCACAAAGAATTCATGCTCACATATATTGAAAGGATAATTGTGCTTGATTATCATTTTTGCTAAAGTCCTCCTACTCTTTTCTTGATCAAATTTGAAATTACTAAGTTCAATGTTACCTGTCACAATACTTTTTGAATGTTGAATTTGTTGTTGTCCTTTGCACTGAAGTTTTCTAGCAATACAAATTTTCAAATGTTTAGTCAAATGAGTAGTCCCGCTGTGTTGCCGCTAGCAAGTTTTTTTTTTGCACCAATTACACTGAGCTTTAATACTTCCATCAGGATCAGTCAACCTTGAGATTTTTTTCCATACATCTAAAGTTATTTATTTATTTATTTATTCTTTGAGGGATCCGCTTGGTCTTCTAGGTTTTCTTCGGCATTCAACTCAACCAACTTATTATAATTAGTTATTTCCATATCATCAGCAGGAGATGCCTTGGAACTTTCAGTTGGCATTGATCCAATATTTCCAAGCGTACCGGAAATCCTATATAAAACATATAAAAAAGCATTTAATTAGCTCAATAGGTAATTTAGTCCAATTTCCCAAGCAAAAATTTGATTACAACATTCTTAAGGCAAGATTACAAGTACAATAATTTATAATAAGAAGTTTTGTTTTTACAGTGGCTTCAAAAGGAAAACATCATACATATAAGTCATATTTCTATCTTCTAGATACAAAAGATTATACTACAAAAAAAAAAAAAAAAAGATACAAAAGATTAAAGTATAAGTAATGACAGATACAATTTCAATCTCAATTTCAAGAATTTATTTAAAGAAAAGGAAAAATATTTACAGGATATTTACAACACAATAATACCCACCAAATAATAAAAAGTTTACAGCACAATAATACCCACCAAATAATAAAAAGTTTACAGAACAATAATAAACACCCTTTTAGTTGGTATTGTAGAAATATTTACAGGATATTTACAGAACAATAATACAGTTTCAATCTCAATAATAAGAAGTTTTATTTTTACAGTAGCTTCATAAGGAAAACATCAATAATATCCTCTTAAAATATTTACAGAGCAATATAAATAATCAAAATATTTACAGAACAACACAAATATTTCCAGGCTCTACCAAAGCAAGTCTTCTATTTACCTACTTCTATCTACTACAAGATTGGCTCACAAAAAATAACAATTAATAAATGACCATAATATTGGTAGTACATCCAACTTCAAATAAACACCCTATATAATCTAGTGATGAAGAATACGCATTTTAAAATTAAAAACCTTAAAAATAATACCCACCTCAATGTAAGTCGGCAATTGAAAAAAATTTCAGAAAATAAAAGAACATAGCACTAGTATAGGAACAGAGTAGCGTCGGCAGCTGGACTAGTGGAAGTTGCAGTCGGCGGCAGCGACTGAAGGAGTGAGGAGACTTCGAGAGAGAGGGAGAAACAGCAGCGGTGGCGACCTAGAACAAATGAATGAAGAAGAGTGAGAGTAAAGTGAAGAAGAGTGAGAGTGAGACTGTGAGAGAAATAATATCAAAAAATGTGTAAATTATGTATTAATAAAAAATATAAAGATAATATATATTACTTTGTTATAGCAGGTATACGGGTTTGGGTATTATCATATCCTGCCCAAACTCATTTAATATAACCTATACTGGTACGGGTACGGGTCCGTGAGTATAAAATTTTAACCTTACCTACTATAAATGGGTACAGACCCGTGCGGGTACGAGTAACACCTGCCCCATTTATAATCCTAGTCATGGAGGCTCTTGTTCTAGTGCCAACCTTATCACAATATAGGCATTGGATCTTGTGGATGATTACAAGTCATTCCGTCAGCACTCTGTTCCTGACATGAGGAATAAGCCTTCTTCTTTTTATTTCTCGCATATTTGAAGCCCCCAAACCCAAGATATCCAAAGGTTAACATTGATGTAACTCTTTCTTAAAATAGAATTCGCATGGTATCCTGGTCAGGAATCATTTTGGGATACCCCTCCTTGCAAAAGTCCTACCTCGATTGGCTGCTTCACAGTAGATTATGGTGAATTCACTTGTATTATTGAAGTTTATATGCTCAGATCTCTTCTCTTTGGCCACCTGATCATTGAGAGCGATACACTTTTGACCTTCCAAAGTCTCTCCTTCTATAAGGGCAATCTCTTAGAGCTTGGCTCCTTATCCTTGTATTTCTTTAGTTGTATAGACCCTTTTTCCACTATTTTTTCACATGCTTTACAAGTCCTGCATTTGCACAGCTCATCTTTTAGCAAAATCTTCTTTGATTGCTAATGATCCTCTAGAATGTAGACAAAACATTCTATTTCATACAACTCAAGTTATTTGTTTAGATTTTAATAATATACAATATCTTTTTTTCTTAAAAGAAACATGTTTCTATTTAGGATCTTATTTTTTCTATTCCATAAATAATTTATTCTTTACGAAATATAAGGAATTAGACACTTTAATTATTTTTAAACTAAAAATAATGCATGAACCCTTATACCGTTAGTCATACTTCAAGAGAAAAAAAAAAAAAAAAAAACCGGAATTGGTGCATAGATAATAAGAAACCGGGTTCCACATTTAGGCCTGGCCCAATTAAAATTCTATGGGCTTCTGCTCTTTTTAGCTTGAACGCTAGCGAGTCCATTTTGCAAGAACAGAACCCATTGATGTCTCCAAGTGGGGAAAAACTCAGGCCTTCGGAACGCAATATGGTGATTCGTCATTAAGTTGAAGAACGTGACATAAAAGAAGGCTCTACTCATCTCCGCAGACCGCCTTCTTGGGTTCCTCTTCTGGAGTCCCAAAATCTCTCTTTTCTGCTACTCTAGAGAAGCAGACGAAAATGGCCAACCGGACGGATCCGGCGGCGAAGAGCATCAGGGGAACCAATCCTCAGAACCTTGTTGAGAAAATTGTTCGTTCCAAGATTTACCAAAATACCTATTGGAAAGAGCAATGCTTCGGCCTCACTGCGGAAACCTTGGTCGACAAAGCTATGGAGCTCGACCACCTCGGTGGAACTTTCGGTGGTAACCGTAAACCTACACCTTTTTTGTGCCTTGTCATGAAGATGCTCCAGATTCAACCTGACAAAGAAATTGTTGTTGAATTCATAAAGAATGAAGACTACAAGTTCGTTCCTTGCCTGTTTAATTATCTTCTTTCATTCGGTTTTTCAAAAAAATTTCACTCACTGTTTAATTAATTTGATGTTAATATGGTGAATGAGCAGATATGTTAGGGTGCTTGGAGCATTTTATTTGCGATTGACAGGAATTGATATTGATGTTTACCGCTACTTGGAACCCTTGTACAATGACTATCGGAAGCTGAGACTGAAGTTACCTGATGGACGTAAGGGCTTGACATTCTGTTTCTCTTTTCTTTACTTTCCCTGTTGTTCTATAGTTGTTTAAGCGATTTTTTAGATGATTTATTCTTGCTTGTGCTTATGATTCCCTTCAGAGTATTCTTTGACGCATGTGGACGAAGTCATTGATGAGCTTCTGACAAGAGATTACTCCTGCGATATTGCCTTGCCCCGGATAAAGAAAAGGTAACTTTACTCTATGGTCAGAAATAACTGCTGCTTCTCAAAGTAACTGCATTTCTAAGAACAAATGATTTTTGCCATTAAACCAAAATCCGGTGTTCTTTCTTGTCCATGAATAACTGTCAGTGGAGGAAGTTTTGGGGAAACCGGGGGGAGGGTGGGGGTGGGTGTTCAAAGTAGTCACAATTTATAATCTAAAGGGGGGAACTATTTGAAATTTTTTTACTATTCACAGTAACTAGTTTTTGGAAGCTACATTTTGTAGGAATATTTCTCTGTATGAACTTCTAAAATATGCATTTTTTGAATGTCATAGTCCATTTAGTAAATGAAACAGCGACACTATTAATGCACTTTTCACTGAGGATCCCGATTCTGAAGTGGTACCAATTGTTGCCTGCCTGGTACTGTCTCTTAGATGAGCATAAGTAACTTCTTAGTTGTGTCTGTTTGAAAGAAGTACCTAAATCAAGTTGATCTTTTATGTCTAGTTCTCAGTTCTTTTCTTTACGTAGGACTTTGAGTGATTCTTTTTGGTTCTTGATTCACACTCATCATTATTTTTAATTTCTTGTATTTTATTGCTAGGTGGACACTTGAAGCTATCGGTAATCTGGAACCTAGAAGGAGTGCTCTAGAGGATGATTTTGAGGAGGAGGAAGAAAAGGATGAAGATGACCCACTCACAAATGGCTTAGATGCTATGGATCAAGATAGGGTGCATTTATTGTTTCGATTCTTACTCATAAAGAATATTTCCGTTCTCCTACTGCAGGAAATTCTGTAACTTACCTGACTTGGTCTCTTATTTCTTGGGTATCAGGATTACCATCGCGGGCGTAGTCCATTGAGGGAAAGAGATCGGGGTAGACGACGAGACAGTCACAAATATCGGTATGGTGTTGTCTTGTCTCTTTGGTACTGTGTGTTATTCGGCCTGTCTGTGCCTGTGTGTACATAAATGAGTAGTTTGCACCCCCTTTTTTGGCGGTGTTTGTGTGTCTCTGATAGTTCCACACGTTAAAAACTAACTCATCCAATCCCATCAGTGCAAGCATATATCGACCTTGTGGTCCTACTTCAAATCCTAAAGATTAGGGAAAAAGAACCATTTTAGGCTATTGTAGTGATGTACTTCAAATAACTGTCTTTGATATATTCAAGTATAAAAAATACAAGCCAATTCATGGAGTTTTCGCATTAGTCATACGTAGTCCAGATCATTTCTTTGCAAACATGAATGACTTGTAAGGTTGAAACAACTACGAATTTTACAAGCTTTAATTGCATCTAAAGGAAACTCTCGGGAATCTAATATCCTTACTTTTTTACTTGTTAAAAGCTTCCTGTACCATTGTTTGCATGATAGATACACCATCTGAAGTCCGACGTCCAAATTAGAACCAAAGTGGGGAATGTGTCTTTCCATAAGCTTGTGAATAGTTTTTCCTCAAGTAGTGAATAGGTAGTTAATTATAACATGTAAGGTCTTTATTCAGATGGGAAATTTTTTCCCTCATTTTCTGTGTCTTAAGATATATTATTGTGGAAGCTGTTTATGAACTACTGGACATAATCAATTATGCACACACATGCACATAGGAGATATCATGAAAAGTTTGCCCGTCCTGTGGCTTCTTATCTGCACAGAGTGGCTTGAATCAGCTTCCTAAATTAATCTTGGTGATCCTGCCAGGTTTCTCTGCACTGACAGTGTGCAGTGAGAAGTATGATGGATCATATAATATTAAATTGATCTTTGTTTAGGTTCATCACATTGTTCTATTTTCGTAAATCCTTATTTGTATGGTGTAGATTTTGAACTTTCCTTTATTTGCTTTTCCCTATGTTTTCATTTTAAATTGTTAAATAGTGCACTTACATGCATGTGCATGGACAACAAATGAGATGTAAACAGAAGGTACAGCCTTGTAAATCCTGTTGAAATGGACCTGTCGTCTGTGATAGGATCTGTTGCATTGAAGGATAATTATATATCTGCCTGACTTTGCACTTGTGATGTTTACCTTTACATTGAGTCGCTACTGTTAAATTCAGTTTTGGGAAATGCAACTGACCAAGTTGCAGTTGGCTTACTGAAGAATGCAGTTTATATGTGATCTTTGAGTGTGATAGCTTTACTACCTGCTTATTCACTGTTTTCAGGGATCGCGATTATGATAGAGATCGAGACTATGATAGAGATAGGGACTATGATAGGGAGAGAGACTACGACAGGGATCGTGGTAGAGGGCGTGACAGAGATAGGGACCGAGACAGGGGTAGGGAGAGGGATAGGGACCATTATCGCAGAGAAGAAAAGGAATATGGTCGGGAGAGGGACCGTGACAGAGAAGGCAGGGAGCGAGATAGGCGAGATAGGGATCGTGGCAGGCGCAGAAGCCACTCAAGGAGCCGGAGTAGAAGTAGAGACCGCAGGGATCACGATGAGGATCGTCGTAGACGGCATGCACGTAGCAGTGCCAGCCCTAGAAGGCATGGAGAAGGAGCTGATGATACTATCAATAGGGATGAGCCGAAGAAGAAGAAGGAAAAGAAGGAGAAGAAAGAGAAGAAGGACGACGGAACTGATCATCCTGACCCAGAGATTGCCGAAGCAAATAGAATCCGTGCATCCCTTGGTTTGAAACCATTGAAATTGTGAAGGAGGGAGGAGGTTCTACATCTCTACTTGGGTTTGAAGTTCTATTTGTCCTGTTTGCTGACATTTTGTTGTTCTGAGGGAATGGTTAAATTTGGACGAAATGTTTGATCTCTATAGGGGTCAAATTAGAGAAGAATGCTCTACTGGTGATGCGTTGACCATTCTATGCTGTGTATTTTCAGGATGTCTCCCTGTATTTGAAATGCCTGTGAAGATCATAATTCTTGCTTGCTTTTTGCACATAAAATGGAAAATATATATATATATATATATTCCAGCACAAAAATTGAAACCCTAAATTTTCCTTTACACTTCGAGGAACGCAATCAATTTAGATTTTGAAATTGTGCTTATGGTGCATTTGGATTGGATGTAGAAATGAAAACAATTTTTAGTTTTTTAATTAGAAATATAAGTTTTTTTTGAATTTGTGTATACAAATTAAAGGCCTTAGTTAAAGGAAGCAACTTTTTCGTTAATAAATAAGAAGATAAATGTTAATTGAAATTAGTTAAAGGCCTTGGAAAGGAAGTAATTTTTTCCTTAAATAAATAAGAAGATAAATGTTAATTGAAAAATATAAAAAGACGTGGTTTGATAAGTATTACATACATGTTAGATTCATGGTCAAAAATTGTTTGTCCCAATTTATATAACATTTTATATTTTATTTTTTTATAATTATTTTTAATTTAAGATTATAAGAGAATAGTATACAAAGTGATATAAAAAGCGGTATACAAAATAGTACAGATAATAAGAATAAAAATAAGTGTAAGCCTATAAAGGCCTGTAAACCGAGTAACAAGTGAGTCTGTAGTCGTTGGACTGCAAAACAGTCCCTGTAATGGCGGAAATAGTCAGAGGCTCATGTAGGCTTGAACCCTTTCGAGAAATTTTTTTTTTTTTTTTACTATTTTTGATATTTTTACATTCAAGCCCCTTCAATTTTATTTTTTTTTTCAATAGAACCCCACAACTTCTGGATTGGGTTTAGGGTTAAAAAAAAAAAAACCGTTCTCTCGCGCGGCGCCGCACAACAGAAAGAAAATTGCCCTCTGCCTCTCTCTTCTTCCTTCCTTCGACCCAACACTCATTCTCCTCTCCGACTCTCATTTCCTTTTCTCTTCTCGGCAGCAGTGACGGCACAGGTTTCCTCTCTCTTCTCGGCACGACGGCGTTTGCTGCTCTGCCTCTGCTGCTGTTGCTCCTTCTTGCTACTGTTGCTGTGCGCGTTTCCTGCCGCTGCCACACTGCTTCTCGGCGACCGGCGACTGCACGGGCGCGGCTCGGTGCTCCTCTGCTGCTGCTCTATTGTCTATTCCACACATTCTCTCCTCTGCTTCTTTGCTGACTGCTGCAGTGCTGCTGCTGCCTCCTGCCTACTTTCTGCTTCTCTTCTATTGAAGAAAAGTTAAGCACCAGCTTCTTTTCTATTGGTTGTTTGGTTTCTAGGTTTTTAATTAAAAAAAATATGATTGCTCATTTAATTTATGTTCTAACTTCTAATTAATGATTAATATCAACAGTGAAATGTGTTGAATTGCAGCTCATATTGGATTTCGTTTTTTGATCATGCTCATCGGTTATCTAAAGATTCTGATCAAGATTCTCAACTTTGATAAAGGTATTTATCCCGTGAGTGATGGGTAATCATTCCTCGTGAATGATAGGTGATCGCTCCTCATTGGTAATGGGCGATTACCTATTTTTTGCTATGTTATTTGTAAATTTAGAATTGAAATGATTATCCCGTGAGTGATGGGTAATCATTCCTTGTGAGTGATGGCTGATCACTCCTCATTGTTAATGACCGATTACCTATTTCTTACTATGTTATTTGTAAACTCATTCCTCGTGAGTGATGGGTGATCTCTCCTCATTGGTAATGGGTGATTACCTATTTCTTGCTATGTTATTTGTAAATTTAGAATTGTAATGCTTATCCCATGAGTTATGGGTAATCATTCTTCGTGAGTGATGGGTGATCACTCCTTATTGGTAATGGGTGATTACCTATTTTTTTGTTATTTTATTTGTAAATTTGGAATTGTTTGAATGTTTTTGTACTTGGAATGCATCTATTTTATAGACGAAATTTTGGAAAATTTTTTAATGTAGTTTAGCCCCTCCAAGTTTTGTTTCCTAGTTCCGCCACTGATTATGTTTTGTGTTTTTCTTTTTCATTTTGACGGTTCCTTGAATTTTTCAAAAATCCAATGAATTTGTTTTTTGGCATTTAAAAATCAAACTTGTTTCTCTTCCGTATTTTGCTGCTCCAGAGAGAGAGAGAGAGAGAGAGAGAGAGAGAGAGAGAGAGAGAGAGATACAAATGCAGAGAGGTGAGTGTAGTAGGGTTTTCTTTCTTTTCTTAGCCAGTTTTAAAATATAACTACTAAAGTAGCTAACTTTTTTTTTTTATTATTCGTGAAGGGGCCAAAACGCACAATAATTGTGCATTATAAAAGTGGATAACGCACAGCCATTGTGCGTTATACGGAATAACGTATTTAATGCGGCCGCTAATCTTGTTTAATGACGTGGCGTGGGCGTGGCGTCGAGGTGATTGGGTTTGGTGTTGAGGTGAATGATAACGCACAATGGTTGCGCGTTATCGTCAGTGATAATGCATAGTAGCTATGCGTTATTACTTATTATAACGCACAACGATTCTGCATTATCATGTTATAAGACATCCTATACCCTAGTCGCAGTTGCCGTTTCTCTCTCACTGTCCTCTCATTTTCCTTGCCATTTCAGCGCCACCCGCTGTAGTTCCTGTTTTCACCATTTTCGATTTTTCTTTCATCTTCAACCGCCATTACTGCTGCTTCTGCTCCTCATTTTCGTTTAAGCTTCAGCTGCTTCTGTTCCTCATTTTCTTTTACTGCCTTTTCTGCACTTACTACCGTCGCCGCTGCTCTTCATCTCTGCCATCTCCGCCGCTTCTCTTTCTGACAATGTATGTCTCGTTCCTCCTTCTCTTGTTCTCTTCCTCTTCTTCTATTTCTCTACTTCTCTTTATTTGTATTTTCTAATTTTTTTTTACAATTTAAATTTTCCACCTTTCCTTTTATTTATGATTTTACAGTCAAAATTTCTCAAATTTGTTTGATTTCTGAAACTCAAGTTTAGGTTGCCGGCACATCCCTTGGAGTACGAACGTTTTTAGAGTTTTGAAGTGGAGAACGGTGGAGAAAGTATTACCAAATAACCAAATAACGCTAAATTAAATTTATTAAAATTTTCGGGTAAATTTTCTTATGTTTATAATTGTTTTAATTTTTTTTTTTTTTGTGTACTATGTTTTAATTTTTATTATTGTTTATGTAAAAATTGTTTATTATTGTGGTTTGTGAATTATTTTTATGAATTTCAATTTGATTATTCTAGGATTACGGGTTTTAATTTTGTAAATGTGGATTTAGGGTTTATGTTTAGAGTTGTTGTTGTTGAATTTTAGAGTTTTAATTGATCAATTTTTTGTAGTTTATTTTTCTAATTAGAGTTTTTATGATTATATTAGAGTTGCTATTGGTAAATTTGTGATATTTTGATTATGCTATTAATCTATTTGTTTCTATTGGAAAATGTGATTTGTTGAAATGTTTGAGTTTGATTATGCTATTAAACAAAAAAAAAATTTTGTTTTTGACATAAATCATGATTGTTTATTTTTTGTAAAATATTGCGATATGTTTATATTGTTACATTAATTTTATATAATCTTGTATTGTTAGCATTAATATAATTTTATGTTAACAGGGCTTAGCATAGTCAATTTTTGTAGTTTATTTTTCTAGTTAGTGCCTTTATGATTTTGTTAGAGTTACTATTGGTAAATTTGTATATATTTTGATTATGCTATTAATCTATTTGTTTCTATTGGAATGTGATTTGTTGAAATTTTTGGGTTTGATTATGCTATTATATAATTTATTTTTATTTTTTGTCATAGATCATGATTGTTTATTTTTTGTAAAATATTGCTAGTATGTTTATATTGTTCCACTAATTTAATATAATATTGTATCGTTAGTATTTATATAATTTTATGTTAATAGGGTTTAAGTTAATGAAGTGTTCTATTTAAAAAAAAAAAAAAGGATTGAAATACAGCTTAGGCTAATCCGTAAAACCTTAAAACCCACGTATTGAATTCATAAACCCTAAACCCCAAAACCCTATATTGATTACATAAATTGTAAAACTCTAAAACCCTAATATTGAATTTCTAAATTGTGAATCCTAAACTATAAAATATTGCATGTGTATGATTAAAACCCTAAAAGGTGTACAATGAGAAATATAGCATTTACATGATTAAATCTCTAAAATCCTAATATGAAAATCCTAAACCTTGAATCCATAACCTTAAATTATATCTCACAGCATTCACATGATTAATATTCTAAAATTCTAATATGAAAATCTTAAACCGTAAAGCATAACAACTTATTGATATATCAAATACTAAACCCTAAAACTCTAAACCTTTTTATTCTAAACCAAACCATAAAACCGCAAACCATGAACATTTCAATTTGTTGTCCAATTTCACAACTTTAATTTTTTATTTGAAGTTCTAAACTTTGAAAGTGTAATAACACACCACCTAAACCTTAAACCCTAAAACTCTAAAACCCTAATGTAGATGGAATTTTTCTCTGTCAAGGATTTATACATAATTCAAAATTTTTTATTGTTAGTTAAAAAGCGTGAACATTTAAATTTAGAAAGTGTATAACTTAACATGTAAACAATGTAGATGGAAGAAGTTCCAGCACACGTGCATCCGGGTTCCTTAAACCCTGATATTTTGACGAGGCAGCACGGGCATATATCTGGGTTGATATGAAGCAGGGACCATAGAGATGTGTATTACTGATCTTCAGTGTAGATGTTTCGGTCGCATTCTATTTCAGTCTTACAGTACAGCTCCCCATACATTGGTTGATATTATTGATAGGACAGGTTTATGGGAAGTTTTCAGATGTGGTTACGTTGGTCTCGACCACCCACTTATTATCGCGTTAGTTGAGCATTAGAGGCCTGAGACTCACACATTTCACATGACGTGTGGTGAGCTCATAGTCACTCTATAGGATGTGCAAGTGTTGTGGGGTTTACGGATAGAGGGGTTACCTATTACAGGTCCTAGTTGGAGTGTACACCAACGAGGACTATATAAGGGCATACTGTTAATTGCAAGTACGTGGGATGCCAATAATCATTTGTTCCCACTTGTTTTTGCAATTGTTGATAAGGAATCGTCCGAAAGCTGGAATTGGTTCCTCAAACATTTACGAGATTATGTTGTCAAAGATCGCCACGTATTATTTTTCATCGCCACAAAGAGATTTTATCTGCTATTCAAAATCAATCTTTGTAGCAACCTCCATTTGTAGTTCACCGGTTTTGTTTACGCCACATTCGAGCAAATTTCAACAAGACCTTCAAGAACACAGAATTAAAAAGCTTGCTGTGGCAGGCCGAAACAGAATCGAAGCAGTAAAAATTTGATCATGTTATGCAAGAGATTCAAGAAAGAAATGTGGATGCTTACATTTATTTGGTGAAGATCGACCCAGGGCGGACACAGACACAGAATCATGACAACTAATATTTCTAAAGCACTTAACAGTGTGTTGAAGAAAGCTAGGGTCCTACCTTTAAAAGCCCTGGTTAAACTAATATTCAACAAACTAGTTAGGTACTTTCACCAACACCGTGAAGAGGCCCTAAATTGTGTGCATCCAGTTCCAACCCGAATATTTGACAAGTTCCTACGGATTGAATTAAAATCAAGAGAACACAAAGTTATAACTTACAATCCGCGAAAAAGAATATAAATGGTTAGATCTCTGATCCGGGTTGCTGGTACTGGCAATAACGTCTATACATTGTGAATAAATAATAAATCATATCGTTGCGAAAAATGACAAATATATACATTGCTTGCTATTGCAGTTTGTAGAGAAAATGGTATGAGAATAGATACTTATGTGCTGAATATATATTCGCAAGAAATGTACAGAAGAACATACCAAGCGAATTTTTATCCGGTCTTGAATAAGAAGTTTTGGAGGGATGCTTCTTATAATTTAACATTTACCCTCCAAATATGAACAAGGAACGGGGTAGGAAATAGGGCACATGATTTAAGGAGGAAATGAATTATAGAAATCCGGATTCTCCCCCAAGATGTGGCAGATGTCGCAGGACATAATAGAAAATATTTAATAACCCCGGTTCAAGCAATGTATTAGTTTGTTTCTTTGAAAGTGTTGTAATAAAACAGAGTTTCTATTAATGAAATTTTTCTTTGAATTTCTTCTAATTACTACTTCACTACTCTAAATTTTGATAGTAAAATTTACAATATCTTTATTATTACTTCTTCATATATTTTTTCATAAAATGGTTATAAGTTAAACATATTTTCTTTAAAAATGATTATAAATATTATCATAAAAAACACATCAAAATAAGTTAAATAATATAATAGTCTTTTAAAATAAATTATATAACTATAAGTTTTGAAAAAAATATAAAGAAATTTTGAGTTCTTAAAAAAATTTAAAAAATGATGAACGCACAATCTTTTTGCGTTATTACAGGTATGTAATGCACAGTAATTGTGTGTTATCCGCCACATCGGTGGATTAAGTTGTAAAACTGAGATTAAGTGATAACGCACAGTGGTTGTGCGTTATCGTTTGTAATAACGCACAACCGCTTTGCGTTATGGCCACATTCCGGATAAAAAAAATTTGTGACTAATTTAGTGACCTTTTTTAAAAACAGGGCTAAGAAAAGAAAAAAAACATAGTAGTAGTGTCAAAGGTGGAGATGGTGGCGGTGGCGACAACGGAGTGGTGGGAGAGAGAATTTAGTGAGGGAATGAAGATATGGGAGTCAAGAATGGGAAGATGAAATTTTAATTTATTTTGTTTTGGCCCTCATCTTTTATTTGTGCATTTCAGTGATGGGGTTAATAAAGACAACTCCGAAATCTATAAGGATAACGCGAAAAAAATTCATTTTTCCTGCCCTTTTTCTCTCTTTAAACAATTTCTCTCTAACCTCCAATCTTTCACATTCAATGCAATTTTAAGGTAGATATTGATCATTTTAAAGATTTTTGCAAGAAAATATCGATTTGAAGATAAAAAATATAAATTCTTTTTTTTTTTTGTCACTGTACCAAGTTTCGCCCAGATGGACGAAATTCTCCAATGAATTTCACCCATTCTGGAAAAAATGTATAGAAAATTTCACCTAGATGGGCGATGGAGAATTTCTCCCATCTGGGTGAAACTCGGTCCTTTAAATTGAGTTTCTCCCATCTGGGCGAAACTCTTTGAGAATTTTGCCCATCTGGGAGAAATTCTCTTAAGAGTTTCGCCCAGATGGAGAAATTCTTTAAGACTTTTGCCCATGTAGAAGAAACTCAACAAAGTTGAAAAAAATTAATTTTTAGGTTTTTTTTTTACATTTTTTCATTTAGATTAACTATTAGTCTTCATAATTCAACATCCACTAAAGCAAGAGGCCGCCTTCCCAAAGTGTCCATTCACAATATTAAAACAAGTTTGTAAGTACTTTTTGAGAAAGAAAAATTAGCTATTTGTAGATTTTTACTGTAAATAGATTTGGATCCGCTCGTAAACTGACTTGTTCAATTTTTATGAACCCGATCCTCATATATATATATTACTATTTATAATTTTTTATTACATTATACTATGTTATATATATAAATATACTAGGAGTGGCAAATGAGCAAGTTGTGCGGATTTTTGAAAGGTTATTAAATGGACACATAGGTGATGAGTAAATATTCACTCATGTCCTAAAGACTAATAATGGACTTAAACGAATGCATTACGATATCGCAGTAATTTTTTTTTTAAGTAAACCAATTTGAGTAGTAGCTAGGATGAATGTAATTTTTTTCTTAATTTTTCGAATTCCAAACCTTTTTCCTCAATATAAATATGAAATGAGCAAAAAAAAAAAAAGTTTATCAAGATAGTTTATTATTTAGTTTTTTATATTTAGTGTATTACATTAGAAATGATAAAAGAAATATAAATTATATAGGCTTTACAAAATCTTATGTTGCCCATTGGACTACTCCTTAGATTAGTCAAATCCATCCATAATTGGCAAGTCCACTATGGGTAGCTTTTTATCGCGGTATTGGACAAGAGAATTTTCTTGCCCCTCTAATATATATATATATATATATATATATATTATAATGTAATTATATATTACAATAAGTTTTCAAAAAAAGGAATACTCTAATAAATATTAAAATAGAATAAAATTTTAGATTCATTTAAAAGAGATTTTTATTATTTTATAACAAATTTACATGTAAACTATATACAAATATATAACATTAATTATTTGAATATGTAATTTTATTTTATAAATATATAATAAAATTCAAATAATAAAAATATTTTGGGATTTTTCAGAGAAATATAATATGGGTATTATCCATTGTTTTTAAGTGCTTTTAAGAAATTGTTTTAAAAAAGTTATTTTAAGATTTTTAATTTTAATAGTAGCACAATAACACTATTTCAAAAAGCATTGATGAAGTAACTTATTTAAAGCTAAAAGTAGATATTATAAATAATGGAGAGCTAAACAAAGAAGATAAGTGACTTTCTAATCAAAACTATAATTTATTGCATAAAAAAGATTGTAAACTTTTGTCATATACAGTAAATATCTATATTTTTCCTCTTCCATCCATGAGGAAAATATCATGAAACAAACTATATATATTTTATTCAACCCAAAAAAAAAAAAAAAAAAAAACTCCACATATTAATATGCAAAGTATTGAACTTGAAATTCTATAAAAATATTTCCCTATAATCTGATCTGATCTGATCTGATGAATCACTGGTTATCTGTTCAAATTTCCTCAGGTAGAAGAATTCCATTTTCATCATATCTAAGCTTTCCAGAAAGATTCAGCGGTTTACATTTTCCCCCCATTAGAATTCTCTTTTTACACAATTCATACCCACCTTCTTTCCCGCCATCTTCATCTTCATCATCACTTTTCATCTCCTTACGTTCAACTTCTTTTTCACCGCCGGAATTTCTCCGTCCATTCAACGGACAATCGCCTACGACATTGCTGACGTTACCGATGTTCTTCGATTTCCATTTGCCAAAGGTAAATCCAGTAGTCTTCTTTCTGAATAAATTCGAAAATCTTAAAGACGGAGAAGAACATGATTTCTTACCTGGTGATGATAATGATGATGATTCTCGACCTTTTTTCTTAGATTGATTCGCCGATTTACTTTTTCCTCCGCTTCCGCCTCCGCATCCGCCTCCTTGTTCTGTATCTTTCGACTCTGTTTTCTCCTTGAGTGAGAGAGATTTGTAATATAAATTCTGCAATTGCATCTTTTCTTCTTCCAGTAATTCCGCCATAGTCAATCTACAATTCCTTACTGAACGAGATGAAGGTATGTTCATTTCCTGTGAATTCTGATTAATAAATGCTTTTGAAATTCTGGATAGAAGTTTTTTTGGTTTGAATTTTAACCTAGATAATTTTACTCTTATCTTCAACTTAGGCATAAGGATTGAAAGGAAGAGGCAAATTTTAGTGAATTACAATTGAGGATTGATTCGATTGAAGGGAATTTGAATTTCAGAATTTGATTGGTATAAAGGGGGTAAAGTGATGTTGAAACAATTCCCTACTTCTCTGGCTATGGTAGAAATCTTTTCTTTTATCAATCTGTTTTTGTTTTTTTGAACAAGTCTGTCTATTAATTCAAATTATTCCAAATCCTAAATAAAGGGTAGAATCCTAACTACTGATAAAAAGATCATAGTAACTACTACTACTACTATAATTACTTGCAAGGATTTACCCAATAATGTAAATAATAAAAAATTACAACTATTTTACATGTTATTAATTGTACTTATTTTACACCTCTTTTACTAGTTGGCTTTATTTTGATTCAATTTCAATCCTTTTTTCTCCCATTGTCACATTTTTTTTTCTCTTTAACAACGCAACTTTCATAAAAATCAATAATAAAAAATATCATTTTTTCAAACTAAAAACCCTTTAAAAAAATTATGAATTTTTTAATTTAAAAAAACAATCCTAATATTTGAAAATGTTATCAATTAGTAAATAAACTTTATATTAAATTACTAGCTATCTTCTTTGTACTCTAAGTTTGGATGGATATTTTTTATTTCAACTTATGTTATATTAAAATTTTAAATAGAAAAAATACCCCTCAAATTCCGAATCATCTATACAACTTCTAACTTTCATGTACCGTCTTCAATTCCATTCTAATTTGGTATATTTTACTGTCAAAACCTACCAAATAAAAGATAATCCTTAACGTTAAAAAATAATCAAAGGAGAAAAATATTAAATGGGATAGAGAATGGTATAGGAAAGTGATATAGATGATCTGGGTGAAGAAATGATAGTACTGAAAGTGAGACATCTTGGTGTTTTGTATTGGCTTTATATTTGAATGGATGATTGTTAACTTTTTTTATTTTCATTTATTTTTTAGAGTAGTTTATTAGATTGGCTTGGATGTATCACTTTATGTAGCACAAGGCCTATTTGGTTTAAGGATTTTGATAAGAAAGGAAAAGAGAGAAAAGGAAAATGTAATTCATACAATTTGAAAATCTACATGTTGAAAAACAAATAGTTATGAAGTTCAATTTGGATAAATTTAATTTTCTTTTTTTCAAAATAAAGTTTGGTTCGATTTTTGATTTGTTCGAGTTAAAAAATTTTAAAATCATATTTTTTCAAAATAGTGAGATCGAATTTTCCCGGCCTTAACAAACTTGTTTTTTTTTTTTTTTCGCACATAAAATATGATTCGCCTCTAAATTTTGGAATTTTTCTTAAGGAACTAAATCAAGGAGATTTGACCTTATATTTCTTGAGAATATATGTTTATGTTATAATTTCTAATCAATGAAGGAATTAAAAAAGAAAAAAAAAAACCTTCCAAAACTGAAGCAAATTTTAAAAACTTCCAAATGAAAGAAAAAAGTAAAAATGTTCAGAACTGAAGCAAACTTGGAATAACGTATATGTTTATTGATAGGCAATTGATATATCTAAGGCTTATATTTTAAATCTAGGGTAAACTTATTAAAATTCTAATTTTACCCTTAATAAAATTGAGAAGATAAACAATTAACCACAATCAAACTCCAGAACCTCCGCCACATTCAATCACCACTACACCACTTCCTTAGTCCATGTCACGAGTAGTGATTGTAATTTGTATGCTTCCAATCAATTTAGCCAGTCTTGAAGTCTCCAAGCCGATTTCTCCATTTTGTTTTTGGTCAGATTGAATATATTATTGATGATGGTACCAAGGCCTTGCTGGAGATATCAATATCAGGATGAACTTGCTTCAACACCTTGAAGCTCTTCTAGTTCATCACCATCTTTCCGCTGGAGCCTTTTTTACTATCTTTTTCGATCTTAAATCATCGCCTGGTAATCTTAATCTTGAATTTGAGAATGTTAAAAAAAATTTGAATCTTGAACCATCAATTCTTCAAGAATCATTTGGGGAAAGTGTATTGGGAAGAATTTGAATCAATTATTTTGGATTTGGAATTTAAGTCCGAAATGGAATTGGATTGAGGATTTCCCTAAATGATTCAGTCAGCTAGATTATAATTTTTATTCTGAAGAAGAAAATAAGTAGAGGCTTTTTCTTTCTTTTTTTTTTTTTTTGGTTTAAATTTTCCCTTGAATTCAAAAGGCAAGAAAGATATAATATTTATTAAGGGCAAATTTGGAATACTAATAAATTTGCCCAGAATTATAATTTAAGCATTAGATTTATCAATTGCCTTATTCATATGTGGGCAGCAAATGAGATTAATAAAAAAGAGATTATATAATATATATTCTTATATATATATATATATATATAATGAAGAGAGTCTTTTTAGGTTTAGAGCTCTCTAACTCTAAAAATTCCAAATCAATTTTCTGAATTTTTATTTTGTTAATTAATTTTTAATAGTGTGATTGGCTGAAAAGAAGTTGATCCATTAAATGAATAAAAAAAATCTAATATTATTTTGAATTTTAACCAATTGATTCTATCATCCCTAATATCCCGCTATTTAATTAGTTTATTATTTGAATTTTGAGTACATGTTTCCTCCCTCCTCATCTCAACTGCTTATGAATAACTTCACCTAATAACTACCAATATACGTCTCCACCATTTGATTTCTGCTCTCTCCCGTTTCTCTTACGTAATCAACTTCTCTATTATATTTCTCCCTCTCACTTTCATTTGGATTGGATTAGAGGTAATCCCCAGGTAATCTTCTCTTTCTCTCTTTTGCTTTCCATTGTGTTTCTTTATGTCTCATTTTTTTTTAAACAATGTCATCTCATGGTTTCTTCTTTAATATATGCTGTTATTTTTTCTAGGTAAATAATATATGTCTTTATTTGGAATTATAATTTATTCTTTTTGCTACATCCTTTTCTAAATGATGGTGTATTCTTGCTTCCCATAATTCAATGCAGAAGACAATCTTTATGGAGAAGAAGTATTTAAAAGAGAAAGGGGGCTCACTGAAGTTTAAATTTGCTATGAGGTGAAGCCAAGGAGAAAAAGAATTTTTTTCTTATGTAAGATGATGGTATTATTTTCTATTATTATTACTTATTTTTTGTATTGTAGTTTTTTTTATATGGTCACATCAATTGAATTTTTTATATATATTAAGGGATCATCATGTTAATGTTCTTTTTATGTGTCAGACTTGAAATTGTGTTACACTCTAATTTTTGTTTACAAATTTTTGTTTACAACTAGAGGGGATCCCATGTTGATAACAAATGAGAAACTAAAATATTGAGAAGGTATTTATGAATAAATTTGGAAAGGATGAGGAAGGTTAAAGCAATATTTTTATGATTTTCTATTAAGATGAAATCATTTAAGTTTTTTCTTTTGTGTTACTATCTCTTTTTTCATATTGAAAACGGGTTGTAAAAATATGTGAAAATTTAATATATGATAATTGATCAATTCATTATATTATTTTTTATTTTACTAAATTAATTATCTCCTGCTCATCTTTTTCTTTCAGCTATACGTTCGCATACATATATATTTTTTAATTCGATTTGTAAGGAAAGGAAAGAAAAAGTATTATTTTCTCTCTCTCTCTCTCTAAGTTTGCTATTTTTTTTTTATATAATTTTCTTTTACTTTTGTTCCTTTAATTGTTATCATATCCAGTTAGACCAAGAAAATTATGCAGGTCTATATTAATTATTTCTTTATTGTATATTTTTTATTTTGCTAAATTAATTATCATTTTAATTCCCCTTGTTCTTCTTTTTTGTTAAACTTTAGACGGGGTTCTTTTTATGTCTTGGAAGGGATGATCATATAAAACAGATATTTATATCTTTTCCGATTTTTAATGGGGGGGAGGGTGAGATATTCTATACTCTTCTGAAATTGCTTTTCTTTATAAATTTCTTTTACTTTTGTTCCTTTAATTATCATATCAAGTTAGATAAAAAAATTTATACGGTATATAATCATGTATACTCTTATTAAAAATCATTTCCTTACTTTATTAAAAACTTCTTATTCTCTTGGTTCAGGTACCCTAATGCTATCATTTATATGAGGAAGAAAATAACTTAATAAACATTTATACTAATAGTACTTTATTATAGAATCATATTCTTGGATGTTTATTAATTTTAACTTTATATCTTTTTCATTTTTTTTTTGCATTAATAAATTAAAACAAAAGAGAATATTTTTGTAAAAAGCGATAACTGTTTTTTTGTTTAGATATACATATGTTGATACAATTATTATTTAGACATTGATGAAGACAAGGATATGAAATGAAAAATTGAGTAATATAACTTTTGTGTGTGGGAGTCAAGGCAAAAGGAATTATCTTTTTCCTTTATATCTTTTTTTTTTAAATTTCATTTGTTTCTTCCAATATTTTCGAAAACTGAAAGTTATGAAAAATATATTTTTACCTTTTTTAAAAAATCAAATTAATCAAAATAAATATTTCTATTTTCACGTTCATCACATAGGCCATTAAGGTAGCAGGGGGACTAATTCCAAAAGCGGGAGGGAGTAAGATTCTAATTGCCTTATTTCCTCTATACTTAACCTAATAGGCTAGGTGGTTTTCTTCCACTATATGCCCTTACATGGAGTTTGATTCCTTCTTTGTTTAAGGATACCTGAAGTTTCTGGTCTAGCAGGAGGGGTGATATTATGAAAAGCTCTTTGTTTTTTAAGCAAATTAGCAAAGGTAGAATTATATTATTTTATGAAGATATTACTCATGATATATTTTTAGGCTAGGAGATTTTTATAATTTTATATTTATTTTTTAGGATAATAATTGGTCACTCAATGAAAAAAGGAACGGAAATGGCACTGCATTACTGTCTTTTTTTAAGAAAATAAAAAATAAAATTGAATATTTTCGTCTTTTAGTTCATTCTTGGATTTTTTGGCAGGTGGCGGGGAGAGAGAGAAGGGAAGGGGAGGTGGAAGAGGGCGGGTCATGGATAGAATTAGTTACAACCGTTTCATACGAATCAATATTTCTATTTTCACCATTTAAAATAACCTTTTCAAAAATAAATATTTATATTTTCATGTCATTAAGGTAGAATATATTGTTTTTCTCTTAAAAGAAGGAAGAATATATCCTAATTAGGCTAAATTTGTTGATATTATGAACACGTTTTTTTAGTCAATTAGCCAAAGGAGAATTATGTATCATTTTATAATGAGGATAATTATGTATGATATATTTTTAGGTTAAGAGATTCTTATAATTTTGCATTTAGTTTTTCCATGATAATTTTATATAATTGGTCCCTATTATCATATGTATATTTTTTAAAATAGAACATTATTGTCTTTTAGTTGCTTATTGAATTTTTTTGGTGGGGAAGGGGGCTGCGAGGAGGGATGTGAAGGGGGTGGGGTGGAACAGGGTGGGTCATGGGTAGAATTAATTACAAAATTTGGTTTAATTTCTTGGAGTAGAAAATGAGAACTATAAGGGGTGGGGGAAGAGGGTTTTTTTCCCTTTTTTCTAGGGTGGGGAGGGAGGGGGGGCGGGGTTGGATGGATCACAAGTGAACAATTTTTCAAAATATCGGATATGTTTTGGGGGAAATTTTTAAAGGTGAAAAAAAAAAGTGTTTGTGCTTGTTTGTAAAATAATATTTATCATTTTTAATTAAATAATATTTTTGTTTTTCTCAAAAAGTAAGATTGAAGGCATTTAGTCTAGATTTTCTATTAAATTTTTAAGTTTGTAACATCTTCACATTATTACATTTGATATTTTTTAAAATAATAACTAATTTTCTTTTAATAATACATTTGACTTTTTTTTAAAAAGATACCTGATTTTTCTTTTTTTTTAAATAAAATCTTCCCGTATATTGCGCGGATCTTTATATATATATATAATGAAGAAGGTCTTTCTAGGTTTAGAGTTATTATATGCTTTAAAGGCCTCAATCCAATTTTTTAGAATATTTTGAATTCCTTTATTAGATCTAAAAGTTTGGATTGGTTGGAGAGAATTTTTTTAAAATCAATGCGAAATTCCAATATTTGATTATGTGAGATAAAAAATTTTAAATATATCAAATATAAGGAATAAAAACAATCATGAATTGAAAACACTTTTCCATTTTAACTTGATCTTCTTTATCTCCTAATTTTATCTTTATCTCATTTTTTAAAAAAATTTGATAAAATGATTAGATATGTTTATGGATTGGATTTATTTTTGTTTTTTCTGTTATGATTGCTATTTTCTTAAAAAAAAATAAGAAAATTAATAGGCGACAATGGGTCAGTTTTTCCCTATAAATACAAAGCTCCCAAGAGCCTTAATACTAAGGCATTACTAAGGAGAAATAGCATATACGACTGTACGTGCAGCAGTACGAAAATTTTCTTCTAATGGGGGTATTTTAAAGGCCTTTTCTCAATGTGTATTAAAGAGTGATTTCATCCATGTTTAGAGTGTGACTTTAGATTGTATAGCGCATAGCAATAATAGATTGAATAGTCCTATGTATTTATATTATCAATTCAAGCAATTGCAACAAGCAAGAGTATATAGGAAAATAGACTTACAAGGAGTAGATAGAAAGACATATTAATGTCCTTTTATACTAAAGTATAAGCTGATATAAATATCGTAATTCCTTTGCATTGTTTTTTCTTTCGGTAATAAAAGATTCTAGCTAAACTCAAATAAAAAAAAATGTCATAATGCAAATATGCTTTGTATTGTTTTCTTTTGTGGTAATGAAAGATTCTTGCAAAACTAACCAAAAAAAGTCATATTTAAGCTACATTCGAAAGGGAAATATATACATTTTATTATTTTTTTAATTAATGTTTTACCCTCTATTTAGTTGTTTCCCGTTTTACTTTTCTTTTTTGTGACTTTACAAAGTAAAATCCTATTATGACAAACTTAAAAGAAATATTTTTCTACTTATTATTTTTCTCCACTCTAAGTATCTAGAGTTGTGAAATTGAAGATTAAAAATTATGACATTCATTTTGGGCTTCAATTTCCTGTATCACTTGATGTACCACTCTCTATACCACTTTTTAATTTGGTATAAATAAAAAATAAATCCTAAAGGAAAAAAGATTTATAAAAGGAAGGGATACATAGAGTAGTTGGTGGTACATGATACAAAAAGTGATACAAAAAATCTTGTGCCCCTTTATTTTGAAGCTTTAGATATAAAGGGTGTATCTCAATATATTCAAATTGTATCTAAAAAGATATTAATGTATTCAAAATGTAATTTCATTTGAAAAGTCCTTTTGGTCTGGGTATCATGGAAAAGGAGAATGAAGAAAGAACAATATTCAAGTTTTAAAAGAGAAAATTTTACCTTTGTATATTTGTATATCATATAAGAAATGCTTAACCAATCCTTAGAATGATGATCCAAATCCTCTTTTTAATCATTTGCCTCCGAGAAAAATTCAAAGAATATCGCAACTTTTTTTTTAACCCTTGAATTTGGATTATGAAATTGTTATAATTCGAAATTCTTCTTCCATTATTATTTTTTTTAAACTTCACACTAATTTTTTATTACATATTTTAAAATTTAAAATTTTCTCACTTTTTTCTTTTTACTGATTCATTACCTTTTTGATTGAATTTTGATGATGAATTTTGTGTTTATTAAATAACTTACTTTAAGGGTATTGATTGGTTGACAATAATTTTAATCTGTGAAATTGATTCAAGTTTTAATTTGAATTCTGAACTGTACACATTATGAATGTTTAATTAGTTTTTAAAATGTTAATTGGTTCATTTTTTGTTTATTAAATAACTAATATATTAGTAATTTGTTTTGTTCCTTAAAAAAAGGTTAACGAATTTGGATATTCTGATATCCACCATACTCACCTTATTTGTTTTCAATTAGTTTAGTAAATTAACTTCAATGCTATTAATTTATTTGAAAAAAATTTGAATAGCGATAAAAAAGAATGGTATAATATCATATACATGTGTTATTCACATCTGTGTGAGAGAGAGAAAGAGAAAGAGGGGGATCAATAACGTTTAAAAGAAGAAAAGAAGAAAAATGGTGCTACCAAGAGAAGAGTCAAGTTCATTTACTAGAATTTCAAGGAAGATTATAGGTTGATGTCTTATTTTTTAGAGGGTATGTGGAGGTGTCTTTTTTGGGTGGATTGGGGAGTGGGGAGGGGAATGGAAGGATAAGGTGTTGAGGAAAATAGGGGATTTTTTCAGGGTTGAGGATATGGGGAAATAGAGATTTTTTTTCTTTGGGAGGGATGGGAGTGACGGGAAAAGAGGTGAGGTTTTTCTTGGGGGAGGGGGAAGGGGCAGAGGTGGTAGGGAGGGGGAAGGAATAGTCAAGGAAAATAGGAATTTTTTTTGGGGGGAGGGGGGGGCCCAAGAGTGTGTAGGAGAAAGAGAGGTTTTTTCTTGGGAGGGTCGGGAAAAAGAGGGATTTTTTCTTGGGGGAGCCGGGAAAGCTAGAGGAGGTGGGGTGTGGCGGAGAAAAAAGGGGGGGAGGGGGGAGGGGAGGGGAGAGGGTTTGTTAGAGGGGAGACAAGACGGGTGGAGTGTTGGGGAAAATATGATTTTTTTTCTGGGAGGGGGCGGGGAGAGGGGAAAAGAGGATTTTTTTCTTTGGAGGATGGGGGAGAGAGAGACGGGATATTTTTGGAGGGGGGGAGGAGAGGGATTTTCTTTTGGGAGAGGAGATGGGAGGAAGTGGGGGAAAAAGGGGGATTGCCTTTTGGGAAAGGGAAAAGGAGCAGTCAGAGAAAATAGGATTTTCTTTTTGGAGGGGGGAGAGAAGGAGAGTGTGGGGGAAAGAGAGGCTTTTCTTGGGAAGGTCGAGAAAAGGGTTTTTTTCTTGATTGAGCGGGGAAGAGGTAGAGGAGGTTGGGTGTGGGGGAGAAAAAGGGTTTTCTTTTTCTTTTTTGGGAGAGAGGGAAAAGGTAGAATTTCGGGAAAAATATGATTTTTTTTTAGGGAAATTGGGGTGTGAAAAAAGAGGAGTCTTTTTTCTTTGGACGGGGGAGAAAAAATGGGCTTTCGTTTGGGAGAGAATGTGGGGAAAAAGAGCGATTTGTTTCTTGGGGAGTGGGGTGGGGATGTCGGAGAATGAGAGGGGGGGGAGGGAGGGGGGAAGGCGGTTGGGTTAAGAGGAAGGTTTAATTTGGGAAAGAAAGGAGAGTATTATAAATCCTTAATAAAATTTTTTCTTTTAATATTCAATTGTTTTAACTTTATTCTTATACTTCTCTTTTAATTTATATTATTTTCCTCATTTTTATTTACGTAAATTTATTTTGAACACATCATATACATAATAACTCATGGATAAAAAATAATTCTTATTAGGACAGAGATTGTGGGTTCAAACTACATCTACAAAAACTTAAAAAAATAATATGATATATTCCTTTTTAATTCAATAATATTTTTATTTTAAAAAGAAAATATCATGTATATACACTTTTTTATTTTAAATTTTACAACAACAATATTTCAAAGATAGAGCCTAGTAAAAAAATAATAATAATCAAGAACAGTAAAAGGAAAAAATAAAAGAAAGAAAGATAAATTTGAAATTCATAGGGTAATAGTTAAACAGATTTGCTATCAATCAAATTTGCAGACAGAAATTCCACAAATTTTCATGATCAAAACAATGAATAAGGAAATCTTAAAAATGAAAAATCTTGTTATCTATCAAACTTATGGCATCACAATATTGAGATAATAATGCGAGAAAAATAACCTTTCTGTGAAGATGAGGTTACAACATAATAAATTATTTCTCCTCAAATTGAAATGTTGCTTCTTACTCGTATGGGCGATAAATTTGAAATTATAAAGGCTAAAATAGTGTAAGGCGAACAACTAGTACCAACATAGAGTAAAATAATAAATCCAAATTCATATATTTCATACAAAACTTCATTTTTTGATAAAAAAAAAAATATATAAAATCTTCTTGCGTGCAAAATTATCTAATAGTCCAAAAATTATCCCAAAATCTTCATCGAATTTTAGTAGTCTCGTTCATTCATATCCAACAAAAGACAAAATATAAAAACAATTAATAATTAGAAGAAGAATTAAAGAATAAGAAGGCAAGCAGTTGATAAATAAAAAACGTAAAATGATTAACACACATCAAACTTTCTTCTAGAATTCGGCATGAATATTGTTTCTCTAAACCTTCTCACTTAAAATTAGAGTTTGACTAGGATATTACTTCCATAAACATTCTTATTTACAATTAATTGATGACTATAATAATGATGAGAAAGTTATACATAATGTTTTTGAATAGAGAATAGTTTTAGAGAGATGTATATACACTAGTGGAAGATGGGAAGAAGTGAGAAGTTAGAGTGTTTATTTATTTGTTTATTTGAACAGGAAGTTAGAGTATTTACAAATTGAAATCATATAGTTATCAATTATAAACGTAGGTTAGTTAATTAAGGTTAAAGAGTTATAGTTGTAGTTAAACCAATAAGATTGTTTTAATTAACAAAAAAAATTTAAAATTCTAGAAAAATAGGATGGATGTCAAGAAGTTGCAAGAGAGGGTAGAGAAGAAAATGTGTATATCAATATATATTAGTAATATATAATAATATATTGTAGAAGGAGGGAGAAAAAATCTCCCCCTCCTTCCTTAATCCTATTTTTCTCAATTTTTGTATTTTTTATATTGAAAGTGTTTTATAAGAGTTTGTTAAGAGTACAATTTGCCTAATTTATCCATTTTGTACACGTTCATTAATCAATTATAAAAATTTTAAAATTCAAATTTCCTACTTTTACTCAACAACCTCTTCAACCACTCACCCATGATCAAACAGTTATTTTCTATTAATCTGCCAGTGTAGTTTTCATTCAAGTGGAACTCAAACAATTTAAGCACTAACCCACTTATACACTACAATTGATCTTTCTCGTCATCGATTCTTTCCCGATTATACCAAGCTGCATCTCCATCAATGGCGATCATCTCTACACTTTGGCCATAATGCTGGTGGGTGGAGCAACTCCTGCATATTAATTAATTTTGGGGACGAAGAAGTGGAAGCAACTGAGTCATACATTCTCCATCTCTGTCATCTCCTCTTTATTTTTTTTTTCATATTACGCCTTCTATCGATTTCTTTAGGGTTTTTATTTTTTTTTTTTGGAATTTAGTTCTGCTCCCTTCTGATTAGTTGATATTAACTCTTGAAAATCAGTGTGCTCTATTCCATCTTTATCTCATATGTGTTTTACTTATAATAATTTCCCTATTTGTTTATAGAAGAAGGAGATGTCACCTTGAATATAGTGAGGTATGTATACTTATCTTTCTCATTTCTATTTCGCCTATTCACGATAATCCTAAATTCTTAAAATAAGGTTTCTTGGGCTTCCCTAATGGTATTTAGCAAATCAATTTCTTTTGCTATGATTCTTATGTTTCTCAAATTCATGATAATGATAGATCGGGGTTCTGATATCATATTTAGCAAATCAAATTCTTTTTCCATAATCGTAATCAATGGTTACATGTTACTTAAAACTTTTAATTTTTAATGTGATTTCCACCTTCATCTCAATATTTTCTTTTTCCTTTTAGGGACATTGATTCTATTTTAGAAAGATCCTAAAATTGAGTGCTAAGACAAATTAAGCTATAAGATTTAAATTCTGAAATCTTACTTATATTTTTCTTGCACCAGAGCTTGCCTTCCTTTTTTTCTTTTTAATTCATTTTTACATCCATTACTTGGATGATTAAATATAAGTTTCATATTTATATTTTCTCGGTTAGATATCAGTTTTAGTTGTTTATTTAGTTTCAGAATCTTCTTCTTATCTTTTCAAAACTACCAAAGAAAAAAAAAAAGGAAAGAAAAAGGCCGACCTCAAAAACTTCTTTATGTATTTCTATTTTTATTCGATAATGCAGGGACAACTTGACAATTTCAAAGCAATTTTGCACTTGAGGTTTTTTTTGGGGTGCTAAATACTTGAGGTGTATTGGAATGTATTCAAATGTAGAAGGTTCATTATAAGGGGAGCTTCGATAAGATAGAAGGTTTTTTTTTTTTTTACCCGATGGAGTGCAAGCAACAATTCTATTAGTATGATGGTTATTACTCATAATTTTTTTCTTTAAGGTTTAATCTTATTTTATTTTCAAGGTTTTTTTGTTTTAACATCACCAGAGAGTGGAGTTTTTTGAAACGGCATTCATTCCCTTTCAGGATGGTATGGACGAATCCTTTGCCTCATCCAAATGTGTAAAAGATCCTACCGTTGAGTTAGCAACCCGAAAAGAAGAAACCAAACTTTTTCTGAAAAATCCTGGCTTTCGTACTTTGGTGGGTCTCCGAGATCCTTTCGATGACCTATGTTGTGTTGAAGGGATATCTATCTAATCCGTGTGTAGCAACGGAATACAGAAAAGACAGCTCTTTTCTATTTTATTAGATTAATTTATAAATCCTATTATTATGAGGATAATAGTACATACTTTTTCGGGCAACAAATTTGTATAATGGCTTATTTTTATTTTTTAGCATGATAAATTTTCCTTTAATATATAAAAGAACTTGCTTTACAAGTTTTTTCTTTTTTGGATAGGGAAGGATGAAAAAAGGAGTTGCCGGGAGAGGAGGGGAGGGGGTGGAGGTAAGGGGAAGGGGAAGAAGGTATGGGGGAGAAATGGTTAAAAGGAGGTAAGGGTGTTCTTACTAGGGGGGGGGGGGGGAAAGGGTGAGTGTTTTTAATCAACAATAATGGTGGGATAATTCTTTTTTTTTAACGTAAGAAATTTCATTATTAAAAATATTCAAAATTATCCATATCTAAATAGAGAGATTTTTTTTTTTTCGTGCTATTCATATAGATTCCCCGTTAAATTTATCGACCCCATTATGATAATAATTATGCTTGATTTTTTCTCCTTTCTTTAGTCAATGGATTTATGAAGTTTTAATTTTTTTTTTTTGGCAAGATAAATTTTCTTTGATTTTTCTTCAAAGTAATAAAATTAATTTTTTAATATGTATATTTTTTTCTTTTTGAAATGTTTGATAGTTGAAAATGAATTAAAGTTTTACTTAATGATTTAAATTTTTAATATTTTTTATCATTTTCTTAATAAAAATATTATGCCTCCCGCAGGGACGAATTAGAACAATGTGATTGTGGAGGCTGGAGGAAAAAAAATTTTTGCCAGAATTTCGTCTATAAAATGATGCATTCCATATACAAAAGCCATTACCAAAGTGATCACTCATCACTCACGGGATAAGCCAAAGTGATCACTCATCACTCACGGGATAAGTATTACAAAGGGATAAGTATTACAAAAGAATAGGTAATACAAAAGAATAGGTAATCGCCCATTACCAATGAGGAGTGATCACCCATCACTCACGGGATAAATATAGCAAAAGAATAGGTAAAGTGATCACCCGCTATGAACACGATCAGAAGGCGAAATCTAATATGACCTGCAATTGATTTACAAGGAGTTTGCATATTTTGAAACCGCTGCAATATGTCTTCATTTTCAATACTCTTAAGACTAAAGCCAACTCAATTAGTCGATAAACTAAAGTAAAAAACTTGTGAGTATTCGTCTCAACCATCTTCTTTGCGAGATCTCCAATGTTAGTAAGGCCAAAGAAACCTTAGATAGACGGAGTAACTGACCCCGATCAAAATTCACAAAGGAATCTCTGGGAACAGTTAATAATTTATAATATTACAAATAATTGAGTATTAGGTAATAAGTTAAAAAAACAATAAAATTAATTACCTCAAAAAAGATGTCTCGACGAAAAAAATGATAGTAAGTCTTTGGCTGCCCATCCACACTCTTGTGTAAACAGTTAATAATTTATAATATTACAAATAATTGAGTATTAGGTAATAAGTTAAAAAAACAATAAAATTAATTACCTCAAAAAAGATGTCTCGACGAAAAAAATGATAGTAAGTCTTTAGCTGCCCATCCACACTCTTGTGTAATCTAGCTCGTCCTGGTAAAGGAATATCATGTTTGATACAAAATGCAGTAACAACACCCAATAACTCCATCATCATCATTTCTGTACCTCTTCAAATCTTCCTTTATTGTCTGAATCATCCGAACAGCAATGACTATGTTTTGAGTCCTTTGTTGCAAGCACATTGACAATGTATTTGTTTTTGCCAATACATTTACCATTAATTGAGCAATGAATACAAATTCAAACTGCCGCATTTTATCAATCAAACCTCGGGTAATGCCTCGACTATTGACCTCATCAGTGTCTTCATATATAGTTTCAAGCACATGTGTCACTGCACCCCACATATGCAAAATCCGAGTTATTATTTTGAAGTGAGAGTCTCAACGAGTGTCACCTGGCCGAGCTAAACTTGTTTCCTGATTTTTGCCCTTTCCTGTAGCAATTTCTCCACTTTCTAGACATTTTACAAGATCATCATACTACAATATTTACAATCTTAGCAAGGTACTCAAAAAAACTACACACGTGAGCATTTTTCTTTGAAGTAGCCACAAGCACTAATTGAAGTTGGTGAGCAAAGCAATGAATATAATATGCGTACTTATTTTCATCTAAAATTTTTTGTTTCAATCCATTAAGCTCGCCGCACATATTAGACGCCCCATCATAACCTTGACCTCTGAGCTGTGAAATTGATAATCCATTTATTGCAAAGAAATCATCAATACTATTTTTCAACGTCCGTGCAGAAGTGTCACTCACGTGTACTACTCCAAGAAAACGCTCGACCACTTCTCCATTATCATTAACAAATCTCAAAACTATAGACAATTGCTCCTTCACAGAGCTATCTTGAGCCTCATCAACCAAAAGAGAAAAAAACTTGTCACCAATCTAATTGATAATAGCTTGTCTCACTTCTGTTGCACAAGCATTAACAATTTCTTTTTGAATTTTAGGAGAAGTCAACTGATTATTTCCCGGAGCATTCAAGTTCATGACCTTATTTACTTCTTCCGATTCCTCACAATACCATTTTGTTAATTCAAGAAAATTACCTCGTCGGATTGAATTTATCGACTCATCATTTCCACGGAAAGCTAAACCCTGACTTAATAAAAATCGAATAACTTTTACAACAGATAGCTAATCAGTGCACGGTAGTCAATCTCAGTTTGACTACTTTGTTTCGCTAAAATGTATTCCACATTATGTCTTTGATTTTTGAAACCCAACAACTGAATTATAGCACCAGAGTGAGCACTGTTTGGAGCACCTTCATGGTTTCTAAATTTTTCTTTAGCACGTTTCCAATTTTTAAAACCAACTTCTGTAAACATATCATCACCATGTTTGTGCTTTTGACCTTTAGCAAACAAATAACAACAGAAACAAAATGCTGCATCTTTATGTACACTGTACTCTAACCAAGTAAAATCTTTAAACCATATCTTCTGAAACGATCTTCTAATTTCACCAAAATCAGTTTGCGGAAATTTATGATCACATGGTTGAGTTGGCCCTTTAGCCACATACCGTCTCCTTAATTCATCTCTAATTTCATAAGGATAACTATCAATTGGTTTACGCAATCCTAGATCACCAATAATTTCAAAATCCGAAAACTCTACTCCTACCCGAGGCTTTTTCCCACGATCTTCATTATTAACATTTCCTTTATTAGCTGATTTTTCTTCAACCGATTTAGGACCCTTCTTCCATTTTCCAAAATATTTCTCCATAGTAAAATCCTATATAATATTCAAATATTTTAAATTCACAATTCAACACATTTCATTTATAACATAATAATTAATTAGAACATAAATTACATAATAATCATATTTTTACCAAAAAAATCCTAGAATTTTTTTCCCTAACAACATAAAAATTTTAGCATTCAAAAATCTATTTACCAAAATAAAAAATTTTAGCACTCAAAATCAAAAATCATAGAAATAAAAATGTTTCTGAATACTTAATTTTTTTTTTCTTCAAAATCTTTCTGAACATAACATAGTAGCTTCAAATCTCTGCTTCTGCCGCCACCGCGGGTCCGCGCCGGCGCCGCCATGTCCCTGTGTCCGTCTCCCTCCTTCCTTCCTGCCGCCGCACCGATTGCTAGCTTGGCTTGCTGCTGCAGCGCCGCTGGCCCGCTGCTGTCCTGTCTGTCTCAGTCCGCCACCCAACGCCGACGCACAAGCACACGAGACACCACCCGCGCCTGCCGCCGCTGTCTGCTTGTTGCGCCACCACCACCGCCGTCGCTGAGGATTCTGAGGATGAGGGTTTCTGTTCGCGGAGGGGGAGCGGGTTCAGGAGAGAGAAAAATTTTTTTTGTTGTTTTTGCTAGCAGCCCGCAGCTGTTGCGAGGGTTTTCAATTTTTTTTTTTTATAAATCAGTCCCTACGTTTTGGGGGGCTAAATTGAAAAAAAAAACTGGGGGCTTAAATGTAAAAAACCTAAAATTTTTTTTAAAAAAAAAAAACTGTCGGGGGGACTCGAGCCCACCCGAGCCCCTTACTAGGTCCGTCCCTGGCCTCCCGTAATGCACATGTCTTTAGCTAGTATATATATATATATATAATATTACAAAAGGAAAGAAAAAATTTCTCCCTCCTTTTGAACTCTCCATTCTTAATCCTAATTTTTGTAGTTTTTGAATGTTTTTGTAAAATAAATGAATTTATCTTTAGCCACTTACCCACAAACTTAGTTTTTAACATACTCTTGGTAGTTCTTAACTTTAACTACCCATTATAAGCATTATCAAACTTTAAATTTAAACTCCCTAAATATTATCCATTGCTTACCCACTCTTACTTTTATCCCAAGATAATAGGAACGGTTTTAACAAGTTTTATAATAAATCAATCTTTGAACTCAGTTCACTTTGATCACACTATAAATTCTCCAATTTGAAGGTAATCTTTTCACTTTCTATGTTCATTTGGTGTTTTTGGGTCTATATTTGAGTTTTTGTCTAATTCTATGTTAATGTAGTATTTTATTTTGCAGGATCATATAGCACGTTTTATTGAATCAACACAAGAATTTAGTTATGTCCACACCGAGAGAAAAACATATATATTTTATTTTGTAGATTTTGTAATCTATGAACTTGAGTTATGTAAGTCTTAAGAAAATTTTTTGGCTGGATTGTCTTCTGCATCCCGTAATACTTGGATGAGCACAAAAATTTGATTGCGAAGAGAAATCTCTAGGGAGATATTATATAATCCAAGAGATAACATGGTAATTGCATCATATAAAATTGATTAAGCGATGGCATATGGTATTGCTTACTACTTTCCATGTACGGATTTGAAGATTCCAGGTCCCTATTTATTATTATAACTTTCCTATTCGAAAGAAGAAAAAAAGTAGAACATAATCTATTATAGAAAATATTTCTTCTTTCTTTGGTTGGAATAGACCAAAGTGCCAATCTCCTTCTTCATTCAAACACAGAAAAGGAAGGAAGAAAACTTGCAAGAAAGGGTTAGCAAAATATGAGAAATCAGATGATGCAGTAGAAGTAAAGCCGAGAAAACCGGATGACCAAACTGGTCTAGGAGGCAAAAATCATACAAAGATACTGCAGAGAAGAAGAAGAGGCTACCTCCAAAATTAGGGTAGCAAGTTGTGAGAAAGAGAGTTTATATTGGACCAGAAAAATAAACTCAATCCAATTAAGTGTGAGGCCTAGTCCCGTCATAGGGAATAAATTGGGCTGAAAAGAAAAAATAAAAATGTGTGAAAATTTGTCCGAAAAAGTTATACAAACTCCACATTCAACATAGTTTTTGCTAATTTTCTAGCCAAAATATACTCAAATGAGTTAACTTTCATCAATATGAAAGAGATCCCCATACAAAACAAACTGGTCAATTGTCACAATCTTAGTATGAAAATTAACAGGATTATTGTTAGTACTGATTTTGAAACATTTTCTCTAATGAAATGATACTTAATAGAAATATTGTTAGTTCTTTTATGATAGACATGATTTTTACACAAAATGAAGATAACTTTGACTATCAGTAAAAATAGTTGCCTCGTGGCAGCGATATATTCAGTCGCCATAGTTGATAAAGCGATTACTGGCTGCAGCTGTGATTTTCATGAAACACAATTACCCGCAAGGATAAAGAAATAAGATGTGGTACATTTTCTAGGATTATGGAATAAGTAATATCGGGTTGGGTGGAAATCATGGAACACATGACAGATTCTATGGCCATTCTATAGGGGCTGTTGGCCATGTTTTTCTTTTCATTTTCAGTTTTGGGCCAGGATTTTTTGGAAAGCTGAAAATGACTCGCAAGAGGGGTACAAATTGGCTTGCACAAATACATAGAAAATTTGGAGATAATTTTCTGCTGGAAGGATTTCTGGGATATAAACAAGGAGCGTTCGACTCTATCTCTATCTATGTTCATCCCGAGGATTCTAGAAGCAGATCCTAAATCCTTGATATCAAATTTTGACTTCAAAAAAGATTTCAAATTCACAATCTTATCTTTATATTTGCATGCATTTAGCATATCATCAACGTCAAGCAACAAATAAATAGCATTATCAACATCATGACCACAAAAATACAAGTAACTATCATAATTGTTCTTAATAAAACCAGCTTTAAGCATAAAAGAATAATATCTCTTATACTACTGTCGTGGCGACTGCTTAAGTCCGTACAAGGACTTCTTCTTCAAGAGACATGCCATAAGTTTCTTACCTATTCTTACCTCAAAACCAAGTGGTTGACACATGTAAATGGTTTCTTCAAGTTCACCAAGCAAAAAAGGTAGTTTTCACATCTAATTGTTCAAGCTCAAGATTAAAGAAGGCAACAATAGCAAGTATGCTCCTAATTGTTTTGTATTTAACGACGGGAGAAAAGATTTCATTAAAATCGATGCCTTCAACTTGAGAAAAACCTTTTGCAACCAATCTAGCCTTAAACTATGGAGGTTCATTAGCAGATTCAGGTTCTTTAATTTTAAAAATCCATTTGTAGTCAATCAATTTTTGTTTTGGTGGTCTAGGAATAAGTACCCAAGTTTCATTCTTATGCAAAGAAGACATCTCCTCATTTATCCATAAAGAGCGATTAGGACTCTTTAAAACATCAGAAAAACACATAGGTTCTTTCTCTTCAACACAAGATGCAACAGCAAAAGCATATGAAACAATATATGAATAACTGTATCTAACGGGTTCTCTAGACACTCTTCTAGCCCTATCCCTAGACAGCTGGTAGTCTCTAAAGGCTTGCGCTTGTTCCTCAGGATGATCCTCATCATCATCAGAATTTTTAGATTTAGGCACATCGGTTTCGAGTACACTAGTCGGAATATCCGACTCCTCACTGGTTTCGAGCTCATGTGTGTGCTCTTGTGAGCGTCCGGAGGTATCCTCCACCTCCACAGGAATGTTCCCATCTGTGAGAATGTTGGTAGAACTTACAGGGTCAGTTTTAGCCTTAAGACAAGGCATATTAAGCTCGTGGAAGACCACATCTCTACTCACAATAACCCTTACTCCCGGGTCATCTTTGAGCCAAACTTTATAACTCTTCACCTCACTAGGGTAACCTATGAACACTCCCTTCTTAGACCTATGGTTTAACTTTCCTTCCTTTTGATGTGCAAATGCCGTACACCAAACACTCTCAGGTTGGATAGGTTTGGTGGTTCACTAGACCACAACTCTATGGGAGTTTTGAAGTTTATGGCGGTTGAAAGAGACCTATTGATGAGGTAAATTGCTGTAATTATAGCCTCTCCCCAAAAGGGTTTAGGAAGACCGGATGACACCATAAGATATAACTTTGTCTATAACAGTTTGATTCATCCTCTCAACAACACCATTTTGTTGAGGGTTATGCCTAACGGTTTTATGATGCACAATACCATGCAAAGCATACAAATCATTAAACTTTTTTTTGCAAAACTTCAAACCGTTATCTGTCCTAATTGTCTTTAGTTTATTTCTAGTTTGAGTTTTGGCAAAGTATTTCCACTCATGAAACTTTTTAAAATTTGATCTTTGGTTTTCAAAAGAAATACCCAAACATGCCTAGAAAAATCATTGACAACAGAAAGGAAATAAATATTGCCACCATAAGTGGGTACCTTTTCAAAACCTCATAAATCACAGTGTACATAATCAAGAACAGCGGTTGACTTGTGTATGCTAGTGGAAAAACTGAGTTTATGCTGTTTGCCAAGAACATAATGATCACAAAAATATAAAGAATCAATTTTGTCACGATTCAAAAGATTTTTTTGTGTAAAAAATGCAAACCTTTTTTACTAAATATGACCAATCCGATGATGCCACAACATGGTCCTTTCAGGAACAGCTTTTGAAATTAATACAGATGATTCAAAAATAGTTTTTCCAAGCAAATTGTATAAGCCATCTTTCTTAAAACATTTAAGCATGACTAGTGCTCATTTGCAAACTCTTAAAACCCCGTTTTCAGATTTATAAGAATAACCGTTTGTGTCAAAAACACCAAGGGATATTAGATTTCGACGAACGTCAGGCACAAATCTCACCTCGGTTAATTTTCTAGTCACTCCATCATGTATTTTTATAAAAACATTTCAAATGCCCTTGACGTCACAAACTTCATTGTTTTCCATAAAAACTTTTCCATGATCAAGGGTTTTAAAATCATAAAACCAATGCTTGTTCGGAGTCATGTGAAAAGTGCAACCAGAATTAAGAATCCAATCATCAGAAATTTTAGAGGAAGATGGGGAAAGGGACACACGCAAAACCTTAGAATACATAGAATTACTATCTTATTAAAAATCGTGGGTTTTGTCAATTTTATCACTCCATTTACCTCATTTACGTTGTTTTTCTTCTTTGATCCTTTTAAAACACTTATTTTTCATATGACTTTCTTTGTCGTAGTAAAAACATTGCACTTTGTTCTTATATCGAGATTTAGACCTCCCTTTACTTTTAGAACGGTGATTAAAAGATTCTCTTCGGTCTACCCTCCCTCGCACGTAAAAGTTCTCTCCGTTTGTTTTGTTTTCCTTTCGCAAATCCAAATCTTTAAATTTCAAATCGTTTTTCACATCAGAAAGAGTCAAATCATCTCTATCTTACTTGATAGCAGATTTAACATCATTAAAAGACTCAGTTAAAGAGTTTAACAAAATAACAGCAACATTTTCATCGGAAATCTTCTCACCAACAATTTGAAGTTCTAAAATGATTTTGTTCAAATCATCAATATTTTCAGAAAGAGATTTTGACCTGCTTATTTTAAAACCCAAAAGTTGTTTTTTTAAATAAATTTTGTTTAACAAGGACTTTCCCAAATAAAGTTTTTCAAGTTTTGTCCAAATTTCAAAAGCGTTGTCCTTCTCATCTATTTCTCTTAAAACGTTATCAGTCAAATGCAAAGTGAGACATTTATGTGCATCACCAAGTTTTTCATCAATTATTTCACCCGTCCAGGATTCCGGATACTTTTCAGGGCTACAAATAGAGGGTACAATTTTATTTTGGACTAAAACAACTTTCATTTTTCTGCGCTACATTACAAAATTAGATTTGTCATCAAACTTGTCTGTTTTAATTTTTGGAGCGGACATGATATATAAAGAAAAATAAGAGTAATCAGAGGTGCTAAAAGTAAGAGATAAAAAGTTTGTCACGAAAACGGCCTAGATATTTTTCAACAATAATACAGCCAAAAACATAGAATATGCAGATAGAAAAATAGAGCTCATAGCAAATCAATAAATAACACAAGTTGAGCAACAGCCACAAACAGATAACTAACAAATAAATAAATAAACATAGGCTGAGCAATAGCCCCCAAACAGATAACCATATCTCAATAGTCACGGACAAAGAAAAAATATTTTGCAATCAACGAGAAAAATGCCAAGACACAAATACTTAGAGTCTCAATAGCACTTAAGCTACGCTTGGGTTTTAGTTTTTCAAGAAAAACAGAAATCACAAAAAAAAAAAAAAAGAAATAGATCCGTGACTAAAGATACCAACAGCAACACAATAATGATAATATATGTCCAGACAAACGATAAAAACTTTAAAATATAAAGAAAGCAGAAGAAAGTAATAGAAGATTCCCTGAGCCAGATCTAGGGACTCCGTGAATCTGGAATGTTGAACTCGAGATATTTCGAGAAACCAGAGCTAACCAAGAGCTCCCGAGCAGCAGCCGCCGACAGATCACCGCAAAGTTAAAGCTTTTCGACTCTGATACCACTGTTGTACGGATTTGAAGATCCCATGTTTCTATTTGCTATTACAACTTTCCCTACTTACTATTACAGATCTGAAAAAAAGGAACAAAAATAGAACCTAATCTATTACAGAAAATATTTTTTCTTCTTTGGCTAGAACAGATCGGAGTGCCAATCTCCTTCTTCTGTCCAACATAGAAAGGGAAGGAAGAAAACTTGCAAGAAAGTGTTAGCAAAATAGGAAAGAAAAAATCTGCAAAAACGGCTTACCAACACAGTTGAACAATTGTGAAACCAGACAAACAGCTGCAGAAATCGGACGATGCAACAGAAGAAAAGCCGAGAAAATCGGACGATCGATTTTCGCCAAAAACAAGGCTTCTGCAAAAACGGATGCAGAAATCGGACGATTTTCTAAAAAACGGACGACCGGTTTTAGTACAAAATGGGGTACTCTAAGAAAACGGACGACCAAAACGGTTTATCACTCAGGAATCGATCGTTCAGTTTCTAAGTGTAATAAAGAGTTAACAGAGATTCCCTCAGAACTTTGGACTAGCCTTTCACACATAAGAAGATCTAAACTCTCACTCTCAATTCTCTCCTTCTCAAGCAAACCAAGCTCACAATTATACAAGACTAGACAAGCGGCGGTTAAGCAAGAGGAAAAATCACAGAGAACAAGCAACAAGCAGCAGAAAAAGAGAAGATGCTACAGAGAAGAAGAAGAAGAGAGAAAAAAAAAGAAGAAGAGGCTGCCTCCAAAATTAGACAGCAAGTTATATAGGGTTTATATAGGGTACCTCAAGTCATCACGGGCGCATCGAGCTCGGCCCAGCCCGCTAGACATCTTAGGGCAAAAAAATAAACTCAATCCAATTAAGTGTGAGTCACAATCCAATCATCATAGGAATAAATTGAACTGAAAAGAAAAAATAAAAATGTGTAAAAAATTGGCCCAAAAGACCTACATTCCATTTTTTCTACTTTGTTTTTGGGCCGGAAGAATTTTTCTTCTTTTCTCTCTCTCTCTCTCTCCCTCAAAAGCTTTCCATTTTCTGCAGGCAAAACGGCTACACATTTGGTGATGAGAGGAATTTCAGCTTAGGCATTCTATATCCCACAGGTATTGCTTTGTTTCCTCTCCCCTTCCGGACCTTTCTAAAAAAAAATTCTTTTTAAAGATCATAATTTAACAACCATGGGTAAATATAATATTCCTCCCCAATATTTTGTACCACATTTAATTTTTTTATTAATAAAATTCCTATTATATGATTTTGATTGCCGAATGAATTTTGTTCCTAAATGAACAAAAAAAATCTATATGAAACTAATTTATGTGTTTTTTAAATGAATTCTACAACTCGAGTGGGCCATCCAATGGTAGTGGAAGAGGTCAATATATTTTAGTCATTCTATTACTATGATGATAATTACATATATCTTTTCTTTCAATATGGAAAAGAACTAAGTTTCTTTCCTTTTATTTTGTTTTGTTTTTTTGGGATACTTCTAGGGGATGGAGCAATATGAAGATTATCACATATGATTATTTCTTAGCAAGGTATTTGGATGAAGTCTTATTTTTAATTTTTTTCACGATATTCCTTTTATTTTTTTTAGGCAGAAGAAGTACAAAACTGGGGAAAAAAGAGGTGAGAATTTTCTTACTTTTTAATATGGAGTGATTTTTTTTATTATTCAAATGTAGAAGTTATATATTACAAGGATAATTTTTTATGCATAATAATCCCGAACAAATTATTTCAAAATTAATTAATTATATATAATTTTTCACTTTCTTCTAGGAGATAGTATGATATAATTAGCAGAGTTTTTTCAAAATAATAAATTACATAAATTTTCTTATTAATTTAGTGAAAGTACAATCTTTTATTTTAATTTTTTTAAGTTTTCTTTTTCTAAAACTACTTGATAGTTGAAGTATTTGGAAGTTATTTTTATGATTTTTATTTTTTTCCTTTAAAATTCTTTATTAATTTTTATCAAAATGTTATGTTTTTTTCGTACAATACACGAGTCTTTAAATTAGTAGGGAAGAAGGAGAGAGATAATGTAATCAATTTATTACAAAAATCATGCCCATCAATCAACATACACAATTATATTACTCAATCAATTACAAATAATTCATTCAATCATAGTTATGGATCATTTTCTAAAAGGAATCATAATCATTGCTGAACTTGAATGGCTCCAGTGACCGCCACAGCAACTATCATTTCAAATTCTAATTTTGTGGAAATTTTGATAGTAAAATTAAAAAAAAAACGTGATGTCATCTAATAGAAGATATAAAGTGCTAACAAAAAGAGAGGGTACTTTTACTTTAATATAATTAACCCTTTATATTTATATGGAAGAAATAAAATAAAAATAGAGTTGATAGACTTAACTCGAGAATTTATATGAAAAGCTTAAAAAGATTCAAAAAAATTCATTTTAACTTCTAAAATTTCAGCAACCTCACAAAATCTTCTAAACTCTCTCTAAAACTACAAATTTCAACTTTAAATTTATGAAGATCCGACCATTGGAATCTCAAAAAAAGGTTAATACTTCGATGTATACATTTTTATTTACATTTATATCGTTTTAAAATTTGAAAATATTTGTTGGATTGGAAAAAAACGTCATTTTTTTGCCAAAAAATTGCTGGGTCATCGGGTCTAACGATCGGGCACATTCTGGGTCACTGGTTCAAGTGATCAGAATGGCAAGCGGTTGTCTGTCCTTGTGAGCTCGTCTCCGATCTCTGGGTCAGGCGATTCGAATCGGCACGGTTTGCCGGTTTTTGGGAGATCGAGTTTTTTTTTTAATAATTATGTTATTATAATTAATGATTATGTTATTTTTCCAAAGTGATGACTATGTTTATGTTTATTTGTTTAATTTAAGTTTATTTTATGTTATTTAATTTATTTTATCTATTTATTTTTTGTAAATTTTTTTTATTTAGAGTTTATATTATGTTATTTAATTTGTTTAATTTTCATTATGACGTAAAATTTATTTATTATTAATGATTATGTTTTTTTAAAATTATGATTACATTTATGTTAATTTGTGTTATTTAGAGTTTATATTATATTATTTAATTTGTTTAAATATTATTTTTTTAACATTTATTTATGATTATGTTATTATAATTAAAATATTATCTTATTTTTTTATCATTACGTTCATATTTATTTGTTTAATTTATTAAATATTATTTTTTTAACATTTATTTATGATTATGTTATTATAATTAAAATATTATCTTAGTTTTTTATCATTACGTTCATATTTATTTGTTTAATTTAAGCTTATTTTAATGTTATTTAATTTTTTTTATTTATTTACGATGATGTTATTATTATTAATAATTATGTTATTTTTTCAAAGTTAGGATCATGTTTATATATTTTTTTTATTTAGAGTTTATATTATGTTATTTAATTTGTTTAGTTTTTATTATGACGTAAAATTTATTTATTATTATGTTATTATTAATGATTAAGGGTTTTTTTAAATTATGATTACGTTTATATTAATTTGTGTTATTTAGAATTTATATTATGTTATTTAATTTGTTTAAATATTACTATTTTTTAATATTTGTTTATAATTATGTTATTATAATTAAAATATTATGTTATTTTTTAAAAGTTATCATTACGTTCATGTTTATTTGTTTAATTTAAGCTTATTTTAATGTTATTTAATTTGTTTTATTTTTTTATTTGTTTACGATAATGTTATTATTATTAATGATTATGTTACTTTTTAAAGTTATGATTACATATGAGTTAATTTGTTTTTATTTAGTTTATATATGTTATTTGGTAATTCGTTTAGATGGTTCGGCCCGGATTATGTAGAGGTGATGATGATTTAGGTCCTATGACAGACATGACCGGTCGGGTGGAAGGTCGTGCAGTGACTGTGTCATCTCGTAGTGTGAGGGGACGCCACAATACTTCAGACGTACCGTCCACTTCTGCACCTATTGGACTGGGTATGTATTATGACTTGGTGCACTGGGGTCTTCCACCCAGCCACCCCCTATACCTTTTAGGACCCGTCCTCCTACCACATCACACCATCCGTACACCCCCGTACTCTATTACCTTTATGGATATTCTCAGCCACCACAAACATCGTATGATCCATATGCACATGCTCCTTTGGCTATCCGTATTCCTGGCCTGGATCCGACACAGTATTTTTCTAAAACTCAGATTCTATTAAATGAGGTTAGTGGTCCATGGTTGCAGTTAAGTGCACAGTTCTTCGAGCCGCTTGCTGGGTCCGTACCGGTGGACTCATCTTACAGCGGTGCTGACTATGGAGCCACTGATTGTGGCAATCCCTTATCTGATGCTGGGTTGGGTAGGGATTTTGGTACATCCCGGTCTGAGCAGGCTGTCAAGGTTGGTTCCTTCCGTATTCATAGCGGTGAGGACGATGAGGATGAGCATGGACATGATGATGATAATGATGGCGACGGTGACGGTGATGATGACGAGCTTGTTCTTTAGCTCAAGCCTCATCGTTCGGCCATAGGCCTGCTCCGAGTAAGGAAAAAGGGTTGACTGGCAGTTTCATATCAGTGATGAGTAAAATTGCTGGGTTGTGACAAAAAAGACCGGAGAAGCCGCATCCTCCTACAAACACTACGTAGAGGAAGAAAGCAAAGAATGACGGTTAGGAGCAGACAAGTCCAGCTGATAGAGGTCCACAGGATCCAGTCCTTGTCCCTTCATATAGTGGTTATGTCGCTGGTAGTATATAGCATGGACAGGTAATTTGAATATTTTGTATATTTTTTATTTCTGATTATAGATTTGAATATTTTGTTTATTTTTTATTTCTAGTGTTTACATTAATTTTTTTTGTTTAAAATGCAGGATAGAGGTATTTTGAAGTCAAGGTCCTGCTACGTGTCCATGACCGATTGTACCCTTAGTGATCCTGCAGTTGTACAGTTGGCAGGGGAGACAAGACTATCACATTTAAGGACCTGCATGTTCCAGCATCTGAACTCCTCCTTGCTATCTGCTTTTGTGGAGAGGTGGCAGCCAGACACCAGCAGTTTTCACATGTCCTGGGGGGAGATGACAGTTACATTGCATGATGTTGAGTTGATTCTGGGCGTATCCTCTTACGGTAACATCGTCGACAATCACTATTCTCGGAAGCAGTTGATTGCAGTTATCCAGAGCAATCTCTATATCTCCGACTCCAGTATCGGCATTAATGGTTAGGACTTGGCGTCAGTTGCTGAAATACATGGTAGTGGACTGCCTACGGAGTAGAAGGCCACCTGTTTCGTTCTGTATTTACTTGGCAGTTCGCTCTTCACCGACAAGAGTAAAAATAATGTCCTTGGGAAGCTGTGGCCGCTCGTGAAGAATGTTTTTTCTGTTGGTGGATTTGCATGGAGTGCTGCTACACTTGCCTACTTGTACCTGAGTTTAGGACAGGCCTCTCGTATTAATGCGAAAGAGTTGTCTGGTTGCTAGTCATTACTTGAGGTAATATCATTATAATCTTCTTCCTGTTTAATTATTGTTTACATTTTAGGGTTTATTTTTGTCTAATGATAAGGTTGCTGATTTTTTTTAAAGTCTTGGATAAACCTGTATTTTCCTATGTTTGCACCTCCGGTGAGACCGGGAGCGAAGTTGTGCAAACTGTACATCCAGAGGTTTGTGATGTTGGGTCACAAAACGGAGCACAAATTAATCGACTTACGCATTCGTTTAGACATGATGACTGCTGACGAGGTCATGTGGACTTTGTACAGATCTGATGAGAGTACTGATGTATGAGTTTCTACATACCATGGGATGATTGCATACTTTGATTGTGTTGAGCCCTATATGCCTCATAAGGTTGTCAAACAATTTGGATCGGTTCAATGCATTCCAGCTCATCCTGTTCGTCCTCAGGAACACCGCAGGCCAGCAAATAATAGGGTGTACATGGTCAAGAATGTGTTCCTAGATGTATTGTAGCTAGAGGCACCTTCTCCCCCGCACTGATCCAAGGATTCAGAATTCAGACAGGCTCTCCCACGGCGTGCAATTGCCGACGGCAGCTCCCATTACACCGCATGTTCTATTGGATATGACATCTCGTGAGTTGGACCGTGACGACATCGATGATGCTATGAAGGTTGGTAGGGCTTCCGACAAGATCAAGAAGTATCATCAGACTTTGTTGTTTTATGTACTTGACTGGTTGTAGTTTATGGCTTATTTTGTAGTGTTGTTGTTGCTTGGTTGGTGGAATTTTTTTTATGCATTCACTATTTTTACAATTGTAATAGAAAAAATATAAAGTACTCTAAACTCAAAACACATTAAATATAAAGATATTGAACTATAAAACGAGTTTACATTAATCAAAACTGAAAATATACCCAAAAAGTTAACGTGTATATATTTTGAAACTAAGTTAAAAAAGTTCGTACATATAATTTTTTTAATCAAAAAATAAATTCCTATTTACTTTCTGTTTCTAGCAACCCTCGCGTTCCAATCTGCAATTCTCTCCTAATAGAATCTGCCCAATTGCTGACTCGTTCGGTACGATGATAAATTCATTGAACGTGTGAAAGAGGTATCGGACACTCATCATGCATCTGTAGCTGTGTTAAACAAAGAGAAATATATAAATGTCAGAAAAACTGTAAACTCAAACAAAATATAATACAGAATAATGTAAAAACCCTATTGATATTCAACACTTACCTGAATAAAGTGTTGTTGTTCTGTCAAGAGACCAATAACCAATGTACTTCCTGGACAATCCGAATACGAATACAAAGGTAACACAATAGTAGAACCAAGCTTTGCAATTAGTATCACACACAAATTGAATGCATTTTCTATGGCGTAAAGTGAATCGAGTGTTTCCAACCAATGCTCGTACAGGGTAGGTCCATCCTGCCACCGTATCCTATGAACGAGCCCATTAACACGTTTCGCTGAACCCACTAAATTAAGATATACATTTGCCGAATGCTCCAATTCATAAAGCATCCGTCTACGAACCTCTGGCCATTGATGTTCATCACCGAACACAAAATTTGCCACAACCCTATAACTACAATTTCCATCACCAATCATGTTTTTTCGATTACTGATGAAAGGATAAATGAAAGCAGGGAAAGTGTTTGTATAAGGGAATGTAGAACAAGGAGATGCATGTATCACAGAAGATAAACTACTTCGGCCACGGTCGCGCCCTCTACCCCTTCCCCTAAGAGCTCGTGGCGATCTCCCTCTCCCACGGGATCCCGACCCAGAAATCGAACCCGACCCCGACCCAGATCTAGAGCCAGAACCAGAACCAGATCCACTTAACTTTTGTATCTTTCGATGAGCAATTGACACATGCTCCCAATGTGATTTGTCTCTTTTTGTTGAGTTCGTCTTCTTCCGCCCTTTAGTGACTGCTACCTCGGGAGGTGATGTCAATGTCACACCTAGATCATCAGGCAAAACCGGACTCAATACCCCTTTCGCAAGACGAAGCATCTCTCTAACTTTGGATATGAGTCCTGTACTTATATGATGCAAGAGGTCAGTTAGAGAATGACGCAGCATAAAAACGTTCAACAAGGAATTCAAGTGTGAATTCTTAAATTGGAAACAAAAGGTCTGTAATTGAATGAAAATATAATACAATGTCCTCTCAACAATGAAAATGTGGCTATTTATAGTTTAGCGAAAGCCCTAATGACCCAAATAAGTAAAAGACAAAAGTGCCCACAACTAATAAAATAAATAAATAGTTAAAAGCTGAAAAAATTAAATAAAAATGCCCGAAATAGAAGAGAACACGATCAGTGACACGTTCAGCAGTGAACGTGTCACTGATCATATTTCTGCCCGTGTTCCTCACTGTTTCTTCATTCTTCTTTTCTTCTTCTCCCAATTGGTCATAAACTCTTCCGCAACAACTCCTACATCATTCTCTCCCACCTGAGAAAAACTCATCCACGAGTTTTCTGGATACAGAGGCTCATTATCGGAATAAAATGGAAAAATATCTGCCAAATTAAATGTCTTGGATATCCCTATAATATCTGGCAAACTAACAACATAGGCATTATCATTAATCTTCTTCACAATCGAATACGGTCCATATTTCTTGGATTGCAACTTGCTATACTGGCCAACTTGAAATCTCTCTCTTCGCAAGAACACTATAACCGAATCACCAACAGAAAAAAGCTTCTCCTTGCGATGCTTGTCAGCTGCTTGTTTGTACTTTGCATTGGACTCTTCAATTTTCTTACGAACAGCTTCTGTAGTAGATTGCCAATTCTCTGCCATATGCTTAGCTGCTATACTGTTATCTTGCACCTTAGGCAGCTTAAGCAAATCCAAAACATGTGCAGGTTCTTTCCGATACACTACAGAAAAGGTCTTATATCGGTAATACGATAGACGGAACTGTTGTAAGCAAACTCAGCCTGCACCAAAGCAGCATCCCACTTCCTTGGTTGATCACCAACAATGCTACGAATCAAATTGCATAATGATCTGTTGGTAACCTCTGACTGTCAATCAGTCTGTGGATGACCTGTACTGTTGTAATTCAAAGAAGAATCAAATCTATGCCAAAGTGATCTCCAGAAATGACTGAGAAACTTTCTATCACGATCTGATGTAATAGACTTGGGCACCCCATGCAAACGAACCACTTGTTCAAAATACAGCTTGGGTATACTCTGGGCATCATGAACTTTCCTGCAAGGAATAAAATGGACCATTTTTGAAAAACGGTCAACAACAACAAAAATAGAATCTGAACCCCGCTGAGTACGAGGTAAGCCAAGAAAAAAATCCATCGACACATCCTCCAAATGTTATGTGGCACTGGTAAAGGTGCGTATAGACCAGTATTCTGCGAATGTCCCTTAGCTGTCTGACAGACGTAACATCTCTGCATAATCTTGTTCACATCCCTACGTAAATGTGGCCAATAAAAATGCTCCATCACAACAGCAATAGTTTTATCTCTGCCCAAATGACCAGCTAATCCTCCGCCATGCAAATCACGAATCACCTTCTCTCTTCAAAGAAGAAATAGGAATACAAAGCTGATTACCCTTCATCAAAAATCCATCATGAATATGAAAATCATCACAAGGCTGCCTTTCATTACACTTTTCCCAAATCTGTCCAAACTCTGCATCCCCAGAGTACAACTCTTTTAAACACTCGAAACCCACAATCTCATTACTCAAGGTGACCAGTAAAGTAACCCTTCGACTCAAAGCATCAGCTACTTTATTTTGAACTCCCTCCTTATGCTTCAACTTAAAAGGAAACTTCTGCAAAAATTGAATCCACCTATCATGCATATCTTTACTAATTCGACTCTGACTATTCAGATGTCTTAGTACATCACAATTAGAATACAGAACAAATTCCTGCCCAACCAGATAATGTTCCCATGTCCGTAAAGCACGTATAATGGAATAGAATTTTTTGTCATAAGTACTCCACTTAAGTCTAGCATCACTAAGCTTCTCACTAAAGAATGCTACTGGTCATTTTTCCTGCGACAAAACTGCACAAATTCCAACTCTACTCGCATCACAATCCACCTCAAACAGCCTAGTAAAAATCTGGCAAAGCTAAAACAGGGGCTGTATATAACTTTCTCTTTCAACAGAGTAAATGCTGACTCAATTTTGTCACTCCACTCAAACTTGCCCTTCTTCAAGCACTCAGTTAAAGGGGCTGCAACACTACTGAAGTGCTTAATGAAACGCCTATAGAAACTAGCCAAAACTAAGAAACTCCTCAACTTAGATACTGTTCTTAGGGCTAACCATTCTCTAATTGCCTAAACTTTCTCATCATCTACCTGAATACCATCTGTGCTAGCAACAAAACCAAGACACAACTACTTCCTAGCCATAAAACTACATTTCTTTAGGTTCACATACAATTTATTTTCATGCAGGACAGTCAACACACTCCTCAAATAATCTAAATGCTCCTCCTATGAACTACTATAAATCAGAATATCATTAAAATAAACAACCACAAATTTACCACTGAATGGCTTAAGTACCTGATTCATAAGTCGCATAAAAGTGCTAGGGGCATTAGATAATCCAAAAGGCATTACCAGCCACTCATAAAGACCATCCTTTGTCTTGAAAGTTCTCTTCCTTCATCTCCCATCCTAATACGAATTTGGTGGTATCCACTCCGCAAATCGATCTTTGTGAATACTTTAGCTCCACTCAATCTATCCAGCATATCTTCCAAACGAGGAATGGGAAATTTGTACCCAATTGTAATCCTGTTGATTGCTCTACTATCAACACACATCCTGTAGCTTCCATCCTTCTTAGGTATCAATAAAGCAGGAACATCACATGGACTCATGCTCTCCCTAATATGCCCTTTCTCCAGTAACTCCTGCACATTCTCTTGCAAAATCTCACTCTCTTTCAGACTCATCCTGTAATGTGAAAGATTTGGCAAGCTAGCTCCAGGGATCAGATCAATACAATGTTGAATGTCTCTCATATGAGGTAATTCAGCAGGAAGCTCCTCTGGCATAATCTCAGCAAATTTCTCCAGTAATGATTTGACCTGTTCTGGTTTTTCATCAATCTATTTCTTCTCATCAACTGCAAAGACTTACCTTACCACCAAAGCATGCACCACTTGTGACTCCTTAACAGCCTCCTCCATTTCACGCCCAGATTGTGTAATTGTTGGGAAAGACCGTTCTTCCACTTTAGAAGTTTTTGGCACGGCGTTATTCCTTCTCCTTCAATGTCGAGGGATAACTATAAGGCAAGAATGCTTTTATTTGGATTACTTTCTCGATTAGCAAAAAGATTACCTTTATTAGATTAGCACATTGAATAGTCGCCAAATAGACTGAATCTTACTGCCGTAGTAGGATTACTTTCGCTATCCTCCCTTTGTCCCTTAACTGCTGAGAACAAGCATTGTATCTTTGAGTAATCACTTCCCTTTCCTTCTCCCAAACCTCGTTCGATCCCAAACCACATTAAAAAATGAAGCAAGGACTTTGTTCTCTGAGCAAAGTTGTTGTCTTGAAAAGTGAGGCTGATCCGTAACATCAACTGCAAAAGAATGAGGTTCGAGTTGATGAACAGGAGAAGGCCACAATTCATCTCCATCATTATTCTCCCTCGGGGCTGATTAGTTAGGTTAAGGAAAATATGAGGTGACTTCATTAAAGAGAGCATTTAAGGATACATCGAGTCTCTTGAATTTCACATCATAGCATCCATACCCGGACTGAGCATATCCAAGAAAGACACAAGTTCTTGCCTTGGGGAAAATTTGTCTCTTAACTGTGTAGGAATATGAACAAAACACGTGCATCCAAAGACTCGCAAATGCCTATAGTACTGCCCTAGTAAGAAGTTCGTGAGGTGCTGTTGCAGCTTCTTCCTTCTCTCTTCCCCAAAAGGAGAGAGATGTCCAGTTCCTTCTTTATGCACATCCATATACATAGCCAGACACAAAACAATTGCCTTAATGGGAAGTAGATTAATCTTCACCCTATCTTTTTCTAGCCTGTATACATTATCTCTACCCGCATGTTGCGCATTAACATCAAACTACCAAGGTCGCCCAAACAACAGATGACACGCATCCATATCCACAACATCACAATACACTTTATCTTTGTAAGTACTTATAGAGAATGGAACCTTACATCGTTCTGTCACCTGAACCTTCTCTGTTGCCTTAATCCAGCCTATAGAGTATGGACTGGGATGCTTTTCCATCTTCAGTTTCAATGACTCAGCCGCATCTCTGCCAATGATGTTTTCACAGCTCCCACTATCTATGATCAACTCAAACACCCGACCATTGATAGTACACCTAGTCCGAAACAGCTTGTGTCTCTAGCTTCCATCTTCTATTTTAGGAGTTAACATCAACCTGCGTATCACACAAATCTGCTCTTCCTCTTCTGCATATGCCTCATAGTCATCATATTCTCCATCAGGACCACAAAACACCTCTTTTTCGTCCCGTTCAACTACATTAACAGGTTTTCTAGTAGGACATTCATTTGATATGTGACCGGGTTGTCCATAACGATAACACTTGCTTAAAATAGGTTTTGCATAAGGATTAGTGGCTGCCTTTTGCCCCTCTTTTAATTCGGCAACCTTCTTCCTAGGCCCTTTATCTTCCTTCCGTTCAGTACCTTGATTCCATCCTTCTGCAGCTTTACTGCTATCTGCAAAACTCCTCGATGTCTCTTTACCACTACTCCTCTGAAAATTATCATTGCCATACGTTCGCCTATTACCTTCAATCCTACTTCCATCTCTAACTCGGATCATTAACTCGACATTAATTGCTAAGTTTTTCGCCTCCGTCATACTCTTTACAACCTGTACCCCAATTCTATCTCGAATCTGCAGTTTCAGACCATCCAAGTAAAGACTGACATGATGCACCTCACTCTCCCGCAAATGATTCCTCTATGCCAACCTCATAAAGTCTGCTGTATATTCCTGTACAGATCTCTGATTTTGTTGACAGTATTGATACTGCTGAAATAGGATCTGTTCATAGTCTAAGGCAGAAATTCACTCTGCAACAACTGTTTCATTATGAACCACGTCCGAACAGGCTGTTTTCCCTCTCTCTGTCGTCTATATAGCAGCCTCTCCCACCAGGCAGACACTCTACCCTTCAATCTACACGCCACTAACTTCACTCTCTTCACTTGTGGAATATCCATATATTAAAAAACAATGATCAATTTTGGCAATCCAGTCAACAAAGTCCTATATGCCTAGATTACCATAAAACTAGGAATATCCACCTTCAATCTAAAATCACCACCATAATAGTCATTATTATTCTGAATGTTATAATTATTATTATACCTGCCACTGTCTCTCCTAGCAGGTCTATTTTGATCTTCAGCCAAAATTAGATCCTCCTCCTCGTCACTGGAATTATAACCAGCAACCTGGTTTTGGACATTAGTAGCTACAGGTACGTTGGCAACACTGCCTTGAGCAAGCTAATCTCTCGGTCGTTGTCCTCCATCATTCCTGTTTCTGTCGGCATTTACCCCAAGCGTGTCAAATCTGTTAATCATCTCATCAAAGCATTGATCTAAACGCCAAAATCGTTGATCTAGATTTACTTTCAAGGTTTTGACTGCCACCTCTTGAGCATCCATCCTATCTCGCAAGGCTTCAATATCCTTAACGACGTTCTGGATATCACTGTTTCCACCGGACATCGTTAGCACGAACGAATTCAAGCTCTGATACCAACTGACACAGCGTAAAAACGTTCAACAAGGAATTCAAGTGTGAATTCTTAAATTGGAAATAAAATGTCCGTAATTGAATGAAAATATAATATAATGTCCTCTCAACAATGAAAAGGTGGCTATTTATAGTTTAGCCAAAGCCCTAATGACCCAAATAAGTAAAGGATAAAAGTGCCCACAACTAATAAAATAAATAAATAGTTAAAAGCGGAAAAAAATTAAATAAAAATGCCCGAAACAGAAGAGAACACGATCAGTGACACGTTTAGCAGTGAACGTGTTACTGATCATGTTGCTACTCGTGTTCCTCACTATTTCTTAATTCTTCTTTTCTTCTTCTTCCGATTGGTCATAAACTCTTCCGCAACAACTCCTACATCAGAGAATGCATCTCAGAATCCATGTCTTGTTGCCGGGCTGAAGGATGACGGCCGCCAATTTCTAGTGTCTTCCAAAAGGCCTCAATATCAAATAATTGTATAGGAAGAACGTGATCGAACTGTGTAATCAGCTTGCAAGCACAAGGGAGGCCGTGTGACGTCCTCAAATAGTGCCCACACTTATTTTTGGGATCATCATATATCCCGGCAGCTCTCCGTATCTCAGACCATATTTTTTTCAATGCTAAGTGAATGATTTTATTACTTAAAATAAAAAATATATGATTACTCTTCGCGTTAAACTTCTCTTTAGTCATGGGAAACTCTAATGATGTCTTAACGTCTGCTATTTGACTTTCAATAAGTGAGTCAATATTAAGAAACACAGTATCAAAATCACCATGGCATGTTGAAAGCCATAACTTCAGCACTGAGTGTTCACTCTCAACCCAGTTGGTAGTCTCCACCCCAAAATGCATATGACTCTTAGTCCAACATCTCATGAAGTTATGAGCAAAAGGATTCAACCAATTGTTGAACAAATAGTGTAGGAAGTCTAGTCTGCTCTTCCACTTCGTCTTCAAAGCATCCAATTTCCTTAATTATTCTTGCTCATCGATTTCATCCAACAATTTCTTCCATGACACATTTACAAATCATGATGAAACCTCTTCATATTTTGTCAAGTCAGTTAATTTGGCCAACACGTTCTGATTGATGTGCTTTCTATATAGCATATGGTACGCTATACTGAATACATCGCCGATCATGGGCATTAAACCGCATTCCCTATCTGTAATAATTACCTTCGGCTCATGACCACAAACATCTTCTTGATTCTCTGTTGACATACCATTTGAAAAGTATAGATGCTTAATTTGTTGAAGAACCCATCTATAAGCGTAGCCTGCTCATTTCGCATAAAAGCAGTGGCCACAGTGAAATTCTTACAAGTCGGGGTCATCCCTATGACTTCCAACAGTGATATAATGTAACTTTTTTAAAAATCACATAAAACAGATAACTTGTTTAGAAACTAAACATAAAACCCAGTAAACTTAAACCAAAACCGATTAAATATGACATATTTCATTCAAGTATTCATCAAATATTAACTTAAATATGTAGGGTTAATCCTAAACCGTATTTATAATATAACTTTAAACAGTCAATTTGCAAATAACACCTAAATGTACAATTAATATAACAAATTTAGTGCAACTTACTCGTTTGTTTTATATTTCATATCCATTATAAGTATATATGGCCACATTCTCATCATTTCAATTGATGTCGGGTGTGCAACGACAATGTCACTGAGCACGTTGCTGTCCTCACGATTTCTATAGAAGAGCGTGTAACCCCGTTTAGCACTTAGGTAGAGAACTTCTTAATCTTTGCAACGACATTATATATTTTCTGGGCACTACAAAAAATCATGCAAATCATATTATTAGGACCTTTAAACCCTAAACATGAAACCAGGATGCATTAGAGTTAATGCAACATACCTGACAGCATAAATCACGTTTTGTTCCCGGAAAAATCGTAAGATATTAAGGGGTGGCACATGACTCTTCCTGAATTGCTCAGTCTGTATCTACTGCTCCTCCGTCAGTTTTGCTGCCTGAGCGTGACCATGAATATACAACCTATTGCATGGTTATTCCTCCCATCGTGTATGAATACTTGCCAATTTTCACACATCGTCATTTGCTGGCTTTTTAATTTGAAGGAACAACCACACTTTTTAGTCCCGTAAGGACCCCGTCTTTTTACTTGAACTTCTTCTTCTTCATCGTCAACTACGGGCTTCGTTCTCAATTTATTTGCAACTCCACGCTCGCAACCTAGTGTAACATACGGTCGGCGGTCGGATGCTCTTGTACTTAAATATCGAGTGACAATCAAATACGTGTTCACTTCATAGCTATTTCTTTCGCCCAGTTCACCAACTCTGCTTTTGAATTAAAGAATTGATTAGTTGCAAATAAATGTCCGTGATCCACGTATTCTTCCGGTTCCAAAAATTCTTCAAATGTATTTGGATCTACGTCGTTCTGTTACGATATAGTACGAAAAAATTAAAATATGAACACATTAAATATTAAAAATAAAATTGTAAAAATAATGTAATAAATAAAAATTTCATATACTAACATTTAAAAAAATAAAAAAAAATTCATATACTAACATTTAAGGGGAAAAAAAAAGCATAGAAAAACCACAAATTTCATATAGTAACATTCTAAAAAAAACTATAAAAAAAAAAGCCTATGCACGGATCGCCCAGGCCGGCGGTCTGGACCTGAGCGGTTTGCACCTCTGGACGACCATCACTGAAGACGAATCACTCGGTTCAGGAACGGCACTCGTCCGGGTTGCCAGCCCCGGCGATCCCAGCTCCAGTGGCGAAAAAAATTAATTTGAACTTTTCTTAGTTCAAAACTAATATTTTCTTCTACAAATTCTTCAAAATCATCCATATCTATCTCCAATACAAGTTCAATATTAAAGATTGCAGTTTTAGAGTAGAGAGAGAGAGAGAGAGAGTAAAGAGAAGTAAGAGAGAAAGTGTGTAGAGAGAGAAAGAGGAGGGAAGAGGAGGGAAAATAATTAATTTTTTCGCGCTATTAATATAGATTCTCGAGTTAGGTTTATCGACTCCCATAAAAATTGTGAAGAGAAAATCTCAAATCTTTGGAATTTTTTATTCATTTTCCAAAAGAATTGTTTAAAATTCTACTGAAGAAAAAAATATAAAAGTTTAATTCATTCTCGTCTAATTACAAAATAGAAAAAGATAGATGTTATGATTTTCCATTCGAGTGATGAACTCCTATGTATCTCTAAAATTTCGTGTCAATTGGGCTAAATTTCTGCCATAACATTTCTCTTTTCTGGTGCGATGATTCAAATGCAAAAATTGCTTTGTGTAGTCTCTCATATCCAAAGTTGCAGAAGAGCCCTTTGGCAAATATATTTTTTTTTCATCCATGTAGTTCAAAAAAAAACCTACAGAACAACTGAGAAAAAAAAAAGCATTTGATCATATATAGCAATTCTTTGTAGAGAATTTGAGCGAGTGGTGGACATTTGAACAATACTTAAACAAGAGAATAAATTCTTATTTTTATCCTCTTTATTTTTTTCAACAACTCACACCACTCACTGGTACTATTCACACAAACTCACTTCTCTTGGTCCCTCACTTTTTTTACTGCTATTCTCACTTGAGCTCTCTATCACACACATATAAATGACCTTTTGCTCTATTTTTACTACTACTATGCCGGTGAATCTAAACTTTAGAATTTTCCACCGACTTTTATGGAAACCACTTAGAAGCCTTCCTGATCTTTCTTGGACTAACACCAAGTTTCTAGCCCAAACAATACTAGAATATTCTAGATTTAGTGTTGATTTTTGTAAACTCTAACCTCAACACTAAATTCTATTTTGCTCTACTTTTTTATATATCTTCAACATCTTGAGCAAGGACTAAATTTGCACATTTTGGATTTTTTTCGTATCTTTGTCAATCTTCAAAGTGGTTATCTTGCCTCTTTTGCTATCTCTGCTACGTTTTGAGAATATATCGTCTCTAATTCTTCAACGTGGCTGGTGTCTCTAGGTACTGCACGGTTTGGTTCTATGACATTTTCTTCATCCTCATTTTTTGTTGGTCGCCATTGGTAGGATGCACATCTTCTCTTGACTTTTACCATGTACTTCTTTCTTGTTTTCAGTGTCTTGTATCTTCGTCTTTTCCAAAGGCAACCAAGATCATGATTCATCGAACACAATGGTCCTTGAAACATAACAACGTCCTATCGTAGGATCACAACACCTCCTCCTTTTCTTCTACTATCATATCCCACAAAGGTGCACCTTATGGCCTTCTTGTCAAACTTCATCCTCAAATGATCAGGAAAAAACACATAGCAAACGCTACCAAAGCTTCTCGAAAATGACTCACTATTGGTCTTATGTTCCATAGCTTCTCAAACGGTGACTTGAATCCGAGCTTCACTTGTGATATCCTGTTAATCACATGTACAACTGTCTTCATACACTTGGCCCAATACTCTGGTAGGACATTCTTGGCATGCAGTATGCTTCGGCATGTCTTAACCAGATGTCGGTCCGTTCTTTCCTCTACTTCTTGTGGAGTCTTGGGGTTAATTTTCTTCTTATCCTGTTTTCTCGAAGGAAGTCTAAGAATTCTTGTGACATATATTCTCCCCCATTATTGGTACGTAGGCAACAAATTTTTCTTCCAATATCTCGTTCAACCTCTCTCTTGAATGACTTAAATATTTTAAAAGTCTCTGATTTTTCCTTCATAAAGTATACCCACACGTACCTAGAATAATTGTCAATGAAGGTCGCATTGTATCGGGCTCCTCCAATAGATGGTTGCTTAACTAGACCAAACACGTCTGAGTGGATTAACTCCAGTGGTTGTCGTGCTCTAAATTTGGATTCATAGTAGGGCAGTTGATGCGTGTTCTTATCTTGACAACATGCACAGATGCTTTCATCTTGGACTTCAAGATTCGGAAGTCCCTTCAGTATATAATTCATCATCATCGCTTTTAATCTCTTGTACCTGACATGCCCCAACCTTGCATGCTACAGATAAGTTGTTTCGTTCTTCCTAGTTTTCTCGACATATGTTATCTTTTTTTGACATCACGTAGACAAACTTGCTTTTCTCCTTCGAGAATTGGCATAAACATCCCTATAAACTTTTACGTTGCCTGGGCAGAATACCATGTAATTACCTGCGGCCGTTAACTGTGACACAAACAACAAGTTCTTCTTTATTCCTTCCATGTGCATGACATTTTGTAACTCCACCTTGTGTGGATTCTGATGTGGCGTAATCACTGTGTCTCCGATGCTCTTGATTGGCAATTTCGTGTTGTCTTCCGTCACATCTATTCAGTTACCCTTACACTTCGTCTTGTGAAATAACTTTTCCTCGTCACATGTCATATGATTTGCAGCGCCTGAGTTGACAATTCACTTGTCAATAATTTGTTTTATTTTCGCTAATATTGCTATAATATCTTCTGCTACAGCATAGTTAGCTTCTACCTCTACTCCAGCCTCTACCAATGCAAGGGTTGCTTGAGTATTCCACTCGTCATCATTATGACTTTCTTGAGCTTCTGATATTACTATATTCCCTTCAACTAGCTTTTGTCTCTTGGACCAGCAATCCCATGCAAAATGTCCATTGTTGCCATAGTTGTAACACCAACCGTTCTTCGAGCGCTTATATTCATCTTCACTATCTTCAAGTTCCACTTCTTGGTGACTCTTCTCGGGATGCCTAATAAATCTTCTATAGTCTTGACTCTAGCCTGATCTAGGATTTCTTCTTGAGCCTCATCTTCCTTGGCCGCTATACAAAGCCTTCTCTTCATCTTTTTCTTGAGCCTTAAATTTTTGTTTATTTAAGGCTTCTTCCTCAGCCAACATATTTTCCAACTCACTAAGAGTTGGTTCTTTGGCCCAACCCTAGGTGGCTACTATTATAGGGTTAAACTCGTAACGAAGCCCCTGTACTATTATCCTTCTCATTCTTGTCCTATCGCTAGGATGAAGAGTATCTAATTTTGTAATTTTCTCAGATGATGATTTTAGTTTGTCAAAAAACTGACTTACTATGAGATCGGTCTAAGTGAGTGTCATAAGCTCATTTTCAAGCCTCTGCAGCTTGGAGTCATTAGCCTTCGTAAAGCACTCCGTACATATGTCCCATGCCTCGGGAATTTTGACATCTTTTATTCTATCTAAGTATCGATCTCCTAATATTGAGGCTAGGATTGATAGCATTTTACTAGCATTGGCATCCAATTTCTTGTACTACGTGGTATTCTCTCTTGTAGGTAGCATGGTTTGGCTTCTGTCGAGTATCTCCCACAATCCTTGTCCTCTCAAGTAAAACTTGAGATGGACACTCCACCATCTTGATGTGATTGGTACTAACAAACTCCACCATCATGACTTGGTAATGCCCAGCACTCTAACCAAGTAAGCCTGGTCCCAGCCTAATCGACTTCACAATCTCGGATTGTGCATGAATAGAGTCTTCTCAACTGACGAATTTCAACACAATCCCTGATCATATTTACTACTACCTTAACAAGCTTAAATAACATGTCCTGATACCACTTGTAGAGAATTTGAACAAGTGATGGACACTTGAACCATACTTAAAATAAATTCTTATTTTTACTCTCAATTTTTTTTTTAAAACTCACGCCTCTCATTTGTACTACCCACACTACTCACACAAACTCACTTCCCCTCACTTTTCCTAATGCTATTCTCACTTGAGCTCACTATCACACACATACAAATGTCCATTTGCTCTATTTATACTACTACTATGTCCGTAATTCTAAACTTTAGAATTCCACCAACTTTATGGAACCCACTTAGAAGCCTTCCTAATCTTTCTTGGACTAACACCGAATTTCTAGCCCAAACAATGCTAGAATATTCTAGATTTAGTGTTGATTTTTCTATCATTCTAGTCCTCAGTAACATTTTTCTAACATTCTTCTCCATCCTATCTCAGATTCATAACTATTTGATCATCATGAAATTGAAGAGAAACCCACCACTAATTCCCTTCCCAGAATTGTTGAAGGAATTGAGAATATATATATATATATATACATATTCTCCCAATTTGAGAAGAATTCATGTTTCTATAAAAAAGGCCAAATCAGTTAAGCAATAAAGAAAATAACCCCTTAATCAATCAACAAAAACCTTTGGGTTTGCAACATCTCTCTTCTTCTTTGTTGATGATCTTCAAGAACCTGGAGAGAGATTGCCTACTCCATATTTACAGGCGATGATCAATCCAGCAGCGTAGTATTAATGTGGACAATTAATTTGCGATGATCAAAATGAATAAGTTCTAAGATTACTATCAAAATGAAAAAATGGAGATGTAAATAAAAACGAGAAACTTACCTCGGTTGGTGAAAAACCACAATGCTTGAAAAAATATAAGTTCCATTTGTTGATTATTACAAGGGGAGGGTTTTTTTTCTATTATTAGTCCTGTTTTAAAATATAGCTATTAAAGTAGCCAACCTTTTTTTTTATCCCTGAAGGGGCCATAACACACAATAGTTGTGCGTTATTATTAAAGATAACACACGACTGTTGTGCGTCAGCACTTAATACCAACGTTTGCTCTTAATCCGCTGATGTGGCAAATAACACACAATAGTCATGCGTTATTAACCAGCAATAACAAATCACCTTTGTGCGTTATCAGCCGCATCATATTTTTTTTTTCCAAAAACTCAAAATTTCTTTATTCTTTTTTTTCCAATCTTATACTTTTATAATTTTCTTAAAGAGACTGTATTATTTTATTTAACCTATTTTGATGTATTTTTCATGATAATATTTATAACTGTTAGAACAAATATGTTTAACTTATCACCATTCTATTTTTAAAAAAATATGAAGTAATTTAAAGTATTGTAAATTTTATTATCAAAATTTAGAGCAATGAAGAAGTAGTCAGAAGAAATTCAAAGAAAAATTTTATTAATAGAAATCCTAAAATATTACAAAAATTTTAAGACAACAAACTATACATTGCTTGAACTGGGGTTATTACAATTTTTTCTGTTATGTTTCGGCATGCAACATCTGCCACATCTTGGGGGAGAATCCAAATTTCGATAATCCATTTCTCCTCGAAATCTTGTGCCCTGTTTTCGACCCCGTTCATTGTTCATATTTGGAGGATGAAATGTTAAATTATAAGGAACATCCCTCCAAAAGTTCTCATTCAAGACCGGACAAAAATTCGATTGGTATGTTCTTCTGTACGTTTCTCGCGAATATATATCCAGCACATAAGTATCTGCTCTCGTACCATTTTCTCTACAAACTACAAGAGCATGAGAACAAGGCAATGTATATACTTGCCATTTACCATAACTACATGATTTATTATTCATTTGTAATGTATATACATTACTCCGGTACCAGTAACCCGGATTGGAGATCTGATAATGTATATTCCTTCTCATGGATTGTAAGTTGTAACTCTGTGTCTCTTGATTTTAATTCAATCTGCAGGAACTTGTCAAATATTCGGGTTGGAAATGGATGCACACAATTTTGGGCCTCTTCACGGTGTTGGTGAAAGTACCTCATAAGTTTGTTGAATATTAATTCAACTGAGGCTTTTAAAGGTAAAACCCTAGCTTTCTTCAACACACTGTTAATTGCTTCAGAAATATTAGTCATCATGATTCCGTGTCTGTGCCCCCTATCATGCAACAATGTCCATTACTCTTGGTCCATCTTTATCTAATAAATGTAAGCATCCATATTTTTGTCTTGGATCTCACTTACGGTCAAATTTCCACTGCTTCGTTTCTGTTCCGGCCTGCTACATTAAGCTTTTTAATTCTGTGCTCTTGAAGGTCTTGTTGAAATTTGCTCGAATGTGGCATAAACAAAAACCTGTGAACTGCAAATGAAGGCTGCCACAAAGATTGATTTGAATAGCAGATAAAATCCCTTTGTGGCGATTGAAAATAAGACATATGTGCCGATCTTTGACAACATGTTCTTGCAGATATTTGAGGAACCAATTCCAACTTTCAGACGATTCTATCAACAATTGCAAAAGCAAGTGGGAACAAATGATTGTTGGCATCCCACGTACTTGCAATTAAAAGTACGCCCTTATATGGTCCTCGTAGGTGGTTTCCATCCACAGAAATCACTGGCCGACAATATTGAAATCCGTCTGTAAAAGGAGAGAAACACCAGAAAAGAAATTTGAAAACATAGTTACGGGGGCTGCTCATTCTGTGATGTAAAAACTCGTAGACAGTCCCCGGATTTGAATCTTGCATAGCTTGTAGATATTTTGTTAGAATATTAAAAATTATCTCCCAGCTGCCAAAAACCCTCTCTATTGCAAATTTTTTAGCATACCATGCCCTCTTGTACGTACAACCCGTTTGAAATAATACTAGTACTTCTTGGATGACGTTTGAGACAAGTGTCTCTAGAACGTTGGCAACAAGGTGACTTATTGACATTGAAATAAATTTAGAAGACATATTATGGTGCTTGTTTTGTTGAATCCTGTACAAGGCAAGTGTGTTCTTTGACAAATCTAGTTATTTTCCAACGACCGTGTGTTGCTTTCTTTTTTATGCGGATGTACCATGAACAGTAATTAGAGTCACTGTGATGGTAACATTTTGCTGTCCACTGATCACTTTTACTTTTCACAACTCTATATTCACGGCCCGTCTGGATCGACCATTTTCGAACCGCACTTATTGCTTTCACTTTGTCAATGAATCTCATGCCTAACTGAATGTCAGTCATCGAATTATTCGAATCGAGCAATCTTAGGGTACCAGATTCGATAAGGTCATCTATCGGAGAACCCGAGCCCATATCTAGGAATGCGCCAGACTGTGTGTAATCATACCTGGCGCAGCTGAACCATTGGCTACTCTCCTATTGAGTCACTGTATTTTTTCAGTGACAGGATTTACAGCAGTTTGTAACTCTTCTTCTTTGGCATCATTGTTGCCGTCTGATTCTGATTCACAAGATACGATATATTCTTTGTCCGAATGGTCATTTTCATTATCGTCGTCATCAACAGTTGGGTACAATATAGACGATTCATCAGAAACCACCTGTGTTACTGCTGTGACATTTTCCGTCATGTTTATGGTGTTTGTGTCGCTTAATTGAAACAGTCTGTCGTTGGAGCGGAATGAATTCAACGAGTACCTGAATCTCTTCCTTTGCTAAGTTGGGTACAATGGTCCAGAGATAACGCATTTCGTTATCGTTGTTCATGCTGTATAAAGTAAAGTAAAACATATTATGCTCTTCGTACAATGAAGGCACCCTCATTGTCATTCGAACGGTCCACTAATTGGGATCCATATCTCGATTTTTCAATATTTTTCTTATGAGTTCGGCATGTGATACCATTCGATGGAATGTCCATGTTTTCTACACCAGTCCAATGAAATAAGGACCATACGCATCTCTTGCAATCTCTGAATCCCAAAATAATACAACTCTAACTGGGTGAGTTGCATCCATGTCTAATTGTTTAGGGTTTATGTAGATGTGAAGATGTGAAGTTGTAAAGTTAAGGAATTTGGAAATAGAATAGGAAGGAAAGTTGAAGGTTTGTAATTGTGATGGATGAAGTTGGGAAAAGAATTTACGTATATATAGGGGTCTTGCTATATTTAGAAATGTGTGTTTATCAATAATTCAACATAACCCACATGGGCTTGTCGGTAGGAGGACAATTCCGTTGAATTATTAATTATGAGTTGTCACTTTAGCCCACATGGGCATGTCGGGAATGGGACAAAAATGAATGAATTATTAATTCCGAGTAGTAAAATTCGCCCACTTGGGCATGTCAGGAAGTATTTTAAAGTTTTGAAATAAATATATTGACATGACAACTCATAAAAAATAAAGCATGGCCTTGAATTATTGCCGAGTCAAATTCACATGGGCATGTCAGGAAGTTCAAATAAAGTTTTGAAATAAATAAATTGACATGATAACTCAAAAACAATGACACATGCTGTTGAAGAAAAACCAACATTGCAATGTGATGACATGACGAGACAGAAATAATTATGGCAAGCCGGTGTGAGAATAAAACATAATATAAAGAAGGGTTAAACTTGATAATATGAATACATTTCAAGTTACAAGTTAGCGAAATAAAACCCTAAAGTTAAAGAAATGAAACCCTAATTACAGAAAATAAAAACCCTAAAGTTGAAGAAATGAAACCTAATTACATAAAATGAAAACCTAAAGTTCAAGAAATGAAACCTTAATTATGGAAAATGAAAACCCTAAAGTTCAATAAATGAAACCTTAATTACTGAAAATGAAAACCCTAAAATTAAAGAAATGAAACCCTAATTACGTCAAATGAAAATCATAAAGTTCAAGAAATGAAACCCTAATTACGGAAAATAAAAACTCTAATGTTAAATAAATAATTTCAAGACATACAATTAAGGTACAACTTACAGAAAAAAACCTTGAATACATACAATGAATGGTTTTAAAGTTAAATAAATGAATCCCTCAATACATAAAATGAAAACATTAAAGTAGCAGAAATAATTTCATTACATAAAATGAATGTACAACTTAAAGAAAATAAACCCTAAATATATAAAATTGAAAACTCTATCATTAAATATAATTACAAAACCTTAAAAACCAAAAACCCTAACTCAAAAACACTAGGGCCAATCAGATGGCGTAAACCCGGTAGTCTTCTTCCCAACACGATGACCAAATCCAAGCTGTCGTGCCGGTGTCACGTCATCCGACCGCTCATCATCATGCTCATCTGAATCGGATGAAGATGCATATGATATAGGCATATGCGGTATAGATGAACCCACGGTACCCGGATGAGGAGGTGCCTGAAATGAAGAACTCACTATGCCCAGAGGAGGAGGTACCTGAAATGAAGAAAACCCTAAACCCGAAGGGTGAGGTGACCAAAATGAAGAAAACCATAAACCTTGAGGGGGAGGGGCATATGATGTGCCCAATCCACCTGGATGTGACTGGGCAGGTGGCGACAAACCCAAACTGAAAGATGAAATATCTAGATCTAGGCTGTCAAACGAGTCACCATGATTAGAAGACCCTAGATCTCCACGTCCATGCCCTCCAGATCCCTCACCTCTCTCTCCTCCACGTCTAGGGTCTGAACTACGGGCAATCTACGGAAATCTACGGGCACCCCGCCACTAGGAAATCTATTGGGCACCCCTCTTAACTCCACAAGCACCACGGTTCGGTACAAATTCTCGAGGATGGTGACGCGATGACTGTACTGGAAATGTCTGCTGAATATCATGCTAAGATGGAGTGCAACCCAAGGTACTGCCAATAGAAACCATGCATCTGCGGATGATAGTCTGGACTTTCTTTGCAAAACTAGTGATTTGTGTCGGAGATGATGGTAGTCCCTGTATCACCCTTGCAGCCATGTCATCTACTTCCTACATCATAGAAGTCTAGAGAAAAGAATGCTTAGGAGGCAATTATAAGTCAATATAACTCAAAACAATCCAGTGAAAAAAAGGAAATGTACCATCATTCATCTGTCGACCCCAGCAGGATGGTATTTGACCATACGAGTATCATGATTTGCTGGATTGTCGATGTAGACTCGAGTGATATCCCGATACTATCTAATGTAATCGTCCTTAGGGGATGATAAGTTCTCAACTGCCAACATAGGGCCATCTCTAATATGCTGCCTCCACTGATGCCAGACCTCTATATGGCTAGCATGCTACATCCCCCAATATGTGTGATCATTTCCTCTAAGTTGTATTCGAAGCAGATCAAGCCAAGTATCATATGTAGCCAGTATAGGCTGATCACATGCAAACTAAAGCATTATGTAGCAGGGATGGTAATATTCCACTATCTCATAGCATATGAGTGGGACCTCTGCCCGCCAAAGGTCAGAGGGAATCAGACCACGGTCATGATAGGGCAGCCATACAAACTGTTAAGAAAATTAAAATATTTAAAAATAATTTTAAAAATTTAATAAGCACTTAATACAAAAGATTTTAAAGCCAAACCTGATCGAATAGCATGAAATCTAACTGGTCTCTGTACGTAAGAAGTACGTGAGTGGGCAGTAGGCTGCAATCAAACGATGTGCACCATATCGCACCAAGTAGAGCAAGAGGTTCTTATTGAACATGCCGGAGTGGCTGAGGCCGCAATACAGGGATATGCGACCAAGCCCAAATCTGAAGTATGACTAGGGCTCCTCTTATCCGTCATGCACCCCCTAAAGCTGCCGTGCACAGATGCCTATATAAAAAACTCAATACACAACTACCCTGACTGTAAGTGTTGATGGCCTCAAAATCCTCCAACAAACTGAGGTAGCGAATGTGAAACAAACTGCCCGAGAAATCAGGAGCATATGACCTCCAAGAAGTAAAAAAAATAAATCCACGAGCATACAAGATTAGGTCATCATCAGTCTCTAAGCCAGTAATATCTCTCAAGATCCAAGCCTCTAAAGCTTCCTTCTTAACCTTGTATCCAGAAAAGTGAGTGAGGGACAACCGCACCCCAATAAGTCTCTCAATGATCTCAATCCAATATTGCTTTTGATAAACACTACAACTGGGACCTGTAACAGGCAACCCCTCTATCCATAAACCCCATAACACGTGCACATCCAATAGAGTGACTGTGACCTCATCACAAGTTATGTGAAATGTGTGAGTCTCAGACCTCCAACGCTCAACTAACACGGTAATAAGTACGTGATTGAGACTAATGTAACTACATCTAAAAACTTCCCCTAAACATGTACTATCAATAATATCAACCAACCTACAGGGAAATGTCTACACTGAAGATCAGTAATACACGTCTCATGGTCCCCACTCTATATCAACCCAGACCTATGCACATGCTGCCTCGTCAATACATCAGGTACTATGGGACCCAGATGCACGTGTGCTGGGACTTTTTCATCTACATTATTTACAGTTTGAGTTATACAAAACCATAAATTTATCAATAAGAGTTAAGAATTAAAATTAGAATATTTACAGTTAAGTATTACTCTAAACCCTACTCATGTAGAATTTAGGGTTTTCAGGGTTTATATGTTACGGTTTGAGAGCTTTAGGGTTTTTGGTGATAATACATATCTAAATTTAAATTTTTACAATTTTAGAATTTAAAGTAAAAATTTTTGAATAAATTATAATTCTAAACTTTCTAAGGTTTGTTGTTTATTATTCAATTATTTTAGGGTTTGCGGTTTCATTGTTTGGGGGTTTAGGGTTTTTAGAATTCCAATGTTATACTGAATTATTATCACACTTTCAAAGTTTAAACCTTCACGGGTTTAGAACTTCAAGTAGAATATTTAAAGTAAATTATTATTACACAATTTCTAATGTTCATGGTTTGGAGTTTTATGGTTTAGTCTTAAAAAGTTTTGAGTTTTACAGTTTAATATTTAATATATCAAGTTTAGGATTTTTAAGGTTTTTATGATTTACAGTTTAGGAATTTAATATTGGATTTTAGGGTTTTAGGGTTATGAGTGCTATATTTTATAGTTTTACGATTTGGTAAATTCAACATTAGGGTTTTAGGGTTTAGTCTATATTTGTCTTTTTTCTTAAAATTAAAATCTTCATAAACTTAAATGCTAGTAACATACAATTAATGACATACAATATGCTAAAATTCCAAGCTTTAATTCTACTAATTATAACGGCAAGAAAAACAAGGAAAGAGAAAAAACCCAATTTCCAAGTCCTCATTTTTTCTACTAAAAAACTTATACGGATAAGAGAATGATGAAAAAAAAATGAGTTTCTTCTAGCATTGCATAAACTATGTAACTATAACATAAACTACAAAACATTTATTCATTATCCAAAAAAAATTCATCAAAATAATTCATCTATTTCATCAAATCACATTTGCAATACAAAATACAATTAGATGCATAAAATGATCAAATATGCACAAATTTATCAATAACAACAAGTTTGAACATTATTCGAAACCCACATTTACAAAAATAAATTAATAAAAATTGAAAAATAATCCAGATAAAATTCATTAAAAAAATTCACAAAACACAATAAATAAGCCCAAATAAATGATAATAAAAATTAACACATAGTAGACAAAAAATGTAAAACATTTATCGACATAAAAACTTACCGAAAATTTGAAATTAACCTTCGTACTGTTGAGCTTTGTCTACCATTCTTCACTCCAAAACTATAAAAACCTTCGTACTCTAAGGAAAGTGTTACCAATTCAAATGCCGATTCAAATTTTTTACTGTAAATTTTCAAAGAGAAGAAGAGGAAGAGAACAAAAGGAAGAGGAGAAAAAGGAGGAGGAACGGCGGGGGAAATGGTTGAACTGCTGCGGTGGAAGCTGAAGGAAGAAATAAAGAAATTTGGGAAGAAAGAAAGAAAGACAAATGGGGACTGCGGGTAGGGCAGATGGCTTTATAACATGATATTACACAACCATTGTGCGTTATACCTCTAAATAACGAACAATGAATGTGTGTTTACGAAAACACACAGTCATTGTGCATTATTATCCACCTCATTACCAAAGCGCACCACGTTCTCGCCACGTCAGTAGAAAAGATTATTTCGCGGATTAAACTGCTGATTAGCTATAACACACAATGGTTGTGCGTTATCATTAAATATAACGCACAACAATTATGCGTTATGGCCCACTTAGGGATAAAAAAAAGTGGACTACTTCAATAGCGATTTTTAAAAATGGGACTAATTTTGTAAAAAAAAAATAACCCCTTAATCAATCAACAAAAACCTTTGGGTTTGCAACATCTCTCTTCTCCTCTGTTGATGATCTTCAAGAACCTGGAGGGAGATTGCCTACTCCATATCTACAGGCGATGATCCATCCATCAAGGTAGCATTAATATGGACAATTAATTTGCGACGATCAAAATGAATAAGTTCTAAGATTACTATCAAAATGAAAAAATGGAGACGTAAATAAAAAGGAGAAACTTACCTCGGTTGGTGAAAAACCACAATGCTTGAAAAACACAAGTTCCATTTGTTGATTATTTATAGGGGGGTATCACGTATACAATTGGATACATAAATATACAACTTTTGAAATTCCGTGGTTTATCAATTGAGAAAAAAAAGAAGATATGCTATGAGTTTAAAACTTTTAGAAGATATCGATTATGTTGTTGGTTGTGCATAGCGTGGGAGGTTTGTAATGAGTTTAAAAAGCATCATGTTGTGATTTGTTTAAATAAGGATTCTTTAAAAATGTCATTTAGGTGGAGATTGTGAATCAGATTTTTTTTCTCTTTTAAAAAAAGAAAATCATATTGTGAGTATGATTATAAATTATATCATTAAGAATTATTGAAGATAGGTGGAAGATAGAATTCTATTTTAGTTAGGGAAGTAATTTGTTTATCATCAGAAATAAAAAGCTTGTAAAAATTTGGTTATTATTAATTTTTAATTTTCTCATAATAAAAATTTTGTATATCAGATGATCAAATAAGGATTCAATTAATCGGTATTTTGTAAAAAATAATAGGAAATATTGAGAAATTAGAATAAGATTTCAGATTGTCCTCCATCCTAATTTTAAAATTTATTCTTATCAAATAATGACTTATCTATTTTTTGAACTTCGTGTCACAAACCTATAAAAAAAATTGATTATAGATAATTATCTCTTATATGTTTTATTTTTTTTAAATTTTTTCATGGGAAGAAAAAAAGAAGAGACCGTCCACGTGGCACTCTTATAGCATTCATTATGACTTTGTTTTAATATATATATATATATATTCTAATAAAATTTATTACCAATTAAATACTTAATTCATGGGTTTGGTTCCCCATGATAATGGATAAAAATGTTACTTTTTTTTTAATACGTATAAAAATGTTACTTGTTAATTTGTTCTAAAACATGTGTTTGGTTTACAACCCAATATGTATAGTTTGGAAATGTTTTCCCCTCATTTAGAAAAAAAATGTTTTCCTTTCAATTTAGCTAGTATTCCCTAATATTCTAATATGCCAAATGAAATGAAATGTATATTTGATAGGAATCAAGATAGTACAAAGAAGAATTCCAACCTGCTGATGAAAAAGAATAGAAGAACTCAAACTTAGAGAGCTTGGAGGGAAGATAAGATAAGATATAAACTTGGGAAAATGGTTGAAGATGGATACAAATGTTTAAAGTACTCAAATGAAGGGAAAAATGGGCTACATGGCAAGACTCTACAATTAGAGGGACCAAAAATGGAGTTAGAACGTTCAAAAAGGAGAAAATAGCAAAAATTTCGAAATAAATGCAAGATGGGTGCCAGTTCCAGTTGGGTTTCAATGGGATTTCTAAACCAAAGAAGTCCGGCCCCATTCCAAGGCTGGATCGATGCCAGTTCCTCATTTTTAACTATCTTTTAGATGTTTTAGTTTTAGTCCCTAAACTTTCTAGCTCGTTTCTTTATGAATTTTTAAGCTCTTTAATGTTATTTTGAAGTGTATTCAAAGGGTTTTAAATCCCTAAGACTATTAGTGTTAGCCCCTTAATGATTCTAGGACTTCTCATGTATAAATACTCTCATTAAGGAGAGAGAAACCAACTTTAAACAAACATTTCAGTAAATATTTTGACACAGTTCCTCTCTTTTTTTTCTCCATTTGCATGGCTTATCAAGGGTTTGAATCCACCCTTGTGGTGCCTAAATTAATTTAGAGTTCTTGAATACAAGTTATTCAAGGGATTTAGTGGATCAAATCATACACTAAATCACATTGGGATTTTAATTTTCTAATTAGGGTTTCTTTGTATTTCTTATCTGTGATGCCTTTGATGTTAGAGAATAGGGGTCTTAGATTCATATAAAGTCCTTATTTCAACATTGAATAATGTAATTTTTGAGATCTTATTTGGTTTCTTGACATTTGTTCATATTTTGGAAGACAAGAGTAGCGTTGTTTCTAACTGGTCCTTGGGGGCCTTGGGAATGTTTTTATAGTATCCAATAGCTGAAAAACATCTATAATTTCTTTCTCATATCAGTATTTGTTATAAAAAGTGAAATGAATCAGTGTTTTATTTTATAAACAATAAAGTTGTTAATTAAACATATAACTTTTGTCAAATAAAATTATTGTAAAATTTTCCTAGAGATAGAGGATGATGTATGTTGTAACCAACTAAACTAATTTGATAATATAAGTGATTGTCAAATAAAATTATTGTATAATTTTTCAAAAGAAACTTTTATGGAGGATGATGTATGTTGTAACCAACTAAACTAATTTGATAATATAAGTGATAATTCACTCGATTTAGAAATGTTTTTATTAAATAAGGCCATCCTGATGGTAAAGCATCCCTTTTTAGGTACCTCCATCTGACTTGTTTTGTGTCTCATAATCTCTCTCTCTCTCTCTCTCTCTCTCTCTCTCTCTCTCTCTCAATTAGTCGAGAAGTTTTGAACACCAGATAAAATAATAATAATAATAAAGAAACGTCTAAAAGTGCTTGCTTTCCTCATTTTTTTTTCAAATTCTCATAACTTTTGTTTTTGTATAGTAAATTTATTTCTTATTTTCAAATAACCTAAAGTAATCATGAGTTTTCTTGGGGTTTATAATCATGAAGACTTGAAATTTTAGAAAAATTGACCATATACACCTATAATTTTTTAATATAAAAATCTTTTTCTTTGTCCTTTTTTTATACATGAATATATTTACATATAAATTATTTTTATTTTTTTTTTATCTAAATGTTCTTTTCATCTCTCTTTATACACATTGAATACTTGCTTTGGCAATTATTGAATTTCATGTCAAACTAACCAAAAACTTACAAAAATACCCTTGAAAATGAAGGCATGTGAGATTATACATAACAAAAAAATAAATAAAACAAAAATTTTTAAATAAAAATAAGGGATAATTTAAGAAGATGGACTTAAGCTTCGTAATTGACATTTAAATAACCATTCTTTTCCTATTGTCAATTGAGGGTCATTGAGGATATATACATACATAATTTTTAAAACTCATGATTAATTTTCATCTCAAGTTCAGTATCGCTCTCTCTAAATCTCGACATATTTTACTACCCTAATTTCTCATATTTTTTCATTATATTTCACACCTATCAACCCACATACTTTTCAATACGTCTATTTCAATATGTTACTATTTAATGTTGTTGCTCAAGCACCACTCTTAATTCTTTATTTACTTTGTTTACATTTATTTTCATTTTTTGTCATCATGGTTTGTTAACGTTTACTTCAAATTGCCAGTATTAATTTCTTATCTTTTCTTTCGCACTCTGATAATCCTTTTTCTCAATTTGAAACAACTAGAGGAGAAAACATAAGAAGAAGGAAGAGATAATATTAAGATTTTTGAGAAAATATTAGAAAAACCGTAAAAGGAGGGGTGACAACTACTATGAACAATAGATTGTATATCTTTCTTGGTATATCTAGATATGATACTAGATAGATGGGAAAAGAAAGGAGATCATAAGTATATATTTTGTTTTCTTGTTTTTACTGTTGTTTTTTCAAAGTGAGAATTAAATTCATAAGAAAATATACACCCAAAATCGTCTAATACATCTTCTAGTACACTCCTTACGACGTTTCTTTAGTATTAACTTTTCCCTAGGATTTATCTTTTATAGTTTAGGGTTTATTTTTTATTCTATAGAATTTATATTAAAAAAATTATTATAAGAAAGTGTACTAGAAAGAGTATTAGAAGATGTATTACACCATCCTACTAGAACCTATAAGAAGTCTTAAGAAGTTTGGTCAAAATTACTGTAAATAAATTGTATATTTATAAAGAAAATAAAAAAACTTTTGCAAAATTTGAGAAAGTGGAAAGATAAAATGAGTTAGGAAACTTTTAGAAAGATATTTATTTATTTATTTTTGGGTTAAGGAGGAATCTCATGGTATTAAAACTCATAAAACAAAAATACGTACAATCAAATGGTGGTTTCACCATTTTCACAGTGTCCTAATCTATTGAGAATTTTATGATTTACAACACATTCCCATTCCTTAACCCCCTTACCATTTTCGTGGTGTCCTAATCTTTTGAGAATTTTATGATTTTTAGAAAGATTTTAAAAAATAGAGGGACTTACTTGAAAATATGAAATTCTTTCTTCTTCTTCTTCTCAGTTTTCCGGTTCCCGCACCCCCACCCCCACCCCGGCGGCCAAGAAATGCAGCAGGCTGATTTTGTTTATTATGTCTTGAATGGACCAAGAAACAACCATATCTATCAATTGTGGACTCTTGATTTCTTCCTTCTTTATTGTTGTTTTTGTCATTGCCATTATCATTTCTTCCCTTACTTCTTTTCTTCTTCAATGAAAGATCAAAAGACATAAACTTTATTATTCTGGAACTTATCAAACAAAATCAATACAGAGAAATAGGGGTTTTTCAAAGCTAATTGGAAGTTCAACTAGTTAAGAAACCAACTAGAAATCCTCCTAACAAAACTTGATTTTAGATAAAAGTATGATTCATATAGCTCCATTTTTTTTAGTTGAACATAAAGCTCCATTAATGGTATCAAATAAGGAAAGAAAATTCCGTACAGCATCAAGAAGTCTATTTGTTTTTCATCTGCTGCAAGATTCAAAATTAGTCCTTAAGATGTATTCAGAATAATAAATTGGCACCGGCTTGCTATATCTCTTGGGTATCGAGGTTTGGGGTGGGAGAAGGGGAGAACTGAGAAGAAGAAGAAGAAAGAATTTCATATTTTCAATTAAGCTCCTTTTATTTTATTTTATTTTATTCTCAATTTCGTTTGATTAGTTATTGGACTATTTTGCCTTTATTAAAGAATCCATATAAGTGTCATGTGACCAAAAGTAAGGAAATCACCCATCTTCGTAGTGTAAGGGTAGTTTTGGCCCTCCAAAATAGTTATTGAACAGAAGTGGCGAATGAAATAAATAATATCCTCACTTGACGATATGTAAATTAGTCATGAGCATTTTTGCCAATTTCTCTTGAAATATAAGCTTTTTGTGTTCAACCATTTCTATTTGATTTTTAGATTTTATAAGATTAACTATCATATATACTATATTATATTCATATATTATTATAAATTTAATGATCGCGACACGCGATTTACTTGGAGTAATAATACAAATATAAAGTAAGAAAATATGAACAAAGAAATAACAATAGAGAAGTATAACTCAAGTATAAAGTTTGATAAATCTCATTAATGTCTTCTAATAAGGCCTATTTATAGGCTCAAAATGCAAGAGATTGCAGAATTTTAAAAGAATCTAACTAAATCAATGGGGATCTCATGAATCCAAATATGATTAGCATTCTGGGAGTTTACTTCTCTTCAAGGAACATATTTGGACCTCTACTACGTATATATTACTTTCATATCACTCTCCCTTGGATGTTCATAACAAAAAGAATATGCCTCTTTAAAATCTATTAGAGAAACAAAATCATGTGAAAAAAAAATCTAGTGAAGGAAAAATAGTATACTATTCATTTATGTTTATACTCTCCCAATTTAAAACATCATTCAACCAATAAATTGACATGTCCTAGTGAATAAATCTTCAAAATTATCTATCAAATTTAGTCGAAATTATTGCATATCAATTTCACCTTTCTTATAAAGAAAATTGGTGAAATTTATTTGGTCATATCCCTTTAAAAATATCCACATATTGCACAACATAATAATATGGTTATAATTTTATCCTTAAAAGGATATCATATAAATGTTTCGGAATTATTATCAATATTGATCATACACATTCTATGCAATCCACGTAAGAGTTAGAACTTCAACATATAGTTGAAGAAGTGGTTGATATATAAATGATTTCAATATATCACATATGCATAACTTATTTGTTTGACAATGTGATTGATGCGTGTCAAATAATCAACCAACATCTTGGTTATCCATCTCAACAGGAGTTGGATTTTTCTCACTAATCCGAGAATCATTATCTATAAATATTAAATTACAGTAACAATATTATTCAAAATGTCATATAGAGAAGTATTAGTGCATCAATTGGGCAAAGTTATGGTACTTCAAGACCATCAACGTACTCATTACCTTCTTATATATATATGTTTTATTTACCTCCATCTTATAATTAAATGACAATTAGATAATAATGTGCAATATACTATATCTATATAAACCTTTTATAGACAGATAAAGAAATTCATCTTTGGGATGTTTGATTTGTAAATCAAGACAAAACTTGAAATAATTATAGTATTTGCTTGCCATTCATAAACACTTCAAGAGAAATACTTCAAGTGTTTAATTATTTCTTTCAATAGCCTTTATAAATAAAAGCTTGATCATGCTTCAAGTATAATTTAATGTTACTAGTCATAAAACTTATGTCCTACTAGGATATCTATAGAAGCATCTGAATTCAATTTGTAATTCTTCTATAGTTAATAGAAATTTCAAGTAAATTTGCAACGTACTTTTACAAGTAACTAATCCATAGAACTTCTTAATGAATACTTGTATTTATGATTCTAATTTTATCCCCCTAATGTGGAGAACTTTTATATTAGATAAAGAATCAAGAGTGGCAAGCATAACAAATTCTAAGAAAAGTTACATGGATATAGTCGATCTTAATTTCAATAAGGATCACTAAGACAATGATATTATGTTCTTCAGGAACAACCTTACATGCTTCAGGCATGCCTATCGAGTCCTTCAAAGACTTTATATAAATTCTTAGAGTTTAGTGTACCACTATCTAAACTCAATCCACTACTATAAATTTTATTCTTTATACCAATATTGCAAAGGCTTTACGAAAATCTATAACTTATTCGAGTTTACACTTTATTTAATTCTTATCATTCTGGGTTTACACTTTAAGTGTATAGTTCTTTCAGGGAATATATGTACACTTTAAGTATACTTACTAATTATTCGGACTTTTCATAAGTTTTCATGCGAACTTTTATATTATATCTTAGCCAAATATCTCTAAAATATTAGAATTTCAAGTCTTTATACTTTAATTCAAGATCCTCACTCTAATCATAACATGCAAATAATTATCATTGACATTTTATGGTTCCATCTATTTATATCATGACATGATACAATGAGATCTCATAATTATTATAACATTTAGGTACCTATATTTCTTCTTGGAATAATAATAAAGTCATGTCATTATGATCATCTTAAATTATTTCTCCTTTACAGATGTGAGGATTTTGTTGGAACCAATTTGCTTTATTACATTTTGCACGTGTCTCATAATAATTAGTAGTGGTAGATTTTCCTTCGCAGACATTAAATAATAGGAGTATTTTATGTCGAATTTTCTTTTATCAATAAATATACCTAGCTATTAATCATTTTGAACTTCTGGTTCGAATTATCTTAATAGGAGAATCAATATGAGACACATAATTTTATCTTTATTCGACTATAATTTCTCCTATTCTTAGTATCCATCTTAAATAGATTGTAGTATAGCAATATGTGCATATAGAGCATATATAAACATTAGATGAGAAAATATTTGGTTAATCACCATTAAAATAATTATAAATAGGAGAACTCAAAATAACATGTTGACGATATACAAATGAGTACTACTAGAAAATGTTAACTCAAGGCACTTATGGTTATCAAAGACCATTTACTAGGTTTATGAACATTTTCTATTGGAACATTCAATATTTATACAAATAGTGCAATGTCATCAATAATATTAGGACAAATTGTGTTAATGGAAATCTAAGATATAAGCTCATTATCAAACTTGCAAATTTCATATTGCAAGTCAACAATATATATATATATGGGTGTATATGTGTGTGTGTGTGAGACCATTGGTCGATGTATTGACTATATATTTATCCCAAAACACATTCAACCCTAATATATTTTTGGTATTCATAAAATTATTTTGCCTTAGAAAATAGAAGTACAAACCAAAATTTGTGTGATCAGAAACTTCTAGTTTTATAAAAAATATTATCACAAATTATTTATGATATTTCGTATTTTAGTGATTCGGGATGGTCTAACCGTTCATGCCAATATTTAATATTTTTGAATAATTAAACTTCAAGTTACTCATTGATGCATCAAAATTACATCAGGTTTAGTGAATTACAAAATTATATAGGAAGAAAATTAGTGATTTATGTACTTCATATGTATTCTATGAATTTGATAATAACACATAGATTCCAAAAAATTCTATCTATCCATTGTTTAAATATATAAAAATATTTTAACGACAAAACAATTTTACGAAACTTGGTAGAGAATAACACATTATATAATTATCATGACCTTCTAGGTCAATTTACTCTTCCAGAGTCTTTAAATAATTAGTTATTCTAGAATTTCTTATTAATTAACTCTTTTGACTCTTTAGTAAATAGGCACTTCTATAGCTTAATTAAATATCTCTTATAGATATCTTCTAGATATTTAGCTCTTCGAGAGATTTTAAAATATTAGTTCTTCTAAATCCTTCCATTGATTAGCTCTTGGGAAGCTTTAATTTCAATCTATTAGCTATCCTAGAGCTTTCTATTAATTAACTCTTCTAGAGTTTTACTTTATACTACCATTCATCCTCCCAACATACATCTTTTTTGCTTTTCTTGAATATAAAATAAATCAAGGGACATATATATAATATGCAAAAATCATATTTGATCACAAAAAAAAAAATCAAATGATTTCCTCTAATTATTTAAAGAAATTAGCTATGTTAACAAGTATATATAACAATAGACATGATTAAGATCAATTATCAGTAGCATAATATTGGGAGTAAACAAACTCCAACCTTTTTATCTTTCTTTTCTATTCGATGCATAATAGACGTTAAAATTTTGTTTGGCATACTATATGTACGCTACAAACTCTATTTTTATTGCATCAATAATATTTATTTGGATTATATATTCTCTTTTTCTTTCTCGTTATTAATTGATCATCACTTCTAGTGACAATCCAAATTTAAGTTAAATGAGTCGTCATAAATATCATTATGATTATAAGAAATTATAATTATGAGCATACCATATTTTACAAATAAAATATAATTTTTAATTGCGTCAACTCCAGTGAATGACATATAATTTGTAGGAAGTTCACAACTTTCTTTCATCCATAATAAATCATTCTTTTATTAAAGATTAAAAAGGTAATCAATATAAACTTGAGGTCTTTTATCTTAATATTGCCACTGCAATAGCATATTTGAGATATGAGAAAGTAAAGATATTTTCTCTCTATTATTTTCTCAAAAGGATCTATATCTGGAAAAAAAATCTTGCATACTGATAATAATTCAAAATATTATAATATAATAGTCATAAATATAACCAATGATAATGAGTATGTGGCATAGTAACCATCTTCTGATAGTTGTGCCACTCTTTTATACTTTGTCAAAATCTTTTTAAATAAATTATTCAACCTTTCTCAGGGTTTCATGAATCTAATAAGGAAATAAAATTTTATTGCAATATCCCTTTTAATAGTATCTTTAGGATTCATTATATAATATGAAGTTTTACAAGAATTCATAATAATAGATTTCATCTTTTTATGAATCAAAAGCATGTATATATATATATATATATAACTAAGGAAAGATCAATCTTTCTTATCATGAAAAACTTCAATTTTACCTCTAAAGATTTTTTAAAGTTATCTTTTCGTTCTCCAAGCCTTGTTTGTAGTGTTCAACAGAAAAAATTATAAATAATCATCATGGCCACAAATATAATTCTTCTCAATTGACTTTATCAATGTAATCGTCCAGCAAGAGGAGTGCATAGGTCATAGGTGACCATGGGCGGAACTACACACGGCCTGGAGGGGCTAGAGTCTCTCCGACCGTTCAATCCCTATGTAATTTTACCTCTATAATATTTTTAATAATTTTGCCAAGTTGGGCGAAATTTATCAATGAGTTCGCCAACCTAGGCGTTTCGGTTTTTTGCTTTAAATTTCTATTAGTTATGTTTAAATTTATGTTATATTATTCAATTTTTTGTTTATAAATATTTAAATTTATGTTTATTTATTTATAATACATGCAACCTTGTGTTAGTTGTTTAACTTATTTGTTAATAATTATTTGTTTAATTTAATTATGAATTATGAATTAATATGACTATAATTATATAGCAAGTCTTTAATGAAATAAAAATTCACTTGTTCAATAAGGCTTTATAGAAAAATACTTAGTTGAAGTTTAGAAAAAGAAAAAACACAAGAGTAGCCTCTCTATCTTCCCAGTGAAAATCAAATACATCATAATCAGAGAGATATTCAAATACGAGGAGAAGAAGTGATGAAAATTAGCAAGGGGAAGAAAAAGATTGCACCTCATGAAAGAAAGAGGATTCTTTGTCCACAACATAAGCTTAGAAGTTAGGAACTTTGTGTAGGTATTTGGAAAACTTGAAATAAATAACTCGCGGTGGAATGTCCGTTTAACGCGTATGACCACTCGATTCTATGGTTCTAGGAAAGATAAACACAACGACATCGTCGAAAAGGTGATTATGGACACGTTTCAGGGCAAAAATTTTGTCCTAAAAAGTAAAAAACTTTGATGAGACATAACTTTGCACTCGTACGTCCGATCCAAGCAAATCTTATGTGCATTTTGCGAATTTTTTTGTGATGGAAACTGCCTGTGGTATTGTTTTTTCATATATTTTTTCTTCTTTCTTCATATGATTGTGATTATTAATTCACATTAATTAATAATTCATAATTAAATTAAATAAATAATTATTAATTAAACAAGTTAAAAAACATTCATTGGGTTGCATGTATTATAAACAAAAAACAAAATAACATAAACAAATAAATATAAATTTAAACATTTATAAACAAAAAACTAAATAACATAAACAAATATACATAAATTTAAACATAACTAATCAAATTTAAAAAAAATCGAAACGCGCAGAAACTTCCAGGCTGCCGAAATTCTTTGTTCAATTTTCCCAACCTAGTGAAATTATTCAAGGAATTTTGCTTGACCTTGCAAAATTCCTTGAATAATTTCACTAGGTTGAGCGAAATTCAACAGAATTTCGGCCAATTTTTTTTATTTTAAACCGATAAAATTGTAAATAAATGAGTATAAATCAATGTACTAATTTTTTTTTATTTATTTTTCAACAGTCGGATTTGCTTAAATCTGAGATTGAATGAGTTGGAGTTAGAGAGAATGTAGAGAGAATATGTGATAGAGAGAGAAAGTTTGTAGTGAAAATGAAATTTTTTGAATTTTTTCGTACTAAAATTTTAGATTCTCAAATAGGTTTTACTAATCCCATATATTTTATGCATATTAATGTGTGTCACATGTTAGATAAACTCATAAATTCTGAAAATTTTCAATTTGACCCTCAATTGACAATTAAAAAGAATTGTACATTAATTGACAATTACTTAAGTCTTTATTTTATTTCCAATTAACCTTAAAAATGATTCCTTTAAAAAAAAAAAAGTAAAAGTATATATATCAATACTATACTATATTAAAATACACTTTTTCTTCTCTCTCTTCTCCTAAATGTTTCTAACCTTTCATTCTATGTTTTAGACATTTTATTAGGCAAAATTTTCATTGGTTAATTTTAATCCTAACTTATTACCACTAATTATAAACCCACATTCTTTCTTCAAAAAAAAAAAAAAACCAAATTCTTCCTCACTTTGGTTGGCTTTTAATATTTTTTTTTCATGTAGGTTACTTCTAAATCAGATTAATTTTTACCTTTTTTTTTTCTTTTGCTAAATACTAAATATCTACCTCTTATAACTCTAATCTATCTTTACTATCTATATTTAAATAACACGTTTTTCTCTTTCCTTTCCGACATCCTTAAAAATTGAATATTATTTTTTTAGATTTTTTATTTATTAACAAAATTAAAAACAATATAGCACATTAATTGGTTCTAATTAACTTATATCTATTTTTAAAATTAAAAAATCGTCTTTTTTAGGAATTAAGCTCATCCATTACCTACACACTTTCTCCTCATTCAAACATTCAAATATCTTCCTTAACCATTTCTCAACCCCCCAAATCTTTTGTCATTTTCTCATGTTCAGAACTAATCTCTAAACCAACTTTTTAGTGAGAATAAAATTTAGGTGTGCCTGATCTTCTTCACCTCATGAAATAATGAATCTTTTTATTTTTTTTATATTTTTCTAGAGATAAACTCAAGTTCCAATTCCCCACAACTGAAGTTCTTTGGTTAAGCAAGTTCTTTTCTATTCCCTTTATAAGAAAATTAATGCATCTATTATTGTTCTCTCTATTAGTCTTTCTCTCCATCCCAATACCCGTGTATAAAAGTTCATTAATGGATCCTCATAGATATGTCTTAAAACTTTCATAGTAATCATGGGCACCAGGAATTGCTTACATTACAAAAATTAAATAATAGGCATTGATCCTCTCTTTGGAGTATACATAGCCGGAGTGCATTCAATTTTCGTAAGCAATGAAAGGAAATTTTTCTTGGACAAAAAGAAAAGGACAATTTTTTTAGCTCTCCCCAATCAGGTATTCTATTCTATCATTTTTTTCTTTAATATGAATCATCACGACATTTTTATTTAACATGCCAAAATTATTAATTGTATTAACCTACTAAATAGAGAGTTTCATGGGGACGAAGAAAGAATTTAATTATGGCTTGATTTATTTTAGTCTGAGTATTTAGAATTTAAGAAAAATTTTAAGACTTCACTTATTTACCTATTGGATTTTTACTCCAATTTGTTCATTGTTCTATCCCATATATATTGGATACTATATGGAAAGTTTAAATTTACACAAAAATTGATATTTAAAACCAATACATTATTTTAAAATTTTGAGACGCTAGATTTGTGGCTTTAAAGAAGATCAACAAGCAATTAAGATAATGTTTCTTTTTTTCAATAAAGAGTAAAAATTAGCTATTTAAATCTTCTATCCATTTTATCAAATTGTTATGATTTATGAGTTCTTTTTCTTCTTGAAGATGAAATTTGATACTCTTAAAATATTATGATTTCTGAGTAGCTGTATTTTGATTTTTAGTTGCTATTTGTTAAATTTTAAGTATAAAGATTCTTATTTTTCTCTTGCTCCTACGTACATCAATTGAATCTTCTAATTTATATAGCTGCATCACCAAACCAACACTGAATTACACAAATTGAATTTTTTTTTCATCCATCAATGAATTTTCTGATAAAATATATCAACTTGAGATTTGCTTTGTTGTTCTTTTCTATCCTTTGTTCCAAAACTGAATATGGATGCTACTTTTGTTTTTTAATTTTTGGTTTTCTTCTTCTTATGGGTAAAAATACATGTTAAATTTGGAATTAGATTTTATCTTTCGTTCCACAATTGGAAATTAAATTGCAGTTCTTAACTTATTATCGTTATGGTAAAGTTAAAAGCTTTTAGTACCAAAACAATGTCAAAAGCTAATGCCATAACATCCCTCATGTAATTGTTTAGCTTTTTCCCTTCAGAATCTCACACAAGTAGATCACATTAATCTATAAATGGTTTTACTTGGACATAAAAAGGCCAGGTCCATGTATATTGAAAATATCTACTTACATTTACTTATTATGTTATTTATTTAGTTAATGGTGGAAATTTACCTGTTCCAAATGTACAAGCAAAACAAGAGAATTCTAAAATATCAAATCTTATTTTATTTCAAATTTGTTTTCTATAAAGTTAATAGATAATATTTCCTCACTAATTAACATATTGCTTTCTTATCAAGGAGATGGAAATTTACATGTTCCCAGTGGACAAGCACAACAAGAGATTGAAGGTAATGAAAGCTTATTTTATTTAAATTCTTCCTCAGTAAACATAATAGCTAATTTTTACTATTTAATAAATTTATTATTATTACCTAACACATTGCTTTCTTATTAAAAAAATCTATTTATTTTTATTTATTCTCTTATTTATTTAGCTAATGGTGAAAATTTACATGTTTTCAACGAACAAGCACAACAAGACATTCAAGGTAATCAAAGCTTATTTTATTTTAAATTTTTTCTCCTAAAACATATTTATATTTAATAATTAATCGTTTTATCATTAATTAAAATATTACTTCCTTATATAGTTCATCAAGAAGATGGAAATTTACCTGTTCCTAATGTACAAGCATAACAAGAGATTCTAGGTAATCCAAGCATATTTTATTTTAAAATTTTTCTCCATAAAAATAATACATAATTTTTCATTTTACTAATTAATTTATTGTCATTAGTCAAAATATTACTTCCTTATATATTTCATGAAGGAGAAGGAAATTTACCTGATCCTAGTGTACAAACACAGCAAGAGATTCCAAGTAATCCAACCATATTTTATTTCAAAAATTTTCTCCATAAAATAATGCATAATTTTTCTTTTTACTGATTAATTTATTTTCATTAATAAAAATATTGATTTCTTATGCAGTTCATCATGGAGATGAAATTTTACCTGTTTCTAATGAATAAGTACAACAAGAGATTCAAGGTAATAGAAACTTATTTTGTTTTCAAAAGTTTTTTCTATAAAAATGATATGTAATTTTTTCTATTTAATACTACATTTATTGTCATTAATTAATTTATTGCTTTCTTTATTTGCCCATTTTCTTTCAATGTTCATCATGAACACATTAATAAATAATTAGAAGAATCATTAACGGACTCATGCGAAGAATATATTCCAAATACACAGAACATGATCGGAAATAACATGCAGACAAATGTCTCTCATCATTGTAAGATGGTTATACTTTCCAACCTTATTAGTTTTACAATATCAAATAAGATAGTACATTTTTAACATAATTAACATTCATATGCAGAAGCTCATAATGTCTTATAAGAATGACGAAGCACCTATCTCATTACAAAATCATAGCATAGATATTTATATTCACAAAATTATTATACTACCATCCAGATATTACTTAAAACTATATAATCATACTGCTTTTGTCTAACTCATATAGAATGTGCTAAAGAATTTTTACTAGCCACACATAATACAAATGTAGATGTCATTGTTGGTATACAAAATGGTATGCAAATAATAATCATATAATTAAATTGCATTTTTCATTTTATATTAGTTATGTTTGTAAAATCTTAGAATATTAATTTTTATAGTACATTTCAAGTATTTTTAACTTCATCATTAGTCCACAATATCCTTTTTGGTTTCTTTAACCATAGTGAAACTTCTTTCATTAGGTCAATTTGCTAATGTATCCCCAATCCAAAATTTCCTTGTAACAACGGCATAGACATTTGGGGTGCGAACATCAACTTGCTCTAGATGCAATGCATCTATGTGGAATGAAGAAAGAATCCATAATACTTCAAGAGAAAATCCAAAAATATAGATTGTGCTGTAAAGATGGAGATGTTCGGTTACCTTTACTGCCTCCTACTCCGGAATATATGGATAGTCTAATGAGAAATTCAATTTCAAAGATAATATTCGTGCATATAATTCTTCATTTGCAATGACTTCTATGGGAGGAAAGATTGACCATAACTTGAGGAATAGACCAGGACCCCATTCTTTTTCACATTAGTGGAGAAATTATCATCGGAGAGGCTCGCCTTTGCCACCAGTTGGAGGAACAGGAAAATATATCCAATTATATATTCATGATATAGATCATGAATTACAGAATCACATGACTATTTAGGTAGTAATAATGGTAAAACAAAAGTGGTAATTTCAATTTTAGAAGGTCTAAAAAACATGTTGGATGGGATCAATCCATGTATTAAGATATTCCAAAGTACAAGAGATGTGTTGCAGGAAGACCATGCTATCAACCTGTCTTTGAAACTCATCCATTTAAGAGGCGACAGACAATATATTGAACTATCATCGAATAAATTGTTGCATTGATTGTTGGTGAAAATAGTGGGCATATATCGCATCGTGATATAGTTCTATTCTCCAAAAAGGGAAACTTGAAGAGAATTAGTGAATTACATCTATCATATATGCCACTACAATATCCTTTGTTATTTCCATATGGTACCGATGAATGGCCAGTTGTTATAAATTTCACACCCTCTGCTAATAATGATAGACAACATATTTCTATAAGAGAATTCTATGCCTTTAGAATTCAACATAGAAGATTAGAAGGAAAGTTACTTCTTTAAGGAGGAAGATTGTTTCAACAATTTGTCATAGATGCTTATGCAGCAATTGAGCAAATACTCCAAATTATGTAAGGACTCACCAATATGCTTTGAGGGGAGAATTATATCAAGGTTTATAGGATGCCATAATAGTTTGAGATACGGATGCATCAGCTGTTGGTCACAAATTTGTATTACCTTCTTCTTTACAGGATGACCATGTAATATGATTCAATACACCAAGATGCAATCGCAATTTGTAGGACATTGGGTCCGCCAAACTTATTCATTACATTTACATGCAATCCGAATTGGCCGAAAATAAAGGAAGAGTTATCAAGAATACCGAGCAAACGAGTTGAGGATAGACCTGATATTATAGAAAGAGTTTTTCATATAAAACAAAACCATATGATGGAAGAGTTTAAGAGTAAAAAGATTTTCGTCACAATGTTTGCAGGTGATTTTTTTATGAAAAAATTCAAAATAAATACTTGAATCAAAATTTTATTTGTTCTAATTATTTTCATGCAGATGTTTCGGTAGTTGAATTTAAAAAACGTGGTCTCCTTAACACTCATACAACTTTGCATTGGCACCCGATGACAAGCTAGATATCCCTGAGCAAATTGATAAGGTAATTTGTGCTGAATTGCTAGACAGAACTATCGATCCAGCTGCTTATGATATTGTTACAAAATTTATGCTTCATGGACCTTGCGGTGAAGTTTACCCCAATTCACCCTGTATGGTAGATGGAAAGTGTTCAAAGAACTATCCAAAAAAAATTTGTGAATCTACGACAATTGATGAAGATGGGTTTGTTGCTTATCAACGTAGAAATGATCCCAATAAAAGAGTAACTATTAATGGATTCATATTTGATAATCGATCATCATCACTTATAATAGGGACCTTGCCGTTCTATTATTTCAAGCTCATATCAATTTGGAAAAGGTCGCCCGTCAAAAGGTCCTAAAATATTTGTATAAATACACGAATAAAGGACCAGATATAATTGATGCATTACTTCAAGATAGTGTGACAAATTTTCAAGACAATAGTTGGACTGTCATTATTTGTCATCAATTGAAGCATGCTGGAAAATATTTGATTTTGAGATTCAAAAGTAGTATCCTTCAGTGTTAAAACTTTAGTACTATCTTCCAAATCACCAATTTGTCATTTTTAATGATGATGATAATCTTTATAGAATTCCAAATCGGGAGGGCATCCTTGACACAATGTTTACAAAATGGTTTAAGACAAATCAAAGATATCCAGCAGCAAGATCTATGACTTATGTTGAGTTCCCAACATATTGGGTTTGTAATAAAATTTGAAAGGGATGGACTAAAAAAAAAGTCACAAATGTATTGGACGTTTACATTATGCACAACCAAATAATGGAGAGCAATATTATTTAAGAATGCTTTTGCATAAAGTTCGTGGCGCTCAAAGCTTTACTGATCTTAGAACTGTTAATGGAATACAATATTCAACCTTCAAATCCACATGTGCAGCTCTTGGGCTTCTAGATGATGATAATGAATGGCATCAGGCTCTAAATGAGGCATCTACATGGGCATTTGCAAAGCAATTGGGAAATATGTATTGCACAACACTTATATTTTTTGAAATAACAAATCATTTTTCTATGGGGGAGCATCATTGGAGGAATTTAATAGATGATATTCAATATCAAATTCAAAGAGACATGGGAAATAATAGAAAAAGAATTGATGGTGATGAATTGAAGAACTTGGGATTGATAGAAGTTGAGCTTATATTAAATAAGAATTGTAAGTCTTCAAAAGATTTCCCACCAATGTATTTCCCCTTATTGGGCACAACCAATTTGTCTATCGGGGAACACCAGCTTAGGAGAGGCATAAATCGCCATAACAGATTGATTAGAGAAGAGCTTGAATATGATTGTGAATCAGAAAGAAGATTCTTTCATGAGTTATATCCTTGTTTGAATGATGAACAATTACAAGCATATACAATGCTATAATGAATGCTCATGAAACAAAAAGTGGATATTTATTTTTCTTATATGGAAGTGGTGGTACAGGAAAAATATATCTTTGGAGGGTGTTAATTGCTAAATTAAGATCTGAAAAAAAGATTATACTCTCTATTGCTTTATTAGGAATTGCAGCATTACTATTACCAGGAGGTAGAACAGCACATTCACGTTTCAAAATCCCCTTTAATTTGGATGAAAATTCTAGTTGTTCTTTCAGTATCAACTCACATTTGTTGATACTCATCCAAGAAGCATCTTTAATAATATGGGATGAAGCACCTATGATACATCGTTACGGATTTGAAGCAGTTGATAGAACACTTAAGGATATACTGAAGTCTAAAGAAAACTACTCAGTAAATCGTGCATTTGGAGGAAAGTTAGTTGTTCTTGGAGGATATTTCAGACAAACGCTACCTATTGTGTCCAAAGGTAGAAGAGAAGCTATTGTATTGGCAACTGTAAAGGATTCAGAGTTTTTGAACTATTTACATTGTTGCATTTGCAAAAAAACATGTGTGTGTGTTGGCACAAGATCTTTCAGTTGATGCACGTCGAGAGTTGGAATATTTTGCAGATTGGCTCTTACAAATTGGTGAAGGCAAAATTCCTACTAGAAAATTTTCTAATGTAGAAGAGTTAAATTGGATAAAGGGACTTGACCATTTTTTTATTGAAAACTCTAACCGAGCTTTAGAACAATTGGTCAATGAAATATATCCAGAGTTGAGCACGAAGTACAAAGATCCTTTATACTTGAAAGAACGTGCTATTCTTGCCTAAAAAATACTAATGTTGATAGTTTAAACTTACATTGCTTTCAATGTTTCCTGGAGTTTCACGAGAATATATGAGGGCTGATACTTTATGTCCAATCAAAGGAGAAAATCCTAGAGGATACCATGAACCCTCCTGAATACTTACATTCATTGTATTTTCCGGGACTTCCATGTCACTGCTTGCAACTTAAAAAAGGTGCATCGATAATTCTTTTGTGAAATATAAACCAATCACAAAGCTATTGCAATGGAACTCGACTGGTTATTGTTAGAATGGGAGATAAGGTCCTTGAAGAAGAATTATAAATGGGATCAAATATTGGTGATTTTGTTCTTGTACCTCGGATATCTTTAATACCACAATCAATACATACACCATACACCATTTCCTCTTAAAAGAAGGCAATTCCCTATAAAATTGGCATTTACTATGACAATCAACAAAAGTCATGGTCAGACATTACAAAATGTTAGAGTGTATCTTCCAAATCCAGTATCCTCATATGGTCAACTTTATGTTGTATTGTCACGAGCAACTTCACCAGTGCAATTGAAGATATTGATTATCAATAAACAAGATCGACTATGGGATTTTACAAAAAATGTTGTCTATCAAGAGGTTTTTGATTTTAGTGTAGACTGTATATTTTCTTCTCTTAAAATTAATAATATATTTTTATTGTACCCTTTATTTTGATGTATTTAATTAATTATTTGGATAATTCATCTTTAACGAATTATTTATTTTGTTAGTATGATGATTACCTTTATTTACAATGTACATTTCATAAAATAACTTGTTTATGAATATTTTACAATAGTTGTTTACAGAGATACGTTACACACCTTTAGAGCATTTACATCCTTATAAGGAGAAATGGAACATAAAAGTTCGATTATTCAGACTTATTGAGTGGATCATGAATAATGAACTCAAACATAGAAGGATATTGAAAAAGGTATTTCTTGATGGATAGGTATGCAAACTACTACTTTTAATTAGGAATTTTGATTGATTGCTGCAATAATTCCATACGAATATATATATATATATATATATATATTGTTAGCAGTTTGCAATGCAGGGTATCATATTGATTGTGAACTTATTAACAGATTTGAATCACAACTTCTTTAAGGCAAAGTATATTGGTTCCAATATGTAAATGTAATTCAAGCATATATGAAGTATCGGGTAGTACCTCATCATTATCAATTATTATTTACTCATGACACAAAATTAGAAAACATGTTTGATGATTGTAAAAAAATCCTCCAATTCAAATATAATCTTATCAAGTTTCAAAATTTGCCAAGATATATAAACTGTGAGGCATATCTAATAGGTAAAGTTCAATTATATTATTTTTCTTTAGACTACATACTTTCTGTATACGTCATTATAATCATGACTTAAAATTTTTGTGTTTCAAATGTTGTTGGCTTAGTAGCGTATGTAAGTTATTGCTATCAATTGCCAAACAATGGCATATTTAAGCGAGATCTTTTCCTTCTTGATAAAAAGTAACTATATTTTTCTATGTAAATGTATTTGAATTTAATTACCACAACTACTAAAATATTATTTAAAACTTTATGATGTAGCATGTCAGTTGTGAGTATAACTTTGTGGAATTAATTCACTTTGGAAGATGGTGATCAATTGTTCAAAATAATTGAGCAAAATACAGTTTTAGTAGCTTATAGAATGATGGTGAGGAATTTTCAAGGTATGTATATTATTTATTTTCAAAATTTTGAATATAAAATAATTGTTTAAAAAATCTGTATTAATTGCATTATATTGAAGGTGCATTGCTTTGCATGAATCGATCAAGCAAACTGTATCTTAATCACAACTTGGGTGTTGCAACCATTATTCGCCATTAGTAAGTATGTTTAAAATAATTCATATATTTGTTAATTATAAATTATATATTTAACCTGCTTTTATTTATTTAGGTTTACAAACAACAATGTGTGGAAAAAAAAATAATAACATGGATAAGATGTGACAATTTCTCAAACAATTATTAATAATCTCAAATACTAAAGAATTTGAATTTTTGATTATGGGACAGTGCAACAGGTATAAAGTAATTACAATTTAAAACTTCTTTTTATATATTTTTGTTTGTACATATTAGATTAAAAATAAACTCATATTTATACTATTATGACAAGGTACATATTTTTGCTTAATCGCTAGAATATTGACCATAAATGTGAAAGAAATATGGTATGAATCTTGCCAAAATTGTGGTAATATGACTATGTCTTATCAAGAATTAAGTGTGTATTAATTGCAAGGACGCGATCCAAACTACACCAACGTAATCATTTGTAATATTCATTTTATATTTTCTTTCACAATTTATTTTTATTATCTTATAATTCCAAATTTAACAGATATGATTTTCAAGTAATAATCGAGGATTTAAGTGGAAAGATGCACCTTAGTATTAAGACAGACACACTGAATTCTTACTACAATCTCCAATAACCGATTTGATAGAGCTATGCTCAAAGGTATACTATCATTTTAGTATGAGTTTAAAAGTATTGAATTCGTTTTAATATATTAAATAATTTCATTTATATTTTTCTCATGTATAAAATTAAGGATAATGGATTTGTTTTATTATACAAGCATGTGCAAGTAATCGATGGTTCTACTTTTTTATTTTTGTGCTCCATGCACGGATGAAATCAGCTATATCACATCCTATAGTATCTTTTCTTTTAAAAGTTGATTGGGGCGAAGAGTGTTTGCACCTTCCTCATAGACTTGCAGATTTGGAAAAAAAATAGAATAGTACATATTATACTGCATTATTTAAATTAAAGTATATTATATTTTCTTATATTAACGCTACATCATATAACATATTCAACAAATTTCATTTATTTCATTTTATTTTATCCTTGAATTTCTAATTTTTTATTAAATTTACAAAATTATCCTCGTATATTGCACTGATCTATAGGGTAGTATATATATAAATAAAAATATATATAGGGTAGTATATATATAAATAAAAATATCCTTGAATTTCTAATTTTTTATTAAATTTACAAAATTATCCTCGTATATTGCACTGATCTATAGAGTAGTATATATATAAATAAAAATATATATAGGGTAGTATATATATATAAATAAAAATATATATGGTCAATTATCAATTTAATTTGGGAATTAATAAACGTAACTCGGGAATCTATAACGATAACGCGAAAAAATCATTTTTTCCCTCCCTCTCTCTTTCTCTAAACAATTTTTCGTCACTGAAGTTAGTTATCTATCTTATTTTTATGAGGTTAATATCGCCCATCTGGGCGAAACTAACTTCAGTGACGGAAAAAAAAATTTGGAACTTTTCTTACCTCAAAATCGATATTTTCTTACAAAAAATCTTCAAAGTAATCCATATTTACCTCTAAAATGTATTAAATGTGAAAGATTGAAGTTTTAGAATAGAGAGAAATTAGAGAAAAATTGTTTAGAGAAAGAGGAAGGAAAAAAGTGAATTTTTTCGCATTATTCTTATAGATTCCCGAGTTAAGTTATTGATACCCTTTTATTTTTTAAATTTTTTTGTTGTTCTTTCTCTTTTTTTTTGGGTGTTGTTTGGACTTTGGCGGTAACGATTTTGCATGCTCTTCTAAACCCTAAAAGCTTCTGGCTTCACATCTTACCTTTTGCATTCCCCGCCGGAAGCCAACCATATCAACTGTTATCGGCGCGCTTCCCCTCTCAACCACCGGAAACCTCCTCTCGCTCTCCGAGAGACACCGCATTGACTCTCTCAGGTTTTAAATTTATTTATTTTGTTTTATCATTGATATCAGGAATGCCATGATGGATTAAGAGTCTGTGTATTGCTTGATATCTACATCTGGATAATTTTAGCTTAGAGAGTTTTTAAGATCAATGTAGTCTTTTGTTCTTACCGGGGTGAGACTCGGACGAATACAATTCTGGTGATTTTATCATTTATTTGTTAAACTTTGCACTAGAAAGATTTTACCTTTCAGAAACATGTCATTCATGTGTTGAATTATTGCATTCTAGTGGTAGGTTGAACTCGGATTGATGCGTTGATTTGAATAGGTATTGCGGTAAAGTTTGAGTCTTGATTTGTGAGAATGAGTGAAACTGGATCTGCTAGCTTTGATGTGTGAGAATGAGTGAAATTGGATTTTCCGGCTTCAATCAGGTTGTCACCAGGGAATTACCAAAAAGATTTAAAGACGTGTATGATTTTCTGTTCAGAAACTTCTTAGCTAAGAGTAACTGTTGGAACCAAATGCCAAGTGGTCAGTATCAGTGTGCTGAAATAAATTGTAAAAGGATGTTATACAACCTCGTGGCCTTCTCTTCTGGATAAAGTTCTATGTCTTGGAAGTCGATTGTTAGTCTAGTCTGAACATAACTCTGAGTAGTCTAATCAAAGAACAATGGAATAATACTCAACAAAATTATAACTTATATTTTTTGCACATGACAACACTGAAATTTCCTTTTTTCGTTTCAGCACTTCAATCTTAAGGAATTTGCATTGTTGCGATGATCCATCTTTCTCTTCTTTAAATTGTTGTCGATTTGTTTCAATTGTATAAAGAAGAGAAGGGTCTGCATGGGAATTATTGTCTTTGTTTAACTTGATTTTGGATAATAGTAACATACTTTTCTGCATGCAAGACTATATCTAATTCAATAGTTCAGATGGTTTTGGCACTTGTGGGAAACTTCTGTTCATGTAATTTGTGCACTTAAGCATCTGAAATCCTCTGTTATTTTGAAATTTTTTTAGAAATTTGATCGATTGCTTTTTAACTTGTTCACTTGTGCGTAAGTGATGGCTCTGTAAATTAGCAAACATTGGATTATTAATGACTAAAGAAGTACTTGTCCTGCTGATGATAGCTGAAACAGGGAGGCAAAGTTGTTTTTGATGCATAGACAGAGATAAAGTGGTCTAATCTGCTTATAAACAGTGAACCATTACTTGAATAGGGCAGAATACGTGCCAATTTTTTGCTACTAATCTCAACAAAAGAACTGGGGGAATGGTTTTGAGCTTATTGGTTTTTAATATCTGATCTGCACCTGATAAATTGATGTAGTGAATTAATCTGTAGCTCCTTTTTTTTCCTTTCTTTTTTTGGTGATTTTGACTCTAACAATGTTGGGAACTTGATATTTATTTTTATTTTCAACTTTAGGTGTATATTCCTTTTGTTCTGTCAGCTTTCTACTTGTCACTCCTGTTTTTTTGAATCATTGATGTCCTCTTTTCCTTTGTCTTGCATCAGTGTGCTAGAGGTTACTGTTGATTTTTTTGGTATATGTGAAATACTGCTGGTGAAGATATTAACTGATTGACATGGCGACGGCGTTTGCTAAACCAGAGAATGCTCTGAAGCGAGCGGAAGGTGAACAACTTACTTTTATTCTTGCCCTGACCTTATGTCTCTGTTTGTGCTTTGTCAAGAAGAGGAGATCTTCCCCATGAAACTTCCCTGTTTGAGAAAAAAATTACTCCCTCTTTTTTTTAAAATTTATTTTACTTGTCCATTGTACCAATTCCCGTGTTCTTTAACTTGTCACATTGAGAAAACAATGCAACATGTAATGAACTTTTTCCCATTATACCCTCTCATTAAAAACACATTTCAACCCTCTTTTAAGTCTTCTAACATAGGAACTTGTAGAAATATTAATGAGAGAGAAGAATTTGAAGGGGATTCTAGTCCGCAGAAGAAAAATATCTAAAATTTCGTATTTGTGATATCCAAAATGTGACAATTAATAAAAAACGGAGGGACTATATTACTGGGTCTCACAAATAACATTTGTGATTGAACATGGTAAATTGTATTTTCACAGTTTCGTTGATGATATTCCCACCTCTTCATGATTCAAAGTTTAAACTTGGATTGAAGTTTAAGTTAAAAAATTTCTCAGTTTTTTACTTTAGGTCTCACATCTTCTCTCACAAAAAATTTACCTCTTACTAAACTCAATGAAGAGAACACACTTTTTCCAAATTAAACTTGAATCCAAGTAGAGCCTAACTTTTCAACCAAAAATAACATTTTCTGTTTACGGTATCTTGACAAATGATATTTCAGTTTTGTAGGAATCCGATGTGGTTAAGCAGTGAAGTTTCTGGGTTATATTTATCTTTAGTTACATCCTCATTTAATTTATAGCACATGATATTGTTGCTTTTTCGACTTCTTAAACAATCAAATTCTTTTCAGCTGGAAGGCCTTCTCACATGTCATTTATTTCTTCCATAACTCGTTCTTGTACTTAAGTTGACACAGATATTTATTGGTCTGAGAAAAGTTGTTGGTGGTTTATACATGCTTTATTATTATTTTTTGTGCTCATATTTGCTAATATCTGGATCCAGAATTGTTGAACGTTGGGCAGAAACAAGAAGCCTGGGACACCCTTCATCGTCTTATAACCTCGCGGAGATATAGGGCATGGACAAAGACGCTTGAAAGAATTATGTTCAAGTACATTGAGCTTTGCGTTGAAATGCGTAAGGGAGCCAAAGATGGCTTGAATCAATATCGTCTTATGTGTCAGCAAGTCAATGTCAGCTCCTTGGAGGAGGTCATAAAACATTTTATGCATCTGTCCACTGAAAGAGCTGAGCTAGCTCGTAGTAAGGCTGAGGCACTTGAAGAAGCCCTTGATGTTGATGATCTAGAGGCTGATAGAAGGCCTGAAGATCTGATGTTGAGTTATGTTAGTGGGCAGAAGGAAAAGGATAGGTCTGACCGTGAGCTTGTGACCCCCTGGTTCAAATTCTTATGGGAGACCTACAGAACAGTTCTTGAAATATTGCGAAACAACTCAAAATTGGAGGCACTTTATGCGGTAATTTTTTTGAAAGAAGTCTTATTTTATAAATAGATTGTACATTAAATTGATGAAAAATAGTACTGCTGCTAATTGTGTCTGCCTTCTTCCTCTTGCAAAGATCAAGTGGCACGCTCCATGAGCTAAATTTTCTTATTTTAATTACTTCTAGATGCCTGAGTCTTTTCTGTGGATTTTACTGGAATACTTATATGATGCACTGGATTGTGCTTGTGGTTTTTTGTTAGAATGATAGATAGTGTTGGTGTTCTAGTTAGAAAAAGTTAAAGGAAAAAAGGTTCTCATTGATGCTTTCAAATTTATGTATTTGTGGATGTTTATTATGAACTAATATTTTTATTTGGCTGTTTGACAACATGCGGTTAATCTCCGTATCTATCTATTTTAACTTTATAGCATATCTACTTGAGCTCAGATATTAATGCTAGTGAAAACTACTAATATACCTTTACTTCTTAGTAGCAATCACTTTTTAAGTATTGTTGTTTGGTTGTATTCAATATATGAAAAGTTTAATTATATTATTTAAGTATTCAACCAAGCTTAAGTCAGTAAGTCGCATTTAAGCTAATATCTTCTTTTCCAGATGACTGCACACCGTGCTTTCCAGTTCTGCAAACTATACAAACGCACTACAGAGTTTCGTCGTCTATGTGATATCATCAGGAATCATCTGGCAAACCTGATCAAATACAGAGATCAGAGGGACCGTCCTGATCTGTCTGCTCCAGAAAGCCAGCAATTATATCTTGATACAAGATTTGAGCAGTTGAAGATTGCTACTGATCTTGAGCTCTGGCAGGTTGTATTTGCGTTTTCTCGATAATGATTCATATATATTGCAGTATTGTGCTATGGAATCTAAGCTGTTCTTTTTGTTTTTGTTTTTATTTTTTGTTTTTCCTTCTCATTAATGATATTTTGATTCTGTTTGCGGCAGGAAGCATTTCGTTCTGTGGAAGATATACATGGACTTATGTGCATGGTCAAGAAGCAACCAAAACCGTCCTTACTGGTTGTTTACTATGCTAAGTTAACGGAAATATTTTGGAAATCGTCTGGCCATCTCTATCATGCTTATGCTTGGTCTAAGCTTTTTTCGCTTCAGAAAAGCTTCAATAAAAACCTCAGTCAGAAGGATTTACAATTAATTGCCTCGTCTTTTGTCTTAGCTGCTCTTTCAGTCCCTCCGTATGATCATGTCCACGGGGCATCTCATTTGGAACTGGAAAATGAAAAAGAACGCAATTTAAGGATGGCTAATCTCATAGGGTTCAGCCTTGATCCTAAGCTTGAGGGGAGAGAAGTGGTAATGCTAGTTAAGAAAATCTAATTATTTATTATTAATAGTTGTTTTTACTACACTTGTCCCTAACTTGATTCCTTTGTTCTCTCATCAGCTCTCACGTTCTTCTCTGCTGGCAGAACTGGTAAGATATTTAACACTCTGGTTTCATTTAATTTTTAAGAAAAGATACATAAATTTTTGTTTTTCTTATCGATAAATTCTCTTTCTTCCCCTCCCCATCCCCAAGACACACATACACACTCACTCTCTCTCTCTCTCTCTCTCTCTCTCTCTCTCTCTCTCTCCTCACTCTCACTCTCACTCTCACTCTCACTCTCACTCTCACTCTCTCTCTCTCTCTCTCTCTCTCTCTCTCTCTCACTCTCACTCTCACTTTCTCTCTCTCTCCCCCCCACCCCCCTCTCTCTCTCTCCACTTCCTTACCATGAATGTTTAGACATCTTAATTTCATATATAGGACCAATTTTGGACCCAATTTAGTATCAGACTGGGGCTTCCAGAAATAGGGGTTTGTTTTTTTCATAAATGAGTTTCCAAATTCCATTTGCAGAATAGTATGCTCTTGAGTCCTGACCACATTCATGTTGGGCTTGGACTATGGTTTTTTCTTTTTTTTTTCCCCTTCCCAAAAGAACCACTATTTGTCCACCTGCAGCAATCAAAAGTTATTTATTTTTTCATTTCCCAGAAGACTGATAAATACTCTGAGGGTGTGCTAATTTATTGACCATACTCATATGGAGATCCAGAAACTATTGCTTGCCTCTCTTATTGAGTCTTTGAATTGTTTAAACTGAACTTCTTCAGTCTTTATGTCATGCAACCCTTGGTCCTGCAACTTTTTCTGACTTATGGTTCTATCTACTTTTTAAAGTACCATTTCTGTGCAGCATGGTTCCGTAAGATGTTAGAACAGATAGCAAAGCCAACTGTATTACCTTTTTTTTTCCCCGTTTCTCTCAGACCCCCAGACTTCTCATATATCTTGCATGGTTCTGTTTACAGGTGTCCAAAGGCGTCTTGACCTGTGTAACACAGGAAGTAAAAGATCTCTTTCATCTTTTGGAACAAGATTTTCTTCCTCTTGATCTTTGTTCAAAAGTACAGCCCCTCTTAACCAAAATTTCCAAGGTAGGGGGGAAGCTTTCTTCAGCATCATCACTACCAGAAGTGCAACTTTCTCGCTATGTTCCTGCACTGGAAAAACTAGCCTCCCTCAGATTTCTGCAGCAGGTATTTTGCTTCTTGCACATCCTTTGTTGACATGTTTATTTGTTATATCCCTGTATTTGATTCTACAACTTTTAGTTAGTGGAGAAAACCAATTCTCTCACGTAAGAATATCATTCTAAAAATATTACTGGTGGAAAGCCGCATAATATATGTGTTGTGGCTTCATTCTCATGAACAGACTTCTATTTTAAAATGCTTAGATAACAAGCTATGTTTGGACCGAAATATTTGTTTGAATGTATTTGGTAATAGACTTATTATATGATTTTGTGGCTTTATTTAAATGGTAATAGACTTATTTACCCCTTTCTTTTTTTACCCACCCTCAGTATCCTGCTTCTGGGTATAGCCATTATGTGTAATCTTTTTTAGCCCCTTACTCTACCCTTTTTGTTTCTTTAAACAATGTGCTACTTTTGATAACCAGCATTTACCTGTTGCTTTATGCAGGTGTCTCAAGTCTATCAGACAATAAAAATTGAGAATTTGACAAAGATGCTTCCCTTCTTTAACTTTTCTGAGATGGAGAAAATCTCTGGAGAGGCTATCAAACATAATCTGTTCTCTTTGAAAATTGATCATAGAGAAGGTTCTGTTATATTTGGGAAGCTGGTGAGTTGGTTCGTAGATATTTGTTCTTTTCTGGAGATAATACAACACTGAGAATGCTACTTTACTGCATGTTACGGAAAATAATGGGGACTTCATGCATTTTTTAGAAAGAAGTTATCTGGTTGACTAAAGTAGTGTACTCTATAAATGGTGCGGTTATGCATGCTTTTCTTTTCTTCAACTGGTTCTCAAATGCTTTTAAAAGTGCTATTTAAAAATTTGATTGCATGTGGAGCTAATTTTAGAGTTGGCAGGATGTTAAAGAGCCAGAGAACTGTTGGGTCTCTGATTTTGAACACTTGAATGATGCTAGATGCCACTCTCTGAGCTGATTGCCTCAGTTGTTTTTGGCATGGGAAAATAATACTAACAAAAATTGTACATTTTTTCTTAAAACATATTAAGAATGGCTGTTTATATTCTGTCTTGGTGGCAATTTTTCTTAGCTCTCTTTTACATTGTCCTTGAGCATCTATCTTGAATTCTTGATGACGTAGCCTGACATGGTTAATGCGCTTTGACCTTGCATCTGCGTTTCTTATGTAAATGTTCTTTCTCTGCGACTTTATGCATAAGTTTTGACTTTTGTGTGAATTGGCAAGAAAGCTATGTTCAAGTCCACTATGTATATGCAAATTCCGTCGTTTAAACTACTGGATATCTGAGTGTTTTAGTTGTATTCCTGTCTTCTAACAGTTGTTTCTTAAAACTGGAAATGAAAATTATGTTTTGATCCTCATAGATAAAGAACTCTTGTATATTCTGTGGTTCATGGTGATTAATTTCTTAAGTTTCTTAAATACTTGTCTGTCCTTCCACTGCCTGGTCTGCAATCACGGGGGTTTAATTAGCTAGGTTTTTTATACATAGTATTTCCAAGATGCAGTTTTGCAGATCAAATATGCTGTTTCACTTTCAGGGTCTTGAATCTGATGGACTGCGGGATCAACTTGTAATATTTGCTGAATCATTGAATAAATCAAGGGACATGATATACCCACCTGCAACCAAAGCATCAAAGCTAGGTGAAATGCTTCCATCTTTAGCAGAGACTGTGGAAAAGGAGCACAAAAGACTTCTTGCCAGGAAATCAATTATCGAGAAACGCAAGGAAGAACAAGAACGCCTACTTTTGGATATGGTACTCATATTTGAGCATTTGCACCCCATCATCTTAATTTTCATGTTAATTCTGTCAGAGATGTAAATTCATTAACCATATTGCGGGTGTACAATGAATTCAAAAGGAGCGAGAGGAGGAATCAAAAAGGCTAAAGCAACAAAAGCTAACTGAAGAGGCAGAACAAAAGAGGCTTGCTGCAGAATTCGAGCAAAGGAAGAATCAACGCATCCTCAAGGAAATAGAGGAGCGAGAACTGGAAGAGGCACAGGCATTACTTCAGGAGGCTGAAAAGCGTAGTAAAAAGAAGGGAAAGAAGCCTGTGATAGAGGGTGTAAGTAGTCTGCATCTTTCTTCTACTTGTCCAGTATCTAAGTTAAGAAATAACAGTTGTTAAATTCCCAGGAGAAAGTCACTAAACAAACTTTGATGGAGTTGGCACTGACTGAGCAACTCAGAGAAAGACAAGAAATGGAAAAGAAATTACAAAAACTTGCTAAAACAATGGATTACTTGGAAAGAGCAAAAAGAGAAGAATCAGCACCTTTGATTGAAGCTGCTTTTCAAAAACGTCTGGTTCAGGAGAAGGTCCAACACGAACATGAACAACAGGTACACTGCAACTTCTGATTCTACATACTCACCTACTATCATTGGCAGTTGCCAATGGTACTACCTCTGCAACATGCTAGTGGTTCTCTAGATTGATCAAAGAGTCTATGGTGTCCCTGTTAGGATATGCTACCTTATGTTTAGTCTTCCTCCTAGTGCTTCTACCTCTCTTAATGACTTCACATTTAATATGTTTATTGCTGCCTGTGTAGCAAGAGATTGAGCTCAGTAGACAGCGACATGATGGAGATCTGAAGGAGAAGAACAGGCTATCGCGAATGCTGGAGTATAAGGTTCGCGTTATGACATTTCCAATTTTAATGGAGCCTAAAATTTGAATTGTATATTTGTTTGCAACAACAATGAAATGCTACAGTTATTTCGAGACTTGCTTGTGTTGCACTGCAGATGAATTTTGATGGAAAATTTTAAACAATTTGGTAACTCGTTTTGACCTGTCCACACAGATGAAATTCCAGGAGAGTGTCTTGAACCATCGCCGGGCAGAATATGAAAGACTTAGAGCTGAGAGAGAGGAAAGAATGAGTCACATTCTTCAGCAAAGGAGGCAGGAGAGGGAAATGAAGAGGAAAATGTTGTTCTATATGAAGTCTGAAGAGGAGAGGCTGCAAAAACTGCACGAAGAAGAAGAAGCTCGCAAGCGGGAAGGTACATTCTGGTTCTCTTGTTTTGCTCTTGTTTTGGATGCTTGGGTGATATGTCATATTCTTTCTGAACGGTAAATACTGCTGTTCAAAATTTAGTATCCTATTTTGGCGTCAAAAAAAGATTTATAAGTGTTTGAACATAAGCAAATTACCACATCAACCTTATTAATTAAAGAAGATTAGTTAAGGAAATTAATCGTAGGATTCAATGTGTCAGCGAGGCCATATCACTCAAATTAAGTAGGTTAGTTGTGAAAGTTCTGACGAAATATATGTTTGTTTAGGAAAATGATTTTGAACAATCTGAAATAGCTATGTAGACATTCAATTTTGGGATTGAGTACCATCTTTTCAAAATAAATTTCTAAATTTGCCTCAGTCAGCTATGTTATGGACACCAGATGACAGGAGTTGCCCCTTCCTCTTTTTCTTTACACAAGGTTTATAGTGTAAAACTAAGTTAGAAAGTGTGCTTGTTTTAAGGTGGGCTTTCATCATGGAATATCCCAAAAGAGAAATGGCAATATTCTTTTTGGAAGGTGTGGTAAATTCGTGGTAAATGTGAAATTCTCAGGAGATCTTGATTATTGAAGTTTCAACCACATTTAATGGAGATGACAAAAAGGCAGCAACTAGGGGCAATAAGTTTATCATCAACATTATGTTAGATGCTTCCCTTTCCTCTTATAGCACCACTAGTTGTTTCTAGAAAGGATTGGTCGGTCATCCTATATATAATCTTTCACTACCGAGAAATGCGGTATGTTGCTCTATTTACCAGCATTCCAGAAGCTATACTTCCTGATTGGCTATTTGCTTAAGATATGAAAAATTACTTGGCTTTTTAGCTTTATTTTACTTAACAGGAAAAAAGAGCCTTTTTTTCCCGACTCTTTGTGGGTTCTTGATTTGAGCAGAAGCATGATTACATATTCTTTTGGCATTTATTATATACAGAGGCAGAAAGGCGAAAGAAGGAAGAAGCTGAACGCAGGGCAAAGTTGGATGAAATAGCTGAAAAGCAGAGGCAGCGAGAGCGAGAACTGGAAGAAAGAGAGAGAATGAGAAGAGAAGCTATCTTGGGGAAATCAAATGATGTTCCTCCGAAAACTGTCACTGTTCCATCAGATTCTGGAACTACTGTTGCACCAACTGCAACTGGGACTGATACTGCTGCTCCAGCTACAGCTCCTTCAAAGTATGTTCCTAGATTCCGACGATCAGAGAACTCTGGACAACCAGCAGCACCAGAGTCTGATCGTTGGGGCAGTAACCGGTCAGATGATCGCTCCCGCCCAGGTGATAGGTGGCGCGCTGATGACCGACCACCTTCTTTTGGCAGCGGCTCAAGGTCCAGCTGGTCCTCATCCAGACGTTAAGTTGGCTATGGGAAACCGTCTGAGGTTTGGCTTATTAAGGTCAAACATTTTTGTCAGATTTTTTTATCGGTGTCTAACTAAGGTCTCCGGCTGCCTTCAGTTTTGGACGAGAATAAAAACAGAGAGTAATAACACCCCCACACCCCAAACCCCTCTCCTTACAGTTGCCCTTTTTATCTCCATGTCTACATAAGATGCTCTTGCATAAACCGTAACATCTTGTGGCATATAATTATGTACTTTTCCGTTGCTTTTCTAGATTTTGTCATTGCAGTTAAATGATGTATTTTATTACTTGGGTATAGTTCAAAGGTGACTTTTTCCAAGTGTTAAGACATTAAGTTACAAATTCCATTTGGTCTAAAACTATTGATAGTTCAATGACCACAACAAAATTTACTCCCCAATCTTCACCTTCTCTTGAATATACTTTTCTGGTTGAGGAGACCAGAGCCTCTTGCGAGTTCCAAATTTTTGTCCAACTAACGGAATGATTGTTGCTGATTCATATAAACATTAGTGGTAAGCCAGTTCCTCGGATGTGACCTTTACTTCAATCAAAGAAGCAAGAAGAAGAAAGAAAGGGAACCTTGGGAGATACCGATGGTCATCGACCTTACTTAAGGTCGTTAGAGAAAACCTTTAGATTAATGTTTGATTGTGTCTTTCAAACTAGGTCTTTTCCTTGATTGGATCCTAAGGCTATGAACTCTATTTGTCAGTCATTGCACTCTCAATCTTGACCTCCTTCAAGAAAGGCTAATGATAAATTTAAATGGTCTTGATTCTTACCGCTTTGTGAAGACATAATATTTAATTTTATATATATATATATATACTAAAGATATCCTAAATAGGTAATTGAACTAAGGTATCTTTTGAAGTTCAGTGTCCTACTTTAGCTTGGGGACTCTGATTGGAAAAACTCTACCTTATTAGGAGGGGCAATTTTGCAAATTAGTAATATAGAGATGGTAGACCCTTAATGTATAGCTTTAATTATGGTAGTTAGCTTCGAATAGTATTTCTTTAACTATAGGTTTGAAGTTTGAGCTCCAACCTTTCGCTCCATCTCTTTTCTTTGCTGACCCTTTCCCTAGTTCAAAATTTAGTCCAACAAAGATAATGATTGCTGCTTATTCATATAAAGTGAATCGGACAAGAGAATAGTTGGATGTGGATAGGTCTTTATCTATGACCTTTTTAGTATTAACAGATTACTACAAGCATTTTATCTTTTCTCACTAACTGAACACCCAAGAAATGAATGGTTGTCTTATAGAGTTTGCTATTGTAACAGTACAAATTGACTTTGTTCAGATTTTGAAGTTTATTTGGATAAAATTTGATTTAATTTTTTCTCTTCATAAGAACTGAATCGTTGTTTAAAAGTATAGGTCTTAAAATTAAAATGGTTTACTTTAGGTTCTAAAATGTACTGATGGTTTATACCATTTTGAGCTCATGAAATTTAAAAGTCGCATCACATGCAGTTCACTACCCCATAAACCTATGGGTGCTGGTGGGATCTGACAACAGCCAACTGTGAGATAGGTGGCGGGAGGTGGTCGTATGGAGAATTCAATCACTGAACTTAAAAAGATAAACGATTAAAATTGTAGAAATAAAAATTTAAGATTATGTTGCAATAAGAAAATAGTTGAAGAATTTCTTTCGTAAACTACTCTTAAAAATCCAATAGTATTGTACAAGGGACTCTCCATCAATAAAGGGATTTAAATTTCAATTTTGTCCCTTGATTTACGGGTTCTTCTCAATGAAGAACTTACATTTTAAAAAATATGTTACAGAGTCTCTAGATTTGTGGACTTGGTCTCAATCACATCCTTTTGTAACATTTCGCTTCAATATGGACAATTAGCTGTAGATAAGTTAGTATTCTGTGGTAAAAAGGAAAGTATCCAAAATGAATAAGGCTAAACTTGAAATAGTTCAAATGCTTCAGGTATATTGTAAATTAGTTATTATGTGCCGCCAAACACAAACCCATGTTCCTTATCTACTTGTTCCTATAACTATAGAGAGTAATCTGTAAAAATGTATGCATTTAACACTTTCGCCACACTAATAGTTTTTCCTTCCCACTGCTTTAAGACTACTGATATCAATTCACAAAGTAATACGACAAACTTCAACTTTATTGACACTGAAATTTTTTCCGATAACCCAGTAAGAAAGTTTTTTAAGAGGATAGATTATGTACAATAATTCAACATGATGATAAGGGATATAATACTAATTTCTTTAGTTTTAAGACTTTAATTACTCTTGGACAAGTCGTGAAGCAAATAATAAAAAGGAATCCGAACTTTCTACCTATCGGAATTGACGAACTACAATCATTTATTGGTTATCTTACCCAGAACAGAGACTTAACAAATTATTAGTGAGAAGTATATAGCTCAAAAGAATACTAAATGAGAGATCTTTTGTCGGCAATATAGCAGAGATTATATTTCATTATTGGAGCAAGAAGACATTGGTGCTTGTGATTAATGCTTCTGAACGCCAGATTGATGAATTTCTTATCCTATTTTATCCTTCTTTGTTGTAAACCAAACAAAGAAAATAATAATAATAAAAAAAAAAGTTAAAAAGAAAGGTCTATTGTTATTGTACTTCAGGCCTAAACATTTTAAGCTCATTCATTTTGACACTAAGATGAAGTATTTTCTATTTTCATATTCAACCTTAAACATTTTTATAACTCTTTCATTTTGACCCCAAAATGCCAACCAGCCATGTTGGGCAGGAATGTTACAAAAGGATGTGATTAAGATTAATTCCACAAATACAGGGACTTTATGGAATTTTTAAAATGTAGGTCCTTCATTGAGAAAAATCCATAAATCTAGGGACCAAATTGGAATTTAATCCGTAAAAAGAGAGCATAGATCCGACCCTGTAGCAGATCCATACACACGCTCAACCCGGACAGGACCTAAAACCCTTGCTGAACCCAGTTCCCAGTTCTCCCTTTCTCAAAAGTATTTCTGCTAAGGAAAGAAAATCTTCAGTCACTTCGATGATTTCACTCAGTAATACACTCACCAAAATCTTGAGGCTTTCTGCTACTTCCAACCTCAGTTCCTCATTCGGTAAAACATCTCTCCCTGTCTCTGTCCGACTCTAGCAATATATATGCATATATTCATCGATTATTGTTTATCGGTTCTGTGTTTTAATTATAGAAAAAGTATATTTCTGGGATTTTTTGCATTACATTTCCTGGGTTGGACTCAAAAGAGCTATTAATGATGTATTCTTGAATTATAGTGGTCTAATTTTAAGTGTTCTCATTAGAGGATTTGTAGTAAACTGTTGGTGGGGTTATGTTTTCTGTACAAGTTGTGTGCATATGTGATGCTTAAGATGAAAAGGCTAGAATTTTGTTTCATTTTTTGGTCAGGAAATGCAGCATTGGGTGTGCAAGGTGGCTCTAAGTTGTTTTATTCCACGGGCTCACTTGACGGTGACAATGAGAATGAAGGAAACAATGATGGGAGTGTAGAGATAGATGACGATGATTTCTTACCTGAAAGGCCGGAGTTGAAGGTCCAGAGTGTTGATCCTAGAAAGGGATGGAATTATAGAGGTGTCCACAAGGTACTTGGTGTTTGTAGTCGGAGCAATATGTACAAAATTACTTGATTTTTATTTACCTTTGGAGTATTCTGCTTTGTTTTACATGAAGGTGATGGAGGGACTAGTTCTGAAATTTTAATTTGTACCAATATCAGCATCCCAGTAATTTTGCAATGAAAAATTTCATGTGTAATTTTGGGTTTTTGCTGATTTTATTTTTCCTTCCTATATTGCGGGTCAATTTGTTTCAAGCTCATCTACAATAATCTCCCCAGATAGCTGAACTTGGTTATTAGTTGACACATGGCCATCTTCCCCTTAAGCTGTTGAAGAAATAGTTCATTGAAGCATTGTATGGTGAAATACTTACAACTAACACGAGTTTTATGAAGATGTTTTATTTTCTTCAAGACAGTAACTGGATGAAGGACTACGTTCAAAATGTTTGTTTTCATTTTTAACTTTACATGTCCCTTGACCATCTCATGAGTGGAGATAACTTTCTCAAATCATTGGTTTTGAATATAAAATCCAACAGTAACCTTCTTCTTTATCATAATTTCTTCCCGTGGCAGGCCATTATTTGTGGTAAAATTAGGCAATCGCCGGTGCAAAAGATCTTGAGAAATGGACGAACGGTAACAATCTTCACAGTTGGGACAGGGGGCATGTTTGATCAGAGAATTGTTAATGATAAAAACTTGCCAAAACCAGCTCAATGGCATCGTATTGCAGTTCATAATGAAGTGCTTGGGGCTTATGCAGTTAAACAACTCGTCAAAAAGTATGGATCTATTGTTTTTTCAATCTTGAACTTGTAATACCTTTTGTTTCAATCTAACCATAATCTTTATCCAGCTCGTCAGTTTATGTTGAAGGTGATATTGAAACCAGAGTCTACAATGACAACATCAATGGCGAAATCAAAAGCATACCCGAAATATGTGTGCGTCGAGATGGTAATGTCTTGCATGTAATAGCATAAATCCATGTCATGTAAATATAAATCAGGAATTTACTGGTTTGAGTTTGGGAACTAAGTTGCTTGTTGCAATTGATGGGTGGCTTATGCTTTTTTTTCTTCTTTCTTTCTTTTTTTATATAATATAAACTTAAATATCTCAAATTCAAATCTTGCATAAGTAAAGAACCACCTGAATTTCGAACTTTACAGTTAAAAGTCAAACATTCTTCTAAACATTTTGATGTTAGCCAAGTATATACTTCACAGGTTTGAGGATGAACTACTGTGGTTTGCATTAGTCACAAGTAAAATTGCTGTTCATGTTCCATGAAAAAAATTTGTGGGAGGTGCTAACCATTCAGAAGAACTTAAAGTTTTCTTTAATCATTACAAATGAACTTGTTTGAATCTTCAAGAGCAGTATGTCCATCAGATTATAGCTTGAATCCTAGCTTTGAAGTTGAAAATAGCCTTCTTAAGAGCAGTTAAAACGATTGAATCATGAGTATGGCTGGGGCTTTCAGTTGAAGTCAAGTATACAAGACATGATAGCTTTTAAGGCTGAAGAGAGTATTCCTTGTAAAGTTAACTAGACAATGCTATACATTTTGATTTTATCTGACTTGAGCAGAGGAACAATAAGTTCTATCAAATTTAAGCTGAATCTTGACTAAATCAACATGAATTTTTAATGGCCTTTCAGGAATTATCTAAGGTAATATGTGATTTGGTGATTTACACCGAGGTGGATGGGTAGTTGAAGTGGTTGATACTCTTATGCTTGGGTGAATGATCTTTCTTCCCTTAAGTTTTCTGATTCCAGGGGACAGAAAAGTAAAGACACAGGAAAATTTATCGTCAAAGAGTCTTGGAAAGAGCCAATTTTGCGTTTCTTTCGAAAGTTATCAATAGGAGCATCAAATGTTCTTTTTCTCTTCCATTTATTTTCTGATAAACAAACATCACATGGTTAGTAGCAATCTTTTCAAGTTTGCTGGTCATATGCTGCCATGCTTGACTTAAAATCTCAAGTCAATATAGGCATCTGAATTTCTGCGAGTATGTATGGACCCCTTTATTGTTATTATTATTATTGTTATTATTATTATTATTATTATTATTATTATTATTATTATTATTATTTTTTTTTGAAGTTCATTCTCTTATTGCTGCATATCCTTTTATTTTCCTTGTCACCCGGGTGGTTGTGCGGGGTGTGGTAGGTTCCCGCCTAGGTTACACAAGTCAAAGAATCAGTACACAATTTACTTGAAACTCAAGATTTGATCAATCGTACCCAAAAAAGATGCAAATTCTATTTTTGGCTCATAATTATTAAATTCTAAATATGGTTGGCATCCCAGATCAAGTCTATTGCTGGAAATTGAAAATTGGAGTCCTGGGTCTCTGTCTAGATACAAATTTGAAATTAGGGTTGTTATGCAAGGAATTTGATTGAATTAGCATATTCAATCTTGAAAGAGTATCAAATAGAAAGTACCTAAGACAGCAGCATGTAGAGCAGTTCATATACAATATTGTGTAGAAGAAATGAATAAGTAGCTTAAGAAGTCAATTTGAGATACATAGTATCGTAGAGCTAGTTTTCATTGTCAACCTCTTGACTGAAAAGGGAGTATAATGGTTTAACTCTTAATATCTGATCATCTCTGCCTTCCCTTTCCAAACAAGGGGAGTCACTTTCTGCATTAACTTAACATACTTGTCAAATATTTTATAGATGCCTAAATGTAAAAACAAGAAATCAGTTTTGGTGCAGTAGATTTGAAGTCAAATACAGTCATAAACAGTCTCATTAACCTGTATTTCAGCCATTATTAAGAGCTCTAAAGCATGAGAATGATATGCTGTTTCTTGACGGTTCAGGTTCTTTAGTCTGATAGAACGGAAGGTGATCCTTAATTATGTCTATGGGATACACTTTTCATGTTTCCTCTAAGTATCTAACTTGGTGAAAATCATCTGGATCCTCATAAGAAGAACTCTGCAGGAACACAAAGTTAGTAGGATATAAGTGAGAATAATCATGCTGGTTTAATTTGTTCTTCCAGGGAGGATTCGGCTTATAAAAGCTGGGGAGAGTGTCAACAATATTTCTATTGATGAGCTCAGTAAGTTTTTTTTTTTTCTGCTTAAATTTTCCGTAAATAAAGTTATTTCTTCATATCTCCTGGACTTCAGTGTTGTAGCAAAGCCTCTTGTGCTCCTAGCATGCTGCAAAAATATTCACAATTGTTTCCTTTCAGAAACGTTTAAATTCATTTACTTCTTCTGAAAAGTACTTTGATTTTGGCTGGTATTATATAAAATTTTTGGGAATGCTGTCAGTCTGTCCTGTATTTTGCATGATAGCCTCCAGTGCAGAATTTGTCCTTGTGTTCGTTGCAAGCAGTTATATGATGATTCCATTTGAGATCATGGTCTCATTGTTTTGTTCCCTGTATGGCAGGAGAAGGGTTGCTGTAGTTGAAGACCTTGCGAAATTTGTACAAATATGATTACTGAAGAATCATGCTACTGCGAGAGCTGTATTTACTTGGGGTAGATACTTTGTGACTCCTAAACGATAGATGCTTATTTGTTTGTTTGATTTGTAGCGTTAGACTTTAACATAAGGGATCAAACCATATCGATTTTTTCTTGCCCCTCAATAGAACAAATGATTTGTTGTCTCTGTTGCTTTTTCTTTATCATTTTCGAAAGAGGGCGGAAAATGAATTGAAGTTATCCACACATTTTCTTGTTTGCCTGGTCTACTTCCTGTTTCCTTTGTGATATGTGTTTTTTCCCAGAAGAAGCATGATATTGGGGTTGGCTTGCATTTCTGAGCACGGAATTTGACCAATTCTATGAGAAGCATGACATTTTCCTTGTACAAAGTTGGATTATTTCGTAATTCTCACAGATGGGTGCACTGGATTTGTCCAAATATATTAGTAATGCAACTTCTCTTTTCGTTTATTGTTTATTTACACGATGAGAAGCCATCTTAATAGTTGTATCTTTAAACTTTACTTTTGACAAATTGTTCAAAACCAAAATTGTGCAAATTGGCCATTAATTTGATCATACTTTTAGGTGAATATATTAACTTATTGGTTACATTTGATTGCGGACGGATAATCTAGTACATTATTAAGATAAATTTTAAGAAAAAGTTGGATGATCTAAGTAAGTGATTTGAATGGGAGTGATAAGTCATTTTATTACATGTATCCTAAAAAAGGGGATTGACCAAACCACATGGCCTTTCTTGATTTGTAAATGTTGGCAGAATGGATTTTCTAGCAAAAGGAAATCAGCTCCCAGGTTCTAATTAGACTCCTACAAGTGTTACATTAACAAAAATAATTTACATGGAAAGGCCTAATGAACTGACACATACAAAAACAGTTCTTAATAAAAGGAAGGTAAGCTTCTTTAATAAAGGGGAGTCAACTTTTGCCATCTCGAACAATGATTTATTAGTAACACATTTAATTATTTTTTTTTAATCTTGATATTTGAGAGTATTTGATTAATTTAAGAATAATTGAAAGTTGCACCTAAGATGACTCGAACTCATGACTTCTTACTTGGTATCCAGTAAAAGTATCTAAGGAGAGTCTCGCCATCAAACTATCACCTCATTGTTCATATAGTTGTTCTAGACTTGCATTTTCTCTGGTAAAACATATTCTCGTACGCTTTTAGAAAAGTATTTCCTTTTTATATTTTTTGACTACGTATCATACAATCAATATTCTACGGTTTTTTGAGTTAATACTAATATAAGAGGTATTAAATGACAATCTAATTTTTCTTCAAATTTTTTTTCCTAATAGCACAGTCAAAGTGTTGGAGATTTTTAGAATACTATAAACATGATAATCATGAAGGTTTTGGAACCTAACTAGTGGATATATCTTCATGTATCAGTTATAAATGTTTATAGTAGTTTTAATTGTTTATGAAAGTCCATTTATTAGAGATATAATTATAAATTAAAGAATTATGACCTTAAGCTAGAGGTGCAAGACTATCTATAAAATGATAGGTAGCACACAGAAATGGAAAGACATAACATGATCTCTCATACTCAAAGTCTCATAAGCCTCTTAAAATCTCAAAGTATCTCTCATTAATATCCTATAAGGTTCTCATATATTTGAATTATTGGTAATACTCTAAGGTTTGATATCGTTAATGCAAGAAGCTGCAAAACATAGGGCTTCATTTTATCTTCGAGGATATTTCGTTGAACCCATTTTCATACCAAGGTATTAGTGGGGCAAAATAAGCCTTAAGGAAAATTGACATTGTAAAGCACCTTAGAGTCATCTTAATCCCACTACTGTTTCTGTTCTAATAGTCTTAATACTTATTTCTAAGATGGCTCCAACATTGTAATGGAAAAAGGCTACTTCATCATTTGAAAGTTGTTATTTAAAAGAGGCTATGCTAATAATAGAGAAGAAAGTTGTAGATGCATAACTTTCTTAATATGGATGAAATGTATGAGACAAGGAAGAGGCAACTGTGAAAGAGAGAAGAAAAGAGAGAGTTAGAAAAAAAATTTCTTGTTGTGTAGTTATCTTCTAGTGGAAGATCAATATGTCAATTCTTTTCGGATTAAGCTAAAATTTGGACCGGTGTTAGAGAAGAGGCAGCGCTACAATCTGAACAGAAGAGATCATTTTTGGTGGTCAAATTGAAAGTTATCAGCTCTGGACAGAACCCTCTGTTTTGGCACTTTCTACTCCTTTTCTTTTATATTACTACATAGTATGTAATGGAAGTACATAAGTAAGAGATTTCTTGTTCTCTCTTGATTTATAATTAGTCTTTGAGACTTCTTCATTTATTAAAAACCTTTGTTTAAAGTATGTTCACTTGATTATATAATAATATAATGCATATACATTTGCAAACATGTCTAGACTTGATATATAGTAATGTATATGTTGTTTGCATTTTATCTAATCTTTAGTGAAAATGATATTTTAATAAATTTATAAATAATTATTCAATATCATGTTGTAATCTTTTGGTTTTAGAAGATTATGTTTTAAGAGAGAATAAAAATTTACAAAGGTAAATTTACAGTATAGCAGGTTATATATTGATTTTTCAAAACATGATAGAAGTGGAAATATTATGATCTACTATTTTTGAATTCATTGGAATTTGAACTTCAACTTTTTAGATGTTACAGTATAATTATGTGTTTGAGAAGGAAAAATAGAGAGTCATACAAAAGATAATGTCAGATCATCAAACTCTATTCGTTCTCAAAGTTATTAGGATTGAAGTTGTATTAACAACTTGTTGACATTGAATAAAAATTGCCATATCAGAGAAATGTATTAAAAGAGAAGCTCTATAATAATGCATTTGCAAGTTCAAAGTTGTTGGGCTGAAAAGGTTCATGAACTTCAATGAATATTTGGTAGAAAAGGAATTGAATATGCATTATGATAGGGCATATTGGGTTTATAACCAATAAACTCAAAGGGTTTTATATAAGATTATTACTTTCATTGAATCAAGAAAGTATTCAATGAATTATGATTCAATTGCTATACCTAAAGTTTAAGTGTGTAAACTCTTAGGAGATAAACTCTCAGAAAATGAGAGATAATGAAATGATAAGTTAATTAGAGTCATGACTTAGGACTTATGTTCCAAAATATAAAGTTCTTGTAAAAATTACAAGAGAAATTTATAACTATAGTTAAATCAAACATTTGATTAAAGTAATCACGGTTTATTTTGTAAGATCAAGTTAAATGCTAGTAAATATATCGGAAAGATCTTACAAGTAGGACTGTAAACGGGGGGGTCTTATCCGTACCCACACGGTTCTATACCCGTTTTTAGCATGTAAGGTTTAAATTTTATACTCGCAGACCCTTACCCTTACCCTTACCCTTACCCGTACCCGTATTTAGTATATTATATGGGTCTGGGCAGGGTGTGATGATGCCCAGACTCGTATACTTGTATTAATAAAATAATAATATATTTATATATATTATATTATTTATATATATATATATTATATTATATTAATATATGATTTATAAATTTTTTAACATATTTCTTTACATTACACTGCATGTTGCTCTTAGAAACTTTTAAGAAAATTACAGATAAAATACAAAAAATTTGTATGAAACTGCATGTTTCAATTTATTCCCAAACAAAATCAAGCTTTTAGTACACATCTCATGACTTGCCCTACTATTTTAGAACATCTCATGACTTAGCCTACTATTTCAGAATGGAAAAAAGGTCCCTATTGCTTTTGTGATACAACATCACATTCAGTTTTAGATTAAGATAAATTATATGAAAATAAGTCTCAGTAGAAACAGGAAATCAGTTTATCAAAATATGTTTTAATAGGAAGTGAAACATAGAAAACTCATATAGAGCAGAGATTAGTGTACTGTGAAGATTTTGGGTGTATTTGAAGTTTTAATCATTTGAATTAGAGATGTTAAATGATTGTATTTGTTGAAAAAAATGTTGAGGAGATTATGTTAATCATGTTAAAATTTTTATTTTAAGATTATATACTGTTTTATATGTTTTTGTTTAATAGGAAAAAAAAAATAGAAAAATATCATACGGATATGGGTATATCCAAGCCCTACCCTAGACCCTAGAGGGTCAGGTCTGGTCCAGAAATTTTATACCTGGAGGGTATGAGTCTGGGTCTGGGTCCAAGTTTTACTATAAGAGTACGAGTCTGAGTCTGGGAGTAGCTTAAGGGTCTGAAGCCGTTTACAGACTTACAAGTGAGCTCTTGTATTTGAACGTTAAATGGGGATGGTTCAAAAGTCCATATATTAAAATTACCAATAATGGCACTCAACTCAATGCTTGATATAATGTCAAGTCTTGAGTTCAATGAGTTAAAGTTTTATATGTGTGATTGCAAGTACTATAGTATCATTATCCCTCCATTTCGAGTAAAGTGCTTGTTATCCCATAGGTTTCATAAGAAGGTTGAGTTAAAACTCTCAACGTATTTGAAAGTTTAATGAAAGAGTGTATATTATGGGAACACTCGATATGAATGTGAAGTGTGGTTGCTTCTCAGAGTGAAGGACTTGACTCTTACAACATTCATGAAAAAGATACAGATACTTGGTCATAATAGCATCAGTTGATTAGAGTATTTATTGGTTTTGAAATCTATGTGTAAAATATGTTTAATTAATCGATATAGAATCGCTGGTTCAAAGATTTATTTTACTATGCCGTTCTGATTAATTATGACGTACTTTACTAGGTAAATGTTCAAATCGCAAGATACCTTTATTTATGTATATGACTTTCAGATATAAGATTTTTTCAGATATTCTGAAAATGGTGGGAGATCGTTGGAGATTTTTATAATACTATGAATATGACATATGAATCATGAAAGTTCTTGGAACTTAACTAACAGATATATCTTTATATATCAGTTATGAATATCTACCGTGGTTATAATTGTTTATGAAAGTCCATTTATTAGATATATAAGTCTAAACTACAGAATTATGACCTTAAGCTAGAAGTGCAAGCTATCTATAAAAGGGCATAACACAAAGAAATGGAAGGACATAATATGATCTCTTATACTCAAAGTCTCATAAACCTATTATAATAAAATATTGGTAATACTTTAGAGTCTTATATCGTTAATGTAAGATATTGTTAAACATGTAGATTCATTGTATTCTCAAAAATATTTCATTAAACCCTTTTATACATCAAAATATTAATAAACGAAATCATAAGGCGTCTTGAAGTCATTTTAATTTATTACTATTTCTATTCTAGCATAAAGTATAGCATACATCGCATCATGTCATTAGGATATGGGAGAAGTTTGGATGCGACCTTTTGTTCCTAATTCCACAAACCAAAATAGGATTTTAGAAAGGAAAAAAAATTGATAAAACCGAAAGAGGTGTAGCCTAGCTATTGGATCCCAAGAAAACCTTAAAGTAAAAGTACAATATATTATTCGTTTTTAGTATATATATATTGCTTTTCCTGATCAAACATGTAAGAGTTATTAATATGATGTTTAAGTACCTAGCAAAAAAAAAAATAAAAAATTGATGTTTGAGTCTGGTATTGATTTAATCTTCACAGATATTATGACACTTCTTATATTAAAAAATTTATAATATTTAGGTTAACGTGTTTCTAAAAGTCCTTGGTACCTAATTGTATGTTGAAAAGTATTAGAAGAATATAAAGTATAAATTACATGTTCTAGTTGAAGTAATTATCTTTTTATAATATAATTGTTCTCGAGTAAGGGGTGGAAATAAATACTTCATTAATAATGAGATCGGTTTTATAAAAAATTATTTCTAAGAAAAAAAATGTATTATAAAAAAAAATGTTATAAGATATTACATTGAATGTTATAAATGATTTTGAATAAAATAAAAGATAATTCTAAAAAAAATTATTAGAAAGAAATATTATAAAAATGTAGCAAAAAATATTGCAGATCATCTAAGTGCTTAAAATAAGATAATATATTATTCTTTACAAAAAAAAAAAAAAAAAGAAAAAAACTCTAATGAAATATTACTTGACACTCTACATTATAAAGAAGCACCCCATTTTGTAACATATTCAAGATCATTTGCCTGTTTCATTTCCTTTCACTCAGAACTTCAATCAAATCATGCCTAAATGTGAAATTATCCAAATAATTCTACACCATTAATTTCTTAAACCAAAAAAAGTTTCAATATTAGATTGTAGTTAACTTAATAATTCAATGATCAAATAGCTGAATATTCGTGTATATATATATATATCTTTAGTATAGCAAAAGTATATATATATTTTTTAAATCCAACAAATTTATATTGTATGTAAAGAAAATTTTCTTAGTGAAGCACTAGTAGGTGTATTGCATGATTCTACAAAGCAATAATGGACATTATTTTATTTAAGTTGACAGATACACTTTTGCCACATTTAGTGATGATTAATAACACAAAGTAAACAAAAGATGAGGAGATTTGTCTGTTTTTTCCTTTCTTGTATTTTGTTTAACATATTCTAGATCCACTTCTAAATCTAAGATTCCCCAATAGGCAAACGGTCTTAATAAAAATTCTTGAGGAAAGTTATTGCTTGGTTTTTATATATCAATTAATTGTTTAGAAAAATTCCATCATGAATCTAATCTATAAATAAAGATATAATTGATTAAGTCACATTAAATTGTATTACTTGTATGATTAATATCTAAAGTCCTTGTGATAAAATTTTTGGTAATGTAATTTAATAAGTATAATTCGTAAATATATATTGAGTTTATGGTAGAATTTTCCTCAGTATATTTTTCTACGAACCACGTGTCCCAGCTTAAAGATCATTTGCTTTCTGGAAATTATAGGATATATAAACTAATAGACCACTTACACCACTTTGATGAACCAGCTAGCTAGTACCTGAACGTTGTGAGCAATGGTGATTGATCATTTTGTATTCATAAGAGTATTAATCTATAGATTTTGTGTATTGATAATAGTATGCCAATAAGTGTTGGCCAAAGTGAAAAAAAAAAACCTTCGCATTCTATGTAAGAAATTCGAGTATTGTGTAGGAAGAAATTTTTGTTGATAGCCGTGATCATCTTCTAATATGAGAATAGGTCAAGTTTTTGCTATAAGATTGTGTAGAAAAAAAATTATACATTAGACAGCAGTTACAGGAGGCCGACGACAATGGATATTAGAGATTGGATTTGGAATGATATTTAGAGAGAGAGGCTGCTTGTTTTTTTTAGAGATAGAGGGAAGTGAGAAATAAATTTAATTATAAATGTTATAATATATTTTGAAAAATAAGAAAATTTCATATTTATAATATATTGTCCATCAGATTTGTGTTCTTTTTTTTAAAAGTCCCTTAGTGAAACGAAATCATCTTATTCAAGGCCTTTCAACAGGAAAAAAAAATGTTTAGTAAAACAATGTCATTTCACTTGTTTACTTAAAAAAAAAACTCAATAACTTTGCCATTCAATTTTATCTTAGAACACCGTTAAGATACACCCTACTCAGGGTGTTTTCAGCCAAACGTTCACCATAGACCTTATATAATTCTATCAATACCAACAACTCAAAAGGTCGAGTCTAACTAAATAACAACTTAACTAATCGAAACCGTAAAACTAACATAAATTCTGTCCAACACAAATAAGCCTGCCTTAATGTAAGCTACATATGAATTATGATCAAAGTTAATTATTATAGATGATTTTATACTAATTCATTTTTGTGTACATGAATAGTAGTTTGTTGAGGTTTTTATTTTTTTATTTTTTTTAAAAGTAGTTTGTTGAGCAAGTGAAAGTCTACTCTATTATTGTAGTATGTAGATTATTAGATTATGTTTATAGGACAATATAATTTTATGCATTTTAAAGTTTAATTTGTGTGTAGCACATTTACATTAATTAAAAAAGTACCAAAATGTTACTTTTCTTAGCAATGGAAAGGAAAAGAAAATAGAAACAAGAAAAGGTTTGGCACTTTTTTTTTTAGAAAGAACCAGAAATTTTAAACTATTATACTTTAGGAATGAACTTTGAGTTGTCTAATTCTATGGGGTTATTTGGCATTTGGATGGAAAGAGTAGAAACTAAAGAAGAGTATCCAACGTAAGATTGAGTGCATTAATGGCCAATCAAGCTCATTATTCATGGGCTGTTTGCCTTCTTTGCTTAAAATATGATGCTACTATTCACTTAATTAGTTTATCATAGTAGTAATCTTGGGATTGGAGGATGACAACCCACTTACTTCAAGAAAATTATCAAATTAAATATAAATCTTTTTTTTTATATTGGTATCTTTTTCTTAACAAAATAAAGACTTTTTATACATTTCAATAAGTATTATACTTATTGTTATAAATTTTCAACTATATATTTTTTATTTCACTCTCTCTTTCTATATTTGACCACCATTTTTTTATACATCGACCAGAGTAGGGATGTAGGAATCATAACCTTTTTTACTTCGTAAAAAATACTTCTATGACTAAGTTACTCTTCTCTCTCTCTCTCTCTCATCTTTATTCATTAAAGACATTAGGTATTTTACTCCAAAAGTTATATCGATTCCAATAATTTTAATTATTGTACGTAAGTTTATATTCTTGACCATATTCTTAACCATAGATAGTACACTCTATATATATAGTTTAGTATTAAACCTTCCTATTACCTGCTAATGATTGGATTAGGTTTGTCCAAATCAAACCATGCCACTCAAAGAAATTTCCTATAAATAGAAACAAGATTCAGCCCCATCCCATCCTTGCCAATTACTTCTTCAAGAATATTCCTCACTACTATCACAAGTTTCATTAGTACTAGGTTTTTAAAACCATGTTGATAATTCTCATCCTTCTTTCCCTTGTTTTTTTTATCAACAATATTGTTTCTCCAACTCCAATATTCAATGAATGCCCTAAATGTGGGTGTATGAATGTACCTTATCCCCTAAGCACAAGTGAAAATTGTGGAAACCCTAAATACAAAATCAATTGCAACACTACAAAATTTTTAGGGAATGATCATCAATTAGAATTCATATCAGCTGATGGATTTCATTACAAAATCCTTAGCATAAACCCTAATTCAAATTCTCTCATAATTACTCCTCCTTCTCTTATTCAAAACTATAATACATGTCAATCTTCCGATCTATTTATAGGAGGTTTTAGGATTGATGAGAACTCGCCTTTCAATATATCTTCAAGAAATACAGTAATGTTGTTTAATTGTTCGGAAAATATTTTATTATCTCCATTAAATTGTTCGTCGATAAGCCCTTGCAGGAAGTATGAAGAGAGAGTTTTAGAAGGAAGATCAGGATGTAGAAATACACTTTGTTGTTCTTATTTGAAAGATGCATCGATGACTTCACATAGAATAAGGATTAGAGTTGGAGGTTGTAGTGCTTATACTTCTCTGGTTGATTTTAAGCCTGGTGATGATGTTAATGCATGGCACTATGGCATTGAGCTTCAATGGATGCCTCCGTCTGAATAAAACTCAGGCTCTACGAACTTTTTATAGATCAAATCTAAATTATTCTGAATCCTCGAGAATAAAGGGGTTTGGAGGGGGGATCAGTCCTGTTGTATTACTTGTGCAATTTCATGTCAATTTATATATGTTGCTATTATATTCACTTGTCCACTTAGTATATTAGAACTTGTTCCTTTTTTTTTTTTACTGGTTGGAATTTTAGTATTTGTTTATACCAATTGCTACCAAAGATATATATATATATAAGGAATACTTAATTCGGAAAGCTTATAGTAAAATAAAATATACTGAAAAGTCATGAATCCAAAGGCAGGAATTCCTCACTAATAATAGTTTGTTATATTCAAGTCAGTAAACAGGCCTACACTATTTAAATCATGTCATCCAGTAAATGAATAAAGTCCATATACTTAAGGAGAAAAGGAGATAACTTTGCAACTATTTGGGATGCTCAAAAGAAATATGGGTTAAACTTAAAAAATTTTTAGAAAAAAACACACATTCTTTATTTATATATTATATAATTTGATAGTAAATTACTTCCTTTATTTAATTATTGCAACTCACACCTTTCTTCATGAATAATTTATTTTTCACGAGTTTCGATTAAAAAAAATACCATATCATTCTTAAACACTAAACCAATCCAATTTGAGCCTTAAAGTTGAAGAGAAAAAATTAAACTTTTCTCTAAAGAATATCACATATATGCCGATTCTTATCCCAACAAAGTATTTAAATAAAACTTTTTTTTTATATGCATTAGAAGTAGGGTCTTAACGTATCCGGACGGGTCTATACTCTTTTATAACGGGTAAAGTCAAAATTTTATACCCGCGAACTCGTATCCATACCTGTATATATTCTATTAAATGGATTTGGGTAAGGTATGATGATACCCAAACTCATATACCCGTACACCTGTAATAATAAAATAATATATATTATATTATATTAATATATAATTTATAAATTTTATACCAATTATTTCTCTCAAATCTCACCTCTCTCTCACTCTTCTATTCTTCAGTTTCACTCACACCTCACTCTCAGACTCTCTCACCAGAGGCAGTCACCACCATTTCCTGTTGCTTCTCCCTCTCACCTCACTCTTCTTCTTCACCTGCTCAGGACGTCTCTAAAACAAGCCATACCCGCCGCCAGGGACAGACCTACGCCCAGGCTAGGGTGGGCTAGAGCCCACTCGGGATTTTTTTTTTTAAAAAAAATTTTATATTTTTTGCATTTAAGCCCCCTCAATTTTTTTTTTCAGTTTAACCCCCTCAAAATTTTTTTTTTCATTTTATAGACGAAATTCTGGCAAAATTTTTTTTCCTCCAGCCCCCCCAATCATATTGTTCTAGTTCCGTCCCTGCCCGCCGCCGCTGCCGTCTGTGTGCACCATCGGTCTAGCTGCCACTATCTGCTCTCTCCTGAACTTTGTTCTTCTATCTTCCTCCGGAGTCCCGACAAGTAATTATTGTTTCTTTCTTTATATATTTAGCTACCCAATTTTGTTTATGTTCAATTTTTTATGTCCGTTCCTTCTAATTTGAGCTGCCCAGTTTTGTTTATGTTTAATTCAGTTGGAATGTTTGCCTTGTGCTGTTTCTGGGTTTGATACTTTAATTTGAGACTAAGATTGTAATTGACAGAGTAGGCCAAACAATAAAGCAAAAAGATGTGGATGCTCAAACTTATTGTTTTAGCAACTTTTTCTTCTTCATGCCTATTTTTGTAATGTAAGAAAATGCACATATTTCCTATGAAGAGGCTGTCTTTACAATAATTTGAATGGAGTTTGATGTGTTATTAATTGATCTATTGTTTAGATTCTAGTGCATTTTGAATTGTGGGATTTGTGTTCTGATTTGTAACAATCTTGACTATCCTTGCTTCTAATTTTAGTACTGAGCAGCAGGCCCTATATTTGTAGTTTAATTTGGATTTGCGGTGATAATGTAGAAATTAACATAAGTTAGAGTGAACAATATATATCATCACAATAAAAATATGACTATGTGTATGATGTTTTCCTTTTGAAGCCAATGTAAAAATAAAACTTCTTATTATAAATTATTGTACTTGTAATCTTGCCTTAAGAATATTGTAATCAAATTTTTGCTTGGGAAATTGGAGTAAATTACCCATTGAGATAATTAATGCTTTTTTATATGTTTTATTTAGGATGTGCGGTACACTTGAAAATGTTGGATCAATACCATATTCATATTCATAATTATCTTTATTTTACATACACTTGTAATATATACTCACCTCTATGTTTTTGTAGGAGACAAATAAGAGCAAGCGGTCTCCAAATGCATTGATTAATATATTGTAATGAATTAGAACTTCTGTTTTTATTAATGTACTGTGAAGATTTTGTGTGTATTTGAACTTTTAATCATTTGAATTAGAGATGTTAAATGATTGTATTTGTTGAAAGAAATGTTGAGTAAATTATGTTAATCATATTAAAATTTTTATTTTATGATTATACATTGTATTATATATTTTTATTTAACAGGGAAACAGATAGAAAAATGTCATACGGTACACCCTGGAGGGTTGGGTCTTGATCCATAAATTTTATACGTGGAGGGTCTGAGTCCAAGTTTCACTATAAGGATATGATTTTGGGTTTGGGAGTACCCAGAGGGTCTGGACCCGTTTACAGCCTAATTGGAGGATAGGAAAGAGAATCAAACCCAATACTTTTTTTTCCTGATTATCAAACCAGCCAAGACTTTCTTTTCCTAATTAATCAATGTTAAAACAAAAAATAGTAGTGGGATCAAGATGACTTTAATGCGTATTTTAATGTCACTTTTCTTAGGCTTATTTTACCCCACCTATACTTTGGTATCTTAGTGGTTTCAGCAAAATATTCTCGAGGATATAATGAAAACCATGTTTGAAAGCATCTTGCATTAACAATATCAAATCCTAGAGTATTACCGATTCTATAAAAATATGAGAACCTTATAGGATATTAATGAGAGATATTTCAAGATAGTAACAGGCTATGAGAAGTATAAAAGATCATGTTATGTCCTTTCATTTTTGTATGTTACCTATCTTTTTATAGATAGTCTTGAACCTCTAGTTTAAGATCATAATTCTATCTCTAATAGATGAACTTTCATAAACAATTATAACTACTATGAATATTCATAACTGATACATATATATATATATCTATATATCTATTAGTTAGATTTCAAGAACCTTCATGATTCATATGTCATGCTCATAGTATTATAAAAAACTCCAACAATCTCCCACCATTTTCACAATATCTGAAAAAATTATATATCTGGACATCATATGCATAAATAAAGGTATCTTGCAGTTTGAACCTTTACTTAGTAGATTTTGTTATAATTTATCAGAATGGCATAGTAGAGTAAATTCTTGAACCAGCGATTCTATATCGATTAACTAAACATACTCTATATATCGATTTCAAAACCAATAAATACTCTAATCAACTAACACTATTATGACCATGTGTTTGTATCCATTTCCTAAATGCTGTGAGAATCATGTCCTTAACTCTGAGAAGCAGCTACACTTCACATTCATATAGATGGACTCCACATGTAGAGTATTCATATAGCATACAGTCTTTCATTAAACTTCCAGGTCCATTAAGAGTTTTAAAATCAACCTTCTTACCAAACCTATGGAATACCTAGAACTTTACTCGGGATGGGGGAATAACAATATTATAGTGCTTGTAAACACATATATAACAACTTTAACTCATTGAACTCAAGACTAGACATTATATCAAGTGTTGATTCAAGTGTCAATATTATTGGTGATTTTGAGATATGGACTTGTAACCCATCCTCATTTAATATTTAAACACAAGAGCTTTCTTGTAAGATTTTTCCAATATATTTGCTAGCATCTAACTAATCTTACAAAATAAATAGTGATCACTTTAACCAAATATTAATTTAATTATAGTTATAAAGTCCTCTTGTACTTTCTACAAGAAATTCATATTTTGGAACATAAATCATAATTCATGACTCTAATTAACTTATTATTTCATTTTCACAATCCATCTCTTAAGAGATGCACACTTTTAAACTTATAGGAGTTGAATCATAATTTATTGAATACTTTATTGATTCAGTGAAGGTAATAATCCTCTATAGAACCCTTTGGTTCTATTGGTTATAAACTAATATGCCTTATCATCATACACATTCAATTCTTTTTCCACCAAATTTTTATTGAAGTTCATGAACCTTTTCGGCCCAACAACTTCCAAATGCATTAGTATAGAGTTATTCTTTTAATACATTTCTCTGATATATTAATTTTGTTCAATATCAACAAGTTGTTAATATAACTTAATTCTTAATAACCTTGAGAACAAATAGAGTTTGATAATCTAACGTTATCTTTTGCATGACACTCTATTTTCTTTCTCAAGTACACAATTATATTATGACATGTAAAGAACAGAAATTATGTATATCATAATATTTCTGATGGTATATATTACCAATGGATTTAGAAATAGTATATCATAATATTTTCACTTCTATCATGTTTTGAAAATTCAATATATAACTTGCTACAAAATGTAACTTCAGCTTTTTGGATTTTTATTCTCTCTTGAAACATAATATTCTAAAACTAGAAGATTATCACAACATGATACTAAATAATTCTTTACAAACATATTAAAATATCATGTTCACTAAAGATTAGATAAAATGCAAACAACATATATATTACCATATATCAAGTCTAGACACATTTTGCAAATATATATAGTCATAAACATGCATGATATTATTATATAATTAAACATGCATTTCTTCAAGGGAACATACTTTAAACAAAGTTATCCAATAAACGAAGAAGTCTTAAAACATCAAACTATTTATAAATCAAGAGAGAACAAGAAAACTCTTACTTGTATGCTTCTTTCGTGTACTATATCGAAATATAAGAGAAAAGGAAATTATAATATCATAATATGATAGAAGATTATTACGAAATTAATCAAAGACATTTCAGGATCATAAGAAGTTTATGATACCTTAAGTATGAGAGATATGTTATGTCCTTCCATTTTTGTGTCTACCTACCCTTTTATAGATAGTCTTGCACCTCTAGTTTAAGATTATAATTCTTTAGTTTAGAATTATATCTCTAATAAATGGACTTTCATAAACAATTATAACTAATATGAACATTCATGATTGATACATAAATATATATCTATTAGTTAGATTCTAAGAACCTTAATGATTTATAAATCATGTTAATAGTATTCTGAAAATCTCCAAACAATCAAACCTAGAACTTATTGTCTAGTAAAAAATTTTTATAACCAATTGCGCTATTATATTATTACAAATCTTTAAAAAAACTTAAAGATATCCCAAGTATTACGACATAAAAAATTATCGGTTATTTTTATTAAAACAAATAGAATAACTAAAGAAGTCATTGAGTTTGCCCCCTACAAAAATAGCATTCAAGTTGTGCCACTGCAAGCACTATTGTAGTTTTTTAGAAAATCAAGAGAAAATTTTTTAAAGCAAACTTATATTCAAAGTTTACGAAAATCATAAAATTTCCACAAAAAGAGAAAAATGAGTATATCAATCACCATGCATGCATGCATCCATCCATCTGATTTTTGTTATAATCCTCCTATGAACAAATCTTCATTGGCTTGATTATATTACAATCTGAACTCGACAAGAATATATTATCTTGAAAAATTCGAGATTTACATATATATATATATATATATACATACGTACACATCAAAAAGCATTTCATTTTAGCTTTCCATGCACAAGCAAATTAGGCCTCTTGTACCTGCCAATCTTATTAGTAGAACTATGTATATAAAAGTGCATTTGGACGGCGGTTTGAAAGATTGCAAATAAGATTATTATATGTTTGTTTATTTTATTAATTTAAGTACTAATTTATCCTATTCATCTATGTAAATGTAATTTTATTTTTTATTACTTTATATAATCGTTTTCTTTCCTGTTGTAAAGATTTATGTTCTTTTAAATTTTTTTTCTCCGTTGTGTTAAAGATAACCTCCTATTTGAGTCCAAAAAAACAAAATTTGAATTTTTTTCTATACTTAGTTCATTTTCAAAAAATGGATACTAAATTGGTTCAGTTTTTTTTTTTTAATTCTGTAATGGCCATAATGCACAGTCATTGTGCGTTATCACCTGAGATAACGTACAATGGTTGTACATTATCACTAATAAGCGGATTAAACCGCATTAAAAATCATGTTTAATGATGTAGCATAATCGTTTGCTAACGTGGCGCTAAGTTGTCGATAACGCATATCGATTGTGCGTTATCAGTCAATATAACGCACTACCCGCCGCGCCTCCTTCTTTCTCCTTTCTTCTTTCTTCTTTCTTCGTCGAAAATTTTCTTCATTCCTCCCCGAAAATTTTCTTTTCTTCTTTCTTTTGTGTCGCTACTGCCGCTGCTTGGTAAGTCCTTTTCTTCTTCCTTTTATTTTTTTACTTCTTCTTATACTTGTATCTTCTCTTCTTCTTATATTTTTGTATTTTATTTCAAAATTTACAGTAAAAATTTAGTTCGATTTTTGAAATTCAAGTTTGAATCGGTGAGACTTTCCTTGAAGTACAAAGGTTTTAGAGTTTTGCAGTGAAAAACGGTAGACAGAGCTTATTGGTATGAATATGCATTTTTAATTTTTGGTAAGTTTTTATTTATTTAAATTATTTGGTGTATTATGTATTAATTTTAATTATTGTTTATTTGGGCTTGTTAATTGTTGTTTCTGAATTAATTTTATAAATTTTATTTGGATTATTTGTTAATTTGAATTAATTTATTTTTATAAAAGCAGGGTTTGGGTTTATGTTTAAATTTGTTATTATTGATAAATTTGTGCAAATTTGATCATTTTATGTATATAATTGTGTTTTATATTGCAAAAGTGATTTTAGGGTGATGAATTATTTTGATGAATTTATTTGGATAATTAGGTAATTTTTTTACTTTACTTTATGATTATTTGAATTTTTTTATTTAGATAATTATTTTGCAACTTTCTTATAAGTTTTTTAGTAGAAAAAAATAAGGACTTGGAATTTGGGTTTTTTTCTCTTCACTTGTTTTTTGTTTTTGTTTTTTTTTTTTTTTTGTAATTAGTAGAATCGAAACTTGGAAATTTAGAGTTTAGTAATTAATTGTATGCCATTATCAATATGAAGACTTTTATTTTTTTCTAAAATATATATATATATATGGACTAAACCCTAAAACCTTAATATTGAATTTACCAAGTAGTAAAATACTTAGTTATAAAATATAGCATCAATAACCCTAAAAAACTTAAAAATTCTAAACTTTAAATAATAAAAAACTTAAAAATCTATTATTAAAATCCTAAATTACATCAAACATTAAACCGTAAAAGTCTAAACTTTTTAACAGTAAACCTAAAAATCCAAAATCATAATGTTAAAATCCTATAGCGTAAATTATAAAAACCTTAAAAATCCTAAAATTGATATTTTAAACATTAAACCGTAAAACTCTAAACTTTATAACAATAAACCCTAAAAACCCTAAAATTGATATTTTAAATATTAAACCGTAAAAATCTAAACTTTGTAACAGTAAACTCTAAAAATCCAAAATCTTAATATTAAAATCTTATACCGTAAATTATAAAAACATTAAAAACCCTAAAAATACTAAACTTGATATGTTAAAAATCATACAAACCCAAAAAATCCTAAAATAATTGTACCATAAACAACACACCTTAAAAAGTTTGGAATTATAATTTATTTAAAATGTTTTACTTTAATTTATAGATGTTGATCGTAACTCAAACTGTAAATAATGTAGATAGAAGAAGTCTCAGCCCACGTGCATCCAGGTCAGATAGTCCCTGATGTTTTGGCGAGACAGCACGAGCATAGATCTGAGTTGATATAGAGTGGGGACCATGAGATGTTTTTCACTGATCTTCAGTGTAGGCGTTTCGGTCACAATCTATTCCAGTGTTACAGTACGGCTCCACGTAGGTTGGTAGATCTTATTGATAGGACTAGTTTAGGAGGAGTGTTCAGATGTGGTTACATTGTACTCGACCACACTCTTATTACCGCATTAGTTAAGCGTTAGAGACCGGAGCCTCACACATTTCACATGACTTGTGGTGAAGTCACAATAACCCTTCAGGATGTGCAGGTATTATGGGGTTTAGGGATAGAAGGTTTGCCCGTTATCGGTTCCAGTTGGAGTGTACACCAGAAACAGTATTGGATTGAGATGATCGAGAAACTTATTGGTGTACGGTTGTCTCTTAATCACTTTTCTGGTTACAAGGTGAAGAAGGAACCTCTAGAAGCTTGGATCTTGAGAGCGTTTACCGGTTCAGAGACCGATGATGACCTTATCATGCGCACTCGTGGATTTATTTTTTTACTTCTTGGCGGTCATGTGCTTCCCAATTTTTGAGGGAATTTGGTTCATGTGCACTACCTCAGTTTATTAGAAGATATTGATGCCATCAAAACATATAATCGGGGTAGTTACGTACTTTTTTTTTTATATAGGCAGTTGTGCATGGCAGCTTTAGGGGATGCACAACATATAGGGGGAGTCTTAGTCATAGTACAGGTTTAGGCGTGGTCGCGTATTCCTGTATTGCGGCTCAACTGATGACGGATGTTCAGGGCGACCCTCTTGCTCCACTTGGTGCTATATGGTGCACATCTTTTGACTGCAGCCAACTGCCCACTCACATCCTAGTTGCATACAGGGACCAGTTAGATTTCATGCTATCTGATCAGATTCGCTTTAAAATACTTTGTATTACATGTGAATCTAAATTTTTTAAAATCTTAACTTTATATTGATTTTGATTTTTTACTTCACAGTTTGTATGGCTCCCTTATTATGATCGTGGTCTGGTTTCATCTGATCTGTGACGGACAAAGGTCCCACTCATTTGTTATGAGATAGTGGAGTATCACTATCCCGAGCATGTGATTCGTCAATTTGCACGGGCTCAACATATATCGGATGCATGTGATACTCGTCTCGATCTTCATCGGATCCAGCTTAGAGGGTGACCACACTTATTGGGGGACATAGCATGCCAGCCATGTAGAGGTCTGGCATTAGTGGCGACTGCGCGTTAGGGATGGCCCTGCCTTGGTAGTTGAGATCTTATCCTACCCCAAGGACGAATACATTAGATGGTATCGGGGAATCACACAGGTGTACATCAGAAATCCAGCTAATCGTGATACCCGTTCGGTTGGACACCAGCCTGCTTGGATCGACAAACGGATGATGGTACATTCTAGAGTTTCATTTTATTTTTTTTTGTATTTTTATGCATTTCATTTATTTATGATTGACTTCTAACGGTTTAATTTTTTTTTTTTTTTAAGACTTCCATGTTGCAGGAGGTAGATGATATGGCTTCAGTGGTGATACAGGAACCACCTTCGTCTCCGTCACAGATGGCTGTTTTTGCAAAGAAAGTGCAAACTATCATTCGGAGGTGCATGATATCTATTGGCGGCACGTTGGACTGCACTCCATCACAACACGATATTCAACAGACATTTCCAGTACAACTGTCGCGTCGATTCCCCGGTATCCCGTACCGGACCGAGTGCTCATGGAGTTAAGAGAGGCGCTCATAGATTGACTGGTCGTGGAGCAGGAGGTGGACGCCCTCCTGTCCCTCCTTTTCTAGGTAGACACGGACATACAGACCTCGGACATGAGGTGGAGAGAGGTGAGGGATCTGGAGGTGGACACCCTCCTGTTGACCCATTTGACAGCCAAAACTTAGATATACAATCTCCTGTTGACCCATTTGACAGCCAAAACTTAGATATACAATCTTTTAGCTTGGGTTTGACGCCACCTTCCTTGTCATTTCCAAGTGGATCCGGGACATTACACCGCCTCCCTCTCCAGGTTTAAGGTTTGCCCCATTTCACTCACCACATCATACATCTTTAGAGTTTTCATCGTTTCGTGCACCTCCTCCTCCGGGCACAACCGGTTCATCTACACCGCATCAGCCTATATCGCATGCATCTTCATCTGATGAAGAGGAGCGGACGATGTACGAATGATGTACAACCTCTTGGATTCGGACATCATGTTGGGAAAAAGGCAACGAGGTTCACGCCATCCGACTGGCATAGTTGTAATTAGTATTTTGGAGTTTTCATTTTCTATTATATGTAAATTAAATTTCAATATAGAGTATTCAGTTTTATGTATATTATTGATTATTTTATTTTATGTATATTATTTTGTAATTTGGTATTTTATGTAATAAAAGTATTTCTACTTACTTCGGTGTGTACATTTTAACATTTTTCACATTTTAACATTTTTATGTAACACTTACTTCGGTGTGTACATTTTAACATTTTTATGTAACCGTTTTATGTAAACTACTTCAGTGTTTGACAAGTTCTTGCGATTGAAATGAAATCAAGAGAACACAAAATTACAACTTACAATCCTCGAGAAGGAATATACATGGTCAAATCTCCGATCCAGGTTTCTGGTATGGGCTACAACGTTTATACATTGCGAATAAATAATAAATCATGTAGTTGTGAAAAATGGCAAACATATACATTGTCTTGTTCTCATGTTCTTGCAGTGTGTAGAGAAAATAGATCAAGAGCAGATACTTATGTGCCGGAGATATATTCGCGACAAACGTACAAAAAATTTACCAGCAAATTTTCATTTTTTAAAAAAAATTAAAAAATAAATAAAAAATAAATGACATGGCAGATAACGCACTACCACTGTGCGTTATTGCTTGGTCATAACACAATGGTTGTGCGTTATCCGCCACATCCGCGGATTACCGGCCCTAATTATAAGTAGATGATAACGCACAATGTTTGTGCGTTATCAATAATGTTATTGATAACGCACAACTATTGTGTTATGCCCACAATAAGCATAAAAAAAAAAAAAATTTAAAAAAAGATGGGCTACTTTAGTAGCCAAATTTCAAGGATGATATAAATCAAGAAAAAAGACCGAAAATTTGTCTTGATTTGATTAGATTTTAAGTTTTTTTTTTTTTAAATATACTTCCTTCATTTTTTTACTTATCATATTTTATTAATCCTCATAATTTTTTACTTGTCACATTTTAATTGAAAACAATACAACATTTAATAAAATTTTTCTTAATATACCCTTCTATTAAAAACAAATTTCAACCAATTCTCCTTCAAACTCTACTGCCCATTCTCAACTCTTTCATTCTTTTATTTGGATCCGATTTCTTTCTTGATATGAAAATTATAATTTGATTGTAAGAAGAGTAATTTGATCAAATGTGTAAAAGAATTTTAAAAGTATCTTGTTTTGCATTAAGTCTTTCTTTCTTTTTTGGGTTAATATTATACATGATGTGCCAGCCCACCAACCACAATTCCCATACAAGACAGTGCTAGTAGTAGAAAAATGTCTTTGGACAAAGAACATGAGGAATGATAAAGGTTCTACTCAATCGTCCTGAAATCACCGAAATTCAAGGAAGCTGAGTCGATTCCCCCAAGGAAGACTCGTACAAGTAAGGATGTAAATGGATCTAAACAGTAGGTATTTCTAAGGTACCATATCTTGCAAGTCAGACAAAAAGAAACGGCCAGAAGAAGCATTTACCACAGACAAATAATAATACACTGAAAAACAGAATGCTTTGCAAGAGATGCAAAAATATGGTATCAAATTCTGGCGTTCCGTGAACGTAACTTAAGAAGAATTGGTACTAAGGTATTATCAAATTCTGGCACTCAAGTCATCCAAAATTCCAAATGGGAACCTTAAGGACCCACCCTTACAACACAACCAAAGTTTTTGATATACAGACAGACAATAGACACCTGCACATGGGTTGCCTACCCTCCTCCACACTCATATTACGGAATCATCCAGCTGTTGTACACAACAAAACTCAGCTGTTTTAGACATGTTACAACTTTAAACATCATCATCATTATCACCACCACCATTATAATACCAAAAATAACCCACATATATGTGTATACATATAGATATATATTATTCAACCATATTTTCAACAAGATCAAGAACGCATACTGGAGGCAGAAGGAATACTTGTGCAAAGATACCATTTCAGAATTTGATCCCAAGGTGATCTACGCATAATACATTAGAGTATAGATGGCAGATAAAACCAAGGAAAACAAGCCAATGGCTGAAAATAGAGTAACAGCAGCAGGGCTTAGAATTTGCAGATATCATCCATTTACTTACAAATTCAAGCTGTTAGCATTCAAATATAACAATCATATGAATTAGCATCTGTCCGGGTCAGTTAGTTAAACAGCCGGGCACAAACAGAATCCACACAGACTTCTAAAACTCTCCTGACTGCCTACCAAATCACTATATCAATACTACAACATTTCTTACACACATCTATAAAACCATGGCAGTTCAAAAACTAGGTAAGCTCATACTGCCACAATAAAAAATATATCTATATATACCTCTTTTTACCAGATTAAGCAGTTATGGTGGGTCTACTAGGCCTTTTCCCTTCCATGGCATCCTTCTTCCTACGACAGGTAGCACAAAGGAAGGGGCCTTCCCATGGCCTTGACGATGGTGAAAAAAAGGGGCCAGAGTTAACTGATAACCCCTCACTTGGCTGCTGATCCGCTTGGCAGATAGCACATTTGAAGAGCCCAGAGTTTGAGTCCAGAGGAAAATCCTTACCTAGCCTGCACATGGTTCAGAGAGAACATGTTAACAACTAAACTGACAATGAAAAACATGGAAAATACCCGGTTACATTTTCCTACAAATATATTTGAAGGCTACAGAGAAAAGCAACTTTATGTAAGCAAAATCAGGGAAAATAAAGAAGGAAAGAATTAAAAAGACAACACTAGCATCTCTAAATTGTTACCAATAAGTAACACAGATTAGGGAGTCTGGAATAGAAATAAATCAAATATTTTAAAGCTTAAAATGCTCAGTTAATGAGCAAATATCTTTTATACTAATATCCAAATTTGACAAGTACAGAAGTGATTGTATAGACTTTCGCTCCCTCATTTAAGGATGATATTTCTTAATTATAATAGTAAATCAGAAAGCTAATAAAACATGCATTCTGCAATTGCTGTTACCCAATCAACTGGTTAACTTCAAAGGAAAAGGTTTCAAATATCTGGTTCCAATATGCTCAAATCTTTAGCTTGATACTAAATATCATTCTCAAGCCAGCTTCGGATGGAGTCATTATGCAGTAAAGTTCAAGAAAAGAGTCGAGATTGAAGCAACACACTACTATCAGCATTTATCTAATACAATCTTCTAAACCAAATTCATGCTGTCAAAAGCTTTTTTTTGCAAATCTTGGGAATGATTTGCCAAATAATGGTCAGTGTTTGACAGGGTACAGCATGCTGAATCAGAGATAAGCAGCTGACAGGGGGGACGAGATTGGATCAGGTGCATTAAAGCTTCAAAAACAGAAAATATACATATCCCTTTTCGGAAACTGGTTTAATGAACTACAAAATCCCATAATACGAAAAGCCAGAAGCATGTATTATTCTCTTTAACTCTTGATAGTGGCAACGTTCTAAAAGGCTGACAATGCAGTAAACCATATCGAAACCCTGAAAGAGTTATCAGGAAAGAAAGGAGATCTTGACCATCGTTCAGCGTTGACACCTTGGAAGAATTGATAAGCAAGTCTATTCAATGCAAATGAAAATAAAAATTAAGGTACATATTCAGCAATTTGCTGTAATGCATTGCTAGATATTTAGCAGTCTCGTGAGTGATGTTATGAGATCAGACCAATAAAAATCTAGACATCCTGAGAAATTATCGTTATCATGATATAAAACACTAGGAAGAGCATAACAACACAAGTTAAGGATTCCCTAAACCCCCCCCCCTATGCAAAGATCTCCGAAAGAGCAGACCTGACCTGAAAGAAAATAGAGGAAAGCTAGAAGAACAAAGAAATATGCAATACCTTTCTGCAAGCATTGCAGAGCCCTCCTCAAATAGTTCCTCGACAACCCCGACAGCAGAAAGTTTACTGCTTCCTTTGCCCGTGGAGTTTTGGGATTTCTTCCCAAATAATGAATTGAGAAAAGTTTGTTTCTTCCTAGGCGTTGGAGGCAAGACAGGATGATCATAAGGTATAATATCAACAACCAAGCAGGTTGTATCATCCTTAAGACCTCGTGACCTAAGAGCCTCCTGAATATCAAAGCCAAAAAATTAATTAAAGCGCAACAAAGGACTCCCAGGACATGAAAAGATCAAAGATCCAATCCACCCAAAAAAAAATAGAAATGAATAAATCAAACAAAACACTACCTTAACAACCAGCTTTGCAGCAAGATCTGCAGGCAAGCCCCGGCAAGATTGGGCAGCCATATCAGATGATAATGCATCCCATATGCCATCCGAGGCAATTATAAGTCTTCCTCCAGCATTTGAAAGCTAAAAAACAAAAGGTTGTCATAAAATATCCTGACCAAGAAAAAGGTTAAGATCATGATATTTAAGGTACAAACCTTCACTTGCTTAACATGAGGTATTGGGACGATGAATTCACCAACATCTGTATCACCAATTGACCTTGAAAGGCACAACCCACCAGGCCAACAACGTAGAGGACCAACCTACAGCCCAGAAAAGTTCCCAGAATCAGTGGCTGATGTACATTTCTGAAAGCTATGAACCATTTCAAGGGAAAAATCAAATTCTCTCTACCTCATTGCCCCCAAATACATTAAGCCTTCCCACTTCACCACCGCTGGCAGTGACGCGCTCTCGTTCTTCTGCATTTTCTTCCAATCTGTGGTCAACTGTCAGAAGTGAAACCACACCCCCTTGTGTGTCCAATATGCACCGAGAATCTCCAACGGATGCAACAGTCACTGTCCATCCGTCGATCACGACAAATGTAACTGTTGTTCCAGATGTTTCCCCTATTGTAGATATCAAGACGGTAAAATTAGAACCCCAATAAGCTAAAAATGGAAGGTACTCCCAAAGATTCATGGAAGGAATAAAGGTAGATACCTTTTTGCTGAAACTCTATATCAGTTTTCACAAAACCAGCAACCAATGCACGAGGTAGAGCTTGAAGCCACTCCTCCCTACTGGCTTCCTGAGGTATAGCACTCAGAACATTGTTCAATAGATTCTCTTTCGCAAATATGGCAGCTGATATACCATTATGACCATCAAAAATCTAAAGAACAAAAATCCATAGTCAGAATCCATTGAAAGAACTACCAAATGAAGCAGAGGCAAATCTGCAGCCTTTACACACAAATAATTGAAAGTTGAGAATTACCGCAAAAACTGAGAAACAAGTGGAAGGATTTCCGGGAACTCTCTGACAATCAGGCTTGATTAGAAAATAGTCTTCCCCTTTCTTCGCCAGAGCAGCTTGCCCATACTTTACCGTGGGCTTTTCCACCTTTTCATTCCTGAGCTCCCGACCAATCAAAGTACCGAGGGGAACAAGCGGTGGTTGCTTCATCCTTGAAATCTCCGGTTGGCTCATTCTACTTTCCATCCCAACAATGCCAAAACCTCATCTTCCACACCCTAATCATAAGCAATTTAACTAATTAAAAAAAAAAAAATCCAACTTTTCTTTCTTTTTCAGTTCAATTTTGGACCTGCTTTCGACAAATGTGCCCTCTGATCTATATATCTCAAGGCATTGTTAATTACGACATGCAATTGAGTAAAATCCACATACTAACAATTGAAAAACACAATCATATCCCAAAACATAATCCCCAATAAAGCAAAAGGAACTCTCTTAACTACTCCATAATGCTTAATTCCACAACTGGTGCATCATTAACAACATTCAATTGAAGTGACATTTCATTATTAAGCAAACAGAAAGTAAAATAACAAAAGGAGAAGCTTAAATATGGCAAATAGAGTATCTAGCGTGAGCAGAGCTGGATGAACAACAACATCAGTGAAGCAAATGAGAAACCCTAGACTTACATTGAATACATTGAGAGGCATTCAAGTGAAAAATGAGGGAGAAAGCACAGCAGATTAGTAGAAATATATTGGAACCGAGATTGGATAATTGAGAAATTGAAAACCCTAGAGAGAGAGAGAGAGAGAGAAAATTGTGTTTGTTTTAAGAGAGGTAAGCTAATCTATAGGATTTGCTAGTGGGAAGAAAAATCTAGAGAGAGGAAGACGCGGAGTAAGGGGGAAAAAGGAAAGAAAAAGGAGAGAAAATGGCGAGTCTGGGGTGGGGTGTGTGTGTGAGATGAAGACATAGGTCGTGCCTGCAAATAACAGAGTAGCATTTTTCTTTTTCCTTTTTTCCTCTTTTTGCACTTGTTTAATACTTTCTCTTTCCTATTTCAAAATTTTTTTTTTCAATTTATATATTACCTTAAAACATGATATAATTGAGTTAACTATATTATCTTCGTGGCTCTGTTTTGAGTTACTATTTTGGTCCCCTATTAAAAAGTTACCATTTTTGTGAATGGGTAGTTTGGATTAAAAAAAAAAAAAAGAGTAAAGTTTTTAACTTCAAACTTTGTAAAAGTGAATTATTTAAGATAAAAAATATAGAACTCACAATAAAAATTTTGCACACAATTCAAAATGTCCAGTAGATAATTGTGAAACTCAAACTTGTAATGTAGTGTGTTAAATTTATATTTTCTTATAAAATAAATAATTTTAATGAAATTCTTTTAGTTACAAAATCTATTTTAATGCCCTAAAAGAATTCTACTTTCAGAGTTCTTTTACTTAAAAAATTGAACAGCCTAAAATGCGTTAAAAAATTTAATTTGTAACTTAAGAAATTAGTTTATCCAAAAAACAGTAAGTAATTCAATTATTGCTATAATTATTTAAAGAATTTTTCTGAATTAATTATCTAAAGATTCAATTCATAAGAAAGTTATTTATTTATGGGTTAGTGGAAGATTTTCTAGGAAGAATGATGACTAATAATTTTCCAAATAAATTTGGTTGATGGGTTTCTTGTATGGATTGGTTAGATTCGTGTTTTTGTAGGAAATATGATTGGATGGATACAAGTACTAACATTCAAATTCAATCATGTTTGGGACACAATTCTCTTTTGTGGATCATAGATTCGACTTTTTGTACAAACCCTAACCCTATATTAGGGATCATATACTTGCCTCCCTTCAATGTTATTTGGCTTTTGGTGAAACTACTTTTCCAAAAAATAAACAAATTCAGGCTCTACATGGACTTAGACTTTTTTTCAATTTCGTTTTTCTTTTTTTTTTTAAGTTTTAAATTCATATTTTTGTTTCACAAATAATTTGTTTTTACCAATTCTAAAAGAAAAATACAAATAGAAACTCAAAATAACTTATTCTTTTTTTCTAAGATCAAAATAACTTATTCAAACCCATGAAATCTTGCATTATTAACTGCTCGCTTATATAAGAATACCAAGACAAGTAGTAAATTACAATAAATAAATAAATTAAACAAAAAAATAAAAATAATTTATGTCATTTTATCTTTTCAATAAGGATTTGTCTAACATGTCTTTTATAACACATGTTAAAACTATATATATATATATATATATATATGTGAATGATTCATAGTATAAGTGTAAAAACAAATTTTACACAACCTAAAAATCGAATAAAAATTATTAAACCTAATCTACATTAATATGTGCCATAATTAATATTTGTCATAAGGATACACTTTAGACAAACTTATAAATAACTTTAAGAATAGTTATCATTATCAAAATTTGATTTATTGATTAAAAAAAATCTACTTCTAATTTGTAACTTCGCTAATTTACCCAAAAAAAAATAGTAACTCTGCTTTTTTTCTACTTTTATTTTTTTTAACTGATATATATTATTTATTTATTAATGTTTTTATGTGAGAGAGACATATTGTGTAAAAATTTTGAGATACATAATTCTGAAAATTTAAAAATTAATATGCATAAGGCAATAATAAGAATATATATATATATATATATAATTATGCCAGTCTCACCAACATTATACAAAATATTTCTCAATGATGGTTACCAGAGATTTTGATACTAATAAATTAAATTAAACAAAAGAGTAAGAAGCTAAAAAACCAATATATTAACAAAGTAAGGCCAACTATATGCATCTTTAGTAAGTAAACAATATTATTAAATTAAAGTCAGAAAGAAACAGATGGACTTAGTATGAATCCAGCCGGCCAAAACATTGTTTAAATCTAATTCAATCCTACAGAGATTAAAGCTCTTGCATCAAAGCCTCGAATTATCAAATAAACAAAGGTCATGTTATGCACTCCACCTTCGCTCCAAAATATAAAGTCATTAAAAATAATTAAAAATATAAGAAATTTTACAAATTTTACAAATAGAAAAAATGAGTAAAGATGAAAATAATTTAATAAATATTTATTAAACTATTTTCATCTTTACTCATTTTTCTATTTATTTATTTCATTCTAACTATCCATCTCTTTCTTCATTTACAAAGAATAGAAAATGTATTATAATTAAAAAAAATTATTTTATTTTCAAAATCTTTAATCCTGGAGCAAAAATTTAAAACATTTTCTATTTATGGCCGAGGGTATAAAGGAAGGCTTTTTTTTCTTGAAAAAGCTCATTTTTTTTAACAGGCTACTAAAGTAGCTCAAATTTTTTTTATGCCTAATGATCTCATGAGAAATAACATAGAAGACTTACCAATAGACCACCATTAGATTTTATTCAACAAGCGCATGAGATTTTATTTAATAATAACTTACTTACGTATTCCAATATTTAACAACTTCAATCATTTGAATTTTTAATTAAAGCAAAAAGAAGACCGCTCCTCTGTTTAATTTTCAAATTGGTGCTATAATTTTTTAATTAACAAGAGAGAAAGTATTAGAAAATTACAAAAACGTAAATTAAAACGAAAATAGGAGGTTTTTGTGGAAACGATAGTGGGAAACCATTAAAAAGTTTCCAACGTGTAGGTCTCGAAAAAATACTCGAAATACCTACAAGAATCGCCTCAATTGGACGTCCGAGCGCAAAGTTATGCCTCGTCAAAGTTTTCGACTATACGAAATGATTTTTTTGCCTCGAAACGCGTCCGGATCACTTTTTTGACGATGCAGTTGCGTTCCTCTTTACGAGAACCATCAAAACAAGTGGTCATACGGGTGAAACGGACATCCGATCGCAGAATAATTCATGTTTAAAGTTTTCCAATACCTACAAAAATTATTTCTTCCTAATCAACATAAACAAGATAATGCATAATCATCCACTCAGCACTTAACGCGGATTAAGCCCGTGATTAGCTATAACGCATAACCATTGTGCGTTATCTCATTTGATAACGCACAATGACTGTGTGTTATGGCCTCTTTAGGATTTAAAAAAAAAAATGGGCCTATTTAGTACCCATTTTTTGAAAATGAGGGCCAAATAAAAAAAAAACCTATAAACGAATGTACATGATGATTAATGAACATGTGACATGCTATCTTCTTTTCTTTTTTCTTTTTTTTTTTTTTTTTGAAGGAAATGTGACATGCAATCTAGTTAAGGCAATTTGCATTTATTTATGCAGAAAGTGTACTCTCTCTTTTTTTTTTTTTTTTTTTTCAAATAGAAAATGTACGTACTCTTTACGTGGAGTTATACATTTTTGAAGAAAATTCATAAGATTAACCTCAAAATTATTCATTCAGTTTTAGTTTAGCCATAAATTTAGTTTTTAATTATTTTTTCCAAATATATTAGTCACATTTAACCTTTTTGAACAGAATCTGTTGAATTCATATACGCATTGCTTGCAAAAGTATACCAATTTGGAGTAATTCATCAATTCTTAACTTTTCTTGGTATACTTCTAATTTAGTGAAAAATGAAGAGGTGTGCAAGTGTTGTACATGTATTTAAAAAGAAAAATATCATAGGTTAACAATTATAACATTTACCTGTGACATATATAAGTGGCATATATGGAAATTTAATAGATTTCATCTAAAAAATGATGGATAGAAATAGTATTTTCGAAGAAAAATAGTATTTAAGACTAAAATTATTAGAAAGAAAATTTGAGACTATATACTTAAAATTAAATTAAATTAATAGTAATTGGCATTAACTTTGCCAATTTCTCAATATACTTTTATTCTCTTTTTAAGATAATTGAATGTTAGTTCCTCAAAATAAAAATTGAATATTAATGTTACTTTTAAAAGTAAACATATGTTCCATCAAAGCTTTCGTAAAACTTTCATATATGCCATGTTATTGATTTAAGAAAAATGATCAATTTCTCTAATAGATGATCTTACCAAGAGTCCCAGTAATACATTTTCGTATAAACTCAAATTAAAATATTTTTACTATGAGTGGTAGTGAAGAAGTATTTGCAAAATGCAGTTAAATGTTTGTGCTGCAAATGCTACTTTGTATCCACTTGGGAATCAAACAACTTCGGTTTTTTCCTTAGAAAAAACTTTTTTTTTTTAACAAGCTACTAAAGTAGCTCTAAAATTTTTTTATTTGTAATTTGGCCATAACGCACAATGATTGTGCGTTATTAATTAGGATAACACACAACCATTGTGCGTTATCCTTAAACATATCTTAGATGGCAGATAATGCACCAAACCACCATTATATCTTATTCAAGAAGTGCATGGGATTTTATTTAATAATAACTTACTTACGTATTCCCATATTTAACAACTTCAATCATTTGAATTTTTAATTAGAGCAAAAAGAAGACTTCTCCTCTGTTTAATTTTTAAATTGGTGCCATAATTTTTTAGTTAACAAGAGAGAAAGTATTAAAAAATTATAAAAACGTAAATTAAAACGAAAATAGGAGGTTTTTTTGAGAACGGTTGGTGGAAACCGCCTAAAGAGTTTCCAGCGTGTAGATCTCGAAAAAATCCCGAAATGCCCACAAGAATCGCCTCAATCGAACGTCCAAGTGCAAAGTTATGCCCCGTCAAAGTTTTCGACTATACGGGGCAATTTTTTTGCCTCAAAACGCGTCCGCATCACTTTTTCGACGATGTTGTTGCGTTCCTCTTTACGAGAACTATCAAAACGAGTGGTCATACGCGTGAAACATACATTCGGTTGTAGAGTTATTCATGTTTAAAGTTTTCCAAATACCTACAAAAATTATTTCTTACTAATCAACATAAACAAGATAACGCACAATCATCGTGAGTTATCATCAAGATAACGCACATCCACCTCAGCACCAAACCTCACCAACTCTACGCCACGTCATTAAAAATACAATTTAACGCGGATTAAACTGGTGATTAGCTATAACGCACAACCATTGTGTGTTATCTCATTTGATAATGCACAATGATTGTGCGTTATGGCCTCTTCAGGATTTAAAAAAAAAAACTAGGCCTATTTAGTACCCGTTTTTTAAAAATGGGCTAAATAAAGAAAAAAACCAATAACTTCCTCCATTTGCGAAATAGAGATGTTTAGCAACTAAAATTGCTTTAACTTAAACGTTTCGATGGTGTTTTTTTTTATTGGAAAAAATGAATACTTAATTTTGTCAATCAATAGTTTTAAGTGTAATATTTAATTGATAACTTTCAAAAATAATTTCAATAAACAAATTACATATATTTCTCTCATTTTTTTAGAATACATCTATTTTTTAAAATATAAATTGAATTATTAAATATAAATATTTATGATTACATTCCCATTTCTCATTGAAACATAAATTTTACATTTCCATTTCTCACCGAAACATATATTTATATTTTAATATTTTAAAATTATAATTGCAATAATTATGATTATTAAATCATGTTAGATAATTACGATTAATTACTTTATTTACCACTTATATTTGACACCGCATTGCTAAACTTGACTTGAAAGAAAAATTAATAAACTAATATAAATATTATTTGGTCCCCTAACTGAACAAAATCTCACGTCAACCACCAATCTAAACAGGAGGAAATATCAAATCCAACTACAGAATATGGAAAAAGAGGCATTAATTTGGAATAATTTGACACTAAGAAGGAAGGATTAATGTCAACACGCCTCAAATGTCTTATATATATATATATATATATATATGTATATGTTCTCATTGTTGTTGGAATGTTTAATTATTAATGTTTGCCTCTTTAACTTGTTTGGGATGCATTTGACAGATGTATGCCACTTTGTTCATAGTTTGAAATTTATTATTTTCCATTTTTTTTGTTAATTAAAGTTGGTTTGTTTTGATGTAAAATTTACAATTAATTAGAGTTTTTTAAAGAATAATGTTTGCACAATTCAAACCCGCATCCCGGTAGCCAATGCTTTTTTACATAGGGTGTAGGTAGGGTGTGCACTATTCCAAGAAAATTAAGAAAACGAATTGAATGAAAAAAAATTTTCGATTTGATTTTTTTTCAAAAATTTCAATTCGTTTCAATTTTAAATCTCTAAAATATATTTTGATTTGATTTCCAATTTAAGAATTTTCAAAACGAAACGAATTGATATATAAACTTTCCAAAACTTTAATGGGAGAGTTAGGGTTATATCAATCCTTTCTTTTTTATTTTTTTAACTTTTGATTTTCTCCAAATCGAATTATTTCAAATTTCGGATTAGAGGCTTGTTCGGTTCAGTATATTTTTCAAAATTTTTTTAAAAAATCCACTTTTCTACAAATAGTGAAACCGAAGTTTCTCTAAATCGAAATGATAAACACCCCTAATTGCACATAACTTGTCTCATATGGACATCAATTTATTTGGCCATCAAGTTTAGTTCAATGATATTCCCGAAAACTACTTCCTATTGTAATATCATATGTAAGCTGATAAATGATGTAAGTCCTAAAATAGTCAAAGAGGGAGGAGAGAGGGGGAAGGTGAATTGGACTTTCACAGAAAATATTAAATAAAAATTATTTTGGAAAGCTTTTCTGTAAACTAGCTTATCTAAGAGAAAAAACTGAGAACTAAACGATTATATAGTTTTGTTAGTCATTAACTTGACTACAAAATAATAATCTCATCAGAACTGAAGTAAAGCAGAAAGTAAAAACAAAAAATAAAGAATACCAGAGAATTTTATAGTAATGCAGCTAAATGTCTACATCTACTTTCCTCAAGATCACAATCTTAAGGATTACCACTAAAATTACTCTCGATCAAGGCTAGAACCTTTACAAACCGCGAGTTTTTATTTCCTAGTCTAGCAACTAATTGTTTCTCTATTTCAAGAGAAAATAAAACTACAAGTTTTGTCTTGAACCTTGTAAAACCATTACTAAGTTTTTCTCAAGGAACTTGAAAACCAAGTAAGAAGAATAAAATAAATGCCAAATCACAAAGATGTTTCCATGTAAAAACAAACTAATATGATCTTCCTCTCTATAAGATAATCTTCTTGAACTCTTGAAAACACATGTGCACTTGATTCTCTCTTGACGTAAAACCTTTTCTCCTAAAAAATGCACACCTATCTCTCTTTCAATTCTCCTTTGAATACTTTGCATTCTTGTTGTTCCTTTCTAGCTAGCTCCTTCTTTGCAGCTTCCTTCTCAACAAATTGTTACTACTTTTGCCATTTCTACATAAACATAGAAAAAGTTGGTAGTACACTGCTTAACTAAATTAGTAACTAGTACAAGGGTCCACTTAATAGTCTTGCCAAGTATCTAAAACTTGATCCCCAAGCTTGTACCCCTCAACCTCTCAATATAGGACATGTGAAATATATCTGGCTGAAATTAGTCACCAAACATATTTCAAGGCCCCACTTATAATACTATCTCAGCTGTTCATATCTTTGCTTCTGTTTCACTTTACTTTAGCTCTTCTAGCTTGATCCGAATAATTAGCCTTACTACATCCTTCCAAATAAAGCTAAAACAATAAGTCATAAAACATGTTTTTGTTAATCATCAAAATATCACCAAAATACTTGAGCCAACAAATGTATAAGTACTGCACTCCCTAATTAGCATTCATTATCTACAATATTGCAATAGAAAATTTTGTAATGTGAATTTTGTTTGATTGATTATTTTCTTAGATGCACACAAATTATTTTTATATACTATTTAAGATGTTGTATTTTTTTTCCTTAATAATTTGACCTTAATTTTGCATCTAGACAAACAGCATCCCCAAAAAAGCATTATAAATTAACTTTGTAATAAAATAACTAGATTACTTTTCAAAATAAAAATAAAAAAAAGATACGAGACTAAAAGTAATAATGCAAAAATTTAGAAGCCATTTAAAGACAATAATTTAATTGTAAAAAGTAATCATAACCTAAGTAACTTTGACAATAACCAAACAATATGGAACCACTTTCTCCAGATAGGGCTGATCAACTCCGTCGAAGCACGAAGAAGTACAAACGGAAGCGAAGTGATACGACCGCTAAAGCAATGGGAGAGGATGAAATATGAATGGGGTTGATCCTATAGGTGTGAGCAGGGACGCGGCTTCTGAGGGAATGAATGCTTGGGAATCAAACCTGTTGATTGAGGCTTTGTGAAGACCGACTGGGAATTGAAGTATCTATGCTAGAGAGAGGGAGGCGGATGATGACTTCAAGGAGATGGCACAGACGTTCCACGATCAGATCAAAAGGAAAATTGTAGATGATGAGCATGCTTAGCCAGTCGTCGAGATATCAATAGAGGAATACATGAAGTAGTGGTACCCATGGCATCATGCTCTGATCGTCAAACTATTGGGGAAGTCTGCCAGCCCCCAATTTCAAAGCGAGAAGATCCGTGATGCCTGGCATTTGCAACAGGGTTGTGAACTCACCAATTTCGAACATGGGTTTTCTATTGCCCAATTCTTTTCGAAGGACGATTATATGCATGTATTAGAGAATGGGCCAATGATGATTCTTGGACACTATCTTACTATGTCTAATTGGTGGCCTAACTTTCGGCCAGAAGCGGAACTTGTTACCCGAACAAGGATATGGGTCTATTTTTCCAAATTTCCTTTGGAGTTTATAATGAGGATATGCTTATGAGAATGGAAAATTATTTGAGAACGGCTGTCAAGGTAGACTTCACCACGCTCTCAGCTCCTAGAGGAAGATACACATGTATGTGATTGGAAGTTGACTTGGAGAGGCCATTAACGACAAAGCTACAAATCCTAGACCATACTCAATCGGTGGAGTATGAGGGTCTACACTTGGTGTCTTTCGAATGCGGGAAATACGACCATCGGGCGTCAGATTGTTGATGGTTAAAGGACTTGGAAATGCAATCTGCGCTTGACAAAGTGATTGCACGGATACGACCGCTAGTGGAAGATTTCCTGGAACCGCTCCTAATGATATGTATGTGCCTTGGATAGTTATGGTGTCTCAACGTTGTCCTCAGCAGCCAGAGACTGGCGGAATTTCAGGCGAAGATAGAGAGCGCTCTCAATGTTGGAGGGATAGGGGCGTGATGGTAGGGGTGGTCCATTTCGGACGTGGAAATAGTAATTTGATCGACTCCTAATGGGCGTGACAATAGGTATAGCAAGATCGGGAAGGAGGAGTATTTATGTTTGGAACAGCCCCTAGTGAGAAAGGAAAGCAGAAGGTGGGGATGACATCTAGGGGGTCTCGCTTTGATGTTCTGGCCCAAATGGATGAGGAACCCCATGATGTGGTCGAGCCCAAACCTCGTGGGACCAAGTGGCGTGTCTTTAGACTTGTGACCCTAGTGTTTCTGTGGTAACTAGGTCCAAATCCTCTCTTGGGCCTGGGCAGAAGAAAGGGGAGCCCAGTGTTAGTATAGAGACACAAGATAGGGTGCTGATGGGCATCCAAAAGCCAAATGAATAGGTCTGGGGCTACATGTACTAGTTTTACAAATGCAGGATCTAAAGTTGATGGGCCTACAATTATTATTTAGACGGCTGCTACTCCTTCTAATCTATCAATTATCGAATTGATGAGATCAAGTGAACCCTAAGCAAGGCACTACCCAGTGATGGTCCGTGAAAGGGTAAAAACACCAACCACCTGATGATGGTAGATGTGATTGCGGCACCGGAGACATTGTTATAGTTGATGGAAATTCTGGCAATAACCATGTTTTCCAGGTATAGTCTCAGCCTCCTTATGGACAATCAGTTGACCGTGGGGGTCAGTCTTCTCACTAAGTTTATCAATGCAGATAATTTTGTGGAATTGCAGAGGAACTGGTTCTTCTGTGTTTTTTGGTTCACTTACGGATCTTGTAATGGAACGTAAGTTGGATGTTTTAGTTTTTTTGGAACCCAGAGTGGGTATCTCCAGAGCTTGACGGATCCTCCGTCGTTTCTAATTTTAGCACATGATTGTAGTGGAAGCCCGTGGTTTTTCGGGCAGTATTTGGTACTTTTGGTCTGATGCTGCTGTTGAACTTGAATTACTTGATGATCAAGTTCAATGTTTCTCTTATCATCACGTGAAATGCAACAGTAGTTTGGGTCATGTCTCTCATCTATGCCTCTCCTATGGCCTTAGTTCGTGAGGAAATTTGGACACATTTGGGTAGTCTGGGTACCTGCTTTCATGTAACTTGGATTATTCTAGGTAATTTTAACCAAATTCTTGATGTGGAAGATAAACGTGGTGTTTCTTGTAGGTGTTGTCGAAGGCAGCTAATTTGTGGTATGCGCTTGACGTTTGTGGAATAGTGGATCTCGAGTTCCAAGGCCCTAAATTCATGTGGACTAATTCGAGGAAGGTAGAGCCAAGGTTGGGGAGAGAATGGATCAGGTATGGAGCAATGATCCGTGGCGAAGACTGTTCCCAAAGTGGAGGTGCATCATTTTGTTTGTGATCAGTCGGATCATCATCCCATTCTAATTAAATTGAGCGAGATGGGTTATTTAGCCGAGTGGAGTGGCCTTTCTGATTCTTGGCTACTTGGATGGAACATCCCCAATTCAAATATTTTTTGAAAAGGGCATGGGTGTAATCGGCTAATGGGCTAGGCGACAAAATCGCAACATTCACCTAGGAGGTTAGGATGTGGAACAAAGAAGTGTTTGGCATATTGGCCATAGAAAGAAGACATGCAAAGCTCGATTGAAGGGTGTACAAGAGGGACTGGCAAGGCATGAGTCGGATCACCTTGAACGGCTGAGAAAGATCTCATGATCGAATTTGCAGAGATTTTAAAACAGGAGAAATTGCTATGGTTGCAAAATCCAAAACACAATGGTGGCTGAATAGGGAAAATAATACAAGGTATTTTCATAGTAAGACTATTTCGTGGAGAAGGAAAAGCCATGTCTATCACATGAAGAATACCGAAGGAGAATGGACGAATGATCGGAGAAACTTAAAGATATGGCTCGATCTTTTTTTAAGGAGCTGTGTATATTTGAACCGGTGCAATTCTATGATCCAAACAAGTTTGAATTCTCACAATTCGCTGAGAGGGAACTGCAACTTTGAATAGGCATGTTTGTGCGGTAGAGGTCCATGCGGCAGTTAAACAAATGGATACGTTTAAGGCTACTGGTTTGGACAGATTGCCACCTCCATTTTTTCAAAGGTATTGGAACATTATGGAAGTGTAGGTAATACAGCTTGTGACTAAGGTATTTGAGATAGGTAGCTTTCCGGAGGATGCTAACAACTCTCTTATTACTTTGATACCAAAGTTGAATAACCCGGAGGTTATTACTCGTTTTCTCCCAATTGTCCTTAGTAACGTTGTAGTCAAATGCATTACAAAGGTCATTGTGAATAGTCTGAAGCCTGTTATGGAGACATAATGTAGCTTCATCCCGGGCCGACAAGGTATCGACAAGGTTGTTGTTGTTCAAGAAGTAAACCATAACATGCAGAGGAAGCTTGGAGAAAAGGGGTAGTTTGCAGCCAAACTAGATCTAGCTAAGGCCTATGATTAGGAGGATTGGTCTTTCCTACGACAGGTATTACAAGCTGTGGGATTAGAGTCCTGTATGATTCGGTTGATCTTGTGGTGTGTTTCGTTTACGAATCTATCAGTGTTATGGAATGGTTAGCCATTGGAAAGTTTTATACCCAAATGGGGATTGTGCCAAGATGATGCTCTATCACCATATCTCTTTCTATTGTGTATAAGGGTATCAAACCAAAGAATTCATCCGGCAGCCATTAATAAGCATTGAAAACCTATCAAGTTAACGCACCGAGGACCTATTATATCTCTTTTTTTTTTTACTGTTAATGTTGTTATTATTGATAGCTAGGTGGTTAAGGTAGATTTGCAATTAAGATTTTACAGCTATGTTTAAACTGTATAGGCTGATATCTATTTTGGGGTTAATCTATTAGGACTAGGCTTTTATCGTATTTATTTTATCCATAGATTCGAAAAAAAGGCCGGCTCCCCTGTCATCAGGTCACCAACTTCTTTGACCTTTCGGCAATCACAAACACTTTTTTGATTATGGATTTACTACCACCCAAAACCGCAGAGGAAATTAAATGAAGTACTCCAGGTAGAGACCAAAGGTCTTGAGCGACCGAGGGTGGTTTCTTGGTCCTCCGTCGGTACTTGTGGATTCAAGGCTCAGGACCAAGAAGCACATGATAAATACCGCCAAAGCAAGTTCCTTATTACGGGTAGTTCCTACAAAGGTGGTTTACCCTGCGGCGGATGTCAGCGGTTCTTCGTTCTCTATTTTTATTTGAGAACGTCCTGAGGAAAGTGAATAACCCGTCCTCCTCTCTTTGAAAGAAGGGGCGCCCGGTGTGAGATATCACATTGTTCGAGGAACCCTAGTCCAACAATTATTCCAATAATTACATATTCGATTTGATGCACTATCTCCCTTCAACCCTTTGAGCTGCTTCAGCTTTAGCCACTCGAATTTTCGCCCACTCATGGCGACCTGGTTGAGTTGGGAGAAGCGCTTTCAAGCAATGTTTGATCGATTACATATTAATCCCCATCCCCAACAGTCCCAAGATTAGAATCTTCGTAATATTCTGAACCGTTCATGAATATCGATTTTTTTGTATTTTGACTCTTAGCTGAAAAAAGAATCAAACGGACCTCCCCAGAAAGTAATTTTAATGTGGCCAATTTCCCGAGCGCACGCAATGGAAGCGTAGACAGTCAAGTGAAATCCAATCCATGAAATAATCGATTCCGTAAAAGATGAGATCAGTAAGTGACAATTGAAATACTCGTTTGGCCGAGGACTTCCAAACTTGGGGTGATCTCGTAGTTCCTACGGGGTGGAGAATTGTTCGTTTGGAAATTTCCCGAAAAGCTAATCATAGGCTGGCTTCCTTCTCAATTGAGATGCCTGCTGGGCTTATGAACACTACTCCTAAGACCCTTTAACTATCAAAGGGTTAATAAAACGAATCACCACCTGTCCTACATTTTGTCTCTGTGGACCGAGCAAATCTTGGTTTTCGTTTTCCTTGCGATCCCTTACAACAGTTCTTCTTGGACCAGATCTAGAACCGTTCTCGAAAGGATCTCGGAGACCCACCAAAATAATCAAATTCCGGGATGCTTCATGAAGTGCTTCGTTCGGAGCTCGGTTCGAGTCCGAGTGGCGGCATGTCATCTTCTAAAAAAGAGTTCAGATATTCACGACTAACTTCTTTCGCCCCCATGTCGCCACACGGGGGGGGGACACAAGGAGCGGGCATGTGCCAAACGTGAATACCCCCTGAAGCCTTCGTTTCTATGGCGACTTCTTAAACGGTTAGGTCTTCTCTATACACCAGAGTTCTCTCCCATAGCAATAACATATTTTGGTTCAGGCATTGGTCGGGCAGGCGCGGACGCATTGAGTACATCGATCTGGGCATGGATGTTCTTATTTGGACATCTTGTGTGGGGTTCGAGTCTGCTTATCTCCAACTCGTGAAAATTACCAAAAATATTGTCAAAATACTTTTAAGAGAAGGCTTTATCGACTACATTACATTGCCAGAATCCATGTTGTATATTTGAAAGAGGTTGACCTCCCATAGGTATAGGTACAGTATTTGAATCAATAGAGAACACACGCCACTACTATGGTAGCGGCGGGAATTTTTTTTGCTTCGGCACAAAATAAGAAACGATCTCTGCAACTCAGGTAGACAGTTTCTATGGGGCATAGGCCTGCATCGTTTCTCCTCCAAAAATGACTTCTCCGGTTGGCCCTTAACCAAGCCACTGCCTATGAGTCGTCGGCTCATTCTTCAACAGGCTTCTAGGCAAACCTCCTAGCTGCCTCTGCACCCCTACCTCTTTTATCACTAAGCGGCGACGAAGAATCAAATTATCACTATATTTATTCCTTTTTCTACTTCTCTTTTTTTCACAAAAATCAAATATGAAGGAGACATAGGGAACCCGTCGCTATCTCGGCTGTGCTATCGGAGGTCTGTCTCACGACGTTCTGAACCAGCTCACGTGGGGATAGCGGAGCAAAAGCTATGGAACTTTGGTTATGATTCTACCATATATGTCTTTTTCATTTCGTCGAAAATTCAAGTTGATTGTATTTCACCTCTTCCTCAGCTGGCGACCGAAGCCCCGGTGAACGGCGGCCGCTCTTCCCTTTTCTTTACCATTATTGCAATGTATCTTTGAAATAATTTCAGAGGTTTTTCTTGACTTTGTCCGTGTCCCGAAAATTCTTTTTTGTTTGTGGCGATAATACCAAAACATAGAATACGACCCTAATCGAAATGCATACATTTGTCTCATACCAGAGAAACTTTCTAGTTATGAATCGGGTATGACCATCGCATTACAAATGCGATGCTCTAACCTCTATTTCAGAAACCTAAGGACTCAATCGTATAGCTGGATCTGTTTTTTCGATTGTTCCCCATCCACGGAATAGATGCTGTCGGAGTAAAGGATCGTCAACAAGGGCGTTCTAGTGCGTTGTAGATTCTTATCCCAGACTTGTATCATTTGATGATGCCATGTGAATCGCTAGAAACATGTGAATGTACAGTGGTCAAATAGGATCATTTTCTTCTCGAGACCTTTTACTTTTTTTCATCATGTGGGTCCTCCAGGACCACCAGAATCCTTAGTTAGACTATTTCCCTGGTTTACAGGAAATAACTTGTTGTACTTATGCAAAGACAGATAATGAAAACCACAGCTTTTTGAGGAAAAATTTTCCCACTGAAAACTTAATGGTATCAGAGCCATACAAAAATTTAACTTAAATGATCGAATTTTCATACAATCTGCAGACAAGCATTGTTACTTTCAGTGATGGATAACAGTGATAATGTTTAGAAGGAAGCATATGGCAACCTCTGACAGTCCGCACTTGATCCTCACACAAGTGCAACTCAGAGAAGATAATTATGATGAATGGGTAAAGGCTATACGATTGGCATTGCGAGAAAAGAAGAAACTTGGTTTTGTGGAAGGTTCGATTCCAAAACTAAAATCCGACACTGCTGAAGAAGAGTGGTGGACTATCAATACAATGGTGGGTTCGTGGATTTTGAACACTAGAGAACCCAATCTAAGAACAACTATGTCCTATGCAGAAAGATGTGATGAACTTTGGACGGATTTGAAAGAACGATTCATGTCAGGTAATGCACCAAGAAAATATAAACTGAAGACGGCTTTGGCCAGTTGCAAACAATCCATTATGTCTGTTTCAGCCTCTTATGCTAAATTGAAGAAAATATGGGATGAATTAATTAACTACCAACAATTGCCTGACTGTATATGTGGAATGATTAATGAACTAATTAAGCAAAGAGAAGAAGCTAAAGTACATCAGTTTCTCATAGGGTTAGATGATGCTATATTTGGTACTGTAAGATAAAAAATTTTGCAAATGAAAACTATTCCGAATATAAAAAAAGGTTTATGCTATGATAATTAAAGAAGAAGCTCACAGGAAAATGGTGAGATCTGCAGAAATTGGAGTCGAGACTGTGGTTTTTGCAGCTCTAAAATCCAACACACTGCACTGCACTTACTGTCTGAAACCTGGACACGAAGCTTGAAATTGCTATCTTCTGGTGGGATTTCCAAAACGATCAACAGAACAATGGGTTGATCGGAGCTCAGACATTAATGGCGGAGGTAGAAGAGGAAGAGGAAGATCTGGCCGAGGACGAGGACGCGGAGGAAGAACTGGTTCTGGTCACGGAAATCTGGGTTTCTCTTTGGCAAATTCCAATTGGATAGACAGCGGAAATCAAGGAGGTTCCTCTGCAAATTCTGGCTGGGCAGCCGCTGCTACAACCTACAGAACAGCCGCTGCGAGTTTTTCTGCGGAAGGCGCACGGTGTAGAGAAGGTGAACAGAGCAGGACAGACAAGCAGAGGCGTTGCCGATGCAGCAGTGACAGACAAAACCTCAGTTGGAATCCGAGGACTCACACCTGCGCAGTGGGATTCATTTATTCAGCTGTTGAATAGCCAGCAGAAATCAATTGGAAATAAAAATGAAACTCTTTTTGGTAAGATAGAAAGGGAGTGGATTTTAGACAGTGGTTGTTCACACCATATGACTGGCAGAAAGGCTTTTTTTTAATCAAAACTGAGACCCTCTCTACTTATACTATTACTCTTCCTAATGGGTTTAAAACTACTGGAGAAACCCTATAAAACACCTTCATCTTGTGGTGCTAGTTATTTTTTAACTGTGGTGGATGACTATTCTCGATGTGTTTGGATTTTTTTGCTTGCAGAAAAAAGAGTGGAGTCACAGACATTAAAACATTTTTTTGTTATGGTACAAAGACAGTTTAATAAACGAGTTAAAGTTGTGCGTACAAATAATGGGACAGTATTTACTTGCTTGAAACCATATTTTTTGGAAAATGGAATGTTGCATCAGACTTCTACGGTAAATACACCCCAACAAAACAGTCGTGTAGAGCGTAAGCATCATCACATTCTCAATGTGGCCCGTGCTTTCCTTTTTCAATCAAATCTTCCAATTCAATTTTGGGGTGAAAGTGTTTTTACTGCTGGGTATTTGATTAACCGAACTCCTCTGTCTGTGTTGCACGGAAAAACACCATTTGAGCTGTTATTTAATAAAATTCTATCCTATTCTCATATAAAAAGTTTTGGATGTTTAGCTTATGTGCAAGATCATAGGATACCTAAAGATAAGTTTAGATCACGGGGGTGGAAGTGTGTGTTTTTAGGGTATCCGTATGGCAAAAAGGGGTGGAAACTTTTTGATCTGAAGACACATGAATTCATTACCTCACAAGATGTGGTATTTGTTGAAAATAATTTTCCGTTTTTATTAGAGTCTCGGGATTTGTTATCTCCCAAAAATAAAGTAAATTGTGATTTTGGTGAACTTCCCGGGACATGTTCAGCAGACAGGGGGAGTAATCCTACAGTACAAGGATTTGGGTTAACCTAGCTACAGTATTCTGTACAAACAGGGGCTGCTGGACCAGCCCAATAGCCAGCTGGAGACCAACAGAATGCCACTGGGCCAGCCTAGCAGCAATGTCATCAATCTACTACATGTCCTACACTTGGGCTCATTCCCATAGCCCAGCAGCCTTCATCTACCGAAGTCCCGCTGTCGATTCACCCATCACCAACTCTGGTGCCTTGTTCACAGACTCCGTCTGCTGGGGCCCAAAAAATGCATGGAAACCAGCTGCAGTCCATTGCTCACTAACACCATTTGTCATCTGGGCCGCAATTTGTTTCTTTTGATGGACAGGCCCAGGGCGACTCCTTTGCTCATCCTGACTTCTCTTCCAGTGACGGCCAATTATCAGCAACCCACTCGGAGAACAATAATGGAAATAATTTTACTTCAAGCGATTTGGACAGCTCTAGTTTGTCTCCTGGTTCAGATACCTCTTCAGGTAGTGAGCAACAAATAGTTCCAGTAAATCTCCGCCGTAATGCAAGGTCACATCGACCTCCTGGAAAGTTGAAGGACTATATTTGTAATACGGTATGGTCTAATTCTAGTATATCTCTCTCCCCTATTTCACCTTCTTCTTCGGATTCTACAGGTACTTCCTTGTATCCATTAACACATTTTGTTTCTTATGACATTTTTGCTTTCACATTGGGGTTTTGTAGTAGCTGTTAATGCAGGAGAGGAACCCACCAAATATTCTGAAGCAGCTTCTGTACCTGAATGGCGTCTTGCTATGCAACAAGAAATAGATGCTCTTGAACAAAATAATACCTGGACCTTGACAAGACTACCACCCGACAAACAAGCACTTGGTAGTAAGTGGGTTTACATGATTAAATATAAATCTGATGGCACTATTGAACGGTACAAAGCTTGTTTGGTGGTGTTCGGGAATAATCAGTAGGAGGGGGTTGACTACATTAAGACATTTGCTCCGGTGGCGAAGATGGTAACTGAAAAACCTTAGAGGGGGGGTGAATAAGGTTTTTGGCTAATTTTAAAAAAATCTTTTGTGTGATTAGAAAGGTAAACCTCCAATTTGTTTGTGAAGGATTTCTAAAACTCTTTTTAATAAGAATCCACACAAAGCATAATCTTATAGAATTGGCAATTATGAAAAGAGCAAAGAGTTAAAGAGCATGCACAACAATTTATGGTGGTTCACTCTCTCCAAGAGCTACATCCACTACCTTGAGCCTCAACCCAAGGATTTCACAAATCCACTAACTTCAAGTTGATTACACAACTACACAATGAGGTTCACCCTTCAAGGGTTTTACACCAAAACCTCAATCACAACAATACAACTAGTTAATCAAAGGATCACCCAAAGGGTTTTCCACAAACCTTTGATCACAATAATAGAATAGAGAGAGTTAGGAACAATGTTACCAATTTAGCTTGAGAAGAGGAAGATTACAACTCAATGGTATACTTCTACAAGCACCTCTTTTCTTCTTCTTCTTTGATGGATGATCAATAATGAAGCTCAAGAAGATTTTGTTTGGGATTTGAAAATGATTTGTAATAAAATGTATTTTTGAAGCTCTTGAAATGTATTAAATGATCTCAATGAGTAATGCCCAAACTCCTTGAATTTATGGCTGATAATTGAGTGTATATATAGGACTTTTTAAGCTCAAAACGGTTGCCTAAGAAATAGGTCGTCAAATTTCGAAATGACCGTTGCTTCGATGCAACGGTAATATTTTTTACACCGACTGACTAAAAACGGACGACCGGTTCCGGAAAACGGACTTCGGTTCTTTGAAACGAAAGATTCGGACTTGAGTTTTCTAAAAACGGATTTGCTGAATTAAGAATTCGGACGACCCAGGTTAAAAATTCGGGACTGCCGAATTTACGAGCGAAAGATTCGGACTTGATTTTTTCGAAAAGCGGATTGCCGAATTTTTGTCTTTGTGGAAAAACGGACTTCCGGTTTTAAAAACGGACTTCGAATTTCAGTTTTTCCTCGGCCAAGTTTTTTTTTCGAACAAAACTTTCTTCCAAGTTTCAAAGGCATTCTTGACAATTTTTTAAAGAGGAGAAAAACTATTCAAAACATCTTAAAGTCAAGAATACTTGGATTTTATCAAAGGATTATATTTTAGAAAAACATGAGAAGAGCTTCATGTATGATCAATGAATCAAAGACTAAGACTAGAGAGTTTTACAAGATAATACCTAGTTCACAAATACAATGTCTTCAATTGATTTGATCTTGGTATGGCTTGATCTCTTCTTCTCTATTTTGCCCTCATCATCAAGATCTTTTGCTTGAGACTTTGAGACTTCATATGTTCTTCTTTTGTTCTCTATGAAGGGTTAGCTAACATACTCACACAAGCACATGTTAATCATAATCAAAACACAAGTAATAATGCCCTTAGGGCTAACAATCTCCCCCTTTTTGATTATGACAAACACATATGCAAGAAGAACAAAAGAGCAAGAGTAATATGGTGATGCGTCAAAATATGCAAAGAGGCAAAGCATAACAATCACCAAGAAAAGGAGGTAACTCCCCCTTGCAGGTAACTCCCCCTTGCATCAATAATCATTGTAAACAAGCATCAATGATAACTTATAAATATCAACAAAATTTTCTCCCCCCCTTACATCTTGCACTATTTTCTCCCCCTTTTGTCATAAATCAAAAAATTGTAGGAGAAAAGTACCAAGGGATCATAGAAGAGATAATAGCAGGACTTTCAACATAAAAGTGTCATCATGAAGTCCATAAACAACAAAGAGCCTAAAGAGCAATGACCAAATCACATAAAAGCACGAGTTGTAATTGGAATAAGCAAGTTAAAAAATATGTCATTAAAATTGAAAACAGGGAGTTTTGAAAAGAGTTATGAATAAAAAACAAGAGGAAGAAAGGTTTATAGGAAAGTTTCAATCATCTCCAGCTCCTCTTCCTTGCTCAAGTCTCTTCACTCGTTCTTGTGTGTCGGTCAGCTTTTGGTCCAAGGCATCAATTTTTCCATCCAAAGCCTCAAAATGACCGTCGAATGTGTCAAATCGGGTGTTCATAGATGTATGGAGAGAGACTATCATATCCATAAGTTGACTCATGCTTCTTGAAGATGAGCCTTCGTCTGTTCTTTCTTGCCTTTTTTTTCGTCTCGTTTCTCGCCTTTGGATTTCTGCCTCTGTTTCTTCCTCGCTATCTTCTTCTTCAATATCCATATCCTCTGGGTCTTCATCATCATCTTCCTCATCATCACTGTTACCAAGCCCTTGTCCACCTCGGATGTACATCCCAGCTTCGTCCTTTTTCAAACCCCCATTCTCTTGAAGGTCTGCTGAGTGTATATCTTGCCGAGTCCAGATTACCCATCCCAACCAGATTAATCACAAAATGTTGGAGGATTTTAGTGATAAAACAACCATATGGCAAGCATTTCTTTTGAGAAGATGGGGCAGCTAACATATGCTCTATAGCCATAAACCCGAAATTCATTCTTCTGTGCTCATGCAAACCCAGCATCACAAAAGCATGCATGTTAGTGATAGAGGATTTATGCCCAACATTAGGAACGATGATGTTTGAAATCATGTGATGAAGCACTCGCCCATATGCATCCAATTTATTCACATTTCTATCATCATGCCGTTTCAATATCTCCCCCTTAGTGAAAATTTCAGCAAATCGTTTTTCACTGTATAAATTGGCATCATAGCATTTCTTGTTTTTGGTATAAAATCTTATACCATCTTGAGGGGTATCCAAAATAGCATTCAATAGCCTTTGTCATCAAATGCTATATCCCTTCCCCCCAATTCTAGTCACTAACCATTGATGTGAAATGTTATCCATCTTTTCAAGTCTACCCTTGTGGAGATTTGCATAGAATTCATATATCAAGTCCACATAATACGGTTCATTTACAATCAATAGAGGTATCCAACCAATTATTTCAAAGAGATTAGGAATAACCTCCATATCTTGCATATCATCCAAGTCCACCCTATGACAGGGAGCAATTTTTCGGTGATTCCGAGTCCATTCTTCAAACCGAGCAGCTTCCTTTACCGAGATAAATCTATCTGCAGTTCTAGAAACCCTAGCAGCAGCGAGTGGCAGCCCCTGGGTTCCCAGCGAGTGTTCTTTTTCCTTTCCCTTTTCCTCTACTCGGTGCCTGCTTCTTCGATATTTTGCCCCTGAACCAACTTGGGCATTCTTTGTTTTTAACCATCTTTGAACAATTTTGAGGTTAGGGTTTGGAGAGGAGATGAAGAGTTTTGTAGATTGATAGAAAGTAATCGGAGAGAAAGATTGCTTCTTTGTTGTGACAAGAGAGGAATTTGAAGAGAAATAAGTGGAAGATTGAAAACCTGGGATCAAGAAATCGGATGGGTCTTGAGAATGGGAGTGTTTTCGGTCGAGAGAGTGAGAGAAAGTGTGGAGAGGAGTGTGAAGAGTTAAAAGAAAAGTCTGATTTTTAAAAAGGCGGTCCCGACCTATTTTGAGAAATTCGGTCGACCAGTTTGTTAAAACCGGTCCTCCGGTTTCGGATTTTGCAAAATTCGGACGTCCCGAGTTTTTGGAGCAGCGTCCGGTTTGAGAGTCCGAATATCTCTCGGAATTTTTTGAAGAAGGGGGGGTATGAGTCCGGTTTTAAAACCGGACGTCCTAATTTCAAAATAAGAGTCCGAATTTTCTTAAAATATCAGCAAGTCGGGAAAATAGGGAAAAGGCAAATATAAGCAACACACATAATTCATTAAATCTCCCTATACCAAGTAAGTTTACTTAAATGGCAAAAACGATCTTTTGAAAGAGGTTTTGTAAAAACTTGGTTGTTGAATTTTTCTCCCATAACAATTTGCAAACAAGGAAGGTTTGGATTGAATAATACAAGATAAATTAAGCTACAATCCATCAAATAAAGGCACTTAATTAAGAAGATAAACTATATGCAATGTTACCTATACCGATGATCCTTCCAAAAAACAAAGCACCTTCGGTTTTCCTTGGTTTAATCAAGAGGGATGCATATCCGGTCATGTGTCATAGGCATCCGCTATCCGAGTACCACTTAGATGACCTTGACTTGTGTTCCTACAACAAAAGAAGTAGAAGGGTCTTTTGGTACCCACATCTTTTTGGGTCCATGGATGTTAGTTTGATTTTCTTTAACTTTCCAAATGGTTTTCACTCCTCTTTCAATCTTTTTCTTTATGAAACACTTTGTGGCTTTATGACCACTCTTTTCACAATAAGTACAACAAAAGTGTGAAAGGGATGAGGAGGCTTTTACAAAACGTGTTTGTTTAGAAAAAAATATTGGAATGATTATATCCAATACCATTTTTGTTAAAACGGTGATCTTTGAGAGCCAAGAAGTTTTTCAAAATTTTCTTTTCCCTTTGTGAATTTTTTCAACACATAGAGTGAGATCACTCACCTTTTTCTTTAAGACATCATAATCAATTAAACATTTTTCAAGAAAGGAAATCTTTTCACAAAGGTTTTTGTTTTCTAAAACAAGGTTTTGAAAGTCATCATTTGAGCTCTCTTTTTTCTTTCTTCAAGACTTCCAAGGATTCAAGAATGGCTTTATTTTCACAAATGAGTCTTGAGTTTTCATCTAACAAAAATTGAGTTTTGCTTTTTAAATCTTTGTTTCGTTTGGAAACCTTTTTGCACTCATCATACATTTCAAAAAGCATTATGCTAGGATCAATATCACAATCATTATCAACGATACTAGAAGAGTTAGGAAGTGAAAATTGTACCTCATTTTCTAGTGCCATGAAGCATATGTTGGCATTTTCTTCTTCTTCATTTTCACTTGAGTCTTCATCCCAAGCTCCAATTAGGCCTTTGCCTTTCTTCTTTTTTTCTCAATGCCTCAAGCTTGACTTCTAAAGCTTCCTTTTCCCTTTTTAAGGGCCTTGGGACAATCGGCTACAAGATGGTCGGAGCTATTGCATTTAAAGACATCTAGCCTTAAAGAATGATGAACTTTGTCCTCCTTTCTTGAATGGAGGATTCTTTCCTCTGTTGAAGTCTTCTTTGTAAAATCTTTTAAATTTCCTCATCACTAGGGCCATATCCTCAATCTCATCTTCATTGTTTGATGAGCATGTATGATCATCATCATTCACTTTGAGTGCTATGCCTCTTCTTTCTTTGTCTTCATCTTCCATTTCATCTAATCTTTTTATTTTCATCTCATAGGTAAGGAGAGATCCTATGAGTTCTTCAATAGGAAGTTGACTTAACTCTTTTGATTCCTCAATGGCAAGAGTTTTTGGTTGCCATGCTTTTGGGAGTGAATCAAGAATCTTTCTATTTACTTCTCCCCTTGTGTACTCTTTTCCATATGCCTTTAAGCCATTTGTGATGTTGGTGAACCTTGTGAACATGTCACTAATGCTTTCATATTGTTTCATCATGAATAGCTCATAATCTCTCACCAACATAGCTAATTTAGACTCCTTCACTTGATTGGTGCCTTCGTGAGTTACTTCAAGTAACTTCCACATTTCATGAGCCGAGTCGCATCCGCTCACTCTATTGTATTCATTTGCATCCAAGGCACAACTCAATATGTTCATAGCTTGAAAGTTTAGAGTCATCTTCCTTGAATCAAGCTCATCATAGTCTTCAACCTTCTTGACAATTCCATCCTTTATAGGAACATAAGGTCCATTCTCTACAATGCTCCAAAGATTAAAGTTAATAGAGCAAATATATATTTTGATTCTAGATTTCCAAAAAGTATAATTTGAACCATCGAAAAGAGGAGGTCTATTTGTAGAAGAGCCTTCTACATATGGTAAACTGGAAACATTAGCCATAATAAAATAAAGATCTTTTGCTTCAAGGATGTTAGTCCCTTTTTAAAGAAGCCCCGGCTCTGATACCAATTGAAAAACCTTAGAGGGGGGGTGAATAAGGTTTTTGGCTAATTTTAAAAAAATCTTTTGTGTGATTAGAAAGGTAAACCTCCAATTTGTTTGTGAAGGATTTCTAAAACTCTTTTTAATAAGAATCCACACAAAGCATAATATTATAGAATTGGCAATTATGAAAAGAGCAAAGAGTTAAAGAGCATGCACAACAATTTATAGTGGTTCACTCTCTCCAAGAGCTACATCCACTACCTTGAGCCTCAACCCAAGGATTTCACAAATCCACTAACTTCAAGTTGATTACACAACTACACAATGAGGTTCACCCTTCAAGGGTTTTACACCAAAACCTCAATCACAACAATACAACTAGTTAATCAAAGGATCACCCAAAGGGTTTTCCACAAACCTTTGATCACAATAATAGAATAGAGAGAGTTAGGAACAATGTTACCAATTTAGCTTGAGAAGAGGAAGATTACAACTCAATGGTATACTTCTACAAGCACCTCTTTTCTTCTTCTTCTTTGATGGATGATCAATAATGAAGCTCAAGAAGATTTTGTTTGGGATTTGAAAATGATTTGTAATAAAATGTATTTTTTGAAGCTCTTGAAATGTATTAAATGATCTCAATGAGTAATGCCCAAACTCCTTGAATTTATGGCTGATAATTGAGTGTATATATAGGACTTTTTAAGCTCAAAACGGTTGCCTAAGAAATAGGTCGTCAAATTTCAGAAATGACCGTTGCTTCAGTGCAACGGTAATATTTTTTACACTGACAGCTAAAAACGGACGACCGGTTCCAGAAAACGGACTTCCGGTTCTTTGAAACAGAAAGATTCGGACTTGAGTTTTCTAAAAACGGACTGCCGAATTAAGAATTCGGACGACCGGTTAAAAAATTCGGATCGCTGAATTTACGAACAGAAAAGATTCGGACTTGATTTTTTCCGAAAACGGATTTGCCGAATTTTGTGTCTGTGGAAAAACGGACTTCCGGTTTTTAAAAACGGACTTCCGAATTTCGGTTTTTCCTCAGCCAAGTTTTTTTTCGAACAAAACTTTCTTCCAAGTTTCAAAGGCATTCTTGACAATTTTTTAAAGAGGAGAAAAACTATTCAAAACATCTTAAAGTCAAGAATACTTGGATTTTATCAAAGGATTATATTTTAGAAAAACATGAGAAGAGCTTCATGTATGATCAATGAATCAAAGACTAAGACTAGAGAGTTTTACAAGATAATACCTAGTTCACAAATACAATGTCTTCAATTGATTTGATCTTGGTATGGCTTGATCTCTTCTTCTCTATTTTGCCCTCATCATCAAGATCTTTTGCTTGAGACTTTGAGACTTCATATGTTCTTCTTTTGTTCTCTATGAAGGGTTAGCTAACATACTCACACAAGCACATGTTAATCATAATCAAAACACAAGTAATAATGCCCTTAGGGCTAACAGTAACCTTACGGACGGTATTGTCTGTAGTAGCTGCCCGAAATTGGGAAGCACATCAAATGGATATTAACAACGTGTTCCTGCATGGTGATTTGGGCGAAAAAGTTTATATGAAACTTCTTCTTGGATTTCGTGCTTCCACTCCAAATCAGGTTTGCTGTCTCAATAAATCATTGTATGGACTCCGTCAAGTGCCTCGATATTGGTTCTCTAAACTTACGGACTCTCTTCGACAGTGTGGATTTGTGCAGTCATATGCAGACTATTCCCTCTTTACATTTTGGAAAAATAATATTTTTCTTTGCATTTTAATTTATGTTGATGACTTGTTAATGTCTGGAAATAATGCTGCATGTCTTAAAAGGTTTAAGTCTTACCTAAGGTCATGTTTTCATATGAAAGACCTAGGTTATCTCAAATATTTTCTGGGCATTGAAATTGCTCGTAACCACACAGGATTTTATCTTAGCCAACGCAAATATGTATTGGAAATTGTATCGGAAGCAGGGTTGCTCGGTTTTAATCCCATGTCTACTCCATTGGAATTGAATCATCAGTTGGCTAAAGCGTCTGGAGAATTCTTTGCTTACTTAGACCGCTATCGACGCCTTATTGGAAAATTAATTTATTTGACAATAACTAGGCCGAATCTTACTTATTCAGTACATATTTGGCTCAGTTCATGCAGAACCCTAGAAAGGAACACTGGGATGCAGCTCTCTGTGTAGTACGTTTTCTTAAATGTACAATAGGTCAGGGAATTTTGCTCCGCTCCAATGCACCTCTTCATTTAATTGCTTATAGTGATTCTGATTGGGCAAGCTGCCCGATTACCCGGCGATCTGTCACTGGATATTTTGTCTCACTTAGTCATTCACCTATCTCGTGGAAAATGAAAAAGAAACATACAGTCTTTCGTTCTTCTGCTGAGGCCAAGTATTGATCCATGGCGATAACGTTATGTGAATTGAAGTGGCTGCGTCAACTGCTCATTGATCTTCAAGTTCCAATGCACTACTCCATACCACTTTATTGTGATAGTCAAGCGGCTATTTATATTGCAGCTAATCCAGTATTTCACGAACATATTAAACACATTGAGATACACTGGCATTTAATCCATGATGTATTTCAAGCTCGTATGATTACTCCTGTTTACCTTCCAAATACTTCACAGCCCGCTGACCTTCTTACAAAGGCTCTACACCTACTGCAATTCTGAAAGTTGTCTGCCAAGTTGGGCATTTATAATCTTTATACTCCGAGGCAGTCATTAATAAGCATTGAAAACCTATCAAGTTAACGCATTGTGGACCTATCATATCTCATTTGTTTTTTACCAATGACATATTTTTATTTGGGGAAGCATCTGAGATGCAATTTGACACTATGAAGAGTATCCTATCACAATTTTATGGAGAATCTGGCCAAAGGGTTAATATTGAGAAATCAAAGCTCCATATCTCATATAATGTCGAATCTTGAGTTGCTCTTCATTTATCGATAATAAGTGGGATACCACTTATACCGGACTTGGCACGTATCTCGGAGTACCTTTATTTCATGGCTGCATTAGAAAACAATTGACTGCTGCTTTGTTGACCAAAGTGAGATCGAAATTGGGAGGATGGAAAGGACAGATGATGTCCAAAATGGTGAGGCGGATTTTGATTAAGGTAGTTAGTTCTGCAATTACTGGTTACATCATGCAAGTAATAAAACTTCCTTTTGATACCTTGATGCAACTAGAACAGGCTCACTGCTAGTTCTTGTGGGGAGACGATTCAGAGCAACAGACAATGCATGGTGTTTGTTGGGATGTAGTATGTGCACCAGAGGCCCTTGGTGGGTTAGGCAAAGGCGCTTGAAGGAAGCAAATCAAGCTTTGTTGGGTAAGCTATGTTGGCGGATGATACATAATCTGCAGTCATTGTGGGCACAAGCATTGTGGCGAAATTATGGCACTATTTTTGTAGAGGGGGAGGTGACTTTTAGAGCTTCTCACATTTGGAGAGGGATTAGTTTGGGGGAGTCAGTTGCTGGAGGATGGAGTGGTTTAGGACCCGGGCTGGACTCAAGTACAAGCTAACGGGAACCCCGAGCTGTGGACTACAGGTTCACAACTAATGGGTGTTTCCACATTCGCGATGCTTTGCTGCTGCTAGCAGACATTGTACAGGAACGGAGGCAGAGGCTTGGAAGACGGTTTGGAAGGTTCGTGGCTCGGCAAAGTATGGCGTCTTGATATAGCAAGCACGCTATGATTGAATAATGACGAGGAGCTTATTATTCTCCAGGTATTATGCATCTGATCCGTGGTCCCCAATTTTTGGGGCTACGGTAGAGATGATACGCCATGTGGTGCGTGATTGTTGGTAGACAGCCGAGGTTTGGAAGTCTGTGGTTGCTGTTGGTAAACTACAGTTGTTTGGAGACAGTTTACAAGTACGGAGTGGGTGGACATGTGCTTGAACTAGAATACAAGTGTCATGGAAGAAGGTTTGGAATGTTTGTTTAGAACAACCTTGCATGCAATTTGGTTCGGGCGTAATCGATTTGTGTTCTCTGTTGCACCGGTGAATAATGTGGTGAGAGCTTCATGGGCGCGAGCTCAAGCTAAGGAATGGATGCGGTAATAATGTAAATAGAAGTATAGAGTTACAGTGTACTTTTGTGCTAGATTAGATAAGTTGGCTACTTGGGCTCTAAGTTATGATTTCTTCATTGTGTTGTTCATTCTTCAGTAATGAAAGTTTCCGACCAAAAAGAAATCATAACCAAGTAAAATAAAAAATTTGTAAAAGGTGATATTCAAAATTCAAATGTTTATTTTTATTTTTTAAGGGAAATTTTATTTTTAAAATGGTTAATTTTTAAAATATTCTCAAAAAATTGGGATTATTATCAATTCAATATTTTATTTTTTAATTTAGATAATTAAGTACCCAAATCAAATTTCTATATAAATAATTTGGATGAATACAAATGAAAAAGTAATATTATACTTGAATTGCTATTTTTTAGAAAGTGTACCTTTTTCTCTTGGAGCTCGTAAAATTAATTTTTTTGAGAAAGGAGAGGAGAGACCTACAGTAAAAAGTTGAGTTAAAACTAAAAAAATGGCAATCCAAACAAAGGGGGGGTCGATAAATGCAACTCGGAAATATAGAAGGATAATTCGAAAAAACTTCATTTCAAACATTTCACTTTCTCTCTCTACAAATTTTCTCTCTAACTTCTCTCTAAAAAAAACACTAACTTTCAACATTAAACCTAACATTGAAGAACATATGGATCCCTTTGAAGATTTTGAGCAAGAAAATGTTGGTTTTGAGGTAAGAAAATGGATTAAATTTTTTTTTTTTAGTTTTTCGAGCACTTTCGCCCATCTGGCGAAAGTGTGCTTGTTTTAATTACCCATCTAGGCGAAAGTGCTCGAAATTTTTTTAAAAAAAATTTTAGGTTTAGGAATTTCTGTTTTTTTTTTTAGTTTTATTTTTTTTTTGTATTGGTATTTTTTTTTGGTACATTAACAGGGTAATGAAGATGCAAATACGTTTGAAGAATTTTTAGAACCCGAAGAATATATTTGATCATGGATATTTATTCACAACAGACCGAATTTTTAATTCGAATGATGAGTTGGTGGACTGAGCAAAACAAACTGCAATGAAAGCCAACACATATTTGATCGTTAATCGGTATCAGAAATCAAGAACATCTGACCGTCGACCGTATGTTAGGCTTGCGACCATCTGGGATGAGGGTTCGACCCCTTATGAGCACTAGTTGGATATACTGGATCATCTTTATGCCATAGCCAACACTTTCAATTTCTGCGTGGTTTTAATTACACATTTAGGGTCGACCATTGTCCTTCCCCTATACTCTAACATGAATTGCACAGCTGGAATGCTATGTATTGGATTCATATCGGACCAACAACATTTCATACAGGTATACGATCGGTTCTTGATTATAATATATTTATTATTAATAATTGTTAATTATTATTTGTTTATTATTATTATTATTTAGGGTTTATTATTATTATGAATTATTTCGTTTTTCTTTTTTTTTTCTGGCATCTAAAGATGTTAGTAGGATGCCCGCTGCCTCCAATGTAGGTGCAATGGCAATATTATTGAAATATAAGTATCAGTAGGTGGGCATATCCTTATTATGAACGGTTCGCAGAATGGGTTAGGAGGTCACGAACATAATATCCAACACGAGATGCTGCTCATGTTGTTATTCCCTAGTTACTTAAAATTTTTTGTCCATTCTTTTATTATTATTTATGGAATATATTGACATTATTAAATCTGAGGGTTCATTTTTTAAATATATGATAAGGTTGCATCCTTCTCTTTATTAATAAATAAAAAGGTAGATAAAAAAATAAACAACAAAAACTTGAAAATAAATGAATAAAAACAAATATAAAAAAAAGTCCAGCTAAATAACATAAAAAACAACGTCCGAGTACAAAAGTCATACAACATACTAAGTGCTACGGTAATGCCTTGACAGTAGATCGGCAATCCTATCAAATTTCTCTTCTTTCCTGGCATCCTCTCTCCTAACCTCGCGGGCTATCAAATCTAACAGAGCCCTGTCAGGCATCGGGAGATCAACTGGAACGTGAAAGCCACGAGAAATATTCACTAGATTTTGTAGCCAAGGATGACTGCGAGGAAGGAACCACTGCATATAATCATCGGTGCAAGCACTAGGAGGAATAGCAGGTATACTGGTCTATGCCTCTTTCAATAGATGCGACGGTGCCTCAAGCAACAATGCTTCCACAAATAAGTTCCTGACAATGTACATCCTGTTGTTGGCGGGCCTGCTTGCCTCTTGAGATCGGATAGGGTGTGCAGGAATACACTGCCTGTACCCAAACTGTCTAACAACCCTGTCTGGTATGTACGGCTCAATAACATCAAAGTACGCAATGAACTCGTACTATGTGGATCCGCAGCAATCTCAAGTCTCCTACAGCCTGTACGGCGTCCATCTAACCTCCTCTGCTGACATCATATCCAACTGCAGTCGAATGTCTAATAGTTTATGCTTAGTTTTGCTGGATGTAAGGCCTACAGGACTGAATGTCCGATCTAACTGCAGGTACAAACATAGGAAAGTACATATAAATCCATGCCTAAATATTCAAATAAAAGAATATATAAATATTTATGAACAATATAACATGTAACACATATGATAAAATCCTAAACCCTAAATGTGATACCCCTAACCTTTCCACTAGGTCAACTGCGGCTGAGTAAGGTATCTGCAAGCCTCTCGGCACTAGACTATAAGTCCCAAAAAAAAAAATGAGAGCCCAACCCAGGGCAACACTAAAAGTATATACACAAAATATACAGCGGAAAAGCTTAAATAAACCTATTACCACTAGTTCGTCCCAAACACAAGATTTAAAAAAAAAAAAAAACTTCTTAAAACTGTTGCGATACAAAATAAGAGTCTTATACCAACAAAACCCTATAATAATATAAACAGAAGAACCTTACACTTGGCCCGAATGTAAGAAAAACAAAACATAATACGTGACAACCAAAGCATAAACATGTCCTTCTAGAGAAACATGGTCCAAGATTCCATGCCCGCAACTTCAACGACTTATCATACCTCTGTTTGTCCTGAGTTGATTTGAGGAGAAAACATGAAATGGAAAATGTGAGCGCGAACGCTCAGTGAGTTCACGTGTTTGTGTACATCTCAGTGATTTCTTTGAAATAATGATGATGCAATTTCACGAAACCATTTTTATGCAATATACTAAGAAAACATTTTATTTTAACAATACTAGACTTGAACCGGAATAAGGGTTTCGAGCAGCTGGGAAGTCTGAGCGAATCAAGACACATCAGGGCAGCTTCTACACCTCTATACAAAAATATATGTAATGCTACAATAGGGCTCAACGGACAAGGTCCGGATGCCAAAACGAGGTCATCGGAAACAAGTCTAGCATCTCGTAGTCAATACCATTCCAACACCGTACGAGCGCTCGATTACCAAACAACCGCTCTTCCCAAAACTGGTCAAAACATCAGGCTACAGATTCCTGGGCCACTTACCAAGTCTGCACTAGGACCAATCTCGGTGTCGAGTCCCTCCTGACTTTTCACTAGGCGGTCGAACCCCACCGCAATGCATGATGCGGTGTCCACGTAGACCGATTGGGCCACACTCTCTGTGGTCTATGCCTCTCTTCAAGTGGATCCACTCTCCCGAGTTTAAATCGTCCACGCCATCAGAAGAGGCCCTCGTACGGGGGACTAGCCACGTACAGTGCAATCCTCTGAAGTTTCCGAACACATCAACATAATCCAGAACTGTAACTCTGGTCAGAATGGGTTTTTTTCCCATGTGTTTACAAAAAAAAAAAAAAGGCCGCTTGACCGGCCGTCAAAATAGAATCAGGTCATGAATATTTAATAAAAATCTCCATCTGCCAGTTCACCACATGTTTATGTAAAATTCACATAATTATGCCAAATGTATACTCGTGCATGTCAAAATAGGGTAGCTCTTCGAAAACCAGAACATTTTTCCAACATATATGAATTTTTCCTAGAAAACCTGCTTACAGTCAAATCCTGCTTCACAACGATTATAAACTATCTTTTAAAAAACCACACCTATATGGAGCACGGCTCCTGTGCATCGCCTAAGAAAATAGGTAACACATTGTGGAGAACATCTCCGAAGGACATGCTAAATGTAGTAAAGATTTTCTAACAAATTCAGGAAACATACCTTACGAGGCCCGTAGTATTTACAACTATTAGAAAACAGGGTTTTATGGACTCACCTGGATGCAGCTCTGGTGCTATAGTCCTACAAAAACGACACCAACAACCATTTAAGTACAAATTCACAAGTTTCTATTCGTCTCCAAAAATATAAAAGATGGTAACTTCTTACGAATCTAGGATATAACTGCACGTATACTAATCTAATGAGCCTACACTATCCCATCATACTAAAATCATATAACCTACTAGTGATACCAAATATATATATTAACGCCACATACAAAAATAAGGAGTATATATATATATATATATCAAGATTAGTTACGCAAGTCAAGTGTACTAAAATTATACATACAAACCATAAGTGTTAACATCATTTTCTAGGGTCATTTATAAAAATACGTATCAAATTCATGAATGCTAAGTCTAGTTACAAAAGTTATATATAAAAATATATATAAAGTTATGTACTAAAATATATAGATAAACAAGACTTTATTTACTAAAATTATTTATATAAAAAGAAAATCCCATATATAAAAAATATATACATATATTTACCAACTATATATATTAAAATTATTAGCAACGATTATACATACCACAAACATGTATATATATAAAGTTATATATATTAAAATTATTTACAACAATCATACATATATATATTAAGACTTCATATCCTACAATTAGGTATAAATTCCCATGCATGCAAATATATAGATATGCAATACCTCAAATATACTTATATATATACAAGCTTCACATGAGGAAAAAATATACATATATATCAATATTTGAAATATGTATCTACAAATATGCATGCTAAGACCATGCATGTAAATATATATATATATATAAATACAAAGGTTATATATTCAAATTGTACATATAAACATATATCTAATGTATATAAATACTAAAACTAGACATGCAAAAATATATATACTACATATATATTTGAGAACATAAATAATTACGTGTACTAAATATATATATATATAAAAGAAAATACTTTAAAATTATTTATCAAAAATTTAGGTATATATATAAACCATTTTAGGTAAAAGAATTATACCAAGAAAATTAAATAAATAAGTTTATATAAAATTAAATAAGAGAAATCAACACAAAAATCAGAAATTAAACAAATCTTAACAAAATTATACTATTACTAAATGACTAAAAAAAAGAAAAAGATGGAGCAAGACACAAAATCAAAGTAGCAAAAAGAAAGGGGGAAAAAAAAAACAGAAAAAAACGACAGGAAGAAAAAAAAAACAGAAAAAGAAAACAAGGACAATAAGGGGAAAAAGAGAAAAGGGAAAAATAAATAAATACCTGTTGCTGCTGTGGGAAACCGAGAGGAGGAGGAGAGAAAAAAATTCAGCAACTTTCTCTCCCCTCATAACCCATATATATATATATATATATATATATAGGCATATCTAAGTGCATGCAAGATGCCAAGTGTCATGCTTGACAAGTAGCCATTAAATTTTCTTTTTAAAATCCCACCTAATAATAATAAATAAATAAAAATAATAATAAAAATCAAAATGAATAAAAAATTAGTATATCTCCACAAAAAGAAAATATACCACTTTAACCCTATATAAGACTACCAAGTATTCCAAACTGTTGAAAAGTACGTACCATAAATTCTTAGGTTTCAGTACGCTAGACCCCGTCTACTATGTTAACGTCACTCACCCTCTCAAGATTGCCCGAGTTGCTTACCGAGTGGGGCATTATACTAAACCACTTACATTTAAAAAATATAGACAAAAACATATATAACATATTATAAAAATAATTTATTATATGTTATATAGACATAACATGTAATAAGTATTAAAAAAATTTAATAAATAATAAAACAATTCACAACAAAAAAAAATAGAAATATAAATACCTCCTGTAGTGACCAGCACCCAGCCAACTCCTTTACATCCACGCGTGAGGCTTGACCAAGATTTCTGTACAGATATGCTAGCGTCGCAGCATCCTAAGCGAACTTCCCAGCCGATCTCACATCCTTCACCAAGGCCAAAGTCTAGACGGAACTATGTTACCACTCTTGTCAGTAAAGAAAGAGCTACCCAGCAAGTACTGTAGTTAACATGCAACTCTATCACTTCTGAACATAGTACTCCGCCTGCTAGTGGTTACATCAAACAGCTCTTGCCCATTTATACCGGCGCCGGTGAAGACTAATCCCATATCACTCTGGATAACAGCAACCAGCTGATCTCGTGATAAATATAGATCCACGGCCCAGCCATAAGCAGGAACACCAAGTATCAGCTCCACATCATGTAATGTAACCGTCATCTTCCTCCATGGTATGTGGAAGCTGTTTGTGTCCAGCTGCCACCTCTCAACAAAGGCCGATAATAGAGCCGAATTAGGGTGCTGGAACATGCACGAATGCAAGTGCATAAGATCTGTGTCGCTTGCCAAGGTCACAACATGTGATCAGTAAGGCTCCACCCTGTAAGTGCCATGTAACGTAACTGGCACTTCAATATACCACGATCTTAAAAAATAAAAAACCATCATTAAATATTTTATTTATATTACATAATAATCATAAAAAAATTTACATTTAATTTAAGTAATTGAGAAATTAGTGAAAATTAATTAACAAAATAAAAATAGTAAAAAAGTACCTGTCCACGCCGTATCGATCCAGCCACATGCCTCTTGTATGATGGGATTAGCTCCGGGTCAGCAGGACCTCCCTCGGCTGGCCCTGTCTGCTCCCAATCTGAAGCCTTCACCCTCTTCCTCTGAGTAGGATCTGGTACATCTCGAGCCTTATCAGGTCTTTTATTACGAGACCCTGTAATCTTACTCATTACCGACATAAAACTATCAGTCAACCCTTTACCTTTCCCGTGACATGTTCGCCCATCAGATCCACTAGCATAGGCCACAGGGACGGGCTGCTCCTTAGCTTCAGCATCCTCACTGTCATCGTCATCATCATCGTCACCATCATCATCATCCTCATCATCAACTCTCTCATGCACGAATGGAACCCTGGCAGACTCCTCGCCTAAACCCTATCAGCCTCAAGACCTAAATCTCCTAAATGCCACCTCCCAATGAAAGGCTCAGAAGATGAAACTCCACAATCTCTGGCAGTATAACCTTGAGTGCTGTATAAAGAGTCGGGCTGGACGGCACCAACCATCTGCTCAAAAAAACTCTGCCTCTAACTGCCTTGCATGACCACTAAACTCAGTCAAAGGCTCCTGAGCTAAAGATCTGTATGGAATATGTGGGCGTACAATAGGAGCAGCAAGGTACGGATCATACACTGCAGGTGGTGGCCGTGAATATGGATAGCAGATCCGTATGCCTCATAGGGTACGAGGGTGTGAGAAAGGTGTGATGGGTGGGGAAGTCGAGATCTAAAAGGTACAGGCGGTAGTTTGGTAGAAGACTCAAGTGCACCTGTATCATGGTAAAAACTAGCAGGAAGAAGGGTAGGTGTAGACGGGAGGTCAGATGTACTATGTCGCCCCCTCACGCCTCTAGACGAAGCTGTGACAGTGCGACTCTGCACTCAACCTGTCCTGTCTGTGATCGGACCTAAATCATCATCTCCTCTACAGCCGCTCGAACAAACCATCTATTATTTATTCAAACACAAGAATAAAAATATTTACACATTAGAACATTTCTTTTTTCCGTGTAACATTATTTTATTATTTATTCTTATTGGAAGAATGTTAGTGTTTCATTTCCACTATTTTATTTTATTTTATACTGTTTACTAATATTTCATTTTCACTATCATTATTTATTATTATTACTATTTACTACCTAAACCCTAAATCCAAAATCCTAAATTCTAAAATCTAAGGCAAAAAATAACGATCAATTCATATTAACCTTCAAATTGTTGAGCAATTACGTAACACATTTTCTCATTAAACACATAAATATAAAAAAAAAAAAACAGTTTCAAATATGTATAATTTATTCTACATATACAAATTAAATAACATTTATTATTAGTTTATTATTTATTCACGTGATGGATTTATTATTTCATATCTATTATTTTTTCCCTTTCTTACTATTAATAATTATGAACAAAAATATAAAAAAAATACAGAAGGTGACTTTCGCCTAGGCTGGCGAAAATCACTATGCATTTTCGCCCAGCCTGGCGAAAGTTCACAGGCATGACCGCCACCAGCAGCGAAAGTGACGGTGGACTTTTGCTTGACCGGGTGAAAGTGACAGTGGATTTTCGCCCAGGCCAGCGAAAGTCCACCTTTAGGGCATAAATTTTTCAATTTTTAAATTTCTATTTTTAAACAATTTAAAGCATATTTTCATGATCTAAACCGTTAAAATTATAAATAAATGAGTATAGATTGAAGAACTAACATTTTTTCTGAATTTCGACGGTCGGATCTTCCAATATCTGAGATTGAAGTGGAGAGTCCTTGAGAGAATTCAGAGAGCTTTTTCTAGAGAGAGGAAATGTCTATGAAAAAATGAAATTTTTTGAATTTTTTCAAGTTATCCTTATAGAATTTCGAATTGCACTTATTACCCCAAACAAAGTTTAAATGCCCATTAAAATTTGTATAATTAAAATCCCCCTTCCTATTCAACTACTAAATACGAGAGCTAAGAATGTTGTATCTTATAGTACATTAAAAAAAAAAAATGTTCATATTTTTAAAACTAATGAATGTGAGACGCAACTTTTAATGTTAATAAAAAATTTATTTGGGCATATAATTATCGAAATCAGAATATCTAATTGATACAGGAAACAAACCTTTGAAACTTTCTTTTTAAAATTAACCATTCTAAAATCAAATTGATAAAATTATTAATAAAAATATAAAAAAGTTATGAGTAATAAATTTCAAATTTATTACGAACATGCATTGTTTGTATTTCTTTCCCATTTCTAGCTCTTGTTTTTTCAATTTTGATCAACCATAACATGAAGAATTTCAAACTTTTCTAAATTGGAACTCCTCACATGGTTTCTAGCTTGATCTCACTTTCAATTGTTGTCATTTTTACCAAATTTGTTGTTGATGTGGAGAAAAATGAAGCAAATCCCACAAGTGGAAGTCAATTTCAAATTTATAGAGCACAATGAAATCACATGGCATTGGCCAAAATGTGGAAAAATCCAAAAGGAGATTTGTTAAGAAATGGAAAAAGCCACTAACCCTCAGAATGATTGAATGACTCTTATTGAGTGTGGAAGGCATCCTATTTCATATTACACAAAACACAAAATATTTGGTATCGAACAATAATGTATTGGATACTACTACTATCTATTACTCCATTTGTTTCACAATATAAACATTCTTTTTCATTTGCATACATATTAATTATTTTTAAATATAAAGATGTATAATGATTTCTAATAAAGAAATAGAGAATCAAATATATAATAAGAGAGAAACGGTGAAAATATGTTTTTTAAAAGTACAAAATATGTTATCTTAGACAACACTTTTTACCCGTAAAACTTTTAAAATAACAAAAGTTGAGACATCTCGACTCGACTGGAAGATTGGAAGTTCATATAAGTTTTTACTATTTTTTATAAAATTTATATCATCCTTTCATTAGAATTATACTTTTAATTTAATTGATATATAATATAACGTGACATGTTAAGAAAAATACTAATTTCATACATGAGAGAAATTCGCTGAATATTTTAGGGAGAGAGATTTTATACTTTAAAATGAATTAGCTAAATTAATATATATATATATATATATTTTTTTGTATACAAATGAAATATTTACTTTGTTAATTAATTTAAAGAAGAAAAAAATAATTTTGTTATCCAACAAGCAAGCTGGTCCTAGCTAGGAGGAAGGAAGAAAAAGGGCACGGACTAGTTGATGAAGAAAAGAAAGAAAAGAAGAAATGAGAGGGATTGGATTTTTGCTGACGTGGCCACGTGTAAATAAGGGCCCCGCAGATGGATATATGCATGCCACCCAGTTGAAGGAGGTCTGGACCAAGCTGGATTTGGGAAAGATGACGAGAAGCAAAAGAAAAAAAAAAAATCTATGAATTGGATTTTACAAAGTAGTGGGTGGCGTTTGCCGGGGGGGAAACAGTTGTATATTAGTGTCTCAAAGTCGCACTGGCGACGCGCTTTGGCCCCTTCTATTCTTCTATTTACAACTAGTTTAATATACTACAATCATATAAAACAAAATCTTTTACCACTCAAAAATCTTTTCTCGTCCAGAATAGAATGAAATATTTTTCTATTTCTGTATTTATAAGAAAAATACATAATAAAATGATAATTTATTTTTTATTTAAAAAAATTATTATTTTATGTGAAATGAAATAAAATTATATATAATATAACCTAAATGTCCTATACCATAAAATGTATTTTTTATATTCTATCTGATAGTAAAGCTCTGAAAAGAAAAACATTACATATTTCATTTGAATATAAAAGATTGAAAATAGTTATAAAACAAGTCCTTTTAAAGGTCTAATAAAATGAAGCATGATATATAAAAATTAATTAAACGTAATATATGTAATATATATTGTGGGTATAATAGTTTAATATGTTTTAAAATAATGCTCACTTTTCTTAGAAAGGTCTTTCCAACTTCTTCCTGGAAGGAATATTCCTACTTTAATTTGAATATCAAATACTGAAATGGAAAAAGTGTTGGAAAAACCATTCCATTCCACTCAATTCCCACATACCAAATATAACGCTAGAGTTGTAAACAGGTCTAAATTCGTTGGTTATATTACATCTCCTAATACACCCTCTAATATACTCATTTTATAATGATTTTATTAATATAGATCCTATACAATCAAAGATAAACCCTAAACTCTAAAACATAACCCCTAAAGGGGAATTAATACTAAATGAAATGTACTCAAGAATGTACTAGATAGTCCTGAGTGGGCCTAATTGGGTATAATATTCTTGGTATCAGATCTAACCTTTATAATAAAACATGGACCCAGATTCATGCTAGAATTCAGAACATATATATATTTTATAGACCACGACCCTATCATATAGGGTCTTAGATAGAATCTAGCTATACCCGTTTAAAATAGTTATTTTTTCTTTTTATTTTTTTTCTGCTATACCATATTTTTTATTTTTATTTTTTGGTTCATTAAGTGAGCCTAAAAACAAAATTTTCAATTTTATAACCTCTTTGACCTCCTTCAACAAATAAAAATTTTCAAATATCTTAAAATTTAAAAACACAACATTCTAATTGAAATTATTAAAAAGTTCAAGTACAAATACATTAATCCAATAAAATATGACCCCTAATTTAATACAATGCATTAATCAAAGTATTTGGAGTTACATTAAATGTATGTATAAAAATAAATTATAATATATAAATATATTATTATTTTATTTTAAAGAGTGAAAGGATATTATAATACTCTACCTAAACTCATTTAATAGAAGTTATTTAGGTCTAGATACAGGTCCAGGTCCGTGTGTATAAAATTTAAAATCTTACCCGCTATAAATTGATAGAGTTTGAATCGGGTACGAGTAAGACTTACCCGGTTTATAGCCCTACTTCTATCCCTCATGCACCAAGGTACAACTTACCTATACATATGTTAATACAAATAAAATATATCACATATAACTATATATATATATATGATAGTGTGGTAATAAAGACCAATGTTTCAAATCCTGGCATAGGCAGTATGAGAATTTTAACTTCTTTAATGTGGGGAGTGGATCCTTATGTAGACCAAGGTCTGGCCTCCATCTACAAGGCCGCTTAGTCATTATGATTTACATCTTCCACTTGAGTGTCACGTAGTCTGGTGGGAGTCCTGAGGGCGAAGAACTTTGCTTTTTGATAATATATCATATATAACTAATAGTTTATTAAAGAGTGAAATAAAGAAAGTGAATTAGATGATGTGGTCGATGGCTTTTTTTAGAAATAAAAGAAAATTATACATTATTAAAATCAAACAAAATAGCATAAACTACCTAAGGTGTATATATTTCTAATTTATTACTAAGTTATGTAAGAATTTAGAATAATCAAGATGGATTAAAATATTGCTACTTCCATTCAACACGAGAATATGATGTGTTTCGAACTCAGAACACGTAGTTTGATCATGAAGACTTCTACCACTAAATTAATACATAGCTACAATTTTTACCAATCTTATAAAATCACTTTATAAATATTAATGAATTGAACCATAAGAAAACTTGAATCTTAAATTAAAAGTTAATTTATAAACGTATATTTGAGACACATGTTAGAATTTTTTTTTATACAAGAAAAATATCATATATTATTAGTAAAGATTATATCATCAATAATTCTAATGTATAGACTCTAATGCGAAAGAATATAAACTATTGCATACTCTGTATAAATTGAAACTCCAACTTTTACATTGAGGGAAAAATTAAGGCTTAAATAAGAAAGAAGGATAATTTAAAAAGAAAAAAGTAAGCATTAAAAAAAGAGAAACTGACCCTAAATATCAATAAATTATTTTAATTATTTTATTTGTTTATAAATATTTATTTTATTTTTTTATACAATAAATTATTTTTGAATTACTTAAATGTCAAATCTTATAATCCATAATAAAGGAATTTGATAATCCAAATCACATAAATTATACGTGTCTTCATCCCAAAAGATATTTTTGTTCGTTTTTACTAATATAACTACAAATATGTGTAATTTACTTAAGTTATTTTATCGGATTCTATTATAAATAAGGAGATTTAATATTTATAATGAGAAAAAAATAATTTCTTGATAAAAAAATAAAATAAAAATTTATAAATAAATGAGAAAAATTAAAATAATTAATAAACATTTAACTGGATTGCTCTTTAAAAGAAGATGTAAATATGGTAAGAAATGGGGAGAGTGCTTTCATTCACTGAACACAAACATTTTTATTTAAAATGAGGTTGTGCTTTACATGTCCAAGAACAAAAACCAAATTGGGAGGCGATCGATCGGTACATGCGCTCACTCTTAATTAATCTGAATTTCATTTACAGAGTAATAAAAAATTTTACATTTATTCAAAAAACATTTTAAAATTTAACATAAACTATTTTTAATATACCATCACATCACATCACATCACATATAGAATTGAACTTATAACTTCACATTAACAATAACAACTCGCGTAACCACCACTTGAAGACATGGCTGTAGTTGGAGACCTTCGCCTTCAATTTTAATGCACTGCTTTATGTGCCCCGATTATTGAGAATTTTGGTCTGGTGCTCATATCAAAGTAAAAGGATTTTAATAGTTTTTTAGTTATCTCAAATATATATTGTTTAGTTGTTAGATTAATATTGTCAATTCACGAACAATTAATAGTTAATAAATAATTTTTCACACAAATAATTAACGAATAGTTACTCAAATAAGAACATGAAAAATTTTAACCTTCAGCTATTAATTCAATAAATAAAAAGTTGTTCAACACGTGCTCAAGCAAAATCTCATTAATGCATTAACATTTTATAATTCAGTTTTTCTTTTTTTTTTGTCATTTTTAATACTTGGGACAAATACAATTCTTTTTTCAATTTTAAAGTTAAAATATAAGAGTGTATTTAAATTGAATTAAAACTAAATATATATATATATATTTGCTTTAAAATCTAAATTATCTCTCATAACTAATTTACTTTTTATGAATTTAAAAACAAAAAATCTCTACTATGTGTTATTAGTTGGGGGATATAAATGGATTCATTAATTCCTTTAAAAAATAATAATAAAAGGATTCATTAATTGTCTATCAATTTTCATTTTCTTTTTGTTTTTTGAATGGTCATTCCTAGCTAGCTAGTATAATTTAGTGTAAGCCCTTATGTTGCCCTTTACCAAATGATATGCGTCCCCAACCACAAAATTCACCTGCCCCAAGTAGAGAAACGGGTCCTCCTCTTGACCCACCCTGCTCTTGGATTGTTCTTCAACTTTTATTTATTTAATTTTTTTGAAGAATCAGTAAAGTTAGTCCCAAAAATATTTAAATTATTTCAGCTTTGTCTTAAAACCTTTTTTTTTTTCTATAATACTAGTCCGAAAGTTATTTTCCCTTAAAAAATATTGGTCTTATAATCATTTTTAGAATACAATATGTCATATTTTCATATGTTCCACATGTACACACCAATCAAAAGAAGATTGACAATCCTTTACTTTTTCTTATATACGCATCACTGTACTTATATTTTTCTTCTATTTTATCTTATTCGGTAAATTTAAGACAAAAAAATTAGAAATTAATAATTTTTTTCTTGATCGATAACATATATTAGTGGCATGTTTGTCAAAATCCATCCGAAAAAAAGTCATAAGAACTAATGTTTTTTAAAGAAAATAGACTAACTTAATGCGAACTCAATAATTTTTAGACGATTTTTCCTTTTTTTTAGAATTTTTTTGGATATTAAACTTATCTTAAACAAGAGAAATTATATGATCTTACCATTCAATTAATGAGCACAAGAAGTAAATCAACAATAATAAGGAAGAAAAAGTAAATCAACAAAAAATGGATGTTTTTTAGACCACAACTATTAGTGACAATTTTTCTACTTAATACCGTATTTAAAAACAAAGTTACAAAACTAGATGAACAATATCACTTGTCTTCATCTAACAAATGAATAAATTTAATAATCTACGTTAGAAGTAAAGGTGTAATTTTACTGAACAAAACGAATTGGTTGTAAATGAACCAAACTGTTCTGTGTAGGGGTGTAAATTTGCCGAACAAAAAAATGAGAGGTAAATAAATCAAGTTGTTCGTGAGCTGCACAATTAAAATTCAATTTGAGTTTGCAGCTCAAGTTTGCTCGCTAAGTAAACGAGCCAAGTTTGAACCTCTGACTTTGTGACTAATCTATCGAGCCATTATATATATTTTATTTTATTTTAATTATTATATATAATATAATTTTTTTTAAAAATCGAATTCGAGCTCGAATTCAATACAAGTAGTTGAGTTGGAACTCGAGCCAAAATTAATAAACTCGATCAAGCTGATTAAAAAAAGTCGAACCAAGTTCGATCCAAAATTAGTGTGAGAGCTAAAGTTCGATTCGTTTACCCCCTAGTTAGAAAAAGAAAAGACAACATAATAATTCTTGGAGACACTCATTCATAAGCCAAAATTAATGATGCAAAATAATTGAAAATGTCAAATATCTATGTTAACATTATTATTATTATTATTATTATTATTATTATTATTATTATTATTATTATTATTATTATTATTATTATTATGTCAAGAAAAAGCCAGAATTATTAGCAGGCAGCTGCATTCCTTCATATCAGCAGCCAGCCACTGCTGATATAGGATTGTGAACAACTGTAAGTAGAAATAACAGCAGCAAATGCTCAACAAGAATGAAAAAAAAAAAATGTGCAAAGAGAAACAACAGCAGCAAATGGCAGGACATATATATATATATATATATATTGTCAATGGTTTTTCTCTCTCTCTCTCTCTCTCTCTCTCTCTCTCTCTCTCTCATTCCCGGTTTTCAATACTTTTACAACCAAATACAGAAGAAAAATCAAGAAATAAAAAAAATTAAAAAAAAAAAAAAAAAGAATCAAGGAACACTATGTTTGTGTGTGTAACTCTCACTCATCAGTGGGACTCCAAAAAATTTCAAGATCACCACTGGACAGCACAGGACACTCACTCTCTGGTTCCTCACTTCAGCCCTTTTTTTCTTTCTTTCTATACCCCTATCAAGTATTCACAAACCAAATAAAAAGAAAGAAAAAAAGTCACACAGCTCTTATCTCTCAGGATGGATGGATGGATGGATCACCTGCTGCATGCATATCAATAATGCTTTTTCTCATTTTCCACTCCCCTGTTTTCGCTTCCCATCAGAAGAAGAAACTGGTTGTTTTCCAGCCTTTGGTATTGGCGACGTATACCCACCACTTGAAAGTCTCCTTGTTGGTGGAGTAGGTATTAAACTCCTAAGGTCAAATTGTATTCAGATATAGAAAGGTTAAAATGATAAAATCTCAAGAACTAAATACAATAATAGTATGTTTAAGGGAAATGTAATGTTTCAAGTGACTGCGAAATCAAGGGTTGAAAATACCGGATTTACAAGTTGTTGAAACTTGGCAATACTTGAAACTAAAGAAGAACAAAACATGAGTTATTAACAATGTACCTTGTCTCGGGACTCTTTCTGTGCTTTGGGCTTGGTTTCCTCAATTTTGATGCATTGCCATTTGTTGGAACATTAGTAACCTTGTTATGAACATTATTGGGTTGCCAAAGGAAGTCAGGCTCAGAAGAATCACTTGTTGTGGCATCAGGGGCATCAGGGTCATCAGAATCATCAGGAGTTGCCGTGAGAGATCGAGTATTCTGTCTCTGAAAAAACATATCAGGCGACTGTCGACCATCTTCTTCCCATCCTAGAATATTGCCTCCTCTTCTTTCGAGTTCTTGCTTGTTAATCATGATTTTATCCACCCAATCACTAGAGACTGATTCTTTCTCAAAATCCTTTAAATCAGGACTACTACTAGCAGCAGGTGGCCAGGGAGGTGAGCTCATTAATAACTCTTGGAGATCTAAGCTTTGCCTTCTTGGTTTTGATCCAGAGTTATTCCTAATCTGCATAGGAAATTCAAAATTTTCAACTCTCATTTGAAGTATCCTAACCAGAGAGGCCACCATGAGTAGTTAATACATAAACAGAAAAGAAAATAATTTGCTTTGCAAAAAATTTAACATATGCAAGTCTATTAATGATTATCTTAGTAACAGACCTGTACTGACCTTGCAATGAATCAAGCTGAAATATTACCTAATAGTCAGAGTAATAATATACAAGAAAGGTTTTTTGGATTCCTACCTCTATACTGTCTGTATCTTCTATACCTCCATAACGTGGAAGTGAAGGTGAGGAAGAACCGGAAGACCTCAACCTCGGTGCAGGGCTGCTTGATCTGGAATTGGGACGGGGAGCTGGTTCTCCTTCTTTTCTTGCCAAGGCAGCCTTAAGTGTTGCAATCTGAAGAAAAAGCTAAATGATAAATATCCTTGAAAACCAAATTGTGAAACAAAATCACATAAAGGAAAGAACAAATCTAGAGGACAAGGATGAGAACAGTGGCAGCTCCTACAAAAAGTATAATTAAGGAAACGAAAAGTATATATGTTTATCAAACTTGATTGATTCTTAAGAGGTACATTATTGTAAAGACCTGTTCTTTCAGCTCCTTCACATCAGCACTGTCTTTGTTTGCTCGAGCAGCACCAAGCTCAACAGAAGAAACCCTTTCAGCAAATTTAAGAGTGCTGATTGTTTCTCCAATAGCATCATGCTCCGGGCTGATGTGTACAAACATTAGTGTCTTTGCCTGCCCACCTAAAAGATGAAACAAGTGTCACTATTCCTGTATCCAACTCAAAAAGAGCTTCAATAGAATAATAAAATATCCCAGATATGTATTACCTAATGAATCTTGTAGCAACTGTGTGAGTTTACTATTCCTATATGGAACATGAGTATTCTTCTGGGCAAGAGAAGCAATTACATCCCCTAAAGCAGAAAGAGATTTGTTTATATGTTGAGCCTCTTTCAGCCTTTCTCCTACAGCCTCAGATTTATCAACTCTTTCACTTCCTGCCAGGTCTACTAGATGCATAGAACCGCGAAGAACTGTATTGGAAGCCAAATCTCTTCCTTGAACATGAACGGTGAGGCAACTGCAAATATAGTGTAGATCAAGCAAGGTAAGGGACATCTAAGAACAGAAAAGCTACTTCTCCTAAACATCATGTCATAGCATTTCCTTCCAAGAGTAATTTGTTAATATAATTCTTTTTCCTTCTGAAACATACAAAATAAGGAAAAAATGTGCAGCTCAAGATGATAGTTGATAAATGTTGCATTCCAACATCCAACAGGAAAAGAGGGAAGAAATAAAGCTGCTAATTGGTTAATAAGACATAAGTGGAGCTCAAGATGCTATTTCATAAAAGTTGCATTCAAGCATTCAACAGGAAAAGAGGGGGGAACTAAAGCTGATGATTCGTTATAAGTAATACCTGTGAGAGCGACTACTGCGAATATTCATTGCTGTAGAACCCACTGAACGGTTCTTATGGCCGAGGTTCATCAGATAAATAACATCTGAAGTAGATTTAACTGGTACAGTATTTGCATCTGGAACATTCAGACCTTTTTGAGAGCTATTTCGAATTTCTAACGTGCTTAGGAGTTAAGGACATCAATAGTTCAAACTATACAGTAAAAAAACACACATTAAAATGAAGACATAAGCAGTTTGTTTTAAGGATATCTTTTGTTTTGACCATCTGTTGCAAGAAGATCCTTAACTTGCTCATTGTAAATTTCAAGCATCTGAACAGAGATTTCATAAGAAATGGTGTCTTTTCTCTGTTCTGAGAGGAGAAATAAGTCTCTCAGCGCCCTGTAGTTCACGCCCATGGTCTCCTCCTTAAGATCATCAGGCCCCGTCTACAGAGAAGAAGTGGATAGAATTCAAAAACAATTCAAGAACAGCATCATAAGTGTATGCATTGAGTTCCTCTTCACTAAAATAATCACAATTCCCTGAAGAACCCCTTACCATCGTATGGGTTTTCCCAGACCCTGTTTGGCCATAAGCGAATATGCACACATTGTAACCATCAAGGACAGATCGAATCAAAGGCTGGGTGTCTGCAAATACTTCCTCTGTAGGTTTTGGAACAAGTGAAATCACCAAAAAAAAAAAAAAAGGAAAAGGAGAAGAAAGAAGAGTTAGTGGTCAAAGGAAATTATGTTAGCAGAGTACTCATGAACAGAAAATGTGAATCAGGAACCTTAATGACCTTGGCTTGCAGCAGGACCAAAAACCTTGTTGAAAGTAAATGACTTCCTTCCCTCTTTTCCATATTTTGAAGGCGTAATTATTGTGATACTCCCTTCATCTACATGATCCACAGCACTAAGACCACTTGCTTTCCCAGGTAAGAAAGGTCTTACTCGACAATATACCCTAATGTTTCCTGTATGAACATATAGAATTAAGCATGTTAATGTTTCCAGGAATAATGAACATCTCAAAGCAAGAGGATTACTATACATGTTACTTCATCAGATTACCTCTGAGGTCTTGCACTAGATTGTATAATTTTCTGTTTTCCTCAAGAACTCTCTTGTATCCTGAAGCAGCATTAGCCAAGCCACTTAGATGTGCACCTGCAAGGCAGATTGAAGCAGTGAGTCAAAAGTGCCTACAATCTCCATCGGAGAAAACAAAAGAAATGTTGAGTTGTACCTAGATTGCAGACTTCTTCATAATACTTCATTTGCAGAAACTTCAGGTCTGCTTTTGCAGTTTGAAGGACATATTTCAATTCCTACAAATACAAAATTAGTTAGATCGCCGTATATTATATCATTATGATGTATAATTAGTTAGGGCAGTTTACTTGGCTGCAGAGTACCTGGATTTCTTTATGCTGTTGTTCAACCAGCAACAGCTGCCTTGTGGTCTGGCTTCTACGTTGATCATCATAAGACTCTTTCTGATTGTTGCAATCTTCAATTACTGTTTGTGAGGTAGCCACATCTTCCATGCCATCATAAGACTCTTTCTGATTGTCGCAATCTTCTTTCATTTGTGAGGTAGCCACATCTTCCTCCTAAATAAATAAAACAGAAACAAAACTGTGAAATGGCTTCCATAGTATAATTTCATAATGTACAAAATGCCAAGATAATCTAAAGAGATGGCATCTAATTTCAAGTGGAGCACTAAATACTGTGACATACACATACCTCCTCCACTGGAGCAGCTTCTTCTGAGAGAAATTCATTTAGACCTGGACCATCCGCATCATTGCTAACCACTTTTATCTGTTAAATTGCCAATAGATGAAAATGAATTTAGAATTATATGATCAGAAAAATGGAAATTAACAGAAAAATGATTTTCATTCATGGGGTGAACACTGGACAACACGAAAACTTCAGGAGAGTATTATGGTTATCATACTGACATTATGCAGTTATCACATTCACTTTACCTGTCCAGTTTGGCTTGCCATCCGCCGGTCACACTCTTCTAGAACTTTGTTTAGCATGCTTTCAACAATCTGAAAGAAACAGAAGAAATTTTTGCCTCATGATAGAGATTTAGAAAAATGAATTTAATGATCAGAGTCCAAGCGGAAGAAGAAGGCCAGAAGCCATCCTTCACCATGGGAAAATGCAATCTACAACATTTATTGACATGAGCTTCATTTTTACGTTTTAATGAATGAAGGAGAGCGGACCAGAGCGATGGATATTCTCCATACAAATACCAAAACCAGCAATCCAAATTATAATATGTTGATAAAAATGTCAAGGGCTGTTGGTGTGGGAAGAACCTCTTGATTACCCAATCTGGAGAGACCAAATACTATCATACTAAAAAGTTGAGAGACAACAGAGACATGAAAACAACCATACCATCATTCAGAATTACATGCTTGAACCCCTCTTTTTTGTGGTCAGAGGAGCATGTTTTGCCTATAGAAATAAGATGTACAATATAATTGGTGATTCCAATTTCCGTTGCTCTACGTGGGAGTAAAAGGAAATAATGCATATCTACTAATAGACTAAACAGATCAAGACCCTTCTTCTGCAAATACTTAGATAACCAAGGAAAACAATCTTTCTATGGCTTACAGTTGGAATATCTTCTTGCTTCCTATCTGAAAGAAGCAGCCGAACTAGTGCATTCAAGGAATGAGAGTTCACCTGCAAATGTAAATGTAAATATATTTCATTTGATCTAATAAAAGACTACAACTTATATTTGACAAAATAAAAGTACCAACCATTATGCTACTTTCTTGTCCGAAATCACTGAATGAGTGCCGCTCACTACATGAACCATCGAGAGACCTTTCACCAATTGAAGAAGTCCTCGATAATGAATTCATGAAGGGTTCAGAATTTTTTCTTACAACTTGCTTTGCAGATGGAACAGGTTTCACATTTCCACCAAATTTCCACGATCCTGTCCCACCGCCTTGTTTCCATTCACCATATGATTTCAGTGCCAGTACACAATTTACTACTCTTGAGGTTTTGCCTCCCTAGAAATTGAAAAGACATGCAAAGGTTATCTTGTAAAACTAGGAAAACATTTGAATTGTGTGCATACAATTCGATTATTCAATTTCAGTTATTCACTCATAATGTCCTTCATAGATGCACTATAAAGTTTAAATTGCCAACATTGCAACAACAATTGACATACCTGTTCCAAATCAGAGGCTTCAAAAGTAGGAAGACCCATTTCCTCTATAGCTACAAGAAAGTTTCTAACATTTTCAAAGTACTGATATGCCGAAAGAGCTGCTCCATCAGGAATAAGAACAGAATCACAAGGCATCTCAACTACCTAAAGGCAAAAAGTCCAGTACATACTCATCAAGCAGATTGAAATCTACAAATAATGAATCAAAGTTAAGTGAAGAGGCTCTGTCTAAGCATACTTTTGCCACAGCACCCGGTTGAACCTTGTTAAGAACATTACAAAGTATTATCCCACTTCGCAATGCAAGTCTAAACCCTTCTTCTGAAGGCTCAGCTGGTAAGTCTTTGCCACCCACAACTCCAACAGTCTTCCTTAACCATCCAGCAGCTTCATATCTCCTCAATGCTGTGAAGATACTCCAATATTAAACATTCTTTCATGTATTATTGACACTAAAGCAAAAAAGCAAGAGAAAAGAAAAAGGCAAAAAAGAAAATCCAAATTCTAACAACCAAAATCAGTAATGTCGAAAATTCAAGCAAAAACATTCTCCTCAATTAGTTTGAGTTATACAGACAATATAGATACATAATTTGAAGAATTGAATTCAACTGTTAAATATAGAACTGAATTCAACATTTTGCATCGCATCACATCACCACTTTCTTAATCAATAGGCCTTAAATTTTCTCAAGCAATATAACCCCAGAAAAACAAATGATTAAAATGTAATGAAGATAATAAAAACACAGATCAAAGCAGGAAAAAAAAATTAACAAAGAGAAGGACATTAATGAATAAACGATCATACAAGCTTCTTCAGCCATTCTTGAAGCCAAATCAATGTCACTCAGCCTCTTTGATTGTTGTTGAAGGACATCCTCCACCACAGACGCAAAAGAAAACTGCATTATTCCCTCTGAAGCCATTTTTCAAACACACAAGATCAAAAAAAAAAAAAAAAAGAAAAAGAAAAAAAAAACCCAAAACCCAGAATTCTTCAAGAATCCCAAACTTTCATCAACCCAATACTCCAAACCAACCAAAATGCATGTAAACGTATGAAACGATTCCCGCAATGTTTCCTTGTGTTTCTGTACGAAACGAATATATATAGTACAAAAAATAACAGGGGATTCTGACAGGAACAATACGAATTGAAGAGGTTGGGAAATGGAGGACCAATTATAACAGGAGAGGAGAGAGAATGTTCTTTTGTTTAATTGGAAATTCTCTCCCCTGCAATGGCGAATGTTCCCTTTCTTTTTTCTTCTTCCTTTTTCAATTGCTTCTTTATTATTTTTTTTCAAAATGTTTTCTTTGTTTGTTCAATGGGAGAAATGGAGAAGAAAATAGAATACCAGTTACCCGAAGCTAATTCCTAACCTTGCGGTTCGGACACTCTGCGGTTTATATTTCGCTCTCGCGGAAACAGAGAGGGAGCGCCAATTCCAGTTATTTCATATTTTTTTGTTCCCAAACTGCCCTTCAGACTGTTTTTTTTTTTTTCCTTTTTTCAGGCCTGCCTTATTTTATAAAGGAAGTTATGTATTTATTACAAAAAAAATATACCAGAAAGGAAACAGCTTTTACTATGATGGAGATTTTGGGTTCGAAATTAATTAGAATATTGTCTTAAGAGGAAATTAATATAGTATAATGAATTCTAGTTGACGTCTTTAGATTATTAAGACAGAATTAAAGAATTTCAAAATTTTATCATGCACAAATAGTAGGTATTTTACTAATATTACTCGGAAAACAAAATATATAGAATCATATAAGTCTAATTCTTAAATAAAATCATAAAGATTTTTTCCGAATTACATATGACTCGAATTTAGCACTGCTCATTTTACATGTCAAGTGAAAGTACTTAATCGAGTCATTAAACCACACGCCTCCTCTTATTGGAATTATATTTAAGGCATTACAATATGTTGTTACATCAATGACTTCACTTTATAAAATGAACTACTTTAGATATAATTAAATTTTCTAATAGAATTGGAATGCTTTTTTCTTTTTTGAAAGAGGGAATTGGAGTACTTTTAGTTTTGGAAAATCATTTTCAAAACCCTATATATTCCTTTAAAAAAATGCTATATATAAATATGTAATAGAAATATAAATAAGATGGAAATATTATAATGATTGCAAATAATACGGAGGGAATTTTTTTTTTTCATCATAAACAAAGAATATAATATAAAATGAACGCCTTTACTTTGATTCAAAGGCTCAAACATGTAAACATGATTTCATTAACCAATCTAATTATAATGCTTAGCCCCAACTTAATTAATGCAATAAACCATCATAGAGATTAATTAACCGCTTCACTATCTTGATTCAAACAACGTTCATTTCTTTATTCATAAAATTAAGTTGGTATCATTAATTTGATGGTTGCGATACGACCAATGGTTCGGAATAGTAATATAATACAAAGAGAAACAATATAGAGAAAGAAAAATTCAAGAGAAAAAAATTAAAATTAAAAAATCAAGTCTTAATTGTCTTATTAATATGTACTCAAATTTGAGAGGTTACATAATCCTATAAAAAGATCTAACTAAATCAATTAGTTCTCTTCAGGAACCTATTTGGACATTCACTATATATATATATATATATATTAATTTCATAACACTCTCCCTTAAATGTCCATAACATAAATAATATGCCTCTTTAAAAGCTTATTGAAAAAAAAAATCATGTGGGAGAAAAGGAAAATGAGTACATTATTCATTTATATTTTATATACTCTCCTGTTTAAAATATCATTAAACTAATAAATTTGTATGTTTTAGTAAATAAATCTTCAAGATTATATATCATATTTGATCCGTATTATTGCACATTAATTTAACATTTTTAATAAAGAAATTTTGTGAAATTTATTTTGTCATATTTTTCTGAATATACCCTCAAATTTCACAACTCAATAATATAGTTGTAATTTCATCCTTTTAGAATACGATATAAATATCTCGGAATTAATTATTAACAATGAGCATACATTTTCTCAGCAATCCACATAACAATTTAAAACTTCAACATAGTTGAAAGAGTGGCTGCTATATAAATTATATTATATCACATATATATAACTTGTTAGTTTGAGAGTGCATCTTTTGTGGATCATATAATTAAGAAACTTGTTTTATCCATCTCATCAAAGGTTGGATTTTCTCTATAATTCGAGAATAATTATCTTTGGAAAATATTGTAGGACAACAATAATATCTTTTCAAAAGTCATATAAAGAAGAAATATGTATCATTTGCAGAAAGTTATGGTACTTCAGAACAAATAAATATCAATTACCTTCTTATCTATAAATATGTGGTATTTACCTACATTTTATAATCGAATGACAATTGGATGATAATGTGCAATATAATATATTCATGTAAAACTTATATAAATAGATAAAGAATTTCCATGTTCGAGATGTTCAATTTGTAAATCAAGACAAAATCTTAAAATACTTACTTCAAATATTTGCTTGCTTGTCATAAACTCTCCTGGATGAATATTTCAAATATTTAATTATTTCACTAAAGAACATTTATAAATAAAAGGTCGATCACGCTTTAGGCATGATTGAACATTGCTAATTATAAGACCTATGTCCTACTGGGACATTTATAAAAGCATCCACAAATTCAATTTTGTAACACTTCCAGAGTTAAAAAAAATCAGGTAAATTTGCAACTTCTAGCAAATAAATAACATATAGAACTTCTAGTTCACGAATATTTATAAATAGATCAACATATTTCAATGTTAACATGACATTTAGATTCTAATTTTTCTCCCCCTAATGTGGAGAACATTAAAAATTATTAAATAATCATAAAAGACAAGTATAACAAAATTTAAGAGAACTTTATGGCTATATAGTGGATTTTAATTTTATATACTTATAACAATCACTAAGACAATAATGTTATGTTCTTCATGAACAATTCACTTACATGCTTCAGGCATATCTATCGAGTTCTTCAAGGACTTGAAATAAATTCTTAGAGTTTAGTGCGCTATCATCTAAAACTCAATCCACCACCAAAAAATATTATTTCTTCGTATCAATATTACCAGGACTTTACGAAAAAGCTTATATTATAACTTATATAAGTTCGACTATATTAATTAATTCTTATCCTTCTGGGATTACACTTCGTGTATAATTCCTTCAAAGAATATATGTACACTTCAAGTGTACTTAATAATTGTGCGGAATTTTCATAATTTCCATGCAAACTTTTATATTATATTTTAGCCAAATATCTCTAATGTATTAGAATCTCGAGTCTGCAGACTTTGATTGAAGATCCTCATTCTAATATATCATATGCACATAAATATCGTCGATGTTTTGTACTATTTTATAATTCCATATATTTATATCAAGACATGTACAATGAGATATCATAATTATTATGACTTCAAGTGCTTAAATTTCTTTTGGAAATAATCATAAAGTCATGTCATTAAAAATTCGGCTAGAATTTTCATCTCCTCGACTTAACCACATAAGACTATCTTAAATTAGTGCTCACTTATATATGCGAGGATTTTGTTGGAATCAATTTATTTTACTAAATTTTACATGTGTCTCAAAATTATAAGTAGTGATAGACTGTCCTTCGGGGACATTAAATAATAGGAGTATTCTATGTCGAATTTTATTTTATTAATAAATATGGATGGCTAATTAACTTTTGAACTTCTTGTTCAAATTATCTTTTATATGAGGATCAAAATGGGAAACATAACTTTGACTTTATCCGACTATATAATTTCTCTTCTGTTCAATATCCATCTTAAATATATTACGGTAGAATAATTTATTTATATAGTGCATATATAAATATTAGATGGAAAATATTAGTTTTTCACCATGAACCAATTATAACAAGAAGAATTTAATTAAAATAATATGTTGGCGAAATACGAATAAGTACTACAAAATATACATTCATTAACTCAAGACACTTATGGTTCTACAAAACTGTTTACTATGTCTATGAAGATATTTTGCAGGAATGTTCGATATTATACAAATATTGTAACATCATCAATACCATTAGGACAAATTATGTTAATAGGAGAATCTAAAATAGGAGCTCATTATCTTGCAAAACTTAGCTTGCAAGTCAACAGTAATATATATTACCATGTGTTGATGCATCGACTATATATTCTCCGAAAACACATTCAACCCTAAATAGATATTGATGATTTTATAAAATTAATTTGCCCTAAAAATTAGTAGTACAAATAAACTCTGTTTAATCAGGGATTTCTGGTTCCATAAAAATATTATCACAAATTGTTATAACAATTCGTATTTTAATGATCTAGGGCAGTGCAATCGGTCATGCCAATATTTAATATTTTTGAATTAATAAACTTCAAGTTTACTCAATGATGCATTACAATTGCATCAATTTAGTGAATTATAAAACTATATGGGGAGAAATAGTAATTTTATTTAATTCACATTTATTTTATAACTCATGATAGTATAACATAATTATCATGTGACCTCCTAGGTTAATTTACTCTTCTAGAGCCTTTAAATAATTAGTTCTTCTAAAACTTTCTCTTAACTAACTTTCTATGTCTTTAGTAAATAGGCTTTCTAGAACTTTAATTAGTTATCTGCTAGATATTATAGATATCTTATAGATATTTAGGTTTTTTGAAAATGTTAAAATATTAGCTCTTCTGAAGCATTTTATTAATTAGCTCTTGGGGAGCTTTAATTTTAATCTACTAGCTCTTCTGGAGCTTTCTATTAATTAATTCTTCTATGGTTATACTACCTTTCATTCTCCCAATATATATATATATATATATTTCGTTATTCTTGAATATATAATAAATCAAGGGCATATATAATAGGCAAAAACTCACATAAAATCAATAAACAAAAGTAATTTATTTTCTCTAATTATTTCAAGAATTTGGCTACATTAACAAGTCTATATATTAATAGACGTGATTAATATATGAAATCAATAATAGCCTAACATACAAGATATTTAAAATTCCATTTGACGTACTATGGGTACGCAACCAACTCTTTTTTATATTGTATCAATGATTTTTCTTTGGGATTATAAATTCCCTTTTCTTTTCTCATTATTATCACTTCTGGTGATAATTTAGATATTATGCTCATGAGTCATAATAATGACACATGATTATAAATAATTGTAATCATGAATATAACATATTATAGAAATAAAATATCTAATTGCATTCGCTTCCGGGAATCACATAAAATTATTAGAATATCATAATATTCCATCAACAATGACTCAATCCTTTACTCAGTCTCAAAAAGTGATCAATACATTGAGATATTTTCTCTCAATGTTGCTACTATTGGAGCATAATTGAGATATATATGATGAAATATTATCTTCATATTATTTTAATTGAGAAAGAATTTAGATCAAATATAATATTACATAAATTAATGAGAAAAGAAATCTTTATAATCGTGATATCTCTTTTATTGTTACGTTCAGGACTCATTATATGAAGATGGATTTCTACAAGAATCCATAATAAAAATATTTTATCTTTCCATGGCATCAATTCATATATTAAAAGTAAATATAAAACAAAAAAAAAAAAAGATTTGATTTTTCTTACCTCAAAAAACTTAAAGAATCTTTGACCTCTTCCCGAGCAATCCGCTTCAAGTGGAGTCTATCTCTCTTCTATCAGTTGTTATGTTTCATCTTTGGCGGAAGCAAGAAATTCCCCTCTAAAAGAATGTGTTCTACACTACACCTGCAAAAGTAAATCGATGCTAAGCAAGCATATCTTCAAAGTTTCTAAAATTAAACATGGCATGTAAAGGGATTCCCTTATAATCCAAACATAGAAACTTTTGTGACATTCACGAGAATTATTTAGCACCTCAAAGCATTAGTTTGGAATTAAATTGTGATAATTGAGATTACTCAAAATGAAAGATTCAAAAATTGGTTATAGCGTACCAAAGCATATGGAAACTACAGTTCAGAAACACTTACTTATCCATTCTGCTGTTCGGAATTGCATTGGTCTCATCTTGCATTGCATTGAAGGGATCTTGAGAATGTGAGAGAGTCCAATATTTTTGTTCTTCTCTTTCCCACTACTTGAATTTTTTATTTTCTATTTATATAATTCTTTTTGATTGGTTTAATGTTTGATATGTTAGGAAGGTTATTTTATGAATGAGGTAATGTTAGAAAATAGAGATGATTTATATAGAGTTTGAATTAAATTCTGAAAATATTCATTATAAACCTCCCAAATTTGATTTTGTTTTTGTAATGTAGCACTACATTGAGTTTGAAAGGTTCATTTTGTGTCTGTATTTTGGTGTGTAATAGTTTTTATCCAAAAACTAATTTTAAATCTAAACCATGCTTTTATTATTTTGTTCGTTTGTCATTTGGGATATGGATAATTGTTGGGCAATGTTATAAGTGTAAGCTTTTCCTCAGCTTTCAACTTGATAGCTTGTTAATACTTTGGAAACTGTAGAATGCAAAATATTAGTTCTGCTTATTTTGTTTGATTGGCTATTATATGATATGAGAGCAACAAATCTTTATTTATTGATAAACAGACCATATTATTTGTTTGTAATTTTCGTAGAAGGTAGGTAGGGGGAATCCACTTTTATACATGTTAGTTTAGAACTCTACCTAACTCTTTTACCAAAAGGTTGGAAAGAGGAAGAGGTAAGTATAGAAAATGTTTTAGGATCAGTTAAGATGCTTAGTTGAATTGTCTTTAAAGTCGTGGTTTATATATATATATATATATATATAGAGAGAGAGAGAGAGAGAGAGAGAGAGAGAGAGAGAGAGAGAGAGAGAGAGAGAGAGAGAGAGAGAGAGAGAGAGAGAGAGAGTGTGTGTGTGTGTGATACCCCTAACCCTGCCACTAGGTCAATTGCGGCTGAGTAAGGTATCTGCGTGCCTCTCGGCACTAGACTATAAGTCCCAAGAACGAGAGCCCAACCCCGGGGCAACACTAAGAGTATATACACAAAATATGCAGTGGAAAAACTTAAATAAACCTGTTACCACTAGTTCGTCACAAACACAAGATTTCAAAAAACTTCTTAAAACTATTGCAATACAAAATAAGAGTCTTATATCAACAAAACCCCATAATAATATAAACAGAAGAACCTTACACCTGGCCCGAGTCTAAGAAAAACAAAACATAATACGTGACAACCAAAGCATAAATATGTCCTTCTAGAGAAACATGGTCCAAGATTCCATGCTCGCAACTTCAACGACTTATCGTACCCTTGTTTGTCCTGAGTTGATCTGAGGAGAAAACATGAAATGAAAAATGTGACCGTGAACGCTCAATGAGTCCATGTGTGTGTGTGCGTCTCAGTGATTTCTTTGAAATAATGATGATGCAATTTCACGAAACTATTTTATGCAATATTCTAATAAAACCATTTATTTTGACAATACTAGTGCTTGAATCGAAATAAGGGTTTTGAGCGTAGCTGGGAAGTCTGAGCGAATCAAGACACATCAGTGCAGCTTCTATACCCTAATGCAAAAATTGCAATGCTACAATCGGGCTCAACGGACAAGGTCCGGATCCCAAAACGAAGTCATCGGAAACAAGTCCGACATCTTGTAGTCAATACCAGCCCAACACCGTACGAGCGCTCGATTACCAAACAACTGCTCTTCCCAAAACTGGTCAAAACATCAGGCTACAGATTCCTGGGGCACCTACCAGGTCTGCCCTGGGACCAACCTCGTTGTCGAGTCCCTCTTGACTCTTCACTAGGTGGTCGAACCCCACCGCAGAGCATGATGCAGTGTCCATGTAGACCGATTAGGCCACACCATCCGCGCTCTACGCCCCTCTTCAAGTGGATCCACTCTTCCGAGTCTAAATCGTCCACACCATCGGAAGAGTCCCTCGTACGGGGGACTAGCCACGTACAGTGCAATCCTCTGATGCTTCCGAACATATCAACATAATCTAGAACTATATCTTTGGTCAGAACAGGGTTTTTTTTCCATGTGTTTACAAAAAGAAAGGTCGCCTGACCGGCCGTCCGAACAGAATCAGGTCATGATTATTTAATAAAAATCCCCATCCGCCAGTTCACCACCTGTTTATGCAAAATTCACATAGTTATGCCAGATGTATACTCATGCAAGTCGAAATATGGTAGCTTTTCAAAAACCAGAACATTTTTCCAAAATATATCAATTTTTTTTAGAAAACCTGTGTACAATCAAATCCTTCTTCACAGCAATTATAAATCATTTAAAAAAAAAAAATCAGACCTATATGGAGCACGACTCCTATGCATCGCCTAAGAAAATAGGTAACACATTGTGAAGAACATCTCCAAAAAAACATGTTAAAGGTAGTAAATATTTTCTAACAAATTCAGGAAACACGCCTTACGAGGCCTGTAGTATTTACAAATATTAGAAAACAAGATTTTGTGGACTCACCTGGGGCTCTGGTGCTATAGTCCTACAAACACGATACCAGCAAACATTTAAGTACAAATTCACACGTTTCTATTCATCCCCAAAAATATAAAAGATGATAACTTCTTACGAATCTAGGATATAACTGCATGTATACTAATCTAACGAGCCTACACTTCTTATCCAGCAATAAGAAGTACAAACACGATACCAGCAAACATTTAAGTACAAATTCACACGTTTCTATTCGTTTTCAAAAATATAAAAGATGATAACTTCTTACGAATCTAGGATATAATTGCACGTATACCAATCTAATGAGCCTACACTTCTTATCCTATCATACTAAAATCATATAAACCTACTAGTGATACCAAAAAAATATATATATATATATATATTAATGCCATATACAAAAATTAGGTGTATATATATATATATCAAGATTAGTTACGCAAGTCAAGTGTACTAAAATTATGCATACAAACCATAAGTGTTAACATCATTTTCTAGGGTCATTTATAATAATACGTATCCAAATTATGAATGCCAAAACTAGTTACAAAAGTTATATATAAATATATATAAAGTTATGTTCTAAAATATATAGATAAACAAGACTTTATTTACTAAAATTATTTATATAAAAAGAAAATTCCATATAAAAAATATATATACACATATTTACCAACTATATATATTAAAATTATTTGCAATAGTTGTACATACCACAAACATGTATATATATAAAGTTATATATTAAAATTATTTACAACAATGATACATATATATATACTAAAACTTTATATCCTACAATTATGTATAAATCCCCATGCATGCAAATATATAGATATACAACACCTCAAATATATTCATATATATACAAGCTTCACGTGAGGAAAATATATATACATATATATCAATATTTGAAATATGTATCTACAAATATGCATGCTAAGACCATATATGTAAATATATATATATATAAATACAAAGGTTATATATTCAAATTGCACATATAAACATATATCTAAGGTATATAAATACTAAAACTAGACATACAAAAATATATATATACTACATATATATTTGAGAACATAAATAATTATGTGTACTAAATATATATATATATATATACAAGAAAAGACTTTTAAAATTATTTACCAAAAATTTAGGTATAGATATATATAAACCATTTTAGGTAAAAGAATTATACTAAGAAAAATTAAATAAATAAGTTTATATAAAATTAAATAAGAGAAATCAACACAAAAATCAAAAATTAAACAAATCTTAACAAAATTATACTATTACTAAATGACTGAAAAAAATAAAAAGATAGAGCAAGACAGACAAAAGAATCAAAATAGCAAAAAGAAACAGGGAAAAAAAAAACAGAAAAAGAAAGCAAGTACAATAAGGGGAAAAGGGGAAAAGGGAAAAAAAAGAAATAAATAAAACAAAAAGAAAAAAAAAACAAACATATAACTGTTGCTACTGTGGTGTGGGAAACCGAGAGGAGGAGGGGAGAAAAAAAAAATTCGGCAACTTTTCTCTCCCCTCATAACCCATATATATAGGCATACCCAAGTGCATGCAAGATGCCAAGTGGCCATCAATTCAAAAAAAAAAAAAAAATTTAAAAAAACCCCATAAAATCTAATAATAATAAATAAATAAAATAATAATAAAATTAAAATTAATAAAAAAAATAGTATTTCTCCACCAAAAAGAAAAAATATACCACTTTAACCCTATATAAGACTATCGAGTATTCCAAACTGTTAAAAAGTACGTACCATAAATTCTTAGGCTAGACCCCGGCTACTACGTTAACATCACTCACCCTCTCAAGATTGCCCGAGGTGCTTAATGAGTGGGGCGTTACAGAAAGAGTGAAAGTATTAAGAATCCAACTCCAAACTTTTTTCAATTTCATAAGGTTTTGGCTCCACTAATTGAATTGAGGTTTTAAGGACGTTAATGTTTGCTTTATTCTATATATATTATGATAAGATATAGTAAGATGTTCCAATATATTTAAGGTACATACACTGCTTAGTACAATTTTGCTATATCGGAATATAAGCAACTTTTATTATAATATGATATCTTATAAATTTAATAGTATTCTCTTTTTTTTCTTATAGTTTTATTCATGAGGATTTCAGTGACATTATCCATTTATCGTACACATTAGAAGTATGTGTTTAATTAGTTTAAATTTTATTTACGGAGGAACCCTGACTCTTAAAAGTTTTACAGGAGAGCCCTGACTCGTTAAAGCTTTATGGGAGAGCCTGAAACTTTAAAGCTTTATGGGGGAGCCATGACTCTTAATTTTTTGCTTGGTTGTATGTTTGTTACTTGTTTGAGTGGCCTGAGTACCTAGAAAATATCCGTAATACAGAGAAAACTCTGCCAAAATTTTTTCAATCTTATTAAAAACTTAGAATTTTTAGTAATGACTTAACGTAAAATTTTAAATGAAATGAGAGGTTGAAACTTTTTAAATCTTTTAAGGGGAACTTTGTTAAGATTATAAACCCTAAACCCCAAAAACCATTGTTTATAAATATTATAAATAATTATAAGTTATATCTCATTGTTAATATTGTAAGATTATATAAAACTTTTAAGTACATCTAAAACTTAAACTTTATAATCGTAACTTAGAAGTTATGGAACTATCAATTCTTTCTCCTAATCATTCTTAGAATCTATAGAAAATATACCAGATCGTAGTTGAATGTACAGAGAACGACTTGTGTCTGGGATTAAGGGTCTTTACATTTGAATTCATTGATGGAGTTAATGCTTTTATGCATCATTGTCTAAAGAGATGAGATGTTTGTGTGTAAAGTATAAAAATAAGAAATTTATAGAAGTGGATAGTGTGAAGGATCATCTTTCACAGTGGGGTTTTGTGCCTTGTTATCGTAATTAGACAGGTCATGGTGAAAAAATATGGCCACGTGATAAGGGAGGTGTTCTTGCGGAACATTCTGGTACAATTCGATCAAATATTATGGTAGACAGTACACGATCAATGTAGGAGGAAATGAACTCATATCGTGGATGATAATTGATGCAGCTAGTCCGAACTTTATCCCTCATGAAGAACCACCTAATCCTGTGGCAAAGCGGTAGAGAAATTGTTGGTTGAAGGTGATGACTGACATTTAGTGTTATTTGCTTGTGCAGAGTTATTGTATATTAAGCCTGAGAATCAATTGTATATTAAGCCTGCGAATCAATGTGCTCAAAAGTTGTACGATGATGTTTGTGCATTCATAAAGAAGCATTTTCTGCCAGGAAATAATATGGTCTAAGATTAGTACGCGACTCAGAAATTGATATCTGGGTTAGGATTGCCAGTGCAAAGGATTGATGTGTGTCCCAATGGTTGTATGCTTTATTGGAAGGAGGACTTTAATAGAACGGAATATAAGTTTTGTGGCAATCATCACTACAACGTAAATAGGAAAAAGAGAGGGAAGAAGAGGAAACTTGTGCTGAAGAGATCGGTGAAGACAATGTTTTATTTTCCGTTAACTCCTAAATTGCAAAGATTATATGCCTCGAAAAGAACTGTCAAACACGTGAGATGGCATTCTGAAAGTTCATAGGAGCTGGATGTGATGAGTTATCCTAGGAATGGAGAGGCTTGGAAGCATTTTGACAGGACTTACTCAGATTTTTCGATAAAAACAAGGAACGTGAAACTCAGCTTGTGTAAGGATGGATTTTCACCTTTTGGAAAGGTGAGGAAGGCATACTCTTCGTGACCAGTAATAGTAACTCTGTATAACTTGCCACCTTGGATGTGTATAAAAAAAGAGGTAACGTTCTTGACGGTTCTCATCCTGGGTTCAAAGAATCCGAAAAAGAACTTGGATGTCTATTTGCAACTTTTGGTAGATGAATTAAATCAGTTGTGGGATGTCGGGACCCTTACTTATGACATATCAAAGAAACATATAATTTCCAAATGTGTCACTTCTTTGGACTCTTAGTGACTTTCCAACGTAAGGTATATTGAGCAGTTGGAGTACAGCGAGGGCGTTAGCTTCTCCGTATTGCATGGAACAGACACAGTCATTTCGATTGCAAAATAGGAGAAAACAATCTTGGTACAATTTCTATCGATATTTCTTGCCACCGGGTTATAAATTTAGACGAGATTCCCAGTCTTTCAAGAAGAGTAGAAGGGGAGACCGCTCATCGCCACCACTGAGACTTCTGGGAGATAGGAATGGGAAAGGGTTCGGCATTTTTCAAAAATTAAAGAAACAGGAAAGGAACTAGGCAAGAAAGATAGTAGGGGGAAGGATCACAACTGGACAAGGAGGAGTATATTTTGAGGTTTGGGGTCTTCCTTATTGGCGTACCCTTTTAGTACGTCATAACATTGACGTGATGCACAATGAAAAGAATGTATTTGATAATATCTTCAACACAGTTATGATATAAAAGGGAAGTAAATGATAATATCAAAGCTAGACAAGAAGTTTGTATTGCAACCGACTGGACTTATTGATGGAAGAGAGCGGTCAAGGTATATATTCAAAGCAAACGACATTACAACTTGATGAAGGAACAAAAGAAAATGGTGCTTGATTGGGTTAAAAAGTTACACCTACCGGATAGATATGCATCTAACTTAGGGAGGTGATTGATTATAAAGACATAAAGATGAACGGCATAAAAAATCATGATTGTCACGTATTCATGGAACAACTTTTGCCCATCGCCTTTAGAGAGCTTCTTCTGGCAAAAGTGTGGAGTTGCTTGGCTGAGTTGAGTCTTTTCTACCGGGACTTATCTGCGCCAAAGATAAGTGACTCTCATATGCATAAATTAGAGGAAAGCATTACCATTTTGATATGCAAGTTAGAATGCATATTCCCTCCAGGCTTTTTCGATGTTATGGAGCATTTGATGATTCATTTGTCGTACGATGTGAGAGTATGCGGTCTGTGCAATACAGGTGGATGTACTCTTTCGAGAGTTAACCTACACAACTTCATATAATTATTTGTCAAACGTCATTTTAATTAAATTATATAATTTATTCTAATATACTTCCAATATATTAGGTACTTGTACCATATAAAGAAGACAATAAAAAATAAGGCAAGAGTCGAGAGATCAATTGGCAATGCTTACATTATTGAGAAGGTTGTAATATTCTTCAGCTATTACTTTGAAGAGAGCTTACCTACACTCCACAAACGAGTTAGGCGAAATGATGATGCCAAGAATCCTCTTCATCAAAGTGAGGTTCTAACAATAAGCAATGAACAAGGAAAAAAATTCAGCGAAATGAAAAAAAGATTTTTGGATGATTGAGAATAGAAAGTGGCCTGAAGCTATATCCTCCTTAATTGTGAGGAAGTGGAACCTTACTTTTAGTAAGTTAAACCTTCATACACGTTTCGGATACATATATATACACATTTTGTGAACTTTAAATTTACTTGTGCAAGAAATACAAATTAAAACTGAGAAATCTCAATTCGAATATATCAGATGATGAAATTTAAGAGAAAATAAGAGAGGGATTTGCAAAGTGGTTAAGAGTTGAAGTATATTAATCTCTCTCTAAGCATTTAAATTTAATTAACACTGATCCTTACATAACCTTATTAACCTTGTCAAAAATGTATACAGATGCACAAGCCTACACAACAATGTAGTCAACTCCCAAAAATCTATCTTGGGACCCTTCTAAAAAAGTTAAGACATGCACGGGATACATTATCAATGGGTTTCAGTTTCACACAAGAGATAGGGGTGAAGAGGGAGAAACTTACAATGATAGTGTGTGTGTGTGTGTGAAACCGAACTATTATGGTGTTTTAAAAGAAAAAATTGCGGTAGAGTTGACTGGAACACCAATCCAAACAGTTGTCTTGTTTCATTGTGATTGGTTTGATTCTTCGGATAGAGGAATGAGGATTCATCCTCAATATAAAATTGTTGATTTACACAAAGACTGGAGGTATGGAGGATATGATCCTTTCGTGTTAGCTCATCAAGCCGAGCAAGTTTTGTTCCTCCCATATCCTAGCTCTAAAAGACCGAGGACCAATTAGGTTAGTGTAATGAAATCTTGACCCCGCCTAATAGATGTTTGCCACCAAGATAATACGTTCCAAGAGAACGTGGATATTCACGAGGGTTTGGCAATATATGTGACGATTGAAGACATAGGACCTCTCGTCTACGAGTCTCATTCGTCAGAAGAATTAGATATCATAATCAAGATATATTTTGAGGAAGTGTAAAATGATAAAATTGAAATATAATGAGATTCTGATGAAGATTCCTATGAAGAAGACTCCAATGAACATACCGATGAGTATTCTGATACTGCATTCGATATTGATTCCGATGAGGATTCCGAAAGATAGAACATTATATGATTAACTTTTATTGTACTTATGTTACATTATAATTATGTTTATTAACTTCTTATTATCATACTGATGATATTTAGAATATTTATAATTATTATGTTTATTATCTATAACTAATTCTATCTTCCTTACTTATATTACAAGTTCGATTGCCAAAAGACGTAAGATAAAGGATCAACTGCCCCTAATACAGCAGGAGACACTGCTTACGACATAGACGGATCCACAGACTTCTACACAGCAAGATTCGTTGACTCCGGCACAACAGAATCCACAGAAATGTATATATCACGATCTACCGACACAGATAGAGATACTGGCGTGTTCCGATGCTCCTGGTTCATCTTCCGTACTGACCACATAACCATCATCATCTACTGCTCCTTCTACGAATCCTGCGGCTTAGAAGCCACCTCCCGGTGATACTCATCAGTTATTGACCCTGAATGTAGATCAACAAGTTCAATAAATATTAAAAATATCGTTATAATTATATAAACTATAATTAAATATAATATATACTAATATTAATATGTACAGACTACATCCATCTTCGAGAGCTGCCACCTATAGATCAGCTATCATGCAGGAACGGTTCACCGGCCCTTACCACGTTGGTCTGAGGTCCTGCTGGATGTTCGAGACATGTGGTGGGGTTCAGGTAAATGAATCTAATATTGCAGTTGTTTTACTTTGTTTTAATTTTTTTACAAGTCTTTAATACTTATAATATTTTGAATCAATTTTTTTAATTTTATGATGGTTATACTTATATATATACAAATATTATTTTCTAATGTTTTGAAATTTTATTGAAATTTTAGAAAAGATACATATAGGACCCGATATTATCCATGACCAAGATGAGGTAGGCACGGGAGGTCAAGGTCGGTGATCAGATGAGAGATTTGCTTGGCGATGCTCGGGTAGCAATGGAGAAGCCCGTTTGGATTCCTAAGATGTTTTGAGAGCAGATGATGAAGTATTGGGAGAGTCTTGAGTACAAAGCATTTTGTGAACGGAATAAAAGGAACAGGAATGAGGGACGGGAGGGTCGAGGAACGGGGAAGCACACATGTGGTTCTATCTCCTTTACGGAGCATCAGTTGAAGAGGGTAAGAACTGATGTTTGATTTTATTACTTCATTTCGTTACTTTATTATAATGTAATTAATAACTATGTCATTTTTTTGCAGCAAACGAATTTAACAGAGAAGTTTTCCAAGAGCAGACACTTGGAGGAGCTTCTCAAGCATCAGATCAGGGATAAGAAGGGAAAGTATGTGGATACCTTTTCAGAGAAGTTTTGAGTAAATTTAGTAAAATTTATAACTTAAGTTTATTTAATGTTTTATAATTTATAAATTTAAATTTTATATAATATTTTATAACTTATCATCCAACTAACATTTCATATTGTAGACGAAATTTTACGAGGCCTCACAGAAGGCCGAGAAGGAAGATGCAGCCACGGGCACTCCTATACCCGATAATCTCCAATTGATGGCCAGTATATCTGGTGGATTGAGCCGTGGCTGTTTATATGGAGCTGGTTTGGAGGCAACTCATCTCAGAGCCGAGAGCAGTCGGGTCATAATTGGATTGCCACCTTGCTATTTGGAAGCGGAGTAGAGGATCATGAGACGGGTTGAGGCTGTTGTTTCCAGTATTTGTGCTGCCTTCGACGAGCACATGAGGCGGTCGAGCGAAGCCACTTGCCATACACCTCTATACCACCGATGATGGATATCGTCAGAACTGCTATGATTGTCGTTCCATTGACATCTTTATCGATGTCAGTGGCTGCGGGGACCTCAGATGCGATGGTGTCTTCCTCTACTTCCCCTCCCCCATCTATTGATGCTCCGAGCACCCAAAGCCACAGAGATCCTCTCCCCCCCTCTTCTCCCTCTCCCCTCCCCCCCCCCACCCTCCCCCTCCCCCCGCCTCCCTCTACGGCCCTCTAGTGGTGTTAGGGATCCCAGGATATTTGATACTTATACATTTTATATTTTATGGATGTTTTAGTTTATGAGTATTTTATGGGTATGATGTTTTAGTTTATAGATATTTTATGGGTTTGATGTTTTATGCATAAGCATGAGTTTAAGAATATATATTGTTGTTGTTGGGTTTTTTGTATTTCAGGGAGTTTTGAGTTTGTTTTATAAATTATATATTAAAAAATATTATCGATGGGATACCGAAGGCCTGACTGTAGCAAATAAGTTTTTAAAAAACCAGAAACCAAAGGCACATTCTGTTGGTATAATTCATCGTCCTCACTGACGGACATAGCCTTCTCGTCGGTAAAGTTTAGTGACAAAAAATCGAAACTGTCGAAAATACCATCGGTATTTATTTCTGGTAGAAGAGGAGCATCAGCTGCTGACATACTACGGAAAAATAAAATTCCATAGGTAAGATTGTTGAGAATAGTAGGTAATGATGGCTAACCATTGGTACAAATTGTTACCCATATAGAGTGACCGACGATCATGTAACCATCGATTTACTGTTGGTAATAACATTGTACTAATAAAATGCCAACAATATCAACCATCAATATTTACTTGTACTTTTGTAATGTCTGGCGACTAGCGAGCCACAAGCCCACAGCCACCCAAGTTGGCATAGCTCTACAACTTAGATATACCATGCTTCTTATTATTGTATTTACAAAGTCAATCCTCGATTAATGAAATATTTTGACAAGGACATGAATTCATACACTTTTGGGCAATTGGATATTTACAATTTATATGCTCCAATTTCGATTGTTGGAAATATATATATTTACATATAAATATATATATATATATATTATTTTACAAGTTAACATGATGTGCACATTTTTTCTTATTACTTTAGAAGTCTAGAAGTTGATTCTCATGATGTGATTGTATATATACTTTTGCTGCTTTAATACAAGGTGAGGTATTGAGTAATTTTTTTCGTAAAATCTCATAAATTTAACATAGTAATAATTAAAATTTTATTTGACAAATTTAACAGAGTAAATAATATTGCAGACCATGAAGAGGATCTTGTGAAATGATTAGAGGTTTGTCCAATACTAGCTAATTTGCTATAATTACTCTTTTCAAATTTTGTGCATCTTTAGGAAAACATTTCTACAAGAGAAATGTCACTTCTTGTCCTAGAAAGCATTGAAAGTACTAGAAATGCCCTATCATTTTTCTCTCACAATAATTAGGAATATGGATATTTCATCCAAATCCACAGTTACCAAACAAGAGTACTTACACGCAAATCAAGTATACTAGTAATTCATCTTTAATCTTTAAGTTAATCTACATCTAAACTCCCCACAATATAAACTATAACTGATCCAATTATTTGCTTAGGCAAAATAATTTGTATAACCTTCTAGAAATAACAATAAAAATTAAATGATATGTATATTTTGCATTATTCAGTAGTGGTCCAAAATTTATAGGATCAAAGAATGGGATATAATTTTATATATATGATTGAGAATATAATGAAAGTTATTTATAGAAAGTGTTTTTTTTTTTTTTTTTGGGAAAGGAAGAAAGTGTGTTATTTCTCAATGAATGAACATATACTGAAAAATCTAATTAAGGACAGGTACAATGTTAAAGAAAAAGAAAGGCAAGAAAGAAGAGGGACCTTTGCACATTTTTAGGAGAAAAGATCAAACAACTTTTAATCAATACAATCACAAATTTTTTGAGGAATGAAAAAACATTATTGAATTCAATATTATTCAGAAGTAAAAGATGGATGTAGAGCTTATATTTCCTCAAGCAACAACATCTTTTCCCTATGCAAATATGATAAGAATCAACGACCCATTTTTGCCTCAATATTTTTGCTTCACATGCAATGTTCATCATTCCAAGATTATTCTATCTTTGGATTGGATTTAATAATGCAAAATTATTCTTTTTTTTTTTTAAATAACTTTTTATACATTGAGCTTCGCCTTTTCCTTCGCAATCCAATTTTTTTTTCATTAAAAAAAAAATCAAAATCAATATTTTCAAAAGAAATCCCATCCAAATATAGATAATTGAATATCCAAAACTCAACTTTAGGGTAATGTGGGAACATATGTAGCACCTAATTAGTTGATAAAGTTTCTCTCAACAATATTACTATAAAAGAAAAGTTGGCCTTATAGTTTTAACCCTAATAAAGTATTCAAATCTTAAATTATTTAAGGGTCAGTAAATGCAACTCCAAAATCTATAAGGATAATTCGAAAATAATTCATTTTAAACATTTCACTTTCTCTCTCAACAAATTTTCAATCTAACCTCTAAACAAATACCAACTTTAAACATTAAACCTAAATTAGAAGAACATATGGATCCCTTTAAAGATTATTTACAAGAAAATGCTAGTTTTGAGGTAAGAAAATTGATTAAATTTTTTTTTTTTAGTTTTAGGGGTACTTTCGCCCAGATGGGTAAAAAACCAGGTAACTTTCGCTCATCTCGGTGAAACTTCAGTAATATTTTCGCCCAAACTGGCGAAGGTTTTTTTGTTTTTTCGCCCATTTGGGCGAAAGTGCTCCAGATATTTTTTTTTTAAAAAAAAATTTTGGGTTTAGGATTTTCTTTTTTTTGTATTGCTAATATTTGTTTTACATTAACAGGATAATGAAGATCCAAATACGTTTGAAGAATTTTTAGAACCGGAAGAATATATTGACATTTATTCACAACAAACCAAATTTTAATTTGAAAGATGAGTTGGTCGACTGGGCAAAACAAACTGCGATGAAAGCCGACACATATTTGATCATCAATCGGTATCAGAAATCAAGAACATCTGACCGTCGACCGTATGTTGCATTGACTTGCGAGCGCAGAGGTGCAGTTAGAAAAAATACGAAACCAATAGTTGACGATGAAGAAGAAGAAGTTCCAATCAAAAGGTGGGGCCTTACGGGACAAAAAATGTGGGTATCCACTTAAATTAAAGGGAGAGTAAATGGCTGTTGGAATCCGTAGGCAAAAACAAAGTAAAATAAAACTACGAAAATCCACCAACAGGATCTGCACATACTAGAAAAACCGATTGGATAGAAATTACCTCAATGTTTTGATTGTTCGTTGTGGAGGCGCTGCTTTGTACGCTTCGCCCTCTACTGGTATCCACGCGACGAACTCCTCTGCAAGCGATCGGGATGCTAGCCCCTTCTGTGTTTTGAAAACTGTTCAGAACTGATCCTAACTATCTGGTAATCGGTCGTATTTCGGAGAGAGGAGGCTAGATACTATATCGCCGTTCTAGGGTTTAGGGTTTTGTTTTTCTTTAATCAGATAAAGGACGGCTACCAAGAAAAGGTTAACATAACCTTTTATAGCTGTCAATATCAAAACCCTAACTGTCATCTAATGGCAGTTTAATCTCGTCCGTCTATTCCTATAATCATCCAACGATAGGATGAGTAATATTAAGTAATTAATTTCATTTATTCGATTAAATAAAATTAATTACTTATTAACCTACCAGAAAATACAATATGGAATCTGATTCCCCTTTTGTAGACGTTCAATGAATTTGGACACAATCTAGATTCATTGAACGTGGAGATTATGCTCACAAGATCGTCTATGCGTGTGACCCTGTAGGTTCACTTAACATTGGCAGTAAATGAAAAAATGTCCTAGACATTTATTCACAAAACATAAGCGGCCTCTAGCAAGAAATTATGCTTACCCAAGCTAAGTAAATGTAATAATAACCTAGAATCAGATTTAATATTTAGTCCTTTTGTCACACGATATCCTAATTAAGTATAAGGCATGGATCAAGTCATCCTTATAAAACTTAATTAACCATTTACTTGATCACCAGGCAGACTGTTCCAACAAATAATATTAATAACACCTTATTAATACTTATTTGAGCATGGCTATGCATATTTTCCAGTCTCCCTTATCAAGGGGCCCATGGATATCTCTCTCTAAAAAGAGAGGGACAAATCCCTTTCACTATCTCCAATATTCAAGCCATGACGAGAAAATAAGCCAACCAATAATCATAATGATCACCTAATTAAAAGTGATGTTTGACTATGTCAAAACATATTTTTCTCCCCATGCAAGAAACATTAGAAACATTAGGTCGAAGGACACCAAATATAAAACTGAGAAGAAATACTTATAACTTAAACCAATGCAATATTTCGTCTTCACTTTGGGTCATGTCCAATACAATATTCTCAATATGTATTTATGAATTGATTTTATATCTCATATTCATGATCAGTAAAACTTGACCATCAATCAACTTCACACTAGTTTACAAGATGTAATAAACTAGGGACAAATAAGAATAGTATTTTATTGGGTTTTACTATCAAGTCACATACTTGATGACCAAGAGCATAAAATACAATTCAAAAATACATGCTTCATAAATCATAAATGTGAGTCAATTGGTCTTAGGGCATATACTAACAATGGCAACAAGTGAGAATTGAAAATTGTTCGTACACAACAGGAGGCACACCTATAAAATAGTTGTTTACAATCACGGTCATGCTCAGGCTGCAAGACTTATGGAGGAGCAGTTACAATAGACTGAATAGTTCAGGAAGAGTCATGTGCCGCCTCGTAATATCCTACAATTTTTTCGAGAACAAGACGTTGGTTTTGCAGTTAGGTATGTTAAAAGGGAATTATTTTTAATAGTTTATTAAAATATTTTATATTTGTTTTTCTTCCATTAATACTACGAATTTTATGATATATATAGTGCACAGAAAATATAAAATGTTGTTATGAAGATTAAGAAGAACATGATGCAGGGAAGAAATACGGTAGAGGAAGTTCTCTGCTTAAGTGCACAACGGGGTTACACGGTCTTCTATAGAAACCGTGAGGAGAGTAACGTACTTAGTGATATTGTCGCTGCACACCCAACATCAATTACAATGATTAGAATGTGGACATATGTACTGATAATGGATACCACGTATAAAACGAACAAGTTCTCTAGTGGATCATTATATTATTAAATCTCTTTATTAATTTAAATATATATTGCTTTTTAGTCATTTTTTCTGTTTAAAAATAGTTAAAAATATTTGAAGTTCGTTTAAAACAGTTGCCATAGTAATCATAAATTGTTCTCTTTATTTTTTAATTAAGGTACAATATACCACTATTGGAAGCTGTAGGGATGACTCCGACTGGAAAGAACTTCACAGTGGCAACTGCTTTTATGTGCAACGAGCAGGCTACAACATACAGATGAGTTTTTCAACAAATCAAGCATTTATATGTTTCATCTGCTGTGTCAACCGGGAACAGTTCAATTCTTAATGATGGTGAGCCAATCGTGATTATTACTGATAGGGAAAGAAGAGTTATGCCTGTAATTGATGATGTGTTCAGAAATTCATATCATATGTGATGTAGAAGCACATCGATCAGAATGTGTTGGCAAAGTTAATAAAAATGGTTAAAGACAAAAAGGTCGCACAACGTTACGTGAATTGCTCTTGGCACAAATTAATAAATGAAATTGATGAGGCAGAATACCGTAGAAAATCGGAAGTGTTGAAGACGAGGTGGCAAAGAAGGCTAGACTTTTTACATTACCTATTTAACACATGGTTGAATCCGTTGGCATATAAATTTTGCAGGGTTTGGATATCTGAAGTGTTGCTTTTTGGGGTTGAGACAACGAACCGTGCTGAGAGTGAACATTCGGTACTGAAGTTGTGTCTGTCAACCTGTCATGGAGATTTGGACACTGTTTTTCTTAATGTTGACTCTATCATCGAGAGTCAAATAGCTGAGATAAAAGGCTCATTTGAGATTTTTAAACTGAAAGAAAAGTATGAGGTGAAGAGTAATCCCATATTGAAGAATGTAAATAATCACATCAATAATTTGGCTTTAAAGAAGATATGGCTTGAGATAAAGAGAGCTAGCGAGATAAGTGATGATCCGCAAAGTAAGTGCGGACATTACTTAAGGAAATCTCACGGATTACCTCGTGCATGTGAGCTATTTGCACGGTACCAACACGTGCTTCCGCTGCAGCCGGAAGATATTTATATCTTTTGGAGAAAACTGGAAATAGGGGTTGACATTCCATCTGTCCATAAGAGAGATATGAATTCAGAGATGCGTAATCTCACCTGCCTATTGGAGGAAATAAGTACAAGTCCAATATCGAAAGTCAGGGAAGTGCACTGTCTCGTGAAATGTGTTATAAGTCCTGTGTTGCCTGATGCCTGATGATCCGTATGTTCCCTTAACCACTACCCTCCCCTCCTCCCTTGACGGCAGTCATGAAGGTACGACGAAAGACAAATACAATAAAAAGGGATAAGTCATATTGGGAACATTTGTCCATTGCACATAGGAAGATAGGAAAGTCAAGCAATTCAGGGTCTAGTTCGGGAAGCAGTTCCAGTTCAGGGTCTGGTCCTATTCCACGTGGAAGAGATAGACCTCCCCGTTCTGGTAGGGGTAGGGGCAGAGGACGTAACAGTGGACGAAGCAGTTTATCTTCTGTTGTAAACCCGGATGCCCCTTCAACGCCATTCTCGTTCAGCAATGAATTCCCTAGTTCGTGTATGAGTTTATTCAAAACTTGAAGAATGTAGTAGGTAATGGTAATTGTGGGTCTAGGGTAGTAGTCAATTTTCTATTCGGGGATGAAAACTAGTGGCCTGAAATTCATAGAAGAATGTCTTATGATTTGCACCATTATATGAATATATATGTGTCATGGTTCGGATCAGTAGAACGTGTTGATGAGCTGATAAAGAAGACCTGTTGTGAAGAGGGTCCGATGCCTTATGAGCATTGGTTGGATACTCCTGATCATCTTTATATCATTGCCAACATATTCAATTTCTGTGTGGTTTTAATTGCACGTTTAGGGTCGACCACCGTCCTTCTTTATTCTAAAAAAAAATAACATATAACATTAAGATAAAGATATGTACCTGCCTACGCCATATCAGACCTGCCACATGACCACCGTATGATGGGATGAGCTTCGGGTCAACAGGACCTCCTTCTGCTGGGCCTATCTGCCCCCAATTTGAAACCTTCACTTTCTTCCTCTGAGTAGGAGCCAAAACATCATGAGCCTTATTAGGTATTTTGTTATGAGACCCTGAAATCTTAATCATGACTGACATAAAACTGCCGGTCAACTCTTTCTCTTTCCCGTGACGAGGCCACCTATCAGATCCACTAGCAGGTGCCACAGGCACAGGTTGCTCCTAATCTCCAGCATCCTCACCGTCATCATGATCATGATCATCATCATCACCATCACCATCATCATCAACTCTCTCATGGGCCTCTCTATCAATATGTAGGGATAGGACCTTGTCATTAGGACTGTAAACGGGGCGGGTCTTACCCGTACCCGCGCGGGTCTATACCCGTTTATAACGGGTAAGGTTTAAATTTTATACCCATGGACCCGTAACCATATTTATTCTGTTATATGGGTCTTGGCAGGGTATGGTAATACCCAGACCCTTATACCCATACTAATAAAAATAATAATATATATTTATATATTATATTATTTATATATTATATAATATATAATTTATAAAGAAGTACAAAGATTTTAGTAAAAGAAAAAAGAAAAAAACAATTCAATGATTGTTTTATACTTCTCTATTTACTTACATATTACAAAATAATTTATGAAGACAATGGCAGAAAGTATGTAATTTTGATGCAAAAAGAAAATTCCATACTAAATTTTAAATATAAAGACTGATGATCACATAATAATGGTTCATTATATGAATCATAATATAGTATAAGTATTGAGGGGAAAAAAAGAAAAATAAATCAATTGAGAGGCTGAATTAATTATCATATAATAATGGTTAAAGAATTACAGGATATTAATCACGTGAGGGGCTGTTTGTTCATATATGTGGCTTCATAGGGAGTTGATTATAATATTTAAAAAAAAAAAAAAATTTTGCTTGTTATATATGGGTATTTTGTTAGGGTTGTTATTGTCATTTTTTATGGTGGCATTAGTTGTGAATTGTGATCTTTGTTTTATGCTTTAGATGTTTCATAGGGCTGTTCTTTTTGCTGTTAAAGAGTAAGAAGAATTTTGTGCAATATTAGCATGTTCATTTTGCGATCTTGTTGTTCTTATTGGATTAATGTACTGTGAAGATTTTGTGTGTGTTTGAACTTTTAATCATTTGAATTAGAGATGTTAAATGATTTTATTTGTTAAAAGAATGTTGAGGAGATTATATTAATCATGTTAAAATTTTTATTTTAAGATTAATACATCATTTTATACATTTTTGTTTAACAGGAAAAAAAATAGAAAAATGTCATACGGGTACGGGTATAGCTAGACCCTACCCTGGACTCTGGAGGGTCGGGTCTGAGTCCAAAAATTTTATACTTGGAGGGTATGGGTCTAGGTCTGAGTCTAAGTTTCACTATAAGGGTAGGGTCTGGGTCTTGGGGTACCCTGAGATCTGGACCCATTTACAGCCCTACTTGTCATGCTTCTCGCATAAACCCCGATCACCCTCAAAGCACATATCTGCAGAATGCCTCCCTATGAAAGGCTCAGAAGATGAAACAACATAATATGTAGCTGTATAATCGTGTGTGCTGTATGAAGAATTGGGAGGGACGGCGCCCACCATCTGTTAAAAAAACTCTGCCCCTAACTTCCTCGTCGGACCACTAAACTCATTTAAAGGCTCCTAAGCTGAAGAGCTATATGGTATATGAGGACGTACAGTAGAAGCATGTAGATAGGCATCATACACTGCGGGTGGGGGTTGTGAAGGTGGATGTGCAGATCCATATGCCTCATATGGTACAAGAGTGTGAGATAGATGTAATGGGAGGTGAGGTCAAGATCTAAAAAGTACATGCGGTGATTAGGTAGAATACCCTGGTGCACTTGTATCATAATGAAATATAGCAAGAAGAGGCTTAGAGGTAGACAGGAGGTCGGATGTACTATGTCGCCCCCTCACACCTCTAGACGAAACTGTGACATGGCACCCTTGAATTCGACTTGTCGTGTCCGTAACAGGACCAAGATCATATCTCCTCTACAGCCGCTTGGTCGAACTATCTATTATTTATTCAAACACATTAATAAAGATTTTTATAAATTAGAACATTAATTTTTCTTATATTATTATTTCATTATTTATTCTTATCAGGATTTGTTATTTCATTTCTACTATTCTATTTTATTTCGTATTATTTACTAGTATTTCATTTCTACTATAATTATTTCGTACTATTATTAGTTTATTTTATGTCATCACTAATATTACTTAGTAATAGTTATTAATTTATATATTATTTCATCTTATCTAAACCCTAAAACCTAAGTCCAAGAATAATGATCAATTCAAATTAACCTTCAAATTGTTGAGCAATCACATAACACATTCTAATATTAAACACATAAATATAGGAAAACAATTTCAAACTACTTCCATTTGAAATAACATTTATTATTAGTTTATTATTTATTTTTAACTGGATTATTATTTCATATCCGTTATTTTTAAACCCTTTCTCTAGTATTAATAATTTAATTAATAATTATTAATTTATTATTAATTCTTATTAAAATTCTAAACCCTAAACCATATCAAAATAATGCATGAAGATTAAGGTTCACTAAAACCTAATTCATAATCATATTAATAATAAATATTATAACATAAAATATTTTAAACAACTACTAACATTTATTCTACATATAGAAAATAAAATAACAACTCAAATAAACATAAAATAAATTCAAGAAACACTTCTTAAATAATTATGAACAAAAGGTAAAATAAATAAACAAATATTAAAAAAAATTAAACTGCAGGTCACTTTCGCCGAGGTTGGCGGAAGGTGCCTTGCATTTTCGCCTAGCCTGGCGAAAGTTCACGTGTAGGACCGCTTCGACTGGCGAAAATGTCCAGTGACTTCCGCTTGACCAAGAGAAAATCACTAGGACTTTCGCTAGCCTGGGGGAAACAACTCATTTTCGGCAGAAAAAATTTCAATCTGAAATTGCAAATTTTTCGAATTTAAGGCATATTTTCATGATCTAAACCGATAAAATTATAAATAAATAAGTATAGATTGAAGAAATAACATTTTTTTTCTTAATTTGGACGATCGGATCTTCCAAGATTTGATATTGAAATGAAGAGTCTTAGAGAGAGTTTAGAGAATTTTTTTTAGAGCGAGAAAATTTTCAGGAAAAAAATGAATTTTTTTGAATTTTTTCAAATTATCCTTATAGATTCCCGAGTTGCATTTATTGACACCCAATTATTTTGCATATATAAATATAAATATGTATATGTTGTGGCTAAGGTAAAATTTTAGTGATGGAAGTTCTTATTAGCTTACTAAAGAATTTAAGTTGAACCACATCCCCTCACAATATATCAAAAAATCTTCCTATTATTAGATAATGCTATTAACTTAATAAATATTAACTTGTTTTTTATCAATAAATATTAACTCGTTTTATTAAAATATATATATATATATATATATTTACTTGTTAAGATAACTTAATAAATATTAAACAATAACAATCTTTGCCATAATTTTAACTGTCTGTTAAAATACAGATAAAATTTACCATATATGATAGTTTAATCTTAATAAATTTTATAAAATTTTAAAAAAAATATATAATAAAAATTATCTAAACAAATCTATATTATACATATTAGCCTATGCACTAAGCACACATTAGATAAATCTTAGCTTTAAAACTAATATGCTCCAAATTGGGTGCTAGTATCTAGAATAGAAAAAAAAGGTATTAGCCAAAAGACCATACATTTTCTAGTAAGTTTTCTCTATTATTGTCTTTTTATAGTAGGTTTATTAATAAATTATATGGAATAAAAGATAAATTATAAACTTTAATAGATAAATTTATAAAAAAATTAGTATTAAAAAATATATTATAAAATGTATTAAAATATATATTAGACATTTGTAGGGGAAAAGATGACTCTGTGAGTGAAAGTTTGCTAAATAACATAGAGTATTGAAAAAATTAGGCCAATAATTGTGGCGAAATCACCATTTAATTGTAGATCATTTGTGTATTTTTTTATACATCTATGAGATCCCTCTTTCAACCAAAAAAAATCTAACTAGTGCTTTCTCTTTTTAAGTTAAGGGGCTTTATGGTCAATTAACAAATTCATCTTATAACGGTTTAAAAATATAAAGGGAATATTTTGGAACCAAAGCTAGCTTTTGATAGGTTCAGAATATCCCAACCAAAAAGGTCGGGCCCAAATAACTGCACGCCGGCGGCGGCCGGCCGGAGGCAAATTCTTTCAGCCTGACTTTGGGACCCAATCAAGCTGGAATAAAAACCCCCGCCAAATATTTTTGAGCCAATTTAATAATTATTTTTTTCCTAAAGAAAAGTTATTGAATCTTCTGTTGAAGAAAAACAAGTTATTGAATCATAAATAAAAAAAAAAAACTTATATGAAAATTTTCTAAAAAATTTATATCTTAAATTAAAAAATTAATTTATATTAACGTGCGTCTTCAAAGCACGCATTAGACAAATTCTAATATGAAAAAAAAAGGAGCTGAATTATATTTTGGTTTTCTTTATTTTAAGTTCAAAAGCTAATCACTCTAGGATGGAAATCAAAGGACTACTTTCAACTCATTTGCTATAGAGTGAAATGAAATTCACTTTCTTTTATTTGATTATTAAAAAATAAAAAAAAATTAGTAATTTAGTCCTTTTTTTATACATGGGAAGAAATCTGATATGAAGTATTTTTACCCCTGTTATACCTTGCCACTTAATCTATTTAAATGTATAAAATATTTTTATTATCATTTATATTTCAATTCCATCTATTTAAGAGCAAATTATTTCGCTGACTTAAAAAAAGATCTCTTCAATTCAAGATTTGCATATATTATGTTTTGTATTGTAACTAAATGTTTGTAAATAAAATATTTACATTTCAATTTACATTACTTCTCTTTTTCTCCCTCTTTTCGGTCTAAAGAAACTAGGGATAAAAGGGTTAACTTTGAAGAAATCAATAATTAATGTACTAAATCATATTTATCATTATATAATTGTTGATAGCATTATACATAGACAACTTTAAAACGCTTTTTCGTATTTGTAAAATCATATGTGGACCACACGCAAGAAAACATGCCATCTAAAGCAGAAGAAGATAATGTGTAAAGGGAGGTAATTGTCCTCTGAATTAGATCCCCTTCTCCATATATATAGCAACTTATGGTCCAGAAGAGTACCGTATTCTTTATATTAGACCCAAATCTTTATAGCGAACATGCATTCAAACTTAGACCTAAACTTATCGAGTATAAAATTTATGTACTCAAATCCGATCCTTCAGGATCTCAGGTAAAATCCGGATATACTCCTATTTGTTTGTCTTTTTTTTATTTTTTTCTATTAAATAAAATATATATAATGCAAAAAGATTAATTAGATGATAAATAATTAGTTATGTACCATGTAATAACTCTAGAAAGAACCTCTATTTTGGTAAAAAACGTGCAACGGTAAAGACAAGATTTTCAGCAGTTCTGTAGGGATCTAAACCACCCCAATTTTTTAACCTAAATTTAAAATCAAAATAATAACAGAAAATAAATAAATCACTAACATTAATCAATCATAGTAGATAAAGAAATAAAGAAAGAATGAATTAAGTAAGAACAAACCGGCTAATTCGAGGAGAAACAAATTATGTATTCATAAAAAAATATAAAAATAATATAATATATAAATATATTATTATTTTATTATAGTAAGTATACGAGTATAGATATCGACATACTCTATTCAGATCTATTAATAAAAATTATAGGGGTATATGTATGAATCTGGTATGCAAGTATAAATTATAAATTTTATACGTTATAAATGAATATTATAAATGAGTATAGATCAGACTTATATCGGAGGCATATATAGATATATATATATATATATATGTATGGGGCGGGGCATCCCTTTCTTAATCAGGAGGGTTTTGATGAGGGGTACCTAAATTGTGAAGCAAATATGGGTGCTTAATTAGTCCTCTTCACCAAACAAGGAACTACCCCTTTGATTGAGATGATCAATATTGGCCGCAGGGGACATATACCCTAACTTATTTGGTTACATACACGCAGCTATATATATATATTATTAATTTTAGAACAAAAAAAAATATTATTAAAAATGTTACGGGCGGCCGAGTGTCGCTCTAGCTCTCCTTTGGTATCCCATTAAATCGTCAAACCATAATCTCGAACATGATTAACAAAGCTAAATAGAAGTTGTATTCCAAAAGAATAAATGAATAAAAATAAAAAATAAAAAAGCTAAATGGACGTTCTAAATTATAGTTGTATGGTTTATATAATTAAATTTATATTAATTTTTATTTATTAAAAGTTTTTTGGAGAAGATTGCAAAATTTAATACCTGCAACAAAATTTTGTAAATCGCTAAAGGCGAATAACTCTCGTATACTTTTCCCTATTCCTTTTGGTTCTTAGATTAATTCAAGTGAATCAAAAAATTTTGACTCGTAAATTACACATTGATAAAACTAATTTAAACGAACGAGAATTAAGTTTTCACTTCTTTAATTTATATGTTGAATTCTTTTTAATTTTTCTATGTTAATACTTTCTTAAACATCTAAACAGATTCGAAGAATTTTCTAATGTCGATCACCTCTCAAGATCACTTTTATTTTGTGTATAATGTCATAGTATATACAAATATTCCAAATCTTCTAAAATAATAATAATAATAATATAATAAAACTTCTAAAGTCTTTACTTTAGGTTCTATTTTATGTAAACATCCAAATTATCATATATATATATACATATATATATTTTTTAAATCACAAGGCCCTAACTTCACCAACCATAATCAAATGCATGTGAAAGATTACATATTTTTGTACAATAATTCTCATAAACGACAAGAAAGAAGAGCCCTAGTCTAAATGGAAGAAGAAGCCCTAGCCATTGATGTGTGTATGTATATATATATATATATATATATATATATAAACAGCTTTCTTTCAAAAGCTAACTTTATATATAGTATTGGTTCATATGACTAAAGCAAATTAAATGTAGTATTTACAAATGGCTTTAAAAGCAAGATGGCCCGTTCTCCTCTCTTCCATTCCTTTTCCATTTAAATAACAATTCTCGGAACCTTAAACTATAAAAACCTTTAACGATCAATGGTTTATTTTATAATTTTTATTGGTCCACCCGAAAAAAAAGACACTTGCAATTTTGTACTGATTCTCAATCTCCAACTTTGGCAAATTTTAGCATTAGAATCATAGTTTTATCTTTCTTAATTAAAAAAATTTTGTCAGGTAAAGGACTAATCTTAGTCCACGTCTCACGAGTTATAATTAAACATTGGGAAGATTTTATTTGTAGTATTTTATATTTTAAAATAATTTAAAAGATTGAAACCACAAATTACTTTTAAAAAGTATTCTTAATTTTCCTCTCATTTATTGTTATATTTTACTACCTATGAATAGCTTTATAATAATAATAAAAAATACATTAGAGAAGGAATGTGGTTTAAACATAGAATCTTTAACTTGATAAGAGGTGCTTCTACCACTAAAGTACTATGTTATTACAAGAAACAATTAATATACATATTTTATATAATAAATAATATAGTATCTGTTCCCAAAAAAAAAATAATGTAGTATATACATCTAAGTAAATGAAAAAGAATATTTATAAAGAATATAATGAAAGGCATAAAATTTTGTATGGGTTCTCATTCAAAACATTTCGACCACATCTAAGATTATCCAATCCAAAACGTACAAATAATTAACAAAATCCATTTTTAAGTCATTCAAAGTACAATATTTGACTCTAAATCTAGTATTTTGGGAACATTTTCTTGTGAATGCTTCTAAGATGGTCCAAATCTTGCATAGGAAAAAGGTTGTAAGAATCCTTTTTCTTGCCGTATGATTTGTCAAATTGTCGATTCCAATCTTCTATAATGAAAACCTAAATCTAGCATTGAGGAAAAAAGAATTGAATTGACTATAATCTAATCTAATTAATAATCTCCTCTCAATGGGTATGTTTTCCTTTTTGAAGCAAAGGTCCCATTTATTTTCCAAGAGATAAACCTTCTTTATTTCTAACTCTTCATGAAAATTGCTTTCTGCTCATATTGTTAATAGTCTTTGAATTGGCCCTCTTATTTGGCCAATAATGATTTGAAAATTGGGTTTTTTTTTTTTTTTTTTTTTGGTGCTAAACTTTGCCTAAACATGTGGTTGTCATGAGCATCCTAGTTTGCTATTCAGTGAACTTAACAACTCAAACATTAGTTTAGAAAACTTTTTTGCCTCTTTAAAAAGAACCAGCTATGTAAGAATGAAAAATTAACTTAAATATTTCTAAACCATTGTTTGGTAGACAAGTGTGTTTGTTTTTGTTGAAAGAGAAATGAGATGGATGTTGATCCAACATATACAAGTAATCAGAATATATGTCCTTGTTGGTGTTAATATGACAAGTGTTTATTAAGTTATTAATTGCTTAAAAAAACGCATTTGAAAATTTTAAAAAATTGATAATAAAATTTTCATTTTTTATGATATTTAATAAAAGGACAGTTCCTTATCTGAGTGCCAAGAGTTGATGTTTTCCAAAATTTTTCATTGAGTGTTCAACTCCTAAATTATGCAACTCGTAGGTAGCACTGTCAAATGGGGTCGGACCGGATCGCAATTAACATGCACTCAAATGATCTGGTCCGGGCTGATTTTTGAGTGGCCGAAAAAACTTTGAACCATTTCCTTTTGTGCTAGCCCACGGATAAACAGGCGAGCCCATAGTTCTTTTAATTTTTTATTTTTTATTTTTGAATCAAAAAAATTATTTTTTAACCTTAAAAAATATTCAAAATTATTTTTTAAAAATATTCATCTAATCATAAAATTACACTAATATCTAAATAAAAATAAAATGATTACACATAAATAACACCTATTTTTAATAAAAAATATTTTTAACCTTAAAAAATATTAAAATTAATTTTATTTAAAATATTCAACTAATTATAAAATTATACTAATATCTAAATAGGAAACAAAATAACTACATATAAATAACACCTAAATAATGTGTAAATTTTTAAAAATATAAAAAAATTAATATAAAAAATTAAAATCAAAACGGGCCAGCCCGTAGACCAAACCGGACCAGATTGCAAAAGCCCATACTCAAACTGGCCAGTCCGATTTGGGCTGATTTTTTACGGGTCTGAAAAACCTTAGAGGGGGTGAATAAGGTTTTTGGCTAATTTTAAAAAATCTTTTGTGTGATTAGAAAGATAAACCTCCAATTTGTTTGTGAAAAAATTCTAAAACTCTTTTTGATAAAAATCCACACCAAACAAAATCTTATAGTTTTGGCAATCAAGCAATGAGCATAGAATTAAACTTTAAAGAACATGCACAACAATTTATAGCTGTTCACTCTCTCAAAGAGCTACATCCACTACCTTGAGACTCAAACCAAGGATTTCACAAATCCACTATCTTCAAAGTTTATTACACAACAACAAAATGAGGATCACCCTTCAAGGGTTTTACACAAAAACCTCAAAGTTTACACAACATAACAATACAACAAATTTATCAAAGAATCACCCAAAAGGTTTTCCACGAACCTTTGATCACAATAAAAGAATAAGAAGAGTAAGGAACAATTTTACCAAATGAGCTTGAGAAGAGGAACATACAACTCAATGGAATACTTCCACAAGTTCCTCTTTACTTCTCCTTTGATGGATGATCAACAATGAAGCTCCAAGAAGATTTTTCTATTTGTTTTTGTGATATGAAGATATATGAAAGAATGTACTTTTAAAACTCTTTAAATGTTCTAAAATGATCTCAATCAATTTTCATTCAACTTCCATTTTTTTACAGCTAATCAAAAATCAATATATATATATATATGAAGAAAACAAGTAGTCGTTTACTCTGTGTAATAGTAATATTTTTCACAGTAAAAAGGAAAACCGGACGACCGGTTTCTAAAAACGGACGTTTGATTTCCTTGTACAAGAAAATCAGATAAGCCCTTTTCCTAAAATAGGACGACCGATATTGAAACAGAAAGATTCGGACGCATCCTACAAAAATCAGATGATCCCTCTTAAAAATCGGACGACCGATTTTTCTATTTTTTCCAAGCGAAAAAATTGGACGTCCTATTTTAATATCGATTAAAAATCGGACAACCGATTTTAAAATATGACGTCCAATTTTCTCCCTTGGAAAAAATCGGATGACCAGTTTTGAAAATCGGATGACCAGTTCTGAAAATCGGATGACCTTTTTTTGAGAAGGATTTAAAAGCCAGTTTTCCTTAAACAAAAAGAACTTTTCTTCACATTTCAAAAACACTTCAAAACATGTATTCTTGATACTCTTTTAGAGATAAAGAAAACTTTCGAAGGCATCAAAAACTCTATCAAGAATACTTGGATTTTTTAAGAATAGTTTATAGAAAGAAATTCATCCAAGGAGTTTCATACATGATCAACAATCAAAGATGAGAGTTAGAGAGTATTACAGAGAAATACCTAAGCACATCCCTAACTAAGACATAAGTCTTCAAGGTCCTCAATACCTTGATCTTTTCTCCTTCATTTTGCCTTGACACCAAGATCTTTTGCTTCTAAGAGTGTAGCCTTGAGACTTCAAATATGCTTCTTTTGTTCTATTAAAACTAAGCTTAATATTTCATCACACAAACATATGTAAATCACAATCAAAATCATATGCAATAACGCCCTTAGGGCTAACAATCTCCCCCTTTTTTATTATGAAAAATACATATGCAAGAAGAACAAAAGAGCAAGTATAAAAACATGGTGATGCTTCAAAAATATCATTAATAATAGTAAAGCATACCAAAACACCATAAGAGAGATAACTCCCCCTATGAATTTGAAAACATGCCAAGGTTTTAGAAAAAAAATAAGCTCATCTTAAAAGCATGCTTCACACCAAGAATGGCATCAAACAATTATCAAGGCAACTCCATAAGATATGTAGCCAACCAAAAGAAAGCATGAAACTTAAAAGCAATAGAATAAGCATCTTGCAACTATTTCTCGTCCTTAGTTCTTGCACATATTTCTTCCCCTTTTGTCATAAATCAAAAAGATATTTGGGAGAGACTTCAAGGGATCATAGAAAGGGTAACTACAATTGGACTTTCAACATTAAAGATCATCATGAAGTCTATAAAAAAAACATGGCATCAAGATAACATAATACCAATTAGAAAATTGCTTAATTTCTCATACTAAGCTCTTGGAGCTTGTTTTAAACCATAAAGTGAGTTTGAAGGTTTGTAAACATAATTTGGAAATTTTTCATGCACAAAACCGGCAGGTTGTTAAACATAAACTCCTCCTCAATATCACCATTTAGAAAAGCACTCTTAACATCCATTTGAAAAAGCTTGAATCCTTTTAAAACAAGTAAAAGCTAAAAGTATCCTAATGGATTCAAGTCTAGCAACCGGAGCAAAAGTTTAATCAAAATCTATGCCCTCTTCTTGATTGAATCCTTGGGTAACAAGTCTAGCTTTGTTTCTAATGACTTCTCCGGAATCATTTAGTTTATTTTGAAAAACTCATTTTATGCCAGTGGTGAGGTGATCATGTGGTCTAGGGACTAAAATCCAAACTTTGTTTCTTTCAAATTGATTTAATTCCTCTTGCATAGCAATAATTCAAAACTCATCACACAAAGCATTATCAATAAACTTAGGCTTAATTGAGATAATAGGGCAAAGTTGTCAATAAAGTACCCTCTTGTTCTTACCCCTTGTGATACATCACCAATGATTTCATCCTTTGAGTATCGCTTTGGATATATCACAACTTGAGGAGGACTTTGAGCTTCTTGATCATTTTCTTGTTTTACTTCAATCTCTTCTTCCTCCATAAGCATGTTCTTCCATTGCTTGAGTGTACAAAGGTTGGTAGCTCAGAGTGTTATCTATGTCATCATCATCTTTCTTGTAAAAAATGTTAGTTTCATCAAAGTATACATGAATGGACTCTTCAACACATAACGTTCTTTTGTTATAAATTCTATAGACCTTTTTGTTTGAAGAGTAACCAAGAAAAATTCCCTCATCGGATTTTTTTTTAATTAAGTTTTCCAAGATTATCCTTGGTGTTTAAGATAAAGCATTTGCATCAAAAAACTTTGAAGTAGCCAATTGAGGGAGTTTTGATGAAAATAAGTTCAAAAAGAGTTTTCTCTTTTTTAAAAAAAATGGTCTCAAGAGAATACGATTCATAATGTAGCATGTGGTGTTAACGGCCTCGGCCCAAAATATTTAGGAAGGGAATTTTCACAAAGCATTGACTGCCATTTCTTGTAAAGTTCTATTTTTCCTTTCCACAAATCCATTTTGTTGAGGAGTTTTTTGCTACGGAAAAGTTAAGTAAAATACCAAAATCATCACAAAGTTTTGTAAAATCTTGGTTGTTGATTCTCTCCCATTATCACTTCTTATAGAAATCAATTTGCAATCAAGGGAGGTTTGGACTCTTTTGAATAATTTAAAAAATTCATGAAATGCTTCATCCTTTTGGCTTAAAAATAAAGTCAAGTGAATCTTAGAAAAATCATCCACAATAATAAAGGCATACCTCTTACCACCAAGACTAGTGGTCCTCATTGGTCCAAATAAATCCATGTGAATGAGTTCTAAAGGTTTTGAAGTTGAAATAGTTTTCTTTGGTTTAATAGAAGATTTTATTTGTTTTCCAAATTGGCAAGCATCACAAAGTTTGGTTTTCTCAAAAGTAAGTTTGGCAATCCTCTAACAAGTTCTTTAGAAGAAAGTTGGTTTAGCAAATCCATACTAACATGGCCAAGCCTTCTATGCCACAAAAATGTATCATCACCATGAACCGAGAGACACTATAAGTTTTGAGAAATGAGAACTTCAAGATAAAAGACATGGACATATACCAACTCTTCTTGCAACAAAAATAGTTTTGTTCACAAGCTTGTTTATGATAGAAGAATATTCACTTTCGAAAACAACTTTGTACCCATAATCACACAATTGACTAATACTAGATAAAATAAACTTCAAACCATCAATTAAAAGAACTTCCTTAATTAAAGAAGATGAACTATATCCAATGACCTATACTGATGATCCTTCTAAAAGTAACAAAGCCACCTTCGGTTTCTCCTAGCTCATTCATGAGGGATGCATATCCGGTCATGTGTCTTAAGCATCCGCTATCCAAGTACCACTTAAATGACCTTGACTTGTGTTCCTACAAAAGAAGAAGTAGAAAAGACTTTTGGTACCCATATCTTTTTGGGTCCATGAATGTTAGTTGGATTTTCTTTTATTTTCCAAATGGTTTTTACTCCCCTTTCAATCTTTCTTTTTATAAAACATTTTGTGGCTCTATGACTACTCATTTCACAATAGGTGCAACGAAAATGGGAGAAGGATGAAGAAGCTTTAACAAAATATGTTTGCTTTGAAGAAGCATTAGAGTGGTTGTATCCAATGCCATATTTATTATAAGGAGATCTTTGTAAACCAAGAAGTTTTTTAAAATTTTATTTTCCTTGAGTAAATCTTTCAATGCACAAAGTGAGATCATTCGCCTTTTTCTTTAAAGATTCATAATCAATCAAACATTTTTCAAGAGAGGAAATCTTCTCACAAAGGTTCTTGTTTTCTAAAACAAGTTTTTGAAAATTTTTGTTTGAACACTCTTTTTCATTTTTCAAGATTTCTAAAGATTCAAGGAGAGATTTATTTTCACAAAGAGGTTTTGAGTTTTCATCAAGCAAAACTTGAGTTTTGTTTTTCAAGTCTTTGTTTCTTTTTGAAACCTTTTTGCATTCACCATACATTTCAATAAGTAAAGAATTAAGATCATCATCATTATCATCAACATGATTAGATAAATTTGGGGGTGTTTATTGTACCTCATTTTCTATTGCCATGAAGCATAGGTTGGCTTTTTCTTCTCCTTCACTTTCGCTTGAATCTTGATCCCAAGCACCTATTAGTCCCTTGACTTTCTTCTTTTTCTTTAATGCCTCAAGTTTTGCTTCCAACTCTCCTTTCTCTTTTTCAATAGCTTTGGAAAAATCGGCTACAAGATGGTCGGTGCTATTGCATTCGAAGCAACTAGCCTTAAAGAGTGATGAACTTTGTCTTCTTTTCTTGAATGGAGGATTCTTTCCTCTTGTGTTGAAGTCTTTCTTATAAAATCTTTTAAATTTCCTCATTGATAAGGCCATATCCTCAATCTCATCTTCATTGTTTGACGAGCATGTATGATCATCAACATTCACTTTGAGTGCTATGCCTTTTCTTCCTTTGTCTTCATCTTCTATTTCATCTAATCTTTTTATTTTCATCTCATAGGTGAGGAGAGATCCTATGAGTTCTTCAATAGGAAGTTGTCTTAAATCTTTTGATTCCTCAATGGCAAGAGTTTTTGGTTGTCATGCTTTTGGGAGTGAATCAAGAATCTTTCTATTTACTTCTCCCCTTGTGTACTCTTTCTCATACACCTTTAGGCCATTTGTGATGTTGGTGGACCTTGTGAACATGTCACTAATGCTTTCATATTGTTTCATCATGAATAGCTCATAATCTCTCACAAACATAGCCAACTTTGACTCTTTCACTTGATTGGTACCTTCGTGAGTTACTTCAAGTAACTTCCACATTTCATGAGCCAAGTCGCATCTGCTCACTCTATTGTATTCATTAGCATCCAAAGCACAACTCAATATGTTCATAGCTTTAAAGTTTAGAGTCATCTTTCTTGAGTCAAACTCATTATATTCTTCAACCTTCTTGACTATTCCATCCTTTATAGGAACATAAGGTCCTTTCTCTACAATGCTCCAAAGATTAAAGTTAATAGAACAAATATATATTTTGATTTAGATTTTCAAAAAGTATAATTTGTACCATTGAAAAGAGGAGGTCTATATTTAGAAGAGCCTTCTAGATAGGGTAAGTTTGAAATATTAGCCACTTGAAAAAGGATCTTTTACTTCTTAGGATGTTAAGCCTTCACAAAAGAAGACCCGCTCTGATACCAATTGAAAAACCTTAGATGAAGTGAATAAGGTTTTTGGCTAATTTTAAAAAAAAAATTTGTGTGATTAGAAAGATAAACCTCCAATTTGTTTTTGAAAGAATTCTAAAACTCCTTTTGATAAAAATCCACACCAAACAAAATCTTATAGTTTTGGCAATCAAGCAATGAGCAAAGAATTAAACTTTAAAGAACATGCACAACAATTTATAGTAGTTCACTCTCTCAAATAGCTACATCCACTACCTTGAGACTCAATCTAAGGATTTCACAAATCCACTATCTTCAAAGTTTGTTACACAACAACACAATGAGGACCACCCTTCAAGGGTTTTACACAAAAACCTCAAAGTTTACACAACACAAAAATACAACAAATTTATCAAAGAATCACCCAAAGGATTTTCCACAAACCTTTGATCACAATAAACGAATAAGAAGAGTAAGGAACAATGTTACCAAATGAGCTTGAGAAGAGGAAGATACAACTCAATGGAATACTTCTACAAGTTCCTCTTTACTTCTTCTTTGATGGATGATCAACAATGAAGCTCCAAAAAGATTTTTCTATTTGTTTTATGAGTTGAAGATACATGAAAGAATGTACTTTTAAAGCTCTTTAAATGTTCTAAAATGATCTCAATCAATTTTCATTCAACTTCTATTTTTTTACAGCTGATCAAAAATCAATATATATATATATATGAAGAAAACAAGTAGTCGTTTACTCTGTGTAATAATAATATTTTTCACAGTAAAAAGGAAAACCGAACGATCGGTTTCTAAAAACGGACGTCCGATTTCCTTATATAAGAAAATCGGATGAGCCCTTTTTTAAAATAGGACAATCGATATTGAAACAGAAAGATTCGGATGCATACTACAAAAATTGGATGATTCCTCTTAAAAATCGGACTCCCTTGGAAAAAACTGGATGACCAATTTTGAAAATTGGATGACTCTTTTCTAAGAAGGATTTAAAAGCCAGTTTTCTTTAAACAAAAAGAACTTTCCTTCACATTTCAAAAACACTTCAAAACATGTATTCTTGATACTCTTTTAGAGATAAAGAAAACTTTCGAAGGCATTAAAAACGCTATCAAGGATAGTTTATAGAAAGAATAGTTTAAGAATAGTTTATAGAAAGAAATTCATCCAAGGAGCTTCATACATGATCAACAATCAAAGATGAGAGTTAGAGAGTTTTATAAAGAAATACCTTAGCACATCCCTAACTAAGACATAAGTCTTCAAGGTCTTCAATGCCTTGATCTTTTCTCCTTCATTTTGCCTTGATCACCAAGATATTTTGCTTCTAAGAGTGTAGCCTTGAGACTGCAAATATGCTTCTTTTGTTCTATTGAAACTAAGTTTAATATTTCATTACACAAACATATGTAAATCATAATCAAAATCATATGCAATAATGCCCTTAGGGCTAACAGGGTCTATCCATATCCGTCTATTTTACGGACGGTCAGGACCAACTTGCGAGTCTAGGCCAGTTTTGACATTGCTATTTGTAGGGCGATCAATCTAGCTTATTGAGCCAAGCCTAGATCGGCCCAAACTATATATAGTCAGCTCGGCCCTTTTGGGCTGGCCCTTTTTCTTTTTTTATGAAAAGAGGAATTATATTAAATCAACTTGAACAGCTGTGAAAATAAAAAGGGGACCCACCTCAATCTAAACATTGGAAGGGTAGGTAGAAACGGCTTGAGCTGCCAATAAATGTATTGGGATGTTACTATCACGACGCTCAAAAAAATAAAATAACTGACTGTCTATCTATGAGGAAAACAATTTGCTGATGTATATGTCCTAGAGGGCCAAGAATCTCGGATCGAGCTAGAAGCTGGTCAACAAACATTTTGCAATCGCGTTCAAGAGTGTAATTGGTGTAACCAAATTTTCTAGCCAGACGAAAACTCTCACGGATAGCAACAGTCTCTGTACGTTCTTGAGAGTGTGAGAGTGTTAAGGCAACTGTGAACGAAATTCTCACTCTTCCAAAATGATCCCTAATAAGACCCCCAACACCTGCCCCATCGGTTGTCCAAATGGCATTAACATTCAACTTAAACAGATCTGCATCTGGTGGCCTCCAATGGCCTCCATCCTGTGTTGATGCTCTAGGCTATCGCGTATTGGGTCTAATAGGTCCAAGAGGCGATGATCTTTCTTGGGGGTGCTCCAAAATTCCTTTTCCCCTACATAAGCCTCCACTTATTGGAACACTTTGGCTTATCGGCACACCTAGAGGGTAAGACTGGGACACAATCATATCAGCCATTATATGGTGTACCCTTAAGTATTCTTCACAGAAACCTGTAGATTCCAAAATGATTTGCAAAGGAACTGGAAATATATTTTGGAAAAGCATATTGTGCCTACTATTCCAAATACACTATAGAAAATATGCAAACCAAGAATTATCATAAGTTGGCCATCCTATCATTTGCTCAAGAATAGCAAGATGGGAGACTTGACCTAGGAAAAGATTCATCAAGTGTGAAAAATCCGAGTTTAACCAAGTTTCTGTCGCAACCCGACATCGAAGAAATGTGTGCAGAATATCTTCCTCACTACCTGGGCATATGGCACAACATGGCGAAATCGAAGAGATCTTCTGTGATCGATTTTTTTTTTCGTGGGAAGGATGTTATTGTGCATTCTCCAAAAAAAAATCTCTACCTTTGGAGTGGTATGTAGTCCCCAAAGATAAGCTCAGAAATGCGAGATAGAAGAAGTAGAAGAACATCCACTTCCATCAAGATTGTTCTTGGCCTAGAAAATTAGGCGGTAAGCTGAACGCATAGTGAATTGTCCTGACTTATCATAGGACCATATCATTTCATCCCTAGACCAATCGTCACATAAAGGCACTTTAAGAATCTCCTCAGCCTCATAGGGATTAAAGTGGGTCATGATGAGATCTTGCTTCTAAGAACCTTGTTCAAAATCAATAAGTCCAAAAACCTTTAAGTTACGTTCAAAAGCCGATATATGAGGTGGAGAAGATAATTTAAAGGTATGTGGCGTAGTGAGCCATTTATCCTCCCAGATTCTAATTGAACGTCCATTAACAATACACTACCTTATCCTCTTCAGAAGGTGAGGTCGATGATACTTCTCCATGCATCAAACCGGCGTCGACCTAGAATTTCTATTGAAAAACTTCCCAGAGGGAAGTACTTAGCTTGCAAAACCCTTGAAAATAATAAGAGAGGATTTTTAAGAACTCTCCAACCATGTTTGAAAAACAGAGCTATGTTAAAGGATTCTAGGTACCTGGAACCCTAATCCTCCTAGTTTCTTCGGTCGACAAAGGTCGGCTCAAGCCTTCCAGCAAATCTTCCTACATTTATCATCACCCCCCTCCCTCCACAAAAAAAAAATGCAAATAAGGCCAGTAATGGAGCTTGTTATGAGAGAGGGAGAAGGAAAACTGACATAGCATAAGCTAGAATAGCCTGAATAACTAATTTTATCAAGACTTCCTTTGCAGCTTGCGATAATGTTTTTTCTTTTCAGCTATTCGGTTTCTTCCATACTCGATCATGTAAAAAGCTAAAGATCTCCTTCTTTGAACGCCCAGTCATAAAAAGAAGTCCAAGATATTTGTTATTTCTACTTCCCTCTCAGATATGGAGCAAAGTACAAATATCCTGTCGTGAAACAGCAGGGAAGCCCTCGCTAAAGAATACACTGGACTTATCAAAATTAATAGTTTGTCCAGTGCAGTCCTCATCTATGGAAAAAATCATCTTCAGTTATGCTGCCTGGGAGAGGTTTGTGTGAGCAAACAATAGCGAATCATCAGCAAAGAGGAGATGTGAAATAGTAGCCCCTCCACCAAAGTCAAAACCCTGGCCAGCGCCACTTTCTTCTGCTGATCGTAAGAGGGCCGAAAAGCCTTCTGAGCATAGAATAATAAGATAGGGAGAAAGCAGGTCGACCTGCCAAATACCACGAGAAGGGAAAAATTGTTGTGTCAGGGTACCATTTAGTAGGACCAAATACGAGACATATGTTATGTAACTCATGATAAGCTGAAGAAAATGACGTGAAAATTCATTTTCAGCATTAGTATTTCCAAGAAGTGCCACTCAACTCGATCAAAAGCTTTGCTCATGTCAAGCTTTAAAGCCATGTACGGGGAAGACTTAGAATGATTGTCATCAATGCTGTGGAAAATTTCAAAAGCAATAGTAGCATTATCTGTAATCAATTTATCAAGGAGAAAGACACTTTGAGCCTCATCAATGACAGTATTTATCACCTTCTTTAAGCGATTTACCAAAACTTCGGAGACAATTTTATATGGGACATTACAAAGGCTAATAGCCTGGAAAAACGCCATTATTGTAGGGTTTTTTATTTTAAGAACAAGTAACAGGTGAGTATGGTTAATAGCCTATATATCCAGCCCCTTATTGAGTACCTTTAAGGCAAAGAGCATAACATCTTCCCCTATAATATGACAATGTCTATGAAAGAAACAAGTATACATACCATCCGTATCTGAAGCTTTTTGAGGATGCATATGCTTTAGGCATAAAGGACCTCGTCCCTAGAAAAAGGTGCACTCAGGAAGAGAATATTCATCTTAGAGAGCGTCCTAATGATAAGAACATTGTCAATAGAAGCCAATTTCTTTTATTTCTTTTTAAATGTTAAGTTGAACACTAGGTAAAAGAAAATGAAATACATTCTTATCTTATAAAATTATTTAAAATTTTTAAAAAATATTTATTACTTAAATGATTTAATCATAAGGTTTTTAAACAATTCATGCCTGAAATATTAATCTTATATTGTTGCATGTTAATATGAAAGTTCATTAATATAAATAATAAAACTATTTATTTTGATAATTTTATTTGAATCAAAATGATTTTTTCTAATTTAATATTAATTATAATTTTTTTAAACAATGAAATTCAATTATAAAGAGCTTAACATATTTGTATTTGAAGTGATAATTTTAATTATAAAAGTTAAGTTATTAACTAATAACTAACATTACCCTTAGTAGCTTCAATAAAAATTAGAAGTTACTTTTAAGATAATAATATAATAGTAATTTATATCATAATAGTTATTTTAGGAATTATATGCACCCATCAAAAAAAAAAAAAAGAATTATATGCAATCAATTAATATGACAATAAGTGAAAATAAATCATTAATCTAATGTGTTTGTAATTAAATTTAAAGATAATAACTAAAATTTAATGTAATAAATGTATTATACATTCAGGTCTCTAAACAGGCTGAGAGTCGCGTAGGTCCAAGCTCAACCTAAAATTAATTCAGACATAAAAAATCAGCCCTAGCCAGGCTTGGCTTTAAAATCTTTTGGCAGAACTGGTCGGCCCAACCCTATTGACTGTCCTAGCAGCTTGGTGCTGCCTTTTATAAATAAATTTTATTTTACCTAGAGCTTACATTAGGCATAGGAAATGTGATTTAAGGCTAGCAGAGACCGAGTATATATAATTTACTATTTCTAGTCAAAAATATAAATTCTTTTAAATATATTGAGAATTGTCAAATATATAAGTTCTTTTTGCATTTCTCTATGAATATTTAATGTTTTTTTTTTTTAAATATACCCTCATTTATTTCATTGAAATTGGATAGGTTTTTTATTCTTGAAAGGAGGTGAAGAAAAAGATAAAAGGGTAATTTTGATATTTGAGATTAAAAACATCTTAATGTTAAGATTATTAATTTGTATGCATAAGTTCAAAAGGACTTATATTTCCGACTGGAGGTAGTACTTTGTTGCAGAAGACCAAGCATATGAACCCTCATGTGATCACTAAGGTCTCGTTTGATAAACTAAAAAATGATGTCTAAAGTATGAATTATTTAAGTTTTGAATGTAGAATCTTAAGTTTGAGCTATGAATTTGAAAATTGAAGTTTGAATCTAAATGTTTAATAATTAATGAGCGTGAATTATTTATATAAAAAGTGTTATAGTTTTGTAAATAATATATATTTTCAGATTTAAGAGTTCAGAGTTAAAGCTAAAATTTTTCACTTAAAATTTATAACCACAATTAAGCATCATATTAATCAATTAAGTGATTTGTAAAAATTGTTATAAAACACTTTTAAAATATTAAGTACTTAAAACTTATTTATTATGAAACACACTTAACTCAATGAGTCCTTAATGGATTCATTTTAAGAGGTAAAATTAATTTATTAAACAAGGCCTAAGTTTGTAGACCAAAAAGCTCAATCTAATAACATCACATAAGCCCTCATTTGATAAAACTTAAAACTGAAATCTGAAATGTGAATTATTTAAGTTCTAAATGCTGAATCTTAAGTCTGAACTCTGAAACTGAAAACTGAAGTTTGAATATAAATGCTGAATTAATTAATTAGCATGAATTATTTATATAAAAAGTGTTATAATTTTGCAAATAATATATATTTTCAAATTTAAGAGTTCAGAGTTAAACTAAAACTTTTCACTTAAAATATATAACTACAATGAAGTGATTTACAAAAATTGTTATCAAATGCACTTAATATTAAGTGTTTAAAAATTATCTGTTATCAAACATACTTAACTTAATAAGTTTCTTAATGAATTCATTTTAAAAGGTATATTAATTTATCAAATAAGACCATAATTTTATAGTTCTTGTGACAATAATGTTTGGATTTTAGGAACTAGAAAATATAAAGTCAATTATAAATGAAACTAAATCTTTAATTTGATGGACAAAATTTTATATAAATTTTTTTATAAAAAACATTTAGTACGAATTTGAAAAAAAAATATTTACAAAAACATAAAAATTAAACATTTCTAAACAATTTTAAAAATATTATAAGCAATCATTAATCTTGACTCCTTTAGTTCCGTTCTTGAGAACATGAACGAAATTTTCGATTTCATCTTTAATAAGAAACTTTCACTGTTTCAGAAGCACAAAGGAAAAAGAGCATGCAGAACAATTAAACACAACACACCCACACAATTTTGGAAACAATTCTGGTAAAATATTTGTATATGCCAATTATGGAATCATAAGAGGATTTGGATATGTTTCCTAATCCAATTTGGCACTACAATGCCATTTATTTTTTCACTTTTCTTTAGAAGTAAACCAATGACTCCCTTTTTCTTGGAAAAATTTAAGGTATTTCGCGGTTCAAATTTGGTATAACATCATCTTTAATTTTTTTTTTATACATTTTTAATATAATATTTAATAATTGTTTTTTGGAACATAATAATATTATACTAGTCAAATCTATTAAATAAAAATAAACTTTGAGAAAAAAAATATATCATAAAAGAAAAAAGTACTCTTTCTATTTTTTTATTTATCACATTGTGGGAATTCCTATTTTTTAACTTTTTTTTAAAGAAAAATTATTTATATTTCATTAATATCAAATAAAATAGCACGAGATATATCATGAGGAATGCCACATCATGAGGAATGCTAGTGGTTCATCAGAGTTCAAGGTTAGTCTAAAAAGGAGATGGGCTGGAATGTTGCTCTTCCTTTTAACATTGTGATATTTTTTTACTTATTACATTGTGGTTTCAAAATAATAAGTAATGAACGTTTCTATTATATTCTCACATTAATAACATATTCCAACTTTTTTTATTCTTCTAACATATAAACTAGTATAATAATAATGAGGAGGGAGAAAAGTGTGAAGGGCATTCTATTCTATACAAGAAAATAATATTTAAAATTAGTATTTTCTTAAATATGGTGATGTAAAAAATATGACAAGTAAAAAAATCGCAAGGAGTATAAAAATAAGAATGTCTTGGAAACATGGAAAAAGTTATTTGATTGTGAAAAGGGTTAGTTGCAAAATACTCACATGAAGTGGGGGCTAGATGCACTTTACCCCAAACTCAATAAATAGGGAGTTTACCCCCTAAAGTCAATCAATTTATTGAAGATATCCAAAATGCCCTTCATGTAAGTTATAATTCATTACAAAATAGCTCCTAAAGTTTGATATAAAAATATTTTAGTCCATATCCTAATTTATGTTATAATTTATTATAAAATACTTCCATAAACTTTGTAATAATATTAAAAGGTTAATTAGTTAATTCAAAAAAATATATTTTATTTTTTAAAAAATAGTTAAACAGTTATGATTTTTCATTAACTTATTGTAATAACTACTAAAAATTAATATTATTTTCATATTTTCATACTTTGCTTAAAGATATTATTTAATCTTGGTTAGAAAATGCATGCTATTTTTTTAAATAATCAATATTTAAAGCATATACACTAAAAAGATATTATTATAAAGTATAAGGAAGTATTTTGTGATAAATTAGAAATATAAATTATGTTTTGAACTAAAATAAATTTATATTAAATTTTAGGATGGTTATTTTGTAACAATCATAACTTACATTAAAGGTATTTTAGGCATTTTAAATAAATTAATTAGTTTTGAGGGATAAACAATCTATTTATTAAATTTGAGGGGTAAAATGCATTTAATCCCCATTTCAAATGGGTATTTTGTAATTAACCATGGTAAAAAAGACTTGTGTTTCAATTTGTAAATGATTAAAAATTTTGGAGTATTTTATTTATGTAGAGAGAACCAATCCAAATATGCTCTACTTGGTCTGCCACTAAGTTTGATTTTTTTTTTTTTAATCTGCTTTTACATTTTTTCTCAAAATTAATTTAATTTTCACGAAAATTCAAAAAAAAAATTAAAAAATCAAATTAAGTCAGGTTGAAGATAAGATAAGGGCAATAGTTGTATGTAAAACCCAATTAGGAAAATGGATGTGTGGATATCGGATCCATAACTATATGTGGATCCTTACCCGGTAAAAAAATGTGGATCCGATATAGTCATGGGCCATAGAATAATTGTCGAGAAATTTGAAGATATTCTAGTTTTTCTGATAACTTTTATATTTAAAGCCCAAACTCGATTGCTTAGTCGTAACCTTTGAAATTGGACCAACCCGATTGACACCCTTCACAAAACGATGCGTCACTTCACAAAGTCCAATTCTAGCCCAATCTCCTTATTCTACTCCAGTTATTATTCTAGGCTTTTGACCAATTTAGGGATTTTCTTTTTTTAATTGGCACTAAAATGAGCATGTTGCATATCCTATATGCGAAATAATTAGGGAATGTGATATCCCTAATCCAGCACTAATACTCATTTAGTAGATGTGGCACTCTGATGTGGAATGAAGTGGCGTGATGTGGCAACTTCACATACGATGTATGCGATATACATATAATCTCGCATATGACTGTGTGATATTCATATATCATTGAAAGCCCTAGTTGAAGTGGTGTTCAATAAACTTGTTAGAATTTCGATGAACACCATGAGGAAACCGGAAGCTGTATCAAGCTGTTCTTTAAGAAAGTGTTTGACAAGTTTATGCATAGACATTGAAGTCAAATCAAGATCACACACAGTTGTGCAGTTTAATGCACAAAAGGGCATTTACAAGGTGAAGTCCGGTCTAAGGAGTAATGGTGTTGAGTTGACCGCACACATACTTTGCGCATGCGATCAAATTTCTGCACTTCCAAGAAATGGTAAGTCTACAGATTTCCTTGTTCACATACTTTTTTGCAGTTTGCAAAGAAAACGGTACAATATTGCATAATCTCGTGCCATAAATTTTTTGGTGAGAAACTTACTTAAGCACGTAGGATTCTAACTTTTACCTAGTTGTGCATGAGGACATTGGGAAACCGACCCCTTTCAACTTGATACGGTATCCTCCAAACATAAAGAATAAACAATGTTGAAAATAAGGCACCATGTTTCGTGATAGGTGGACTATCGAAAGTTAGATTCTCTTCCAAAATGTAGCAGATGTCGAAGGCCAGGCATAATAAAAAAAATTGTCCTAACCTTAGCTCAAGTAGAAATGTGTAATTTTTCTTTTCTTTTTACAAGTGTTGTATTATTTGTCTTCTTATATTAATGATATTTTTCTTTTCCGAATTACTATTACTTACTTCTTAATTATATTCTTCTATAGTTTTAAAATACTTAAAAGATAAATACTTTTCATTCTTACTTTTTTCACAAAAAAAGGGCAAACAAATGAAAAAAAACACATAATTAAACAAATAGAAAATACTCTGTCGTCCTTTTCCCAAAAAAAGAAACTCTAATTCATTTTAACCTATTTCCAAAAGAAATACACAAGGTAATACAAATTATTAAATACTTTTCGTTCTTACTTTTTCAAAAAAAAAAAATAAGGCAAACAAATAAAAAAAAAGCACACAAAGTGAAACAAACAGAAAATACTTTGTCTTCCTTTTTCAAAAAATAAAAAACCTCTAAATCATTTTAATATAAAAAGCCAAAAGAAACACAATGTGATACAAAATATTAAATACTTTGTCTTCACAAAATAGGAAAAAGATTAAGTGATAGAAAGCAAAAAAAAAAAAAAAAAAATTCATTCTTTTTATTTTCCATTAAAAATATTTTTTAAAAAAAATATCGGCATATTGCATACAATAAAAAAACGCATGCACCATATGCAAAATCTTTATATATATCGCATTCACCATATGAAAAGTTACCATGTAACCTGTCATATCAGCTAAACGAAAATTATTTCTGGATTAGGTTCGCATATGGCATATGCAAAATCCCTTAAAATGTTGCCTTTGACATATGCGATATGCCTAGATCAGTAATAAAAAATAAAAAAAAAATGCTCATTTTAGTGCCAATTTTTTTAAAAATCTTAAACTGGTCAAAACCCTATTATTCTCAATCTTTTAATTAATTAATTAAAAATCAATAACCTAATAACAACTAATGATCTTTTCGGATCCTTCACGTATAGTTTTACAGACAATGAGTCTCTGGGAAGAATATATACGGTTGCATCATCCCATAGAAGAGACTCGGACAACTAATGATCCTTCACTTGGGTCATTGGTGAATACTAGAACTATTATGAGTACAACTTTACAAAAAGGAAAGGTTGTTTTACAGACACAAGATGTTGGGCAATCACATGTTCATAGAAACATGCATAGGAGATCTACATTGTCGCTACTAGATGGGTGCCACCAAACTAAGGACGATTCAAACTTAATGTTGATACTTCTTAGTCTATAAGTAATATTGGATATAGGGGCCTCATCCGAAACCATCAGGGATAAGTACACATTGCCTTCACTAGAGTTATCGAGCACTCATCTTCCCCAGAGCATGCTGAGACATTTGCTATTTGGGAAAGTCTTCGATCGGCAAAGCGATTTGGATATGCTAATTTCACTCTTGAAAGCGATTGCAAGGGTATGATAGATCAGCTTCAGTCTCGTTCAGGCACTCATGGTCCTTTAGGGCATTTCATAGCCAGATTTTTAATCTTCTTGATACGCTTCATGCTATGTTATCCTTTTCAAGATGTCGTACCCAGGGATGATTGAAGAAAGAAAGAAAATGATGGCTCTGAAAGCCCAGGGACCGCGGAGAAATCCACCAAAACGGTTAAGCTTGCAAGGTACTTAGCAGGGCATCAAACCAAAGGCTTCTTTTGTCTTGTGGAAAAAAGCTTAGTAAGTCGCAAGAAATTTCATATTTTGGATAAAAATAAACCCGAATCCTCTAACTCGATACTCAGCACACGGTGTTGTGGTGTACTAGCTTCCTTTCTACCTTCAAACAACCAACAGTGAAATGTTGGACTATAGTGCGATGGACCCTAAAATAGTTAAAGAAGGGCGTGGTGTGTTGACATATTTATTGGCCGCGCAGACTATTTCAAATTACCCATCCAATATTTGGACGGAGGTAGTGCCTTGTGTTATTACCACTGTTATTCAAACAGATTTAATATAAGCTTGCTTTTACTCAAAAAAATAAATTAATAACAAATATTAAAACTTTGTTTAATTAGTTGATTTGACACGATTTAATAAATAAATATTAAATAATTATATTATTTAAATCTATCGCATTATGGGTATATCTGGATTGTGGTTTGGTTTTAAAAAAATGACTTTTTTTCCTGAAATTTGTGAAAATTCAAATTTTGTGTGAGGGAGTGATTCCTAAATCGACGTGAGGATTTTGGACGGTATCTGACGCGAAATGTGGTGTCGGGGTAGTTTTACATCTACGTAAATAGTTTGGGTACGTAAAAAGCGAAAAATAAAGAAAATGTATAGAAATTGAAAATATTTATAGTTTAGTTACATAGATGGATAATTTTCGTAACAAGAAAAAAAAAAGAAGCTGAATAAAGTAGAATAAGCTTGGTTCTAAAGAGAAAAAAAAAAGTAGAAACTTAATCCAATTGATCATGAGCCAAGATTTGGCCCTATTTTTCAAATTAAGTTATCCCTTAAGAACTTTTTGAATTAATGATATTTGATAATTGAATTATTAAGTGCATATTTAAGTAAGTTTGATAACATTTTTTATAAATTACTTATCTTTTAAAATATATTTAATTGTAATTATAAATTTAAAGTAAAAATTTTTTATTTACTTTTAAGTCTGATATTTGAATATATATTATTTATCAAATTATTATACATTTTTATATATAATGATTACTTAAATAATTCATACTCTACACTTTAGTTTCATTTTTATTAGACATGCCTTAAATCTCCAAAAATCCTAAAGTCGACCTACTGCAAAACCGTCTTATGATCCGTTTGGAACTAATCCTCGCCATCAGACATCGAAACGTGTAGTCAAACTTCAAACATTTCGGTTGAGCGGCTCCCAAACCAACCAATCCAAACAAGGACTAAGTAGGGGTATTTTAGGAATTCTACATCTTGCCACTGGTGACAAATCCCCTTTTTTTTTTCTTAAATTATTTTTCTGAAAGTGACAAATCCCCCACTAGTGGCGTATATTGTATCTATATAATCAGACTCTACCTAGAATAAAAAAAAGAAAATAATAATAAAAAACAATCGACTCTATTTCTTTTCTCCTTTTTGAAAGGATAATCGACTTTATTTCTAGGGAAAAAAATTGTTCTATTTAATTTATAAACAATTTAAAATTTTCATAGTCCTTCAATTTTTTAACTATTTTAATATTTAAATATTTAATTTTTTTGTCTTTTTAAACAAAAAATACTCTTGTTAATTTAAAATCTTTCCTCAAAAGATTATAAAGATAATTCTATCCATAATATTAGAAATTCTAAAAAATTCACTATTTCTTTTATTTTGGGTGCGAAATTACACAATTAACCATATGATCTTTTAAAAAAATTTAAAAATTTTTTTAATAAAAAAATTTATCCAAAAGAATAATTAAAGTAAATTATTTAAGAATCAAAATGATTAAAATTAAAATAAAAAATAATTAAAATTAAAATATAAAATAAAATAAAAAAAGTAATTTATTTGGAAACTTGTTGGAGATATCACATCAGTATGTGATTCTCTTAGATTATCTTCGATAACAGTATTCCTTATTAGTGGTTGGTTAGAATCTTAAATTGATTAGGATTAGGATACTTTGTAGCTTATAAATAGTATATCATAATGAATAATAAAGAAAAATCAAGTGAAGCATTCCATATTATTTCTTCTCTACACTCTAAATTTCTTAACAAAACTAAATAACAGAATCTTCTATAAAAAAATAAAAAAAAAACTAATCGACTCTGTAATTTGATGCCTCCTTATGTGCTAAACCGCGTCAACGGTTCAAAGACTCTCTTCGTAAAGGAACGATAAATAAATAAAAATATTTAAATTTAAAAGCATTTAAATATCCATTTATGCTTTTCCATTTTCACCATCTCCAATCCATTTATCTTTTTACAGAACCCCATGCATATACATACATGGAGGTGTATATATAATTTTTAGAGAGAGAGAGAGAAAGAGAGAGAGAGAGAGGGAGAGACATATATAAATAGGAGGTGGTGAAATTGTTATTGAGTTTTGCTAACTGTTCTCTCCTTTCTCAGGTATCCAACCTTCATCTTCATCTTCATCCTCTTCTCTATTTTCTTTGTTTTAAGTTTGAAGTTGAAATTAAGTATTGATTTGAATTTTTTTTTGCACTGAAGGATGCTTTTGTGTTCTAGATAAGTGATATTGATGGTGTTGAGTTTAAATATTTCATCTGTATGTTTTTTTTAATTAATATGTTAAGTTCTAAAGTTGAGTTGTTCTTTTCTATCTCTCTTTCTGGATTTAAGACTTTTATCCGATTGAAATTTCAGAGAATTTCTGAAGTTCCGCGTTGTAGCATAGTAAAATATCTCGATCTAGGGTTTTTATATTTTGGCTCATGGAATTTCCTTTCTTCAGCTTCCAAGATGGAATTATGAGATTGTCATCTACTGTTTCGTCTATTAGAATCTGATCTCCTCTTATAGATAGGATGGATATTGTTTGCCTTTTAAGGATGCTTAATTTCGGAATAAATGAAATTTTGAAAATCATGTTTCCTTAGGAGGGCTTAAGCTGGAAACTGTTGATTTGTAGAATCAGGATGTTTATTAGGAGAATTTTCGTACTAAATAACTATCTTTAAGATTTCATATTGACCTGCTTAATTTGATTTGATTGAGGATAAATTATTGCTGCTGGTGAATGGACTAGTAATATATGATTTTCTTTTAATTCAGAAACTGATTTTGATGCATTAGGTGTCTGAATAGATGGGAAGGGGAGGCAAGCATTGGACAAGGAGGAAGGGTAGAGCAGTGGATAAAGGCTCAGATGACTCAGATGAGGATTATACTGTGGATGAAGAGCTGGAGTTAGATGAGTCAGAGGATGAATATGTTTCTTCTTTTGATGGAGATGAATCAGAAGAAAGCTTGGGTGAATTTGAAGATGAAGAGGAGGAAGTTATTGAAAAGAAGTTTGTTAGACCTAGAAAGATTGTTCCTAGGAGAAAGAGAAATGGAGTTGTCAAGCCAAAAAAGAAGCAGCACGTTTCATACGGAATAAAAGGTGTTGATGACACTGAAGATTCAGATGATTATGATTGTGGAACTAGAAATCAAGTTACAAAGACAAGAAAGAAACAGAAAGTTTCTTATAGGGAAGCAGAGGATGATGACTGTGATGACTTGGATGAATATGATGGTCGAAGGAGAAAAGCAGTTGCAAGTTCAAGAAAGAAGAAGAAAGTTTCATACAAAGAACAAGAGGATGAGGACTTTGATGATTCAGATGAATTTGATGGCGGAAAGAGTAATGGAGGTACGAATTCAAGAAAGAAGCAGAAATTTTCATACAGAGAAGACAATGACAGTTGTAACGATTCTGATGAATGTGATGGTGAAAAGACTAATGGAATTACAAATCCAAGAAAGAAAAAGAAAGTTTTATACCGGGAACAAGAGGATGATGATCAAGATGATTTAGATGGATATGATATTGGAAATGGAAATGGAATTACAATGTCTGGGAAGAAAAAGAGAGTTTCATATAGAGAACAAGATGATGACAATTATGTTGTTTCTGATGAAGAAGAAGAAGAAGAAGATGATGATGATGATGATGATGATGATGATGAGGAGTTCACACCAGATGAAATTGATGATGATCTGGATGATGAAGATGTTCTTATGGAGAGAAAAAAGGAGAAGAAGTTAGCTTGTCGAACCAAGAAGGAGAGGATTACTAGAGAGTGTAAGAGAAAGAGGAATTCCAAGGTATTGGGCAAGAGTATGAGAAACAAATCGGTAAAGAATCATGCTTTTACAAGTAAAACGAGATCTAAAAATCATGTTGAATTTGCAGACTCCAAAACTAGATTAGAAGAAAAGAAAGTGAAGATTGCAAGAAGGGCAGGAAGGAAAAAAAGAACTATATATTCTGACTCAGATCTTGAAAGTTCTGGACTATCTGATTATGACTACACTATCTCTGAGGAAGAGAGGGAACAGGTTAGAGAGGCTAATGAATTCTGCAGAAACTTGACCATTAGTTTGAGGAGTGCCACTTCGGTTGAGAAGTTACCAGAGGAACAAGAATATATTCATCCACAAATAAAACGCCCAGGAAGGAAGGGTAAGGAAAAGGAAGAGGAATTGAAGATTGAAACAGGAAAGCAGGTTTGTGGTATCTGTTTATCTGAAGAAGGGAAGAGAACCGTTAGGGGAACTTTGAATTGTTGTAGTCACTATTTTTGTTTTGCATGCATCATGGAGTGGTCTAAGGTGGAATCCCGTTGTCCCCTTTGCAAGCAGAGGTTTGTAACAATTAGTAAGCCTGCAAGGTTTGATCTGAGGCCTATGGTGATTCAAGTCCCTGAGCGTGACCAGGTAATATTATTCTGAGTTTTTAATTGTTCAGATAGCCATTATTTTAGGATTTGTTTACTGATTAAAATATGTGCTTTGCAGGTTTATCAACCATCTGAGGAAGAGCTTAGGGGTTATCTTGATCCGTATGAAAGTGTTATATGCACCGAATGTCACCATGGTGGGGACGATGCTCTCATGCTTCTCTGCGATCTTTGTGATTCACCAGCTCACACCTACTGTGTGGGGCTTGGACATGAAGTCCCTGAGGGTAATTGGTATTGTGAAGGCTGTAGGCCAACTGCGCTGGATTCCTTGAATCCACAGAGTTTGAATCCTTCACCAGGTCATAGAACAAATAACTTGTCTGGTGGTTCATCTCCAGTTGCCACTGTAAGGGAGACTTTTGATCTAAATGAAGCATATGTACCTGAGACTCCAGTGACACAAGGAACAGGGGTACCTTCTCCCAGGTTATCTGTTGGAGATTCTCAAGCAGTTACCGTTCTTGAAAGACGCAGAATTCAACAACAAATACAACAACAGATACGCCAGATTTTTAGTTTCAGGAGGCTTCAGGACAATGAGACTAATGGCACATCACCTACCATCTCTGGAAATAGTCTTTTTGGCTCTCAGGTTGGTAGGGGCAGGGTATTAGAACTGCAACATGCAGTAATGTCAGAAAGGAGGATGGCATCATACAGTGCACCTTTCGGGGGACAGATACAAGGAAATACCGCAGGTGTGCCAGATGCTGAAGGTTTTCCTGCTAGGCTGACTTATTTCAGGGAGCCTGTAATGCAAGGTCAGCAATCAACATCTGTTGATGGTTCTCTTGGTCGATTCATGCAAAATGACAGCGTGGAGATCAATGCGAGGGTTGGTTATGGATCGGGTCTTCAGGAAGTCCATCCCTGCAGCACCAGACCAAACATTGGGTCCGATGCAAGTGCGTCAGGGCATCCATGTAGAGAGGTGAGCTCCTTTAACATAGAAAAGGAACAACTGGAATCAATGGTTAGAAGTCATTTAGGAAGGTTTTCCTGAGATCTGGGCTTACGCAGTGTAATTTATCTCATTTAGCTGCCTATTGCAGTATTTCATAGAACCATAATTATAGTGGTGCTTATCTACCAGAGCATCTTTTCTTCCTGTTTGGATTGGTATGAGTGGCAGGATGCTCCTAAATGTTGACACGTCTTTTACATGTAGATTTGGTCTTTCACATAATTCACTGGTTAGAATTACTGCTGGTAAAAGAATTGTCTTTGCAATTAAGGGTTGAATTTGATTATTTAGCTTAAAATTACATTGTCCTTATATTCATTTCTGCCTTGGAGAACTCCAGAGATATGAATCCTAACAACACACATGGAAACATTTATACTAGTGTTACATACATTTAGCTTCTTCTTGACTAGGTAATTTGAAACGCCTTAAAGTATCTTCTTGCAATTTTAGTGGGTTGCCCTCTTCCTTTCTTCGCCTTCGTATTTTGTTTTTCTGTGTATGGTATGGATTTAAGTGTTGATATACCTTCTTTCAGGGTACAGTGCCTTCAAGAACGATGCAAGGAGCTCTACACACACCATTTTAATTTTTTGCTGCATGTGGACTTGAGCATCAACAGACTAACGGACACCCCTAGTCTGTTCACATGTGGAGGGAATGCCAGGTAGACGAATCTGTCCAATGAAAAGCCACTTCTGCTCTCTTGTTTTGATCTGCACATAAAGAACATATACGAGAAGGAATTTATGAGCTGAACTCATCTCCAAGCATTAGGGCCCGATACAAGTAGTTGAAATGGTTTTGGCTCACCACCATTCTTTCTGCCCCTTGACCTCCACAAGCGGCTTCATTTGTAGTAGGTCTATTTGATTATATTGAAAATTACTGACAAAAAAAGTAGGTTCATTTGTAGTGATCATTTTATTGCTAAAATTGATGTCTATAGGGAATCCAGCCTTGAGAGCTGACCCATTCTTAATTTGTTTTCTACAGTTAATTCCCAGAGTTTCCCATCTGCTGGTTTGTTATTCAATGGACTTAAAAAGATTGGTGTCGTCTATTCAAGAAACAATGGTCAATAAGTTAAAACCTTTTTTTTTTCCTTTGCTGGAAATTTGTTTTGGGTTGAGCCTTGTTGATTGATTCATGTTTCTGCTGCTAATGGTTTCTAAAGCACTTGAGAGTTTAGATAGATATGATCTGCTCGAGTATTAACCTAAAAACAAAATCATATGCTTGAGTTTATTCGCTTCTCTTGATTTTGGGGTCAAATTATCGTATTCGCCTACCAAAAACATAATATATTTACTCCCTTTTATATATTATTATTACAGGTATATTTTTATATATTATGACAAGTATATTGTTGCGTTTGTTGATAAGGTGTTGTTTAAGTCTATCCAAACTAAATATTCAAGTGTGATGGTAATTGATCTAAAGTTTTTTACTGTTACGTTGGGATACTTATATGAACTTCATTCAAAAAATATATATTGATTTAAGAATTTTTTTTTTATCCTTGTGAGAATTGGGAATATCTTAAAATATGAAATGACTATATAAACAACATCATTATACCAAAAGAAGTATAAGATATAGAGAGAGGGTTAAGGGATAGAGGAGTTAGTAAGGATTAAGATGATTAAAAAAAAATTCCTCCAACAATCCAAACCAAGTTGTAATTTTGGTATAAAATAATCTGTTATTTGAGTGAATCCGTGACACAGGTGGGGGAGTTTAGCCTCCTCCCCTGGGGTACTTTACCCTAATTATGGTGGAGACAATCATCGTGTATTACTCACTTGACTTATTTGCTAAATAAAGCCTCCTTCTTCCTCTCATTCACCTTCCTTCATCTTTATTAGTGCTACTAGTACATAGTTAGTTTCTTAACCTCTCACTCTCACCCACCCCAAAGCTGACCAAAAATGGCAGAAATCATGATCAAGTCAACATGTTTAGTTCAAGCCACAAAAACATCATCAACATCTGATAACAGCAAATCTTTGAGGAGGATTGAGTTAACTCCATGGGATCTTCATCTTCTTCTTCTTGATTCCATTCAAAAAGGACTTCTATTCCCCAATCCCCCCCACGTTCCCACAACAACAACACAAACTTTTATTCAACAATCTCATTGATCATATCAAGATTTCCCTCTCCAAAACTCTAGATTTCTCCCCTCCTCTCTCCGGTCGTCTTGGGATTCAAAACAATGACGATAATTCAAAGTCTTTCTTCATCGATTGCAATAATTCCGGAGCTCAATTCACTCACGCTATTTTTCCCAATTTGACTATGGCTGATGTTCTTCAGCCAAAAAATGTTCCCACCATAGTCCATTGCTTTTTCCCCTTTAACAGAGTTCCTAATTCTGAAGGGATCTTCAATCCTCTGCTTTCTGTTCAAATTACCCAATTAGCTGATGGTGTTTTTCATTGGCTGCACGATGAATCATTCTGTAGGAGATGGGACTTCTTTCTGGAATTTCTTCAATTCTTGGTCTGAAATTTCTCGTGGTTCTGAGGTTTTATCTAATCCCCCTGTTTTTCAACCTTGGTTTCTTGATAATATTACCATCCCAATTCGTATTCCTCCATTGGACGAACTAATCCCTGAAAATTTCAACCCTCCATTATGGACAGAAAGGGTTTTCCACTTCACGAAAGAAAACATTTCTAAGCTCAAATCTAAGGCCAATTCTGAAGTCACAACAAAAACATTTCCTCTTTACAAGCAGTTTTAGCCCATCTATGGCGGGCTTTTACCAGCTGTAATAATTTCGAACCCGAAGAGGAAATCACCATCCGGCTAATTGTAGGTGCAAGGCCTCGATTTCAACCGCCATTGCCGAAAGAGTATTTTGGAAACGCAATTTTTCTTGTAACCCTAACAGCCACCGCCGCAGATCTGGTTAAGAAGGGAATAGGTTGGGTTGCTCTTCAGATAAACAAAAAAGTAACAAATCAGAATAATGAAGAAGTGAAGAAATGGTATGAGAATTGGATTGAGAAACCTGAAGTTGTAAAGAAAGAGGGGAAATTGGAGAGAAATGGTATTGGTGTATCCAGTTCTCCAAGGTTTAATATGTATGGAAATGATTTTGGATGGGGAAAACCTGTTGCGATACGAAGTGGCATCGGCCATAAGTATAAACCCATGTTTACATTTTTTGCTGGAGCTGATGATGGAGATATGGATATTGAAGCTTGCTTGTTTCCTGAGACGTTGATTGCCATGGGAAATGATGAAGAATTCATGGAGTTTGTAGCCTGTGAATGATATGGAACCACAACAATAAAGATTGATAAGTGCAAGTAATTGTTCCACCATAATAGGATGTATTTTAATTTGGCATTTGAAAATTTACATTTGTCTTAGTTAAGTATCTAGTTTTTGAAAAATTAAAAAAAAAAAAAAATTTAGAATTAAGTTATTTGTCTCAAAAAAAAATTGTTTTTCTCGTGAGATGTCTAACGGGAGGCTTGTTTTTAGGGTTTAATTGGAATTAATGATATGTGTAAAAGATGTGGTATATTTAGAATACTAGATTTCTTCTTCTTCTCGTTTCTTCCTCCTCCCGTGGCAGCCCTTATTCCACTCTTCTTTCTTCTCCTTCTCTCCACCTTCTCATGCTTCCTTTTTCAGTTCTTCTCCTCTCTCCCCCATCTTACTATGTTAGAGAAGGACTTGAAGCCACTACAGCTAAATTCGTCACCATTTTCTTGCATCATTTTCTCCTTCTGTGAATCAAGAAACTTCATCAGAGCAAGAATCACCCTTTAATCGTTGGACTTTTTGCAAATTTTAAATCAAAATTGTGAGAAATAGAATTGTAAGTATCATCGTTGGACTTTAATCGTTGCACTTTTTATGGGTCTCTCTATTTTGCAGATAGAGTGAAAGAATAAATTCTGATATGGTTTTCTAAGTCTCAAAAAGAGTAATTAGCCTTCTCCACATAAAAAGAAGCACCACATAAACAAAGCACTAGAAAACACAATTTGCATCAATAATTTCTATAACAAAACAAAGCTTGGGATATGGAATCATTCATTAATGTCCTGAATCTTGTGAAAATTTGAAGTATGTTGGAGATTTTTGAGCAAAAATTTTCAACTGAATCTTGGTGGTTCGGAATCAGAAACTAAAGACTTTGATCAACCACAGATATAGTTAGGAAGCAGAAAATTGATTCTTGAAGTGGATCTTTGAATTTCGTTGTTCATTTGGGTTGAAGGAGAAAATGACGAGGAAGTTGGTTGTTGTCCTTCACGTCTTGCTCTAGCATAGTAAGAAGGGGGGAGGAAAAGTGGGATGGGAGGGTGAGGGGGAGGGGGAGGAGACAAGAGAAGAAGAAAGAGGATGGGAAGGTGGAGAGAAGGAGAAGAAAGAAGAGAGAAAGGAGGAGAGTAGCAGAGCTGCCGACGGGAAGAAGAAGGAGAGGGAGAAGAAGAAGAACCTATTCTTCTAAATATATCCCATTTATTTTACTATACAAGTATCAACTTGAAATAAAGAAGTTAATTCCAAGTATTTTTTTGAGATTTTTCAAAAAACCAAATACTTAGACAAATGCATATTTTTTAGATGTCAAATTGAAATTTATCCACAATAATACGCTTCTCACTTTTTGTTGAAGGAATGACTTTTTACCATATTTGGCCTATTTTTTAAAACTCTATTAAAATAACCAGTTTATTTTTTTTTAATTTATGCTTTAGTCATAACTCACACACTGTGTGCGTTATCTTTAGTAATAACGCACATGATTGTAGTAGAGTCGTCATGTCGTCGACCTGGAGAGTGAGTACCCGAGCGTGATGCTCGAGGAGTGAAGAGAAGAGCACGTGGAGGATGGGGTCAGGGACTAGTAGAGGATGCTAGAGATACTGTCTAGGGCGTACGGATAGACTCTGGACCGTATATGCCACTTGACTCTTTCGACAGTCTGGATAGAGTTTATAAGACATTTACTCTATGATCGACGCAACTACACATATGCTAGGCACGTCACGGGATGTAGCAAGCATATCAGGTTCAACTCCGCCACCCCTGACTGTAGCTGGCTCATTATGTTCAACTCCACCACACATGCCTATAGCTGAGACGTCTTCTTCAGATTCAGAGCATCATGTTGATGATGAGGCTGATGGTGATTACACCCCTACAGCCACCACAACAAGAACAACTTGGGTTTCGACATCGGGAGAGCAAACCCGTAAATAAATTTACCTTATCTGATTATCGTTAGACATTATATTTTGTATTATTATTTATGATGCTTTATTACATTTATTATTATTATTTATTATGCTTTAGTATTTTGTATTATTATTTATGGTGCTTGTATATATTTTGTATTATTATTATTTATGATGTACTAAAACCTTAATTAAAACCCTAAACCGTTATCTCTAAAACCCTAAAATCCTAAACCATTAATCTCTAAACCTTAAATACAACGGATGCCAAGTCCATATGAACCCACGACACATGAATTGACAACTCGAACACGCGGGAGATGCCAAATATTATTGAATTCAAATCCGACAAGACCATGTGATAAGCTTTAATTATTACTTTTGTTTCTTTGGATGACAAGACCATGTGAACCCACGTCACATGAATTGGCAACTCTAACACGCGGAAGATGCCAAATATTATTGAATTTAAATCCAACAAGGCCGTGTGATGAACTTTAATTATTCCTTTTGTCTTTTTGGATGACAAGCGCATGTGAATAGGGCTGTAAATGAGTCCAGACCCTCTGGGTACCTCTAGACCCAGACTCGTACCCTTATAGTGAAACTTGGACCCAAACCCAAACTCAGACCCTCCATGTATAAAATTTATGGACCCATACCCGACCCTCTAAGGTCTAGGATAGAGTTTGGATATACCCGTACTCGTATGACATGTTTTTATTTTCTTTTTTTTTTAAACAAAAATATATAAAATAATGTATAATATTAGAATAAAAATTTTAACATGATTTGCATAATTTCCTCTACATTTCTTTTAATAAATACAATCATTTAAGATCTCTAATTCAAAACCCGTTGAATGAGGATTGAAAAAGGGGATTTCAAACACAATAAACTTAGGAAAGAAGAGCAGCTGCAAAGGAAATAAAAAAAGGAAAGAAAAAAAGAGAAAAGAGGGGAGGGCAGCAAGGAGAAATAAAAAAGAAAAGCTGCGGCTTTAGGAAACAGGAAAACCAGCCGCCATTGGAGAATAAAGGGAGTAGCGGAAGACGAAAAAAAAGGGAGGAAGGATGGGCTCAAGCAGCAGTAGTAGAAACGAACAGCTTGCACAAGAAAAGAAGCAATTGCTGGGAAGAAGGAGCTGCGCAAGAGCTAAAGAGGAAAACGGGCCGCAGTAGTTGAAGCAGCAGAAGCCGGACGAGCAAGCAGCAGAACCGGACGCTGAACAGAAAAAAAAACGGCAGCTGAAGCAGCCAGAAAAAGGCAGTATTTTGATCATATGATGTATAATATAATATATATATATAATATAATATATATAAATATATATTATTTTATTCCTATGGATATACGGTTGATATCATCATATCCTGCCCAAACTCATTTAACAGAATAAATATGGGTCCGGGTCCAGGTCTGGGTCTGCGGGTATAAAATTTAAACCTTACCCGTTATAAACAGGTATAGACCCGCGCGGGTACGGGTAAGACCCGCCCTATTTACAGCTCTACATGTGAACCCACGACATATGAATTGACAACTCGAACATGCGGGAGATGCCAAAATTATTGAATTCAAATCCGACAAAGCCATGTGATCTACTTTATTTGTTTACTTTTCCTTATATATATATATATATATATATATATATATATACGAATTGAAAGTCACCCAATTCTCATCACACCACAACTTTCCTTTAATTCTATTTCTGAAACTTTGAATACTTTTTCTTCAAAATCCTAGAATTCATAACAAAGGACGAACATGGATGCACTCACCCTGATAGAATTTTCTTATTTTGAGATTCCAAGCATGCCAGAGACACATATGGTCCTTATTTCACTGTAATGGCAAAGAAAACATGGACATTTACCCGGAAAGTGCAAAATGCTCAACTTGTTGGAAAATTTTTTAAGCTTTGAGGAATGGATCGATCCAAATTAGTGGCATGTTCGAATGACAATGAGGGTGCCTTCATTTTATGAACAATATAGCATGTTTACTTTCACTTTATACAGTATGAACAATGCTGGTTAGATGAGTTACCTTTGGACAATCCCACCCCATATATCCCAAAAAAGCATTCACGTTTTAGTTGAATTTGAACCAGTGTAGTACCAAACAATTTTGGAGGTTGAGCATATTCATGGATTGGCACATGAGGATCATTCGAATTTTCCTCAACATGTTACAGCAATAACCCACATGGTTGCTGAGGAACAATATTGTACCCAAATGTACAAGAAGATGATGAGGACAATGACGAAGACGATAATGTATCAAGTGAATCTGACAATGACAATGGTGATTATGATGATGAAGGTGACAATAGTACTACCCTAAGCCCTCCATCTACAATTGAAGTGAACTAATGGCATAGTCAATGGTTCAGTAGCGCTCCATATGATTATATATCATTCAGAGCTTTTTTAGATATGGGTTCGGGAGAGCAAATATATGATCTTATCAATCAGGAACTATCGAATTGCTAAACTAGAATGATGCAATGACTTATCTTAAATACAGACTAAGATTATGTGACAAAAGCCAAGCAATTTGTGTATTTCAAAAGTGGTTTATTCAGATGGGACAAGAGTTCAGAGTTTTTAGAATTAATATTCAGCAAAGTGGTTCGGTACTTCAACCAACATCGTCAGGAAGCACAAAATTGTGTCTAGCCATTTCTGAGGAAAGTTTTTTTGCTAAGTAACTGCAATTTGAAACAAAATCAAGAGCGCACATAGTTACACCGTATAATACACATGATGGTATTTACATGGTCCGATTTCCCATACGTGATGATGGTCGAGGCAATTGCATATACACTTTGAAAATGAGAGAAAAGTCATGCAGTTGTGGGAAATGGCACGAATATACATCGCTTTATTCACATACTTTTGAATTTTGTAGAAAGAGTGGTAAAAGTATTAACAAATTAGTCCCGGACATATATTCATGAGCAACTTACAAACAAACATTTCTTTTATCCAATTGCCAATGAGGACTTTTGGAGAGAGACCTCTTACAATTTGACATGCTTTCCTGCAAATATAAACAATAAACAGGGTCTGCAACAAGGTACATGGATTTGGAGAGAAATGGACTATCAAAACCCGGATTCTCCTCCAAGATGTAGCGGATGCTGCATACTCGGACATAATAAAAAAAATTGTACTAATCCAGTGTAATTTTATTATTTTTTTTTTTGAAGTGTTGTAATATTTTCCTTTATATATTAATGATATTTTCAGGTTACTTACTTCTATGTACTTTTTATAAATTCTTTTTTTACTTAAACAGTTATAAATTATTATCATAAAATACACAAAAAGTGACATATAAATTCTTTTACTTAAATCGGTTATAAATTATTATGATAAAATAAATATCAAGTGTCATAAACAAAATACTTTATAAATTATTATGATAAAATACTTTGTCTTCGTTTTTGGAAAAAAAATTAAAACTGTTGATTCATTTTATTTAAAAAAATAAAAATAAAAATTAATAATTATGAAAATCTGATATGGTAGAGAATGGACATAGTGAATGCATATCATTATAGATAACGCACTGTCGTTTGCGTTATATACACCACCTAAGTTATATGCCATATAAGCAAATTACACAACCACCTTAGCTAATCACTTGGATAAATCGAAGATTAATAATAATGCACACGTTGTATATGTTATTGTGGCCAAACCGAAGACAAAAAAAATCCCCAGCTATTTTGTGACATTTTTCAAAAAAAAGTCCAAATAGGGCAAAAAAAACCTTGAAGGAATACTCCTCATTTGTTACTCCTTACTTCATAGTATTTTTTTATATTATCTGTTATTTGAACATATTTTTTTCATTATATCTGTTAAGAGAGTATTAAATGATAATTTTCTACATACACCATTATCTTATTGAAATTAAACCATTATCTAAAAATTTTCATTAGATCTTTCAATGACAGTCAAAGAGTAATGTAGTCTGTAAACCCTAAGGGCATATGTGTAATGTTTTGATTATGATTAACTTGTGCTTTGTGATAATAGAAATAATTTTGTAAAGAGAACAGAAGATGTACAAAAGGAGTCTCAAGGGTAATTTGCGAAGAAGCAAAGATCACTTAAGACTACAAGATTTTATGAAGATGAAGTGATCAAGTAAAAGACCTTGAAAACAAGAAGAATGCTTAGGGATAGCTTTATAAGGTATTTATGTAACACTCCCTAATTTGTTTATTTGATTTTTGATCAATTGTTAGCTCCTTAGAAGAAATATTTTTTTGAGAAATTATCCTTGAAAAACCGAGTGCTCTTGATAAAGATTTGATGATTTAAAGTTGTTACATGCTTTTTAAGCTCTTTCATATTTTGAAAGTGAAGGAAAATCTATATTTTACAACTTTTCACAAAAAAGAGAAAACCGGTCGTCCGAAATTTTTAAGTATAAAAGTCGGCCATCCGATTTTATTTTCTTTAGAAAATTGGACCTCCTAATTTTTTGGACTCTCATAAAAAAAACGGTCATCCGATTTTTTAATCAATTGTCCAAAAACTTTGTAGACATACAAAAAATCGATCTTCCTATTTTTGCTCTTTAAGAAATCGGACGTCCATTTTCCAAAACCGGCCGTCCGGTTTCTATTTTACTATAAAAAATGGCCGTTGCTGCTAACAGTAATAAGTAGTTTTTTACCTTCACATATAAAAGGGCTATTAATTAGCCATAAATGAGCAGTAGTTGAAAGAGTTTATAGAACACATTTAAGAGCATTGAAAGATATTTTCTATCATCAATTTATTATTCAAAAGAAAAACTTTTTGGAGCTATACTATTTGATCAATTTTTAAAGAGGAAGAAGGGAAGCTTGAAAAAGCACTTCAAAAAAGTTGTATTCTCTTTATCTCAAGCCCTTTTGATAATATTGTTCCAACTCTTCTCTTACATCTAAATTGTGATAAAAGGTTTTGTGAAAACCCTTTGGGTGATCCTTTGATATTTTGATTATCTTGTATTGTTTTGTGAACTTTGAGGTTTATGTGAAAAACTCTCAGAGGGTGATCCTCATTGTGGTATTTTTGTAAAGACTTGTGACTAGTGGAATTGTGAAATGCTTGAGTTAAGTCTCAAGATAGTGGATGTAGCTCTATATAGAGAGAGAAACACTATAAATTCTTTCTCTCTCTTTTTGTGATTTGCTCATTATTTCTATGTTTATTGTTTAATCTTTTCTTTATAAAAGAGATTTTGTCTGGTTAGAAATTTTATTAAAAAGAGTTATTACAAAATCAAAGGTGTTGTATTTTAATTGGGCCAAAGTTTTTTAATTAGCCAAAAACCTTATTCTCCCCTCCTCCCCAAGGTTTTTCATAGTGTATTTCCTTTTGAATCTAATCAATCCAATCATTTTAGTAATTCTCGTGCCTTGTGGTAAATTGATAAATACTATGAAATGAAAGTAGTAGTTGGTACGTGGTGAAAACAACATACTCTCTCTGTTTTTTATTAGTTATGTTTTGGACATCATGCAGATTAAGAAAATACAGAATTTAGATATTTTTTCTTATGTGGACTAGAATGCCCTTCAAATTAACCTCTCTCCTCATTATTATTTTTATAAGTTCCAATGTTATAAGAGTTAAAGGGTTGAAAATTTTTTTTTATGCAAGGGTATAATGAGAAAAGTTTATTAAATGTTGAATTGTTTTTGTAATATGACAAGTAAAAAAACAGGAGAATTGACACATGTAACAAGTAAAAAAAAACGAAGGGAGTAACATTTAATAATTTTTTTCATTATATATTTTAATGCAATATTGTGATATTTGAAATGTGACAATAAAAAATTAGCGTATATATATATATATAGAGAGAGAGAGAGAGAGAGAGCTATTAAAGGGCCTAGGAGGACCCCGACCCTTCAAAAAAATTTTTATGCTTTGTATGTAGTATACAATTATGTTTATTTTGTCTAAAATTAGTATATTTTTCTCCCAAATAAATAAAAATTAAGTTAAATGATAAAAAAATATTAGTATATAGTTAAATGATACACCAAATTTTTGTATTTGAATTCTTGCTCCCATTGGAATTAAGTTTTGCCTTCACCTCTTTATATATATATATATATATATATATATGAACAAACCCTCAGTATCAACATTATTCAAAATATCAAACACAACATTGAGTTACATCTGAATAAAAATGGTAAGAGTTTTAAGATGAATTTTAAACCAAAGAACAAATAGGTCATAATTTTCAAACTCTATACTATAGTTCAACAATTTTCATTTGACAAGCTAACTAACTTGAATTTTTTTTTATAAAAAAAAGCCTACATACACAGGCATAAACTAGTGCCTAGTCCAGACCTATAAAAGCAGTCCAAAACTCAGTCAAATCATATAGTCTAGCCTAGCGAGGACTAGGACTAGCCAAGCTGGGGGCACATATAGCCTCTTCCCTACTGCTATTGCAAGTAGCCGCAACCTTAGGCGTTGGTAGTAGCAATAACCCATTCTACTATACATAGGCATCAGAGATACCAACCAATCAACTAGTTTGACATGATTCATGAGAAAATCTATGTTAGAGAAGCGACGACCATTAAACAGCCAAAGTTATGATACGTCCAACTGATAACCCGAAGGACTCCGATTGTCAAACTCGATGATAGCCACCTCATTCTCACAACTGATCGCATGGCAGCACTCGAATAAAACTATAGCTAGAAAACTAACCAAACAAGGGAGGGCTCAGACGTTTAGTCCCCACGCCAACCAAAGACGCTAACCGCCACAACCTAGGGCCGGAACACCACCTACAACACACTACCACTCACAATCTGTATAAAATATACAATCCAACTTCGAGATCAACTCCACAATATTCACCTCAAGGTCCTTAACGAACACTGAAGAAGACATTCTCCACAAAACAAAGAATCCCCAAAAAGAGAAAAAACCTAAGAATCTATTATTTAAAAATTTTAAATCTTAAAGTAACAAACCCCATACAGTAAATAGTAAAATACCTCATCCCGTCAGAAAATCATCCTGTGTTGCAACATAAACGAGCAAGCAACTTGCCACCCCTTTAATCACTAAGGTGGCCGCTATAGGAATGAGGGGAAAAGGGCTCGGGACCTTCATGTGAATTGTTATTTCCAAAGTACATATTGATCCCAAGTTTAATACATTTGTTTTAACATTTTAGTCTACTCAATAAAGCAAGAAAACAATACAACTCTTAAAATGAGTTCCTAACTTTACTCAAAACATACTTCAAGAATATTAAAATTATCCAAATCTTATAAAGACTCCCTTAACTCCTTTAACTAACTAATGTGGAATTCTCAACATATCCTTCTAGCTACATACATTGCCACAAACTCCGTGAATTCTTCATCTTTTTCTATACCAAGCAATGTCTCAGGGAACAGACAAGCTTCAATATCCATGTCTCCATCCTCCTCTCCCGAAAGAAAAAATGTAAACTTTGGTTTATACTTATTGCCGAGGCCACTTCTGATTGCAACAGGTTTTCTCCATCCAAAATCATTTCCATACATATTGAATCTCGGAGAACTACCTATATCAATAGAATATCTCTGCAATCTTCGCCATTTATACCCTCAATCATTTTTTCCATTTGTACTAAATCCTTTACAAATAGCAAAAATGTCAAAACATGTTGTTTTCTGATGTTTTAGACGAGATCATTATATGGATTATGCATGTTTTGTTCATAAAAGAGTAAAATAAACATAATGCTATATTTGTTAATTAATGGCCCCTAATGTATAGAAACATACATCCTTCACGTGTATAGTTTTCCCTCATATTTTATTTTATCTTTCTATTTTCACTCTATAAGGGTATTATATTTTATTACTTTACAATTCCATTATATTTTACTACTTTATCATTCCATTATCACTCTATAAGGGTAGTATTATATTTTATTATTTTATAAATAAATCATGTATTTTTACGTCATGATTTCTATCCAAAGACACGAAAACTTTTGCGTTTTGACATTTTTAGACATTCATAAAAATTTTAGTAGTGTAAGTGGTAATAAGAAAAAATCGAATGGTTTAAATGACGAAAAAAAAGAATAAACCTTAGATTGATAAAACTTAAAAAGGTGGACATTTCTTTGCTATATTTTCATATTTGAAATAAGAATACCAAAATTAAAAAATAAGCATAACATAAAAATATTAGAGCATATATATTTTTATATATTGCATATTAGAACATATTATATAACTTAATAATTTTTAAGAGATAAAATAAATTAAAAATAGTATATTTTTAAAAATAGAGAATAACCTTAGTTTTTTTTTTGGGGGTGTGGGAGGGGTGGGGTGGGGGGAGGGATAAACCTAGCCTTTTGTTCCTTAATGTTTCTACTTTTGGAATCTTTAATCCTTTAGCAGCACTTGACATATTAGAGAACAAAATAAAAACTTTAAACTTTGTTTTTTTTTTTTTTTTTCCTGGAAATACATAAAAATCCTTGGATTAGAAATGATAAAGAAAAAAGTTCTTTTTTTTTTTTCTCAATTTTTGCTAAAAGTAAATTTAATGCGAGAGAAGGAATAGGTTAGATGTGGGGGGTCCGATGCAAAAAAATAAATGAATTTTGAAAATGAAATCTAATCCAAATGCACATTTAAGAATTTAATGTCATATTTAGTTCCAACATTTGATTCGCCCTAAGGAATAATCGCTAACATCTATTTTTTATTTATATGGTGCTCAATATATCTTCGAGCTCCATGAATGATAATTTCTGTTCAACTTAATATCCTACCATGGTGAGGGCAAGATCTGGTCTTGCATACTCGGAGGGAGCGATCGTTGGAATTGTGAAATCAGGAGATTTTCAGTTTTTTGATGTAATTGGCCAATTTTTTAAAAAAAGCCACTGAAGTGGCCACAAAAAAAATTTTTATTCAAATTTTGGCCATAACGCACATAGTGTGTGCGATATCATTAAGGATAACGCATATGCTGTGTGCGTTATTACATAATTAGAAGTTTAACAAGTAAGAGGCCTATGTGGCAGATAACTCACATAATACGTGCATTATATTTTATGATAACGCATATACTGTGTGCGTTATTTGCCATATCAGTTTTTTATTTTCTATCTTTTTTTGCAAAACTCAAAATTTTTTATTTTTTAAAAAAAGACTATATTCTTTTATTTAACTTATTTGACATATATTTTATAATAATAATTATTACCATTTTAAAAGAAAATATGTTTCACTTATAACCATTTTATTAAAAAAAATATAAAGAAGTAATTTAAAGTATTTTAAACTTTTATTATTTGTTGTAAATTTTACTATAATAATTTATAATCGATTTAAGTAAAAGAGTTATGAAGAAGTACTTAGAAGAAATTCAAAGAAAAAATATCATTAATAGAAACCCTAAAATATTACACCACTTTTTGAAAAAAAAACTTATACATTGCTTGAATTGAAGTTATTACAATTTTTTCTATTATGACTGCGCATTCGACATCTGCTACATCTTGGGGGAGAATTCGGATTTCGATAATCTATTTCCCCTAAAACCTTGTGCCCTATTTTCTACCCCGTTGATTGTTCATGTTTGGAGGATAGAATGTTAAATTGTAAGGAGCATCTCTCCAAAAGTCCTCGTGCCCAACCGGATAAAAATTGGATTGGTATGTTCTTCTGTAAGTTTCCCGCGAATATATATCTGGCACATAAGCATATGGTCTTGTACCATTTTCTCTATAGACTGCAAGAGCATGAGAATAAGGCAATGTATATTCTCGCCATTTTCCACAATTGCATGAGTTTTCATTCATTTTTAAAGTATAAACGTTGTTGCCGGTACCATAAAGGCGTATCGGAGATTTGACCATGTAAATTCCTTCTCGTGGTGTACGTTGTAACTGTGTGGTCTCTTGATTTTAATTCAATCCAAAAGAGCTCATCAAAAACTCTTGTTGGAAACGGATGCACACAGTTTTGGGCCTTTTCACGGTATTGGTTAAAGTATTTAACAAGTTTGTTGAATATTAATTCAACTAGGGCTTTTAAAGGTAAGACCCTACCTTTTTTCAACACACTGTTAAGTGCTTATGCAATGTTAGTTGTTATCATTCATGCCTGTGTCTACTATCATGCAAGAGTGTCAATTTCTCTATGTCTATATTTTCTAAATAAATGTAAGCACCAATATTTCTTATTTGGATTTTACTCATCATATGGTTAAATTTCTACTACTTAGCTTCCGTTTCGGCCTGCCATATTAAGCTTTTTAATTTGCTATTTTTGAAGGTCTTGGTGAGATTTTCCCGAATGTGGCGTGGACAAAACCTATGAACCGCGAATGGAGGTTGCCACAAAGCTTGATTTTGTATAGCAAATAATCCCTTTGTGGCGATCGGAAATAAGACAGACATGTCGATCCTTGACAACATGTTCCCGTAGAAATTTTAGGAACCAATTCCAACTTTCGGACGAATTTTTATCAACGATTGCAAATGCAAGTAGGAACAAATGGTTATTCATATCACATGTACTTGCAATTAATAGTACGCGACTTATATAGTCCCCGAAGATGAGTTCCATCCATAGAAATCATCAGTTGATAATTTTGAAAACTATTTATACAAGGCGAGAAACCCCAAAAAAGAAATTTAAAAACATAGTCTGGAGGACTGCTCGTTCTATGATGCAAGAACTTGTACACAGTTCCCGGGTTTCAATCTTTCATTGCCTATAGATATTTTGGTAGAATTGTAAAAGTTGTCTCCCAGCTATTGAAAACCTTCTCTATTGCAAATTTCTGAGCATACCATGACCTCTTATATGTACAACCCATCTGAAATAATACTTGTACTTCTTGGATGACGTTTGAGATAGGGATCTCTGGATCGTTGGCAACAAGGTACGATATTAGTTTTGAAATGAATTTTGAAGACATATTTTGATAATTGTTTTGATGAACCTATACAAGGCATGTGTTTTTCTTGGTGAATCTGGTTATTTCCCAACGACCATGAGTTGCTTTTTTCTTTATTCGGATGTACCATGAACAATAATTAGAGTCGCTGTGATGGTAACATTTTGCTATCCATTGATCACTCTTACTTTTAACAATTCTATATTCTCATCCCATCCGAATAGATCAATTTTGAACTGCACTAATTGCTTGGATTTTGTCAACAAACCTCATGCCTAACTAATATCAGTCATCGAATCGTTCCAATCCAGCAATCTTATAGTGCCTGATTCGATGAGGTCATCTATCTGCTCTCCCAAGTCCATATCTAGAAATGCTCCACACTATGTATAGTCATATGGAGTGCTACTGAACCATTGGCTACTCTACCATTGATTCACTATAGTTGGAATAACAGGGTTTACGGGAGTGCTAATGTCATCTTCCTCGTCATCAGGGTTATTGTCGTCATCAGATTTACTTGATATGAAATAATCTTCATCAGAATGGTCATTGTCATCATCACCTTCATCAACGCTTGAGTTGTAGTCGATGTAGATCAAGCTGAGTATCACAAGAAGCCGATATAGGCTGATTACGTCCGACCTATCGCATCACGTGCCCGAGATGGTGATACTCCACTATGTCGTAATATATGAGTTGCACCTCTGCCCCCTACAAGTAAGATGGAACCAGACCACGGTCAAGATAGGGTAGCCATACAAACTGTTCAGCAAATTAAAATATTTAAATAATAATTATACAAAAAATATAATAAGAAAGTAAAAGAAATTATTTTAAAGTCAAACATGATCGGATAGCATAAAATCTAACTGATCTCTATACGTAAGCAGGACGTGTTTCTACGATCTTACTCTGTATTTACTTGAATGATACTGACTACTATGCACTGTGTATCCACAATAGCAAAAAAGCCTAGACTCTCTAATCTTTTGCTTCTCAGGTGGTGCCTGCCTGACTGTGAGACCGACTGGTCGAACAGAGACGAGTGCAATAGAGAGTGTGGACAGCCTCAATCCTCAAGGCATGGCTAAAACATCAGCACTAGGTATGCAGCTTCGTAGGCAAGCGGCAAGAGAGGCCATAGCTAATGATTTGCTTGCTTTAGTTGAAAACAGAATTCCTGTTATCTTCTTTGTCCTGGGATGGGATCCTGGAACAGGAATGGGAGAAAGGTCGTACGAAGAGTCTTTTTGCCCCTCGGCCAACTCCTTCCTTTTTTAAAACGACCAAAAGTACTAAAACCCCTAAAACTCTCACTGCAACAACAGGAAGACACACACAGAGGAAAGCAAGAGAGTGGCTTTGGTCGAGCAACCGCTGCATTTCTTGAACGATAGAATAGGGACCCTCACCAAAGGCAGCTCACTGAGATCAAATGATGTGCACCACATAGCACCAAGTGGAGCAAGAGGGTCTGGATGAACATGTTGATCTAGTTGAGGATGCAATACAGGAATATGCGACCTAGGCCAAATCTGAAGTAGCACAAAGGTCTCCCCCTATCTGTCTTGCACCCCCTAAAGCTGCCCCACACAGATGCCTATACAAAACCCTAATACACAACTACCCCAACTGTAAGTGTCAATAACATTAAAATTCTCCAACAAATGATGTACCGGACGCGAATCAAGCTGCCCGACATATCAGGGAGCATATGACCTCCAAGAAGTAAGAAAATAAATCCACGGGCATGCAAGATAAGATCATCATCACTCTCTGATCCAGTGAACTCTCTCAAAATCCAAGCCTCTAGAGATTCCTTCTTAACCTTGTATCGGGAAAAGTGAGTAAGGGACAACCGCACACCAATAAGTCTCTCAATTATCTCAATCCAATACTGGTTTTTGATGTACACTCTAACTGGGACTTGTAACAGACAATCCCTCTATTCGTAAACCCCATAACACGTGCACATCCTGTAGAGTGATTGTCACCTCACCACAAGTCATGTGAAATGTGTGAGTCTCAAGCCTCCAACACTCAACTAACACAGTAATAAGTGCGTGGTCGAGATCAATGTAACTACATCTAAAAATTCTCGCTAAACATGTCCTATCAAAACCGAGATTAACTAACCTACGGGGAGCTGTAATGTAAGACTGAAATAGATTGCGATCGAAACATCTACACTGAAGATCAGTAATATACGTCTCATGATCCCCACTCCATATCAACCCAATTTTATGTTCATGCTGCCTCGTCAATACATTATGGACAATGGGACCCGGATGCACGTGTTGGGACTTGTTCCATCTATATTTTATGTACAATATTATACACTTTCTAAATTTATCCATGAGGGTTTAGAATTAAAAGTAGAATATTTACAGTAAAGTATTATTACACACTTTTTAAGGTGTAGGGTTTAGGGTTTTAGGGTTCAATGTTACGGTTTCAGGGTTTTAGGGTTTTCGGTTATACATTTTCTAAATTTAAATATTTACGGGTTTAAAATTTAAAGTAAAAATTTTTTAGTAAAGTATTATTCCAAACTTTCTAAGGTTTATTGTTTATGGTTTTAGAATTTTAGGGTTTAGGGTTATAGGGTTTAGTGTTTAATTGATCAAAGTTATGGTTAAGGGTTTACGTTTTAGGATTCAAATGTTAGGGTTTTAGGTTTAGTATTATACATTTTTTAAATTTAAACTTTACAGGTTTAGAATTTAAAGTAAAATATTTAGAATGAAGTATTATTACACACTTTCTAAGGTTTATAGTTTAGAGTTTTAGGGTTTTAATGTTAGTTTTTAGGTTTTCTATGTTAGGGTTTTAGGGTTTTACGATTTAGGGTTATACACTTTCTAAAATTAAATCTTCATGGGTTCAGAACTTCAAGTGAAAATATTTAAAGTAAGGTATTATTACACACTTTCTAAGGTTTATGGTTTAGGGTTTAGGCTAAAAAAGTTTAGGGTTTTAGGGTTCTAGGGTTTAGTGTTTAATAGATAAAGGTTAGAGTTTAGGGTTTACGGTTTAGGATTTCAATATTAGGGTTTTAGAATTTTAGGTATAGCATTATACACTTAAAAATTTTAATTCTTTATAGGTTTGCGGTTTAGAGTAAATATTTAGAGTGAAGTATTATTACACACTTTGTAAGGTTTATAGTTTAGATTTTTATGGCGTTAGGGTTTAGGTTTTAAAGTTAGGTTTACAGAAGATTATATCCTTTTTTTTTTTTGTAAGAAAAAGTCAAAACAAATTTAAATGCTAATAACATAAAATTATATAAATGCTAACAATATAAAACTATATAAAGTTAAAGGAACAATATAAACATGCTAAAGAATTTCACAAAAAATAAACAATCACGGTTTGTGACAAAAACAAAATAAACTATATAACTTATATCAAATCACCCATTTCATCAAATCACATTTCCAATATAAAACACAACTAGATTAATAAAATGATCAAATATGCACAAATTTATCAGTAACAACAAGTTTGAACATAATCATAAAACCCACATCTAGAAAAATAAATTACAAAAAAATGAGAAATAATCCAAATAAAATTCATAAAAATAATTCAAAAACCACAATAAACAACAATTTTCATATAAACAATAATAAAAATTAATACATAGTGTACACAAAATTTGAAACAATTATAGACAATAAGAAATTTACCGAAAATTTGAATAAATTAAAATCAATGTTATTCGGTGGAGCTTTCTCTACCGTTCTCCACTCTAAAACTTTAAAACCTTTGTAATCCAAGAGAGGTGCTGATGACCCGAAGAGAATTTCGGAAATAGACGGAAGGAGAAGAAGAGAAAGAGAAGAATAATTTCGGAAATAGAAGGAAGGAGAAGAAGGGAGGAAGAGGAGAACAAGAGAAGGAGGGAAGGAGGAGGAGAAGAGAAGGAAAGCAGCAGTGTAGCGGAGGATGGAGAAAAGAATAGCAGCGTCACGGTGAGGAAGAAAGAAAAAAATGGAGAGGAATGTTGCAGCGGCGACTAGGGTTCTGTTTTTGTTATGATGATAAGCACACAACGTGTGCATTATTAGTTATAATAACGCATTCAGAGTGCGTTATTAGTTATGATAACACGCACTTCGTAAGCTTATTGTTCACCTCAACAACCCCCGCTATCACATCATCGCAACGTCACTAAATAAGATAAATCTGGAGATTTAATTGCTGATTACGAGTAACGCTATCATTAAGAATAATGCACACGCTGCGCGCATCATGGCCTGTTTAAGGATAAAAACTTTTTTTTACCTCTATAGTGAATTTTTGTTAGAAAATGGCCAAGCTGAGAAAAAACCGAGATTTTCAAAAAAATAAGCAAAGATTAAAGTTCTGGTATCTAAAATCCGGAGATGATATAGCCTATATTCTAAATTTTATTTTCTATTTTTTGTAAAGACTTTTTTATTGTTTCATAAATACGTTAAAAAAGTGTTAAGTTAAACAGAAAAGACTATTTATTTGTAGAAGTAAAAAATACGTCGAAGAGCATAGAAATGAAAAATAAATGCTAAAAGACTAGTACTCTTTCTTTGAAAGCGAAAGCGAATCAAATGAGATGTAGGGACTAAATATGACACTAACTCATTAATTCATCCATTTGATTATTTCAAAATTTTGTGCACCTTTCTTGTCTTGATTAAGAAATGTTGTTAAATCTTCAATTTTATCCTCCAACCAACAAGCCCTACCCTTATCCCTACCCCTACCCACCAACCTTGAATCCAATCTCAACCGTTGAATCCCATTATAGAGAGTTTAGCACTAGTATGTATATAAGCAACTGATGGTGCAGCAGATGAGAATTTTAGCAATCAGTTGTTTATTCATCTTCTTTATCAAAGCATGAACTGACCTTGAAAAAGCAATACATGAGTAGAAAAATTTTTTTTTTCCTTCTTTTTCCCTGCTGCCTAATAAACTACATTCATTCTACAAGCAACATAAATTACATTTATTACTACAACTTATTTCACTCTTGTCATCATTTTAGTACACTAAAATACTTGAGACAAACAACTTCCCGATTTCTTCTGTAACCTTTTTGTTCATGGCATTGGCAGCTACAGCAGCCACGATTACAATTATAAGATATCATCAAGAATCGTGGACAACAGCAATCCTTGAACAAACTCGGATCTCTTTATTTTCTCCTCCTTGTCTTTGACAGACAACGGAGGTTGGTGGACTTTCCTGCAATACAGGAAAAGGAATGCAATACAAAGTTAAAACAAATGTCGTACTAAATTCAAACAACTTGCATCATTTTCACACTCAAGTTATACTTAAAACGAGCATTTTTCACCACCTGTTGGAGTCAACAAACTATTCTGCTATTTACCAGCTTAATATCAAGGCAAGGATAGCAATATGTAACTCTACCAAAATGACATAAAAGGTTTTCTTTCCTTTTTTGTAATAACCAAGGGGAGAATAAAAGCTAATGTAATGCAGTATTCACTTTTTATATCAGAATCTTATACTACAATGCACAAAGTTTTCAACAGTCAAGATACATCTTTATCAAAAGAAAGAAAAGAAACAAATGTGCTTGCACCAATGGAGTTTTCACGAATCTACTCTCACAACCAGCTCCACATCACTCAGTGAAAACCTCAAGAATCATCCCGGCTCATCAATTGTAATTTCCTATATACAAAATGTACTCAAACAATGCAAGTGTACAAGGTCTAAGAAAGATGTCTCCTAAGTGTTCAAGGTAAGACTAAAACAACAGGTTTTCTCAATAATGAAGTTCAGGGACGTCAACCCCTTACCTCCCAGTGCGTGGCCAGGGGCACGTGCAGGGGAACTCTCTCAAAAATAAAACTTGTCTGGGTGCCCAACAACTGTGACCTGATGCACTGAAGTACTTCTCAACTAGACTGAATAACAATATATCCTAAGGGAAACACCAAGGCCACAGGGGTAAAGGAATCCCAGCAAGAATTCTAGATTTTTTTCTACAAATCAAGAGCACTCCCAAAGACAGCTAGTGTTACCAACTCTATCCCCATTTCACAACATCCTCCAGAAAATAACAACTGAAAACCAAATTTGAGTGTTTCACAACAGAAGCACAAGAGGTTAGTAGACTAGAAGAACTAACCTACTTATCGGGCATGCGATTCAGAAACTGACCAATTATATTGAAGGAAATACTAACTTCACAGTTAATTTTATCAAGGAAAGAGTACGGTATCCCATTATGATACTATAGAGCTTCTATTGCCTGTATGCTAGAAGACATTTGTCTTTTATATCACCGTGCTGAATCAAGCATCTGACACCTCAAAAATGCTAGAGAACCAGAAAGAGAAAGTGCAGAACAAAATTCAATGTTACCTGACGAGAGTAAGGAAAGAAAGATTATCAGAATTTGTTATGATAAACTAACAACAAAGCTTAGCTGGCTGCCATTATGCAGTGAAAGAGGAAAAGAAAACTGTTAAGCATAAAGGAGAACATATCAAAGAGAAACAATAGCATTTCTTTCAGTGCTTCCTTTCCAATAGCATATTTCGTTAACCACAACCCCTCTTGATGCAGGACAAAATCCTTGTTGAGTTAGGTTTACTATTGTCTTCTTATAATTCAGATCCTACTAATGATTGAGTTTCCACATTGATTACATTCTCAGAGGATAAGAATTTTTAGTCGGTTAGGATACTAGGAATACTCTACGCAATCTATTATTCAACATAGTAAAATAAGTTTTTTATATCTTTCACATTATTATGAGACAGCCTTTTGCTTTGGGTTCTTCCTTAAAAATCTAAGTTTAGCTAAATTAGCCCTTAAATTAAGGCCTCCCATTGGTTTTTCCTCAAGAAACCATAGCTTCGATATGAATCAAAGGCCCTACAACCCTTCCTATGCTTCTGCCGCCATCAATTGGTATCATAGCAAAGGATCCTTGATGTGGCAACAAAGTTTGAAGAGGCTTATGAGGTATAATTGCAAATAGCCACACATCTTGATGAACTCATTGATCTAGAGGTAAATTGTGAAGGAGATCAGAGGTAAATTAAGATGAATACAATGATTTAGACATATAAGAAGGAAGTATTGGTGAAGATCTTTTCTTCTCAACGATGGGAAAAGGAGATAGATTGGTGTTTACCACGAATACTTGATAATTATCCTGATGATGATGTTAACAATAAAATAACTTCCTTCCTGTTCTCCATCTTTTTGACAATGAAAAGGTTACTGACTATATGGATGTCGATAATTCCATGGAAAAGCTCCAGGTATTGGACAAACTTCCCACACTCAAACTTCTTCCGCACTACATGGTGAATTTGTCTGGTTAAAGGAACAACCTTTTTACATTTGAAGAACTTCCAAAGGTAGAAGATCCTTGGATATATTGAATTTCCTTATGAAGAACCAGATTTTGACACCCCTACGGAGAATCTTGGAGAAACAGATAACTTACAGCAGGGAGCTTGGTTTTATGTTTATGGCAACTGTAGTCACCCAATTGATAAGCACCTTGAAGGTGGGAGTGTTCTTGAAGTTGAAAGTACTTATCCTTTTAAAGAGAAGGAAAGAGGATGGCAGAATTTAATTGGGCAGCAATTGAACTTGAGGACAAATTTCTCCAACCGGAGGAGTGCAGGACAAAAATCCTTGTTTGGTTAGGTTTACCATTGTCTTCTAATAATTTAGATTAGAATACTAGTATGAAGAGGACAAGAATCTTTAATAGCTTAGGATAGTAGATTACTCTCTATATAATATAATATTCAGCATTGTAATTAAAGTTTATATCTTTCACATTATTACGAGATAGCCTTTGGCTTTGCGTTCTTTCTTAAGAACCTATGGTTAGCTAAATTAGCCCCTAAACTAAGGTTTCCCATTGGTTTTTCCTCAAAATCCATAGCCTCCATATGAACCGAAGGCCCTACCCTTCTTCCTATGCTTTTGGCAACATCACCTACCCCCAAAAAATAGATAAAAAATAAATGAACCCAAAGAATAGTCGAACCTTTCTCTAATTTGATGCATGTGAGAGTTCTAAACATCAGGAAACACATAAATCTCCCAAGAACCAAGGGGTAATGGGGTAGTTCAAACCTTAAACATCTAGATGCTCCATAGAGAAACAAGCTGAAGAGATGAAGTCACCTTACAGAACACAATTGTCCCATTCCATATTAGTAATGGATTAGAATTATCTATAATAGCCATTTGCAGGACTCTTGGTTCGTCCAAATAGATCTATTATAATGAATGGTCAGTGAAGACATATAAGAACTCTAATGATGGCGGTGAAAGCATAGGAAGTAGACGGTAGGACCTTTGTTTCATATCAAAGCTATGGATATTTTAGAAGGAAAAACAAATATGCAACCCTAGTGTAGGGTCTAATTTAGCTATCCCTAGGTTCTTGAGGAAGAACACAAAGAAAAAAGGCCATCTCATATTAATGTGAAAGGTATAAACTTATTTTACAAGGTTGAATAATAGATTATATGGCGAGTAATCTTACTATCCTAACCTACTGGTTCCTTATCCTCTTAGAAGTAGCCAATATGGAACCTAAACTATACTAGGATTCTAAATTAAATAATAAACACAACTAAACAAGGATTTTGTCCTGCACACAACATTCAATTGGAAACGCATTAAAGCATTCATGGACAGTAATTTTTGTTCCTCGAAAATGAGCAACACATCTCACTTTCCTAGTGCATTTCAAGTTCAGAGCTCTGGGTGACTAAGCCAATTTCTAAAATGTTAGCCCAGAGGATCATTCGGTACAAACACCATGTCTACTTGAAGCCCAAAATTTGAGACATGCCTATAAATCTAGAAGTGAGGAATCACATTATATGGCCAGTAGTCCTTCAAAATAAATCCCAAAATTTGATGTCCTTGCCCAAAAAAATTTTAACGAAGTTTTCACTATAAGTAGATTACTACACTACCCTTGAGAATTGAAGAGGTTAGTAGGACTCATTTGTTATTAGAGCACACATCATCAAAATTCAGGAGGTTATTTCCCAAGACGGACATGCTTACAGAGAACATAAGGGAGCTTTTGTCACCCTTGAGTACTTATAAAGAACATGCCTATTTGTATTTTTGCATAAATATAAGCCCATGAGTACTTCTTTATTGATTGTCTATAGCCTTCATCACTATCTTTTCATTTCTCTTGTGTCAGTGATTCGCCTTCACATATTCAACCTAAATGATGGATTTAATGTACACCTAATCTTCAAACACAATACATGAATATGGAAATGAAAATTGATGAAAAACAAGTTTCAAGAACAAATACGGAAAAACAGCAGTACATGAAAGAGTAAATATAGACATGTGATGGGTTTTCTCCTTGATCACCCAATGCCTCATCTTTGCAAGTACTTAATTGTTGATTTGATAGTCTACAATGAGATGCAATCTAAACGGCCTTTCAGCACAACAAACACTACTGGTCCGGGATCCTTCAGTCATTCTAATATTTCACTGAAGTTAGGAGGGACAGAAAAGAAGATCTTGCAGGGTGGTGGGGGGGGAACTTAATGAAATTCTTAAATCATAACTCTCAACTAATATGAAAAAGAAAACCACGGGTAACAATAGGTTTCATATGCTAAGACTACAATTTTCCCAATGTAGTTTCTCCCAATTCTTCCACAGAATGACTACGTGATTTGCTGCATGCACAACAAAATGGAAGTAAAATAGCATATTAACTAAAAGGATATAGTAGAACATGCAAGCAATACCTCTCTGAAGCAGTTTCATTTGTGCTCCTCTTCACTGAATTTGTTTCTGCAGAAGAATGAGATTGAGCACTTCCATATTCATCAGCCATCGGCAAAATAAATGATGACAGCAAGGGGTCAGGCGGAGCACTGCTTGAAGAAACTATACACGAAGACCCTCCAAAAAGAGACTGCAGATTTCCTTCTCTGAGCTCCCTCCTCAACAAAGAGAGTGTTGAATGAGAGCTAGCTTTACGTGTTTTCCTCTTCCGCTGCATGTACTCTCTAGTCAAGGAACTCAGGCTAAATGATCAACTCCTCATAATGAGCTTTTACAATAAAAATAAAATCTCTAATTTGCAGATCCCCACAGTTTTACAAAGAATGTTGACCAGGTAGACAGATGACATGATGAGTTTCCAGGACTTGAAAGCAATGCTCATACAGAAACCAAAAAAAAGAGGGAAAAATCCAGTGGGCCATAAAAGAAGCAATGAAGACCACCTAATTTCTGCCAATACTCCTGATAATTTTTTCCAAAGAATTGTATGTATGAAATTCTACATACAAAATTTTCGGTTTCAAAGACAGATCAATGGTAGAGTTTTAAAGCATAGCTAAAGAAAATATGCACATATTGTAAGATGAATCTTAATAAACAGGAGGAGTCCAAAGGATATCTTGAAGATATTGCCATGCTGCAAGGTAATGTGTGCAACCATGTCAACCCCCACCCTCATTGCACAAACCGGACAAACCTGCATGAGATTAACCAAACAATTAGAACGGCACATTGGATAAAGTAATAGCAATCAAATTTCCTTCTGTGACAGTGCAAACAACTAGAAGAATTACGACAGCACTCATTACTCACAGGAAAACTTCAAAATAAAACCTAACATCCGAATATTTTTAGTAGTCAGTCAAACAAGCATATTACAAGCAAACCCAACAAAGCCCCAATTTGCTATTTCTTTCTAATAAACTTCTGGAACAAATAAGGTTGGCCACATGATTTTATTACAATTTCTCAAAGGTAGTTCCTATACCAACTTATTTACTACAAAGAAAAAAGAAAATGGAAGAAAGGAAAATAAACTTGGATGAAACTGTACACTACGAATTTCTACCAAAGGATGGGGCATTATGCAAAAGGAAGCCTTCATCCAATTCGCTACAACCAGCCGGCCTAACCTTAGGTTGGATAAAGTTTTCAACTTTATTTTACAATCTCATCTTTAATGTTTCCAAGATATTTGACAAGCAGAAACAAATCACCTAATGTTTGATTTTACTGGGATGGGGAACAGATTGGATCACAAAATTAGTCAACGGCCATAGTACTGGTAAAAAATTCAATAATAAAGTGAGAATAGATACCCCGTTTCTTGCCTCTACAGGGTGTTCATCGTCGATATGGCAACAAAGCCCAACGATATCAAAAAATTCTGAACAAAACGGACAAGGAAACTCCTCCCTGATATCATCATCAGCAACATCAATTTCCTCAAACCCCATCAACATTTCTGCATCAAAACCATCCCATTTCGTTCCTCCTAGACGCGGCCACCCAAGAAGAGATGAAAAATTATAAATTTAAACCCTTAAATTGCAAAATATAGATATGCCTATAAAACTCAAAGAAACCCATAAACATAAATAGAAAAAAACGAAAGGCCACTATTCATTTGGGCAAATAGCTTACCAGATCGAGATTGAAGAGCAGATTTATAACTCCTGGAAGCAGAGGACAAACGAGCACTCCAAGAATCAGCATCCATAGCTTTATCTTGATTTGCCACAAAATTAGTAGAAATAAATCAAACAAGGACAGCGAAATCCTTGCAGTTTAACAAGAACCCACTTCAGCTGATCCTCCGATTAGATGAAGAAAAGGATACAGAGCAAGAAACAGAAGGGGTGGGGTGGGTTTGGTTTGGTTATGTGAATTGTGAGGAGTGAAAGATGTGATGATGGGAGAGAGAGAAAAGTGAAGGAAGGGAAGGGGAGGGGGGGATTGAGGCTTGAGGCTTGAGGTGAGAGCTTCGGCTTTTTGCAGGTTAAATGAAATGAAAATCCACCGAAAGAAAAGAAGGAGCTGTCTTGCAGACAAACCTTTTATATCAGTAGGTAATAAATAAAATCTTTTACTAATTTTTTTCGAAATAATAATATTTTCTGTAATAATTATTTGGAAAATAATAGTTTTAGTGTTTTTTTGGCTAAAAAATAGTTTTAGTTTTCTGGAAAAGAATAATAATGTTCTCTGTAATAGTTTTTATGGTACTTTAAAGAAATAGTTTTTATGGAAAATAATATTGCTATTACATTCTTTGCCATTACATTTTCCTCAAAAAAAAAAAAAAAAAATGTTTGCCATTTACTGTAGAACAGTAGGATTGTTGTTTGAGTGGACATTTTTTTTTCTTCTTTTGAAAAACAAAAGTGTTGACTTTTAATTGTATTAATTACCCTATTATATTTTTATATTTAAAATTATTATATTATTTGTTTTTAATCTCCTTAAAAAAGTTTTAAAAAATAATTTTTTTAATCAATTGAATTAAATTATTATTTTTTAATAAATTAAACTTTACGTTTGATTTATATTTTATTTAATTTTATGTATTCAAATAAGACTTAATATTTTTTAAAAGAATAAGAATCAATTTTACGTGTATAAAAATATCATTATTTTAAATTGACTTTATTTTAATATTTATGTTTTTATGAATTAATAAACTGGATAATAAAAAATGCAACAAATTATTAATCAAATTATTTTTTCAGAAAATAAAAAAAATTAATTAAATTGTTTGTGATTAGAATAATTGAATATTTTTAATACAAACAACATAAAATTTACAAACAATCATGAAAGAGGATAATATTGAATAATAATTTTATTTTCAAAGCACATGAAACTCTTTAAACTCATGGTAAAATTTATTTAGTAAAATTAGAAAAGATTTAAAAATTTCATTAAAAAAGGAAAATCTTTAAAAAGACAATTTAAATTCAAAATAATATGGTTGAGGGTTAATAAATAAAAATAATTGCCAAAAAATAAATTTAACTTTGTTTAAAAAAATAAATTTACTTAATAATGAAAAAACTTTGAGAAATTAATAAAATTAGTAATTTCCCTCTAGAACATAAAGAGGACCCCACTGTCTCCACACCAGTCTATGCCAATGCCAGCCCCGCCCCACTTCTCTCTTAATTCCTCTTTCCACTCATCTTCGTCTTTCTTAACAATAAAGTACTGCTAGCTAACCCGCAACCAACTCGTTCTCTGACTCAACTTTAACTCAGTTCGCCACTGTCCCTAACCTCCGATTCTAGCTTCACCATATCCCATACCTCACTGTTCTCTTGGCATCCAATCTCAGGCATCACTTTACGGGTCGAAAAAAGACCCTAAACATGATGCAAACCTTACTCAATTTTATCACACCATTTCCAGATCTAATTTGAAGAACCCATTCATCAAATTCTTGCACTTGTGGAAATTTTTACTGTAATTTGTTGGATTTTTTATTTTTCATATATTTTTTAGAAATTAATGGCGACGAGAAATAGGACTATATTGTTTAGAAAGTATAGGGATGCACTGAAGAGCGTTAGGATTCCGACAGGTAGCTCTTCGCCTTCTCCTTCGTCGAGCTCCGGCGGTGGTCCAGTGATCGAGTTGGCCACAACGTCTTTTCTCAATCCAAATCGCAATTATGCTCCCCTTAGCACGGAAGATCCAGGAACCTCAAGGTAATAGATGTAGAATTTTCTTAACTTTAATGAATTAGTTGTAATTTAGTCCAAATATTTTTTTTATTGTCTAATTTTGTGAAATTCTGTTATTTGCATGTGTTGGAAAAGGTTTACTAAATGATCTGTATATTTACATATTTTTTGTGTTTGCAAAGAAATTGCCAGAAAAAAGCGAATGTGTTTATTGGATCATTCGATTTTAAGAGAACATTGAATAATTTAGTGGATTTATGAAGGCAATTCAGAATTGAAGTTTTTACCTGGCTTTGCAACCAAAGGGGAAAAAGGAATGCTAGCAAAGCTGTATTAAATGATTTAACCAAATGTCTTTCTAGGCGTGAACCGAGGCTGCACATTTTGACATCAGTCTCCTGAGTAGTTGATCATTGTGTTTGGTGGAGTTTGAGTTTTCCAATGTATGCATTTTGGAATATGAAATGTCTTCAGTGCTACATTAAAACATCCTGTCAAGAAAAGTGGTACATCTTGAGTTGAGCTTCGATTCATATTTTGGTTGTCAGTTTGTATAGAAGTTTTTTATTATTATATTTTTATTCTGTCACTTTTATCTGTAACAACCAAAGTACACAGTTCTATGATTTCTGTTATTGGTAGGATGACTTTATATAGAGAAAGATAATCACTAGATAAAATGAAAAAGGAAGATGATTTGGTTTCCAAGAGCAACCTCAAAGTAAATAGACCTATTCCTTGTTGGAGTGATATGAGCAGAAGGTATTGTGTCTAGTAACCATAAAAGAGGAACACTGTGTTGAAATGTGGGATGGAGTGGAGCAATCTTTCCATGTTTCTTGTACTTCCTCTTGGAACTTTGTATATGACTAGAAAGAGAAAAACCTCAACGCATCATATATGCAAAGAAAATCAGAGCTTTTGAAGCCTTCCTCTCATGAATTTGCAGGAAAGTAGGAGTTATCCCAGAGCTTTCCTGACCATTTTTGTTGTGCCCCTCGTTTTACCAGGAATCTGTGTGATTTTAACTTCAGCTGCATATCTTTTTCTTTGGTTCCCTATTTTTGTCATTGTTGACTGAATGATTTGGATGGCTAAATAAAGAAAGAAACATCAAAGATAATAAGTAGTGAATATTAGACGACTTTCTTTTTTCTGATTCATTTCATTTACCAACTTTCAATTGTAATCAACAATAACTTAATTTCTTTGCCTTTTTGGAACCACAGAGGTCTGTGTGTGCCTTCTTTAAGATTGGTATCTTGCATGGCAAAAGATTCCTAGGACATTCTCCAAAGTAATATGCGGTACCAAATGCAAATAAAAAAGTAGAGAAATAAGTGTTCTGATTGACTTGATGTTCAGAGGTGTGCATTACAATATCCCATAATGTTCCAACTCCTAAAAAATGAAACCATAGTAATCTCACGGGCTGAAATTTCTGAGTCCCGGGTGAAGGGGTTTAAGCTTGCTCACTTCTTCTCCTCCTTTTGTCTGCTCCTACAGGCTTACCCTTATTATACGCCCTTATGTCCAGCCCACCTATTCTTAGAACTGCTTGTTTGAGTGGAGAGATTAAGCTTAATATATGGACTCAGTTTCTCTTCCCATTTAATGCTATCTGCGAACTTCAATCTCCTCTGGAATTTTCTAAGAGAGTTCTTTTCTTTTTGTGTTTCGGGGAGGGATTTTAGGGATAAGTGTTTAGGCTGGAAATGTAGCTTTCTTCAAAACTTGAACACCATATTTTAGAGTGATTCTTTTGGATACATTGAAGTACCATTGGATAAATGGGGGCTTTCAAAACAATATTTCCAGCTTGTCAATAAGCTTATATCTTTTTTCTTTTTTTGGTGTGTGTGTGTATGTGTGAGGGGGTGGGGGGTGTGGGGGGGGGGGGGGTGTGGGGGGTGGGAGCATTTTCTTCAGCGAGGCATGTTTTTTTTTGTCATTAATTTACATTGTCCATCATAAACCTTTGCTTCCCTTGAATGTTTTCACTTGGTTGCTGTTGGAAGGTGTAAGTTTTTGCTGCTCATAATAACATATTTCTTCCAATTACAGTAGAGGACCAGTAACAGTAGGCCTGCCGCCAGCTTGGGTAGATGTTTCTGAAGAAATTGCAGCTAATGTGGTACGTGTTCGGTCAAAGATGGCAGAGCTAGCGAAGGCTCATGCCAAAGCTTTAATGCCCTCTTTTGGAGATGGTAAGGAAGATCAACACCGGATTGAGTCTCTTACCCAAGAGATTACTGATCTTTTGAGAAGATCAGAAAAAAGGCTACAAAAACTCTCTCTGGGCGGGCCTTCTGAGGATTCAAATATTCGAAAAAATGTGCAGGTATCCATCGATATCATTAGTTTTGCGGAACTGGGAAGCAAACCTCGCTGTCATGGTGATATATATTACCAACTCTACAACTGCACCAGTTACCCTTCTTTTGAATGACATGTTGATTCAATTGCTAGGTTGTTAAGTTTTTGGCATGTGATCCTGATATATGAATCTGTAGTTCTCTAATATATTTGAGAAATCACATGCCATTCGGCTTCATGGAGAGGATGCAGTTTCTTTTTTGTAGAGGACCTACAGTGTTATGAGGAGAGAATCTTTTGTAGCTAGAGCTAGATAACTGTAGTTTAAAAACTGGATTTGACCTATATGTTGTCAATGAAGAGTTCCTTACTTTAGCATGGTGTTGATTGTGCTGCATGTTTAACCCAAAAAGAAAAGTTCATAAACCTGGCAAGTAATTGTGGGATATAAGATCAGACATGCTTACCTAAAAAATTCCTTAAACTGGCCCTATGTTTGGAAAAAAATTGATAGCCATGTTATCGACTCTTAGAGATTAGATTCTCTACTGATAAGGATGGAGATTAAATTCTTGATAATGGGTTAGATGTGGCCACAGTTTTAAATTTTTATAATTCTACACTGCAGAAACATGTTCGTTATTTCTTCTCAAGTATGTAATATGAAGCAGATTATGGTCTTTTGGGGCAGGTTCTTAGATATGCTTCTTGTCACTACATTCATTTCTTATAACTTTGGTGGTGTTTAGTTATAACTGGTGTAATTAAAAGTGTTAGATGTGCCATTTCCCTCTGCTTACATGTTTATTATTTTGGGTCTCAGCGGTCTCTTGCTACTGACCTTCAGACCCTCTCAGTGGAGCTACGAAAGAAACAGTCGACATACTTGAAGCGACTACAGCAACAAAAAGAGGTTTGTACTGAAACTTTTAGTGTAGGAAAAAGATCTGCAGATTGCTTTAAGAATTGCAATGAGCACTCAGAAAATTCTATAAAAAAGAATATATGTGCAACCTTGACTTAGCTAGGAGTCAGGGACCTGGGCTGATTTGAGACCATCAAGCAACTTATATCAAAATGCAGCTGATTAGTGCACTTAGTTATTAATCATGCTCTCAATGTGAGTTTGAGAACAGTGAAGCTAAAAGAGATCATAGTTAGCATGTGAAGGTCGATGCTTTTGATTAGGAGATAAGAGACATGCTAACTAACTCATCACATGCAGCGCATTGGGTTTTATAAGTACTGAAATCAACTGCTTGGACTTAACTGAACACTGAACCAGTCCAGTGTATGCAGGCTCACTAGCTTGAGTAATTTGTCTTATTTACGACCTTATAAAGGACAAACAGCTTTGATTTCCCCCCCTCTTTTACTGATTTGTAGGACTTGGATATCGAAAGGTTCACCTACTGAATATCTTGGTTCTGTTAAATTTTGTTTTTATGTGATTTCGTTTTATTTCATCTGTGGTTGATGAATGTCTAATCTTAGTTTCTTAAACTAAAGCTTCATTGCTCTTCATGCAGGGGCAAGATGGGGTTGACCTAGAAATGAATTTGAATGGAAGTTATTCCAAAAAGGAGATTGATGAATTTGAAGACCTGGTATGCTGATTCTACGTTTCATAATGCTATTATTTTTGTGGGTTTAAGGACTTGTCATGATAGCTGCTTGTGCCTTTTATTTATCTTACTATCGGACTGGTGTTTATTTTATAAGCATTACAAGCATTATTCATTGAGTTGTAAAGCAACTACTTAATATGTTTTTTAACATTCATAGAAACAATCTCTTGGAAAAAGGGACTCCAGTCTTATTTATTAAAGACTCAGAACTAATGAGCTGCTAACTTTGAAGACACTTTTGGTTTATGTGAATTATGTGCGTATTTGGTCAAATTTCAATTTAATATGCTTTACTATTTTAGGGATTTAATGAACACCAAATGGCCAAGTTAAAGAAAAGCGAGGCTTTTACAGCGGAGAGGGAAAGAGAAATTCAACAGGTAATTTATAATTTCTGGAACAGATCTTTCATGTTATCCATCTAGACGACCTCATACCAGTTATTGGTCTAATTTTGTTTCTTCTCCTGGTAGGTTGTAGAATCGGTTAATGAACTTGCCCAAATTATGAAGGATCTCTCTGTCTTGGTTATTGACCAGGTACGAAGCTATTACTTATGTTTCCATCCAGTGGATAAACACCTATTTTTCTAGTGATTAACTAACCTTCCATTTTCGCACAGGGTACCATTGTTGATAGGATAGATTATAACATCCAAAATGTTTCTGCATCGGTTGAGGAGGGCCTGAAACAATTGGAGAAGGTCTCACTTTCTTTAACGCTTTTGGCTTTGTCTTATTTTCCTAAACTGTTTTACATGTGTTTCTTACATAACATTGGGATTTGCAGGCAGAGAGAACTCAAAAGCAAGGGGGGATGGTTATGTGCGCCACAGTACTTGTGATCATGTGTTTTGTAATGCTAGTCCTTCTTATTCTTAAGGAGATCCTTTTGTGATAGACAGCTGCGAAATGAATATCTGCTTCCTTCCTGCACTCATATCAGTAGCCTCTCATGTTTACTGTTACACGATTAAGAATGTGCAGCCTCACTTTACTAGATCTTTTACCTTAGCTTTTTCTTCCTTTTTTTTTTTTTTTTAACTGGAGAGGATTGTATTTTGTGAGGAGGCTCTCTATGGACTGTTCCAGGGACCTTGTATAGAGCATATGTTATAAATCGGGAACCATAGAAGATTGAAGGACAGATAATTCTTTATTTCCCTGGATTCTTGAAGAGTTTTTGTAGCAAATCCTGATTTGTATCTATCATCATCTTAGATAATGAAAATTGAGAAGAAATTAGAGTTTCTGAATTTCAGTTATGTTTTGATATTTATACTATAGACACAGCATATGGGATGGAATGGTCTTCCTTATGGGATCTAGTATTAGGCATCTCGATCTCGGTCCACAGTCATTCATACTCATTAGATAGATGTAGGGGAAATTGTTTAGGCATAATTTGAAAATGGGAAAAGAGCCTCCTTGTTGCAGAATCATCCAGGCGTTCCTTTGCCAGCGTGGCCCCATTTTCAGTTTAACATGAACAACTAACTCTGGGGCACCATTAAGGCTTCTGTAAATTCTTCTCTTGCACAGTGATTGGCTTTAATCAAACATATACTGTTAGGTTCTATTCTCCATTATTTAAAATGAGCAATTTTAGCTTATTCTAAATTATAAGTTGCTTTTATACTATTTTTTATTATTTATTAAATCTATTTATAGTTTAAAATAAGTTGAAATAAGTTAACTTTAATAAGCTACTTCTAAGAATGCTTTTTTAAAATTGTTTCTATTCATGATATTAGAATTAAAAAATGTTAAAATAATTTTTTTTTAAAATATTTTTTTAAAAACTGCTTAAGAAAAGTAGAAAGAATGGAGAACAAGCCCCTAAACAAATTGACGATCTCTCTCGGCTAGTTGCTTTGGCTTCTTGGTTTTCTCCACAACTTGGATAGTTTCTAGGTTTGTTTTTAATGGGATGAAAGTTTAATAATATATAATTCTTTTTTTTTAAAAAAAAAAAACCTCGGGCATAGATCGCATGAAATAGGAAAATGAGTTCATGATCTGAATTTTTCGTATGATTAAAAGTACATAAACTTTTTTTTTTTCACGAGAGTCTATTCAAATTCTTATTCTATCATATGTACTTTCAAATTAGTCTTAAGCAAATCATCTTCCTCTCCTTCATATTAAATTATATAATTCTCTCTTGCAGTATCAATATGTACAAGTTACAGGCTTGAATCCGTTGTGTTCACCGCATGAGTGGCGGTTAGAATAAAAAAAAATAAGAATTTCATAATTGAAGGGCGATAATTATTAAAAATATAAAAGATGGACTAAATTGCTATAAAAAATAGTTTGCAGTTATTTTTGCAGTTTTCCTACATCTTATTTTGTCAAGAGCACATGGATTGCTATATATATATATATATATATATGTGTGTGTGTGCATGGGCATAGTGAAGAAAAGTGATTTTTCTTCACCTAAAGAAAAATCAATCTCAGCCATTGGATTGATTAGATTGCATCATGGCCATTGATTAAGTTTTTAAGTGATTTTTGAAAAACATTTGGGTAACCCATTACACAAGTGACTTTTTGTCTTTTTTTTTTTTTAAAAATTCCTTTTTCTTTTTTTTTTTAATTAAATATGTCTGATTTTTAGATGAATTAAAACTTTTGGTTTATGGGAGTCTAGTTTTTAGAGTCTTCTCTCTCTCCATTTACAAACCGAGAAAATCATTTCCACCTCCCAGCTCTGGCGGCGATCGTTGGTAACTTGACAACGGCAAACACCTTGATTCCCACAACGTCGCCTTTATCAATTACTTTCTCTATCTCCTTTTGTCATTTCTTCTCTTGAACTCTCTAACCGAAACCCCACCCGAATCTTCACAATCACCGGCCAAAGCTCCTTGATCGTCCCCTGTCCGAAGCCTCCGCTCACTCATCCTCAATATCTTCTCCTCCCTACTTGGTACTAAAAGGCAAAATCCCTCGCCTACAGGGCTCCCACCAGACTGCCCTGACGCCCAGGTGGAAGATGTAAATCATGGTGACTCAGCGGCTCTGCAGGCTGGAAGCCAGGCACTGGTGCGCACAAGGAACCACCCCCCACATTGGAGATGTTGAAATTCCTACACTTCCGTTGCCAGTATTTGAACATTGGACCTTAGCACTAACTCAGAAGCCCCAGAACCAACTGAGCTACGCCCATGCTGGCATCTTCTCCTCCCTACTTACTCTTGTTGGTGCATGTCCATCTAGTTTGATGACCTCTGGAGTCCGCGACATATGGCGATTGTGAGGACGCAATAGAAATTTAAAGTGTGGAAGATTACAAAAAATTAAATACAAATGTAAGTGTCATCTCAAACTGTATTAAGAAATAGGGTTTCAAAGTTAGGGGATCAAGATTGCTTCTGTTTTGGTTGATAGTAATTGAAATTTTTATAACTCAATTTTGGATTAAGGATGAGTTGGAGGGATTTTGTGATTTTTTGGGAAAGTATTATTTTGTTTATGATTAATTTTGTTGCTTATTACTTGCTCTTATGTGTTTGTACTTAATTTTACTTCCACATTCGTTTGTTATTTTTTTATAAACTTCATTTTTAAGCCCCGGTTTACTTCTACTCCCAACAATGCTTGAAAGTTTCTTGATTTTGAAATTAAAGGATGTTTGAAAGTTTTAGTGTAAGATTTAGTGAGTTAGACTGTTTGGGTAAAACTTTTTGCTAAAAGTTATCAAGACATAAACTAATAATGGGTCAAGTTCGGTACATATGGCATTTACTTGAAATAGATTACCGTTTGTACGGAAAATAATCTTGAACTACAAGGTATCATTTGAATGGGGATATGCAATTCTTCTAAAAAAATTTCTTAATGTTTTTTACTAGTAAATTTTGTCTATTTACTCATTGATGGCAATGTTGAGGATTTAAAAATTGGGTTAGGGCATTTGTTTTCAAAAGGCGGCTGCAATTGAATTTGTGGATGCTTACAACAGAGTAAAACCAAAAAAAAGAAAAAAAACCTAAGTGTTATTGCTTGTGTATTAGGAATTAAGTTTGTGAATTTGTTGGTGTTAGAATTACTTAATTTTGTTAATAGTAATTAAGATTGTTTATTTACGGTAGAATTTTGGATTCATCATGATTATTGTAATTTCTTTGATGTTTGTATAAATGAAAGATTTTATAATTTTCTTGTTGTGAATAGTTTTTTCGTGGTGATTCGTACTTAAAACAATCTTAGAAACTTGGAAAAGTAGGTTTCCTGAAATGTTTGTCGAATCTGAAATTTTAGTTGTATTTTTGAATTTTTTTGTTAATTTTGGTTTATTCAAGATTGTTACAGAATATGTGATCTGGTTTGTCTACTTTTGATTCAAATTTGATTTTTTATTTATTTAAGAAAATACTGAAACGAAGTGTAAAATGTACAAATCAGTGGGAAATAGGTTCGTAAGTTTGTTGATGAAAGGACCGAGCGGAACAGGCATATGAATTAGGCAATGCAATTATGAACTATAATTTTTTCATTTGTCTTGGTTTTTAATAAGGAATACTTCAAGCATTATTTAGGACAAGATTGGAAAAGAAGCTATCATATCAATATAAGTCATAGCATTGTTTGAGTGTATATACTTGTTTCAATATCATGTTAATAGAAGGTGTAATAATGTAGGAAATCATCTGAAAAACATAAATAAATAAAAAAAAGCTGAGAAACTATCATTTCAACCTTTGAACATAAAAGAGACTGCCATAAAAAGGTCCGACATTTGACTAAGTTTTTGTTAATAGGGTAGGTAATATTACCTGAAAGTTTTATTTTACTTAGTAATGAATGGAGTAATTTTTGGTGATAGAGAGTTTGTTTCTATTTAGTGGATGATCTGAATCGTTAATGTTCACTTCTAGTTTGTTAAATTGAAATTGCTGATTTTGATTGCTTGTATTCTCTTTATGTTGTACTGTTTGGAAAATTATTTTGTTATTGGTATTGTAGGAGGAAGAGGTTAGCTTCCGGAGTTCTTCCCGACAGACCAATGGGAAGAAAGTCTGCCATGAAAAGAATAGAGCCAAATCTGAACCCTCATGAATCTGAAACGGGATAGTTTCAAACAGTCTTGAGAGGGAAACCGGTGGCAACACCGCCACTTAGGCAGGGAAGTCCTACGAATGAGGGGTATTCGGGACAAATTCATAATACCGATTCGGAAGTTGGAGAGGAAAAAAGCACAAATCAAATATCCGGGAGGAAGAAATGAAGGATTGCCAGACACATGTGAACGAAACGTTTGTGGTGAATGAAGTAAATTATAGGAACTTTCTTTTAGAATAATAGTGGATTCAATAGATGATGTAGTTTGCTTGATATTAGGATCCCTAAATCCAATTAAGAAGATCTTGAATCGTTTTGAAAATTCTCATCTTGAGAATAATCTTGTTTGAATTTCTTAACAATAAAATGATCGTAGCTTGTTCATGACCTTTAAAATATTGTTATTGTTAATTGCAAAAAATAAGAAGTACAATATGATTATATATATTCATGTATATTAATTATAAAAATGTTACCTTGAAACATCTTCCAAAAGTGAAATCTGGAAACCAATTATCTATGGCAGTTGTCTATTAGAGATTTTAGTTGCAATTATAGATGTATAATTGTTTTAAATGATTGCTTATTTTGAATGTTTGTTGTTAATTACAGCCAAAGTATTTGAGTAGATGCTCTACTCATGCTATGAATGAAGTTATTAAAAGTCTTAATGATGAACAACGGGAAGCGGTTGTGAGAATGGGTTTTAGGAGCATGCTGGAGTTGAGAACTTGTTCCCTACCCTATGATATATTCTCATGGATGACAGATCAGTACAACATTAAAAGGGGATGTTTTAGACTGCATGGGAAAGATGTTCAATTAACTGCAGAAGACGTGCACTGTATATTGGGGTTGCCAATTAGTGGGACGGATATTGAAAGTCTACTTGTGCGGGGATGGGGCAGGGGGTGGGGGGAAGAGGGGAGCGAATGATGGACTTGAAAATGAATTGAATTTGACGATAGGGGAGGACAAGATAATATCTATCACATCGTTGAAAACAAGTCTTCTAAATCTTAGGATAGCTAGCATGAAGTTTTAAGTAAAGTTAGTTTATACTGTACTGCCATTGCAAATTTTTTGTGCTCTATAATGAAGTACACATATAGACGTTGTTGGGTGCTCATTCTCTGTGATACTGAGAAACTCATACAGCTTAATTGGAGCAAGTATGTTGCTGATTTCTTGGAGAATGGATAAAGTTGAGGAATGCCGGCGATCGGGCCAGCGTATCCGGATGCATGTTGTTATTGGCAGTACGTAAAATTAATTTTGTTTTTTTAATTTTCCTTGATAAAATTTAATCGAATATTGAAACCATATGAATCTAATATGAGTATTTTTTTCACAGTGTAGGTATTTTATATAGAGCGATTCTCATCTATTGGTGAGAAAGTATCTCCATACCAGAACAGAAGAACTCCTGAGAATCGTTGATTGGTCGCAAGCTGCAATTAAAAAAAGGGTCCGAAAGTTAAGAGAGCTCAGGTTGTTTAGCGAGATTGATGTTGACATGGTCGATGCTCTCAAGCCCAGAAAAGATGTAGCTGAGTTTGAAGCTTTGAGAAGTAGGCTTGACAGTTTCGGTACGAATGTAATTGAAGTGAAAAGTGAGCTAAAAAGTTTGCGGGAAAGCGTGGATGAAATTGGACGTAATGTGGAGTTGTCTCAGAGTAAGATGATGGAAGAATTGCACCGGTTCATGACCTTTATCAATGAAAAATACATAGAATGTGGAGACATTTAGATACGTTGTGAACAAACAAAGAAGACTAGATCCGAAATTCTTCCAACCAAGACAGGGGGAATCTTTCAGAAAGTAGGCCCAAAAATATGCAGCCATTCATTGATAATGGGTTGAATTGCCCTGCTGTAGCAAAATTGGTAACGCCAATGAGCGTGCCTTCCCGGTTAGCTGAAGATATAGATTGTCCCATTGTAGCACAAGATGTTGCAATGCATGATACATATGAGAATACCTTTATTGACCGAGAAATTGACGAAGTCGATGAAATTTGTGCTGAGAGAGTTGTGAATGACGGAAGTGGCCGAATGTGTAAAATTTGATAGACCATCGAGACGATCAGCTAGAACTAGACCTTCAGCTACCAGAATAATCAAAGGATTAAGATCAGTGAGGATGCTAAGGAGAGAAGCAGCAAAGGACTTGGGGAAGTGCGTCATTAATGTTACGGTATGAACTTTTTATTCCTTTCTTAAAATAAACGTTACAAAAATATTTAAATCAGTAAATTTATTTCTAATTGTGGTTTATGAATAATCTTATAAGATACCAGTTCAAAGGAAGTGCAGAAGCTTCCTAGTAAGGTCCTGTAAAGGATAAAAATAGTAAGTTTTATAATTTCGCGTTTTCTTTATACCTATTTTTGGATATGTGATGTCATATATAATCTCTGTCTTTACTCTACATTTTTTTGCTCAGGTACTTAATATGATTGAGTTGCAAAGGCTTTCGGATGTGGTAAAGTCCGAAATACTCCGTAATTTATGGGAACTGAAAAAAGATCCTAGCGAGAGTGTTGTAAAAATGGTTCTAGGTGATTGCAACTAGAAGCAAATGCACTCTTTGAAGCCAGAGAGTGGGTAGACGGAGAGGTATGAGGTTATTAATCAATGTATTTTATGAAGTATACGTTAAGGTCAACTTAATTAAAATGCATGCTATTTAGGTGATAAACTGTCTTGGCACGTTATTGACTTATGCTGAAAGATGAAAACACAATGGCAAGGTAAGAATATGGTACTTGTCAACATGGTTTTAAAACATACCTCCACAATCCTAATTTTGTTCATTTTTTAGAATGAATAGCTAATTTTATTGAATAATATAACGATTCTAGGTTGAAGTTGTTGGAAAGGGCAGCCTACCAGATAAGTTATATCAATATTTTCTAGTTGAAAACGAATAGGGAGGCAATTTTATTTCTTGTGAAAAGGTATATCTTGCCACTTTCTTCTTGACGTTGTTTCTCCTTTTTATGAAAGTTGAGATTGGAATTGACAATTAATCCTACCTCTTACATATCTAATTATTTCCATTTATGTTGATAGATATGCGTTCAAATACATTGGGGAAAAGATCATTGGTTAATGTTTATTGTCGATGTTTTAAAACACAAGATTACAATGTTAGACTCATTACGAAGTTGTGTTACGAGAAAGAAGTCGCTCGTGAACGAAGTGGTATATTTGTTATTGCATAAGTTTGCTGTAGATTGTTCAAAGTAAAATATTTGATATTTTCTTTGGCTGCTTTACTTACGTTTTTTATTTCTTCGGTTCAGAGATCAAACCATCACAAAGCTTTGCAGCATGGATTGAAAGATAAGTACAAGTTGGATGGTAGTAGTTTTCCGATTGATGACGCAAATTGGTGCCCCCAACAAGGAAAAGATTGTAAAGGAATTACTACCATCCAACAATCTTTTCTTTTCTTTTTAAAATGCAAAAAATGATAAGAACAATTTAATTAATTATTGTATCGTTCTACGATTGTTTGTAGACATGAATATGATGTGTCTGTGATGAAGTTCTTTGAAAATACATCATACTTGAAAGCTATTAAGAAAGTCAAGGTACACAGAAAATTGTAGCTGAGATATTGTCATTGAATGGTATAACTTAAAATCATTCATTTTGAACTATAATTTTGTCTGGATAGGTTGATTCAACAGATCGACACTCATATGTATTTAAACTGTTCATGAGCGATAATAACATGGCTAGAGACATTGTACTCCACGATTTGGGTTATGTCATTAACTCTAGTGACAGACATGAGTAGGTATATTTATATTTAGGTTGGTGGAAATGTACGTTCTTAATGTTTTGTAAGCTGTTCATGTTGTTGGTGATGGTTGTTTTTCATGGTTTGGACTAAGCAAACTGATTGGGACATATTTTTTTTCCTTAGCGTCACAATAATAGTAATTTGTGCTCTTTAGTGTTCTTGCATATCTGTTAAGGTTCATTGAAACGATGTTGGAATGGGAGCATCAACATGTATTTTGTGGCTTTTTTAAGGGTTTATAGCTTTATATTACAAGAAGTGACGTTGTGGGTATATTATATAATTAACATCTTCCGTGTTTCTTGCCTGAATGATTTCACAGATATTGTCATTAAAAGGGAGACTGCCATTTGGTTTATGATTATTGTTAAATTTAATTTACAATATGTTGTTGATCTTTTATGAGATTTATTTTGAATTTCCGAATTGGAGCATATTGATTAATATGACATACAGTTTACAAGTTATTCAATAAGAGACATTTCTAAAGTACTTGGGCTTAAGCATTAAGTTAGAATAGACTTGGGCTTAAGCATTAAGTAATAATGTTGTACTTTGAAGCCCATATTCATTATTGTCTTTTACTCTATTTATATTAAGTCCAAGAAATTGTGATAAGGCCCTTCGGCCCAGTTCGGAAATATATTGTATTTTACATAACTTTGGGCTGAACAAGTAAAGCCCAATTCATGTTTAATTTCTAAAACCCAAAGAATTACATAAAATAAATCAATGGGCAATAATTCCTTATTATTCCATACCGAAAAATTCTGAAATGGTACACGAAAATCTTTTAGTTTCTTGACACCAATATACTTTGACCGAAATAATTGAACTAAAATTAAAAATAAAAAAAGGTTGAAAATTTTTTTTTACCATTTTGGTCCAAAAAAATATTGTTGCATCAGCCTTATCAGTTTTACAATTTGATAGAAAAACACAGATAGGCATGGAAAATCTAAAGCTAAAAAACATGTTGAACAAGACAATAAATATAGGGTACCAAAGAAGTGAGGTGATTTAATCCAAATGTTGTTTATGAATTTTAGATAGAAAAGAAAAGAAGATATTTTTTCTTATTTGGGAGTTTGAAGGGAAGAGAAAAGAAAGATAACTTTTGACTAAAATAACCTTTAAATGGAAATAATATAATATTAAGCATGATGTAATTTGTTATTATTAAGAAGAGCAAAATAGATATTTCAATTTTTTTAAAGTCATCTGGGATCCGTTCTTTTCCTCCAAAGGTGGAGATAAACGATTTGGGCCTTGAGAGAAATAGAGACACATAAATGAATTAAAGATGGTAGGATTGGAAAATAGACAACAAATACACATTAAAATGTGTAAAAGAACTAATAATTTTGACCATCTAATTTTGAAATACATAATTCACACATACAATTTGTTTACACCTATCGACATAAAATTACCTTTTTCATGGGAGTGCTGATTTGACCACATATAACCTCGTCCAATGGTCCATATTACATATTCATTGGAAGTGTAAAATTTGGAGTTTTATCAGCCATTCATCCAATTGGGGTTTAAGGTGCATAGGGGGTTTGTGATGGGATTCATTGGGAGCATTCATTTGGGAACATTGGTTTGACCACACATAGCCCCATTCAATGCTCCCACTTATGTGTGCATAGAAAATGAACAAAATTGGAATCTTGAAGGCTATTTACTCGATTAGGGATATAGGGGTGGGAGTGGGGTTTAATTATGTGCTTGTTTAACTTTAAAATTGGATTGAAAATTCACTACTATATAAGGATGTTATATCAATCACTTGAATAACCTACATTCTCTCAGCAGAAACAAGAAAAATTTTCAACTTGTATTTTCTAACAAAGCAGTTCGGTTAGAGGTAGGAGTGCTAAACGATCCCATCTTGGGACTAGTTAGAGGAGTTTGAAACTGATTGGGAATATCATTAAAACCGTTGACAGTAAATGGACCGGGCTGTTGAGTTAGGTAATGAACAAGTGTGGTCTTCATAATCGAGAAATGAAACAAGTGAAAGAGGCACAATATGACGGGTCCTCCAACATTCTTAAAGTAATCGGCAACTTCAAAGATCATTGGATCGTAGAATAGATAAGTTTGCATGTCCATTATGAAAGCTCTTAGACTGATCTCGTGAAAAAATTTCATTTTCAAAGAATCCATAGTCCCTTCACTGAAGCCTCTCTCCATTTGCAAAAGCTGAGCACCCAAACATGTGGGCTGTAGGCTGCCTAAATCTGTGCTACCTCGTCTTTGTAATTTTCTAATATCATGTTCAAATTCAAGTAAGCTATGGTGATGCTTGGACTGTTCGGAATCAATGGAGCTTCATCACCGTGCCGCCTGCGCATTGCCTTAAAGGAACTGAAATTAGTGTCGTGATCGAGGAGAATATATATGTTCATAGTGTCATAAAATAACCCATTTGTTGCCATGGAGTGGTTAAGCTAAACCTCCAGATGTTCGGTGATCCAGCCGATGTTCATGATATCAACTTGTCCAACCTTCTCCTCAATGAAATTGGCTCCCCCCGAATCGTTTAGATGGAACCTCCAGACTGATGAACCTCAAAAGTTGGTGTCAGACATTTTGATCAAGTTTACTGGGTTTGAGGTACTGGGTATATGGGATGAAAATGCTTGTTTCTATCCAAAAGGAAAACAGATTTTGCATAGCAAGGTTAGTGAGTTCGATCGGCACTTGTGCCACATGGACTCCACTGTTGCTGATTAAATAGAGTGGGGTGAATTTTGTCTGACACAATTTTGGCCGAATTATACATTTGCAAAAGAGGTCCATCGGACGAAAATATTTGCAAACAAGGACTTCTGTCCATATCGGCCGAAACATGCAAAGCACTTATTTGCTCCACCATTTCGCTCAATTGTGAAATTGACATGCAAAGCATTGATTTGCTCTACCTTTTCACTCAATTGTAAACTGGATACGACAATTTTGAACTCACTCCATCATCATCTTTTACACCCAATTTACCCTAATCCTCAATTTTGCTAAGAAGACATATTTCCGACTGGAGTTAATATCTTTTATTCAAATCCGATGCTAACTAAATACCCTAAAATGCAGTACATAGTATTAAAAAATTAAGTACCCCCGGTAATCTTTCTTGTGTTTAATTTATTATATTTTTTTTATTTGATGACATTCATTTGAATTTTTTTTGACACAAAATACCCATTACCAACCAACACTGATCGATTTTTATTTATGCCATACTTATTTGTTTAATTTAAACCAAAAAGATAAAGGGTTTGTGAAAATGGGTATATTTTGAAACTCCAATAATTTACCCTGCACCTACCCAAACCAACATTAATGATATAGTTATTGAAGCCCTTCTCTTTTTTCTCTTTTTTCCAATTGGACTCCACCACGTCCTCGACATCCTTCTTTTTTCTTCAATTGGCGGAACCTATCCATTATTAGGGAATTCCCAGATCACAAGAAGAGCAAAATGTCTAGGTCTTCGTCTTCCACTTCTTCAAGGAGGTTTCAGAGTACAAGAAAAGCTGCAATTTGCTATTGCGGTTTGCCAGCAAAAATTTGCATAATCAGAACTAAGTATAACCCGGGAAGAAGGTTCATGAGATGTCAAAATTTTGATATAAGTATCGTTTTTTATATATATAATTTTTAATTGAAATTTCAGTAATTTTTTTAAAATTTTTTAAAGAAATAATCGTCCTTTTATAGGTTGTGAGGTTAGTCAAATATATAAATCCTTATACATTTCTTTGTTAACATTTAATGTGAAACTTATATCAATCGACTAAGTTGAATTTTGCAAAAAAATTTAAACAATATTATTTCCAAAAAATATTAATCGTATGGATCAGTTTAAAAAGAACTTTTATTTCTAACTGTACCTGGTAAAATTTAATATCCTATCCATTCCTACCATTAGGTATTCACTCAATAATGACAAAGTAGATTTTATCAAAGAAAGGGTAATTAAGAGCATTGAATGCCTCTTAATTTGACTACAACATCAAGTCCGATTAGGAGTAGTAGACTCTATTACATCTTTTACCCAAAAGATAATGCATTTACTTGGTTTTTCAATTTGTCTTACATGCGATATAACTCGTTTTTTATTTTTTTAAATCATGAAAATATATCAAATGATTTCCCTCGGCCGAAAACGTGCAATTCTTGGGTAGGATGTAACCCAGCTTTAGCAAAAAAAGACTAATTTTATGACTTTTTGTCCTGTATGTTAAAGTTGTATTATCAATTTCAGCCAACATCTCAAGCAACCTCTCTTCATTAATTGACTTCTTATTTTTTGCCTTTTTAAATCATTGAACCCACTCTCATTTATTTCCCTCAGCCAACCTCTCACACATTTTCCTTTGTGTAAAATAGAACAAGGAATTTTAGCAAGACTAAAGAAATTCTTCAAAATAAATGATCAAATTATAATAATACAATTTTAACTAAGACTTTCATTTTAATTGTTTTTACTTAAAACGAATGAATATCATTGAAAAATACATAATTAAATCTTTTAGAAAATGCAACGCAATATATGATAAATATTTTTCTGCGATTTGTTTGTGTTAGATGAAATAAGTTATATTTTAAGAATTTCGCCCAAAAATATAATATAAACACGTAATCATCCCGATAATTATGCGTAAGTAAATCGCATAATCATCCTCTTTTTTGTTAAATACTTTTCAGAGATTCCCTTTTTACATACCAATGGCAAGAATAGAGAATAAGTACATCTCAATAGCCAATGTGTCATTCAATTGATACAAAATGCATCTCTACTAAGGAAATTTCCATTCAGTCTTTAATTTTTTGGACACAAAAGTTGGTGAAAAGCTTTCACTTGATATTCTTAGGACAAATTATAATCTTGTTTAGTCACTTTCAAAAGGATCTCCAAATCTTCACACATTACACCAATATCGAATTTTGACACAAAATGCATTTAATGCATATGTACCAACGGGGTAATATAGTTGGCTCTTATATTTTTGGACAAACCCTATTCATTGTTAGGTTGTCATTTGCAATTGAATGATATCGGATGGTTTGCATCGAAAATAGAAAATGACAGATTTTAATCAAATATCAAATATGCATGCATTTCTCTATATTGTTGTGTAGTCACTTTCAATAGGATTTGCAAATATTCCCAAATAACATTCACAAGAATTTTTTTGTGTAATCTAGATTCAATGGAACAAGATTAACTCCTTCGGGCAATGGAAATTATGTAATGAAATTATATGAACTTCCAATCGATTTAAAAAAGTAGACATGTTCACATAACTCGGAATAGGGAATAAATTTATATCAAATAATCTCAAGTTCGTACCAATTCTAATTACTCGATGCATAATATTACAGTATGTAAATTTGAAAACATGCTCGATAACTTGACTCATAAATTACGAAAATAACTACACACAAATATTGTTCATATTATTGTTAAATAAAATTGAATAAATGATTAACCGTGAATCACAGAACTTCCTCGTACTTTATACTGACGAAGAAGCATCACTTCCAAGACAGCATCTTCGGTCCGTCCTTTCAATTATCGCACTGTCAAACTGCAAGCAAAAAGCTTTAAAAAATTTACATAAACGAATCATAGAAAATGACCCATTATAAAATTTGATTAAAATGAAAACATTAAAGTATATTGAGATAACCGTTTGGCACATTATAAAATTTCATTAACCCTAAACCCAAAAAAATTAATTGAACTAAACTTTTTTAATTCTGCAAATTTCCATACACTTTTCGTACACCTTTATCTGCAATCCCATCACCATTCAGAATGGATCCTCATACCATCCAATGGGAACCTATCAAACTTAAGTGACATTGTTTATCGTTAAACCTCTAAATTAAATCAGGAAGAATTATATTCGAATATAAATTAAATAGGATACTCACGAATTCAACACCATCGGGTAAAACTCCATCAAAACATCGTTCAAAGTTTCTAATCGGCTCCTCTTGTGTCTCCATTTTCACCCAAACATCGAACCACCCATCTTGGGTGCTTATTTGGGAGCTCACGGGAAAGTAATTTTCCAATTCCATTCTTAATGTTAATTCCCAAAGGTACTATACAAATAGGCCCCATTAGTCATTTTTCAACAAAATCCACATAAGTCTTGAACTCCGGTTCTGCTACAAAGTGACCCTTCACTGATATTCCATTTATCAACGAGGCTGCATCCTCTTTGGAAATAACTTCACAACATTGCATATTAGTGGAAAGTGGACCGGGCTCGATTGACACTCCGCCTTCAAACACTTGTCTACTCACCCTATCACTAAGGTAAAAAAATCTACCCATCGGAATGTCTAGGAGCAACCATGTTACATTTAATACTTTGCTAGCTTGGCACTCGGAAGGTTAAATCAAATAAATCCCATGGACGAAATATAACCTTATAAGATATATGCAATTGACTAAATAGTGAATTGAAGATATTAAACGAAACCATGATATTTTAAATCTTTTAATTAAAACAAAAATGAAACACCAACATTATACAGTTTACATCCAATGAATCAAACTTGTTAATGTGTTATCTCAAAGATATGTAAGTTGTAGGAAATATTCGAGTAGACCTATTCTAGCTTCGCCACCTTCGCATTCTTGGGAACAAGTCAAAATTTAAGCAAGATTTAAGACCTCACATGGCCAAACCTATACCCAATTAAAATATACGAATTAAGAAATTTAAACCTAAACAATGAAATAAAAATTTAAAGTAATCCACATAAAAAAAATAATTACTAAATAAGAAGTTAATATTACCTCCCAGACGAAACTGAAGCCACAGAAACTTTTTGTTTTCATTCTCGACACGGCGTATATGAATTGGTATATCACTCCCATTCCAGCACTGCCCTAATTGAATTTGGAAATTGAATGTATGTCCTCCAGTACTAGAAGGCACCAAAGATGAATTATCTCACCGGTGTTACTAAATAATGTTCTTCCAAGCACATACAGTATGAAATACCAAATCAATTGATCAATTGCAGCATCATTACTTTGGTTTATTTCTCTGTTCTCATAATATTTCCATATTTCAACTAGTTTCACTGACCCTCCAACCGCAGTGGGAGGAACCTATCCAAGCATTTTGTGTATATAATCTGTCCTTTTCCGAATATGAATATCCCATAGTATCCATTACCTCCGACTTTTGTGGATGTGATTGCAGTGAAATCAAGTAGTGTTAGGGTAATCTTTCCGAATGGTAGATGGAATGTATTGGTCTACCACTTTTCAGCCAATGCAAATGGAATCTTCCTCGCTCAAAAATGGGGATTGAATCAATAAAAGTATCAAATCCAGCCGCTATTACTTTACTTTTACAACTTTTGGAAGGGTGTTCCACCACTGCTTTATAGCGATATGCGATCCGCATATGTATATAGGATATCTATCCTAAAAAAGTAACAAAATATTAAAATTAATCTGCGTCACATAATTTAAATGATTTTTTAATCAAGGTTTTTCACAGTACTACTAACATACTCTCCTAGCAGTACACAAGAATGAAAGATGCGACTCTGGATCCAAAGGAGATCGAAAGGTTAGTATATATCGTATTGCAATGGATGGTGTCGAGGCTAGTGTCTTGTCCAGACGCAACAATAATCTTGCATCCATCCATTTAGTAACGCGAACGGTTGGTATAGGAAAATTATCCTACAAACCAATAATTCGTATATAACAATTTCAACGTATAAACCCTAAACAAACCAACATCACAACTTATTAATTAATTTAAGGACGTATTGTAATGCTAAATTTCACAACTGAAACCGAATTAAATTCTTATTGAATATAATCTACCATAAAAAGATGTACCTTTCGAGAGATTGATAATATTATATTAAATTAACAAAATTACATTACGCTAATTAGCTTAACGCACAAAATACAACTTCATTTACACTTGACAGTTTTAAATTCAACACAATTTGCATTCTCAATAATAAAATTAAAATACTATAAAAGTTACAAACATAAACAACAGCTCCAATTATTACTAAATTACAAACATAATTAACGACCAATAATGGGGGAAATGTCCAAGTTTAGCGGCCAACATTTAGTAAGCAATTCATGAATCCAATATTAGTAATTTATGAAAATGGAACAATAAAAGTTTTACCATATATAAAAAAGTATTCTTTAGAATCAATTTAAAATTTGATATAACACAAAACTTCAAAGAACATATGCAATAATCAATTCAAACCTAATTTAACCCTACATACCATCAAATATATAATGTACTGGACATACGAGGAAAAAATGTAATTTCATGCTTAATAAAATTGACTTACACAATTACGTGATTCTTTAATACTCAAAATAATCACCAGCCCTAGACAAATAGTCCATTGTATAAAAAAATCTGTTAACGTAGTCCTTTGATTGTTGAAAGTGTTGGCACCAAAATATATTAAAAGAGCCTCAACCATTTTGGTCACATGAAGCTGAAGAAACAACTGGTAAAGACAATTTCCCCTAAGTTCGGGTTGGGGATATTTTCTTGGAGGATTTTTGGACAATGGTGAGGAAAGGTAGGTGAAGAGAAAGAGATATAAAAGAGATGGGTTGGTAAATGATATAATACAATGATTCAGGTGGTCGGAGGGGAGTATATCGGTCATTTAATAAAACATATGGAGGTTACATATGTATTGTGTTTGGGCTGCCTATCCAATTAAAATTCAATAAAGGACTCACAGCCCAACCCAACATATTTGGTATTTTCAAATACTAAATACATCATAATTAACCAAAACAAGCCCACTAAATAAGTCACAATGAGTTCGGGGCTGAAAATTTTACCATTAAACAATTTATTTTAAGTAGAGCTTAGTTTTGGGCTTAGTATAGCCTAGCCCAGGAATCCTGCAGGTTTTAAAAAAATTAATTTTATTAGGTTAGGTTAAATCATTCATAATCATAATTTTAAAAAAAATAATTTTATTTGTTCCGAACAAATAATTATTTAAACAAATTGAATGCTTTTTAAGTAACCTGCGTTTCACAATCACCGTAGTTTAGCTGTGAAACCGATTCAAAAGCACTACTTTCATAAATTTCACTATTTCCTCAGGGATGAAATTGAAGTGGTTGAGTGCAAGTTCGGCGATTGTGACCATTGGTTCCCCTACATGTGATTATCTCATTCATATATAATACAATTTAATAACGAAATAATTTGATTATTATAAATTACCAAAACAATACCTGTAATTGCCATAATAAATGGTTCATTTCTTGGCTTTGTTCCTCTTTTTAATGTGATCCCCCTTTGCTCTCACTTCTTCTGGATCTTTCATACCGACAAATCTTTTCTCTGTGGCAAGAACATCCACGGATTTTTTATTAATCCACATCACCTTCAATCTCTCATTTTCACGGACTATCAAACGCTTCAAATGATTAGTCCCCCGTCCACTTGAGAACCGTAATAACACATTTGGGCACACATCCTGCTCAACATACCATATCACGCCTGTTGGCTTACACCTTCGCTGACACCCCCCGATGGGGCAACAGTGGAATTCTAAAAAACTTTGTGAGACCACCTCGGGTAAATGCACGCATCCGGAATTGTTCTCATATTCTCCAAAACCATCACCCTGAACATGTGACTACATGGAATCCCTTTCGACTTAAGTCTCATATATGAGCATTCCATCCTACCATTGGTTATAGATTGTTCTACTACCTAAATCGTCTGCTGTGAGTCATACTTCGTAAGTAAATATTTTATAGAGCCCCCTGATTCAATCTTCTGGACCTCAGAGTATAAACCTTGCCTTCTAAGTTGTTTACTAACCATGTTGAACACACCCCTGGTATATAATTCCAAAGCGTCTTTCTCAAGAGCGATGAGCTCTATCATTAATACAATAGTGGTATTCTCAGTGATGGATGCAGCATGTGCAGTAGCGTGTCTGAGTCCTGAAATAGCAAGCTAAAATGATCGTGTACCTCTTCAAATATGCATTCATCGACTCACATCGCTGTGTAGCCCTGATCCCGGCAAAGAACTGTCTATAAAGATATGATTCCGCCCATCAAGCCCTTGTTCGGTGCAATTTTGCATTATATTCATTCCTTTCTAGACCACAATTGCGTACTAACCTCAACTAGTTAGATTCAAACTCAACTGTCCCACATTTTTTCTTCATCAGGTGATCGAATCCTGAATTGAATTCACGGTCGTGCACCTTCGTGCTAATATTTCATATTGTATTGAATTCACAGCAGTGCACTTTCATGCCAACTACAAACTCCGTGTCTTGCATTCTGTAACAAATTCTTCACCGCCTTCCTCATCAAATTGCCACCATCAATAACAACTGAACAAGGCTTTTTTCCATTCATGGCATCTAAGAATGTGTTCAACACCCACTCATACGTCTCAACCGTCTCGTCAGATAACAATGCATATGCAAAAGTGCAAGTCAGAAAGTAATTGTTCACGCCTGCCAATACAACGAGCGGCTTTCGGTATCTATTAGTTTTGTAAGTTGTGTTAAGCACTAACACATCATGAACTCCTGCACACTTCAATTTCCTTTCCTCATCCAAATTATAAGTAAGGTAAAACATTGGATCCATATCTTGCATAGCGCTTAGAAAAGTAATCGCACTCTCAACATCCTCGTATGCTATGTCTTTCCTTCTATCAGCATCTATTCGGTTGTAAAGATTCTTCTTAATGAACCGAATCTTATCATAACCACCCTCTTGTAAGATATATAACTTTATTATTTGACTTGTTCCCACACCGATTCCTTGGAGTGTCCTCACTTGTACAAAATCTCTTTACGTCATATTTTTATTTGATAAAAGAAACAATACGTGTTCATGAGCAGTCATCGTGTGATTGTGCTCTCTAACAAACTCTGCAACAATGCACTTCTTTATCTTACAATTGTACCTCACTCTTTAACATGCTTGCATCCTATCTGTGTCACAGTCTTTTGGTTCAGATTATTCAACCACCTGCCTTATCGAAACCTATGTCTGCTGCATAGAAATTTGTGATATATTATAATGCCACTTGTCTTGTCTAGTTTTTGATCTCCTCTTCTCACGCTGAAACCAACGCATCTGTTATACATGTTGTAAAAATAACCGGCCTCCTCATCTGATTCAAATGTCATGTTCATCACTTGTTCTTAGGTAATGTCTTCCACACCATTAAAATCAAACTGAAATAGAACCTGTTCCTTCGCCTCTTTCTATCTCACCATCAATTTCTTCAAATTCAACTTCGTTATCTTCTGACAGTATGATACGATTCATTCTCCGACTTCCAAATAATGAACATTCACCTCCCGACCCTTAAACATTTATATTTTCCATTTCATCCGAATCTTCTTCATCTGAAACTTCCATTCTTGCTCAATCTTTGACATTGTCATTCAAGTCGATCGTTTTTCCTTTTCCATTCCCTACTTCATCATGTAAATTTGTTGTTCTACCCCTATCAAGTTGCCATTCTACTCCAATCAGAGGTTGATTCCCACCCATTATGTTCTCCATCCCAATTGAATTCCAATAATCGACAAAATCATCTTGAAACATTTCGGGTATAAAATCATTTCTAATATCATATTGACTTGAATTTGCCCATAATTTACCTAGAACCTGTTCAATCATATGAAGTTTTGTTTCCACATTGCGTAAACAACATCAAATTTCATAAAAATGTGTAATAAACCATGGTAATTAAACTCTTGCAATAACAATGCAAAAACAACCTATTAAATCTTCATAACTCATATAATAAACAAAAGATACTAGATCCATTTTCTTCCTAAGTACATATTTTTAAATAATACAATTTTAACATTAGTTCTATCAAATCATGCATAACCAAACCTAACAAAAACGATTATTTCAGTAAACTGTAAATATAAGTTTTATCACATCAAACTAACATGCCACAACATTGTATTTTTTTCAATGCCATAGTAAAAACATAAAAAAATAAATTTCAGATTCGTGTTTCATGTCTTCGTCACTGGTCATTTATTTTGATATATAATATTTCAACTTTGGTACATAAGTTACACTTTTATAATACATAGAATCGCGTATCATTTAAATTTCCTGTAACAACCATTTAACTATTCCAATTTCTAGGTTTGGTATCTGTAAATTTTTTTCCCAGAAAATAAAAACTTCATATTTTCATCTTCTTACCTTCAACTTCGTTCCTTCTTCTGCTATTCATCTACTAAGGCTTCTATGAGAGTCATTGATGCTGATGGGAAGTTGGTAAGTGACTTTCTTCTTTCCTTTTTCATGATTTACCGTGTGTATGCATTCAACTTATCCTCTTTTTGGAATATTAGGTTCCTCATTTGTATTGTATTGGTGATACAAATGGAAAAATGACGCTTGCACATGCTGCAAGTGCACAAGGAATTTCAGGTAGAGAACTCTTTTTGATTTCCTAGCCCTGTAGTTTTGTCATGATTTTGTTTTCATACTTGTTTAACACCTGGTTTTTGCTTTCTTTAGAGTTTTGAGAAAGTATGTTGTAAGGACCATATTCTGAATCATTTAAGTGTTCCAGTAGCATGCTTTGCCCCCATCCAGAGATCATTATGGTAGGAGAGACTGAGGTATAACTGCTAACTAACTTTTTATTCTTAACATAGTTTATTATGGCTTTTTTAGCATTAGTATCTAAATCTTGAATCATTTGTTGTAGTTTAACTAAAGTTTTTGAATTTCCATTTTAACATTTGAAGACCCTCTTTGGTTAAATTCATGATTCCCATACCTCTATAGCATCTACCAGGATAAGTATGCAATATAATCTTTCACGATCAATCATGAGACTAGTATCAAACTGAACTCCACTTCATACATTAAGACTTTTACAATATTTTTGCCTCTCCCCCCTCCCCCTCCCCCCCCCTCCCCCCCTCACGTATTTTTCCGAAAATTGCCAGTAATAGTAGTTCCCCAACAAGTTATTGCCTTTTAATTATCTTAAAGAAACAATTTTTTTTTTCTCTGGCATTTGAAGGCTGGGAGAATTAACTTAATATTTGATGTTGCCAGTAAGGATTCTTTTCCTACATTCTAAGATAAATTTATCATTCTTTTTTAAATTTTAGTATTGTAGGCTTTTTTGGCCTATTATTTCCTCACATCTTTTTCCATTTTTCTAGCCTACTTTAAATCCCAATGATGCACTAATGGGCCTCAGTAGAAGATAAGACAGTTGAACTGGTCAAAGAGATGCCGGGCCGAGCTGGGCTAACCCGGCCCGCCCGTTGTGACTGGACCACTATTTAAATATCTCTTTTTCGCCTCCTCGGGAGACACACACCCTCAGCCGTTTCTTCTTCTCCTCTTTTCTGCTCCACCAACCTTCTGTCTTCACCTCCTTTCTTCACCGCGGCTTACCGCGACTGTTGCTCTCGTTCTTCTCTTTGTTTCTATGCTGCCTTTACTGTTATTGTGATCGATGCCTTGTTGCAGTCTCTTGGTTGATCACTGTTTCTGGTAAGAGAGAGAGAGAGAGTGTGTCGGAAGGAGAGAGAGAGAGAGAGAGAGAGAGAGAGAGAGAGAGAGAGAGACAACCGGTTTTATTCTGTGTTTTTTAGGCCCCCGTGACTGAGGGACCCCTTTTAGACCGATTGTGTCGTTCTTCTTGTTGTCAGCGCCTTAACGCGACTCGTGGACACTCGCCGCTGTTTGGCGTCTTCGCTGGCTCGGTACTGCTTCATCCGCTGTCAGATCAGACTCCGCGGCGGCAGATAAGGTCTCGGTGATTTTACGGTTATTTCCTTTACTATTTTTATTAACAGTTTGTGCAGTTTTTTTGGTATTGCCATTCCGACTTGGATCGACGGTAGAGAAGGAGAAAAGAAGACTATTTTTGTAATAGTTTTAGGCTATATTTTTATTTCGCTGTATTTTGATTTCAATTATTGTAATAGTAATTAGAAAGTTGTAATAGTAAATAGATCCAACAAATGGTATCAGAGCCCGGAAATGAGTACAACTTTCCGGCGCTCTCGCCGGTGCCGGCAACCTCTTGGAATTCCAGATTTGAGAGAACTGTTGAGTTCCTCAGAACTGGCCAGTGAAATATTGCTTGACTCTTTCTTCTTCTATTTTTCTTCCGGTTAATATTTCTGTTGCTCGGTTCTATTTTTTGTTGTGTTGGAGTGCTGCGTTTTTGGGGGGATTATTGTTACTATTTCTTGTGTTTTCTAAACTGTATTACCGTTTGGGCTGCTCCTTTTTTGTTTCTATTGCTGTTCTCGTTTTTCTGGTTTTTTTTTCGATCTGTCGCCGCTGCTGCCTTTACTGCACCATTTCTAGTATCATATGCATTTGTTGTTGGATCTTATGTGGAAGGAAGGAACCTTTGTGTTTCTCGGATGTTTTGAAAAGTCCTAATCGCTTTTTATGGTTATGTACTATGGATGAGGAGATGTCCTCTTTAAATAAAAACAAAACCTGGATTCTTGTTCCAAAACCCTCAAAACAAAAATTAGTTGATTGCAAATGGATTTTTAAAATCAAAGAGCCTGAGTCTGCTAATGAACCTCCAAGGTTTAAGGCCAGGCTGGTTGTGAAAGGTTTTTCACAAGTTGAGGGCATTGATTTTAATGAAAATTTTTCTCATGTCATTAGATACAAAATGATTAGGATAATTTTTGCTCTTGTTACCTTTTATGATCTTAATCTTGAACAACTTGATATGAAAACTGCTTTCTCGCATGGTGATCTTGAAGAGACCATTTATATGCGTCAACCACCAGGTTTCGAGATTAAAGGTAAAGAACACATGGCATGTCTTCTGAAAAAATCCTTATACGAACTTAAACAGCTGTCTAGACAATGGTACAAGAGGTTTGATTATTTTATATTAATAGTTGGTTTCTTTAAAAGTAATTATGATAGTTGTCTTTATTTTTGTGGAAATAATGTTGATAGTGCTATTTATCTGTTGCTTTATGTAGATGATATATTAATTGCATGTTAACATAAAGCAAAGATTGATAATTTGAAATCCTTGCGCAAGTCTGAATTTGACATGAAGGATTTAGGATCAGCATCTAGGATTCTTGGGATGAACATAACTAGAGATAATTAGAGATAGGGCTGACCACTCCTCATTCATATCTCAGAAACCTTTCCTTCAAAAAATTGTTTCCAAGTTTTCAATGCATTTATGCAAGCCTGTTATTAGCCCACTTGCGAGCCATTTCAAACTTTCCGATAAAACTTGTCCCAAAACTGAAAGTGAGAAAAGAGACATGGCAAACATTTCCTATAGAATGGCCATAGGTTCTGTTATGTACTACATGATATCCACCCGACTTGACATTGCTTTTTCTATATGCCTTCTCAGTAGATTCATGTCTAATCCGGGGAGGGATCATTAGATAGCTCTCAAGTAGTTGTTTACCTTAATGGAACTATAGATAGGGGCTTGCACTATCACAATTGGTCTGATGTTTTTGAACTAATTGGTTATGTCGATTCTAACTTTGCAGGTGACAAGGATGGTAGAAAATCTACCTCATCCTTTTCTTTACCCTAGCGGGTAATTGGGTTTCATGGAAGTCTCAGTTACACCCGGTCGTTGCTTTGTCAACCACTGAGGTTGAATACATTGCGGCCACGGAGGCAATCAAGGAAGCCATATGGCTTCAAGGGCTTTTAAATGAATTGCATGTTTTAAATTCAAAAGCTATTATTTATACTGATAGTCAGAGTTGTTTACATTTATGCAAAAATCCAGTTTATCACGAAAGGACAAAGCATATAGATGTCAAATACGATTTCATTAGGGAAAAAGGCTCTAGTGGTTTAGTTGACATAGATAAGATTAATACTAATGATAATCCTGCCGACTTTGGTACTAAAATTGTGAGCTCTGACAAGTTTATGTTTTGTAGGAACTTCCTTCACTTGGACGCGGGTTGACTCTTATTGAGTCATTGAAGGTTGGAAAAAATATGTTCAAGGTGGAGATTGTAGGCTTTTTGGGCCTATTATTTCCTCACATCTTTTTTCAATTTTCTAGTCCACTTTAAATCCTAATGATGTACTAATTGGCTTCAGTAGAAGATAAGACGGTTGAACTGGTCAAAGAGATGCTGGGCCGAGCCGGGCTAACCCAGCCTGCCCGTTGTGACTCGGACCACTATTTAAATCTCTCTTTCTCGCCTCCTCGGGAGACACACACCCTCAACCGTTTCTTCATCTCCTCTTTTCTGATCCACCGACCTTCTGTCTTTTCCTCCTTTCAAAGTGTGCTTTATAGGCCTTTTGGGCCTTGAAGTCTTCCCAATATTTTCACATTTTTTGGCCCATTTAACTCTGTGATGAAACTGGGCCTCAGCTGAGAGAGAGGTGCACTTGACCTGGTCAAATGACCGGGTCAGACCCAGGCCTGGCCACCCTGGGCTGCCCGTTGGAATCCCTCTTTAAACTCTTTCTTCCCCTCGGTAGTGGTGCAACCGTCTGACTTCTCTTTCTTTTTCTTTTTGGAACTCATTCTTTTCTCTTTTTCTTGGACTGTTGGTTTCCCGATTCTTCCCTTTCTCTCTCCGTCTTCTTTGTGGTTTTTCAACCGTTGCTCTTCTCGGCCTCCGGCCCCCTACGGCTGCTGGTTTTTCTGGATCCTTTCTGATTGATCCTTGTTCTTTGTATGTTTGAGAGAGTGAGAGAGAGAGAGAGAGAGAGAGAGAGAGAGAGAGAGAGAGAGAGAGAGAGAGCACTGGTGACGGTTCGGTTGAGGTCCTAATCTAAAGGTCCATACACTCCTCCTCTCACCGGCGACGCTTGGACGCGGTTCTTCCCTCAAAGCCTCTGCTCGACGTCTTGTATTTACCCGGTTCTCCACAACTCCCGCCGGCGGTCTTTATCTGCGGCGGAGGTAAGGTTTTATTTACCAAAAATTCCTTTATCCTTTTTCTAACAGTTTGCTATTTTTGCAGCATTATAGTTTTAGGGTTTTTCTATTTTTTTCATTGTTCTTCCGCTGCTTTATCATTTTTGTTTTGTGGTCTGTAATAGTAAATAGATATCTATAATAGTAATTAGTTTTTCTCTACAAGTGGTATCAGAGCCTGGTTCGGCTCATCGGCCCCGGCAACCAACGACGACATCAGATCTGAGGGAAACTGTTGAGTTTCCCAGATCTGGCCAGAGAAGTTCTATCTTTCACCCTCTTTTATTTTCAGTTTTTATCCTTTCGTTTTTTTTTTAATTCTGTTTATGTTCTTATCTCTGCTTGTTGCCGATTACTGTTGTTTATGTTTTTTTGGCTTACCACCAGTTAGTTGATTACTGTTGTTTTCTGGCTTGCCGCCAGTTATCTATTCTGTTTTGGCTTGCCACCATTTCTTCTGTTTTTGTTGCTTGGCTTGCCGCCGATTACTATTACTATTATTGCTGAATTATTCAGTTGTGCTATTTACTTTTGTTATTCTGGTGCTACTGTTACTGAATTGCTGCTGGTGTTCTTCCTGTCTTTTGTTTTTGCAAAAAAAAAAAAAATTACAAAACCCAAGCCTGGCTTGAATCCGTGAGATTTCAAGTATCTGTGTCTTGGCACGTTTTTCTATTTTTTCAAAAAAAACAAAATTTTTATTTTCTATGTTTTGTCCTTTCTGATTGGCAGTAGAGAAGCAATTCTTGTTGCTGATGTGTTTCTCGTTATTTCTGTTATATTGGTTGTTTTCTTGATTTCGTTTTGTGCTTCACGTTGTTGCACTGTTTTTAAATAATAATAACAACTCTCAGAACAAATCAAGCAAAAACAAACCAATGCCGTTTTTCTGTGAAATTGTACTTTTTTTTTGGGAAAAAAATACCGGGCAGTTTGATTCTTTTATTTCAAAACTTTTTCAAATCTTTCATTTTTCCTTAGTCATTTGATTACACTTTTTTTCCTTCAAAACATGTCAGTTCCAAAAATTAAAACTGATAAGTTTGATGGCAAATCTGACTTTGTAATGTGGCGGAGGAAAATGAAAGCAGTTTTGGTACAAAATAAAATTGCACCCGCTATCTGTAGCCTAAAGAGTATCAGGAATCTTGGAAGGGTGAAATTCTTTCAAGAAACTAGGTGATGTGCACAGCTGTCTCACCTTGCATTTAACTGATAATGTTTTACGAGAAATTGATGAAAACGATAATGCTTTTGAAATTTGGACTAAACTGGAAAAACTATATTTGGGTAAATCACTTTCAAATAAAATTTATTTAAAAGAGCAGCTTCTCGATTTCAAAATGAGCAGGTCAAAAACGCTTTCAAAAAATATGGATGATTTAAATAAAATCGTTTTGGAACTACAAAACGTTGGAAAAATTATCTCTGAAAATATTGCAGTAATTTTATTAAATGCCTTACCAGAATCCTTTAACGATGTTAAATATGCTATTAAATATGGCAGAGATAGTTTGTTCCTTTCTGATGTTAAAAATGCTTTGAAATCTAAGGATTTGGATTTACAAAAAGAAAATAAATTTCAAGGCAAAAATCTTTTTGTACGAGGAGAGTTGACCGGAGGGAACTTCCTAGTCACCATTTTAAAAGTAAAGGGCGATCCAAATCACGAGAGAAAAGCAAAGTAAAATGTTTTTATTGTGGCAAAGAGGGCTATACGAAAAACAAGTGTTTCAAATGGATTAAAGATGAAAAGCAACGTAAACATGGTAAAGGGAGTAATAAAACCCATGATTTTGACTCTGATGGTAATTCTATATTTTCTGAGGTTTTGTGTGTCTCTTTCTCCTTCATGTTCAGAAGTTGTTAATCATTGGGTCCTCGACTCTAGTTGTTCTTTTCATATGACACCTAACAAACACTGGTTTTCTGATTTCAAATCATTAAATCAAGGAAAGTTTTTTATGGGAAATAATCAAGTTTGTGATATTATAGGTATTGACAATATTTTCATCAAAATGCATGATTATGTGACTAGGAAACTCACAAGGTGAAATACGTGCCCGACCTACGTCGGAATCTTATCTCCGTTAGTCATTTGGACTCCTTGGGTTTTTCTTTTAAATCTAAAAACGGTATTTTACGTGTTTGTAAAGGAAACCTAGTCATGTTAAAAGGTTTTAAAAAGGAAACTTTGTCCATTCTTCTTGGTAAAATAGTTTGTAACTGCACTGCATTGATTTTAAAAACTGTTCCTGAAAAAACTATGTTGTGGCATCGGAGGATCGGCCACATTAGTGAAAAAAGACTTTATTATTTACAAAAACAAAACATTTTGTGTGGTGACAAAATTGATTCCTTGGATTTTTGTGACCACTGTGTTTTGGGAAAACAACACAAAATCAGTTTTCAACCAGCACTCACAAGTCTTCTACTATACTTGATTATGTGCATTGTGATTTGTGGGGTCCTGAAAAGGTTCCAACTTGTGGGGGTAATGTTTATTTCTTGTCTATTGTTGATGATTTTTCGAGGAATGTTTGGGTTTTTCTTTTAAAAACCAAAGATCAAATTTTTGAAAAGTTTTGTGATTGGAAACGTTTTGCCGAAAATCATTCTGGAAATAAACTAAAAACTATCAGGACCGATAATGGTCTTAAATTCTTTAACCGTAAGCTTTCTAATTTGTGTGCATCGCATGGCATTCTACACCATAGAACGGTTAGACATAACCCACAGCAAAATGGAGTTGCCGAAAGGATGAATCCTACCATTATGGACAAAGTTAGATGCCTTCTTGTTTCTTCTGGTATTCCAAAACCTTTCTCGGGAGAAGCTGTTAGTACAGGTGTATACCTCATTAATAGATCCCCTTCTACCGCCATAAACTTTAGGACTCCTATAGAACTCTGGTGTGGTAAACCTCCTAATCTTTCCAACTTGAGAGTTTTTGGGTGTGCGGCCTTTGCACATCAAAAGGAGGGTAAACTAGATCCAAGGTCTAGGAAGGGAGTGTTCATAGGATATCCTAATGGGGTGAAGGGATACAAAGTGTGGTTAAAGGGTGAACTGGGGGTGAGGTTGTTATCAGTAGGGATGTTATCTTCAATGAGCTAGAAATACCCTGTCTTAAGGATAAACTCATCTCCGATAGTCCTCCGAGTGTTCCAACTCCTAATAGTATTCCTATGGAGGTGAAGGTCGTACCTAAACCTCCCTTAGAATCACCTTCAGAACCTGAATCCAATCCAGTGATTCCTTCTCAATCCAGTAGCACTCCTATTCCTCCTAGTATTATTGAAACCCATGATCCTGTTTTAGAAGGTTCTGATGAGGAAGCAAAACATCTTGAGGCTCAGGCTCAAGCCCTTAGAGATTACCAACTTGCGAGGGATAGAGTCCGTAGGGTACCTAAGGAACATCCTCGGTATGGTTACTCCTACATTATTTCATATGCATTTGCAGTTGCATCTTATGCGGAAGAAAAAGAGCCATTATGTTTTTCTGAGGTTTTAAAAAGCCCTAATCATGTTTTATGGTTACATGCTATGGATGAGGAAATGACATCTTAAAACAAAAATAAGGCTTGGATTCTTGTTCCGAAACCTTCAAAACAAAAGTTAGTTGATTGCAAATGGATTTTCAAAATAAAAGAACCTGAATCTTCTAATGAATCTCCAAGGTTCAAAGCCAGACTGGTTGCAAAAGGTTTTTCACAAGTTGAGCGCATTGATTTTAATGAAATTTTTTCTCCTGTTGTTAAATACAAAACTATAAGGATTATTCTTACTCTTGTTGCTTTTTATGATTTAAATCTAGAACAACTTGATGTTAAAACCGCTTTTCTACATGGTGATCTCGAAGAGACTATATATATATATGCGTCAACCACCAAGTTTTGAGGTTAAAGGTAAAGAACACATGGCCGGTCGTTTGGAAAAGTTCTTATATGGACTTAAACAGTCACCCAAACAATGGTATAAGAGGTTTGACCCTTTTATGTTAAAAATTGGTTTTTCAAAAAGTAACTATGATAGTTGTCTTTATTATTCTGGTACTAATATTGATTTTGCTATCTATTTATTGCTTTATGTGGATGATATGCTAATTGCTTTTAGACATAAAGCTAAAATTGATGATTTGAAATCCTTGTTAAAATCTGAATTCAATATAAAGGAATTGAGTATTGCGTCCAAAATTCTTGGGATGAGTATTTCGAGAGATAGAACTGATCGTTCACTGTTTCTATCTCAAAAGTCTTTCCTTCAGAAAATCGTATCCAAATTTTCTATGCACCTATGTAAACCTGTTATAACTCCTCTTGCAAGCCACTTCAAACTTTCTGACAAAACTTGTCCTAAAACCGAAAGTGAGAAAAGAGATATGGCCAATATTCCTTACAGAATGGTCATAGGCTCTGTCATGTACTCAATGATATCTACTCGTCTTGACATTGCTTTTTCAATAAGCCTTCTCAGCAGATTCATGTCTAATCCTAGAAGAGATCATTGGACTGCTCTCAAATGACTACTGCGTTACCTTAATGGAACTTTAGATCTGGGTTTACATTATCATAATTGGTCTGATTTTGAATTAATCGGTTTTGTTGACTCCGATTTTGCAAGTGATAAGGATGGTAGGAAATCTACCTCATCCTACTTCTTAACCCTAGCGGGTAATTGCATCTCATGGAAGTCCCAATTACAGCCAGTAGTTGACGTCAACTACTGGGGCTGAGTATATTGCCGCAACTGAAGCGATCAAAAAAGCCATCTAGCTTCAAGGGTTATTGAATGAACTACATGTTTTACATTCAAAAGCTATTATATATACTGATAGTCAAAGTGGTTTACATTTATGTAAAAATCCGGTTTATCATGAATGAACCAAACATATAGATGTCAAATACCATTTTATTAGAGAAAAGGTTTCTAGTAGTTTAATTGACATAGACAAGATTAGTACTGATAATAATCCTACTGATTTTGGTGCTAAAATAGTAAACCTGACAAATTTATGTTTTGCAGGGACTTCCTTCACTTGAATGCGGTGTGATTTACGGTAAGTTCGAAACAACGGTTGGAAAATATTGTTCGAGGTGGAGATTCTAGGCCTTTTGGGCCTTTGAAGTCTTCCCAATATTTTCATATTTTCTAGCCCATTTAACTATGTGATGAAACTGGGCCTCAACTGAGAGAGAGGTGCACTTGACCTACTCAAATGACCGGGCCTGGCCACTCGGGATTGCCCGTTGGAATCCCTCTTTAAAACTCTCTCTTCTCCTCGGTAGTGGTGCAGCCGTCTGACTTCTCTTTCTTTTTCTTCTTGGAACTCATTCTTTTCTCTCTTTTTTGGACTATTGGTTTCCTGATTCTTCCCTTTCTCTCTCCGTCTTCTATGCGGATTTTCAACCGCTGCCCTTCTCGGCTTCCGGCCCTTTACGACCGCTGGTTTTTCTGGATCCTTTCGGATTGATCCTTGTTCTTTGTATATTTGAGAGAGTGAGCCAAAAGATAGAGATATATATATATACACACAGAGAGAGAGAGAGAGCACCGGGGGCAGTTCGGTTGAGGTCCTAATCTGAGGGTCCATACACTCCTCCTCTCACCAGCGATGCCTCGACGCGGCCTTCCCTCAAAGCCTCTGCTCGGCGTCTTGTATTTACCCGGTTCTCCAAGACTCCCGCCTGTGGTCTTTATCTGCGGCAGAGGTAAGGTTTTATTTACCAAAAATTCCTCTATCCTTTTTCTAACATTTGCTATTATTGCAGCATTATAGTTTTAGGGTGTTTCTATTTCTTTCACTGTTCTTCCGCTGCTTTATCATTTTTGTTTTGTGGCCTGTAATAGTAAATAGAAATCTGTAATAGTAATTAGTTTTTCTCTACACGCTTGATAAACCATGTATTACCATTATTCCTCCAGCTATTCAAGTCAATTACCATCACACCTGCAAACAAAACAATTGATTCTATAGATTATGGTTTTTCTTTTTCTTTTTTCTTTTTTTTTTTTCAGGAAGATGGCATTTTTACCTGGATTTGAAGTAACATGGATCGTAATAAGATCAGAGCCATGTGTTTCCTCAAGTGTGATTGTAAATGACAAAATTCTAGTGAGGCGATAGTGGTTCTCTTCTTCAGATTTGTTTTCCAGAGATGATATATATCATCAACTAAAATGATATCAGGATCGAGGTACAGAACCCGATGAACAGGGGGCCTAGAAAGTCGTCCAATGAATATCTTGCATAATTCAGAGGGACTTCAAGACGAAATATGAATGACTCCAAAGATTTTGAATCAAAATAACATGCTTTGAATTTAAGTGAGGGGAAAATATATCTGATAAGTGGAGGAAGATCATTATCTTAATTTGCAGAGAAAATAAGGTGGAAAAATATATTTTCAGGGCACAACGAGTTTTGGAGGATGGAATTAATAAGAGAAACTGTTCCTGGGAAGTAATGTTCATCAAGAGTTATGGCTATATGAATGGCCGAGGAATCGCAATGGAGTGTGTTATTATTTAATTGTAGGTCAGTAGTATTTCTTCTTCTGCAAAGAGTGAAGTAACGAGGTTTTAGAGGGGCGGCTGGGTTTTAGCTTCTTTTCTTAAAGGGAGTAAGTTTCCTACTTGAATAGAAAGATAGAGATTTAGCCCAAAAAAATACTGGAGATGGATCCGTAATCTAGAGGAGGTGAGAAAAAGCATATGGTGGAAAAAGATAAGGGTTTGTAAATACTCAACCGAGATATAGACACAGGAAATAAATGGGATGATCTTCGAAGTTAACAATGAGTGAAAGAGGAAGAAAAGACTTGGTCCTTTCAGGGTCGGAAGGAGCCTACTTTTGGGATAATATATTCAATATAGAGGTGAGAAAAAGCATATGAAGCAAAAAGATAAGGGTCTGTAAATGATATATTTTCTCCAATTGTTACTCCCAATTTTTTTGAAATTGCTATCAGGAAAACCTGCACAGATATTTCACCTGTCTTTGTTACCTATGGTTTAGTTACATACTTATTGTTGCAGTTTGAGAATTACATTAATCTTCCTGATAATGTGAAAACTATTTGTTTGCTTGCCTATCTGGGGGCAATGAGGAGTTAAATGAGGCTTTTGGTAAAAAGTTTGGAACTAACGGAAAAGTGGGGAGAAAAGTGATTTCTTGCTTCAAAAAGTTGTATGCACCACTTTCATCCGGGTAAACAACTAATAACATACTTGATAATTTTCATGTTAGGTAACTTTTTGGACCTGTGTGTGTGAGAGAGAGATACCCCTCAATTGAATTCTCAAGTTGTTGCCTTTCTTGTTTATCTATCAAGCTCATGTGCAGGTAACTTTAACATACACCCCTCGCTTGGTCTCGGTTGACTTTCAAGGTATGTAAGTTGTGTAATGTTGCTTGGTTTCAATTGATTTTAAGGTATATGAGTTGTCACTGTAGTAGTAGTTTATATTAGCTTCTGTCTTCCCTGAAATGGGCCTCTCTGATTACTTCAGTTGTATAGTTATGCATGTTTATCAGACCTCCATACCCTCTTGTGTATACTTTTTTTTCTCGTCTCTCTCTCAGTGTATACTTTTTACTTGTGTGTGGTACTACTGATCTTTGATTTCAGTGGATGAATAATAGTCTGGAGAAATATGCTTAGTCTGGATACTTCGGGATTCTACTGATCAAGTTTAAGATGTTGGGGAGGATTAGAATTTTTTTATACACGCTTAACACCTTGTCATGTATAAGCTAGACAAACTTTATGTTAATGGGCCACATTAAGAATTTGCTTTTGCACTGAACTGTGCTGAAGCAATACTAGATTGAGTAATTGCCGTGTAAGAGTTCTTTTCTGTGTTTTGTTTTGGAGGCTTGGAGAAGAATACTAGAGATTAGTTAAAGCTTGAATGATCTTTGGTTTAATTCTATAGCCGCACAATTTGGTATACTTCCCTAATTTTCTATTACATGTAATGCTTGAATTCCTAAGTAATTAGAAAGCTGTATCAGCTAGAATTTTCTTGTGTCCTATAGTCTATATTGGTCTTTGAATGTAGATAACATAATTGTCCTTTTGCCCTAAAAACCTATTTCTTATCATATATATAACAAGGCAGGATCTCTTGGATCAATGAGTTCACGAGGTACCATTAGTGGCCTCCTCTGTGCTGTTAGATGTTGTCACATGGGGAGAATTGAACTTTTTATAAACTGATTCTGCTATTTGCATATAAGATTGTGGAATCTAGGTTTGTTTAGAGATAGGTAGCTAAAGTTTTCAGTAGGAAAATTTTGCAGGAAATTTTTCTATTATGTTTATCATTCAAGTTTAGTTTTTGTACAGATGATAACTTCCTATGAAACAGGAAGCAAGTTACAGAGAAAAACTAACTCTTATAATATCTTACTGGACTTATCTAGTTACAACAGTACATCATATCTTAATCCTAACTATCCAACCTCCTAACACTCCCCCTCAAGTTGGAGCATGAAGATTACAAATGCCCAACTTGTCGAGGAGTTTTTGAAACTGCGATAGATGCAAAGCCTTGGTCAGAACATCGGCAGGCTGAAAAGAACTGGGAATATAAGCTGGAGTAATCAATCCTGCCTAGAACGCATCCCGAACGAAGTGACAATCTATCTCAATGTGCTTAGTACATTCATGAAAGAGGGGATTAGCAGCAATACAAATAGCGGCCTGGCTGTCGTAGTGAAAAGGAATGGAATCTTGCACCAGACATAAAAGTCTGTGAGAAGCTGACGGAGCCATTTCAATTCACATAGCGCCATGTCCATGGAACGATATTCAACTTTGGCGGAAGATCGAGACACAGTGTGTTGTTTCTTAGTCTTTTAGGAGATTGGCGAGGAACCCAGAGAAATGAAATAGCCCATGAGTGAACGATAAGTGAATGAACAACTCGCCCAATCAGAATCACAGTAGGCAAGTAAGCGATGTGGAGTAGTAGCCTGGAGTAGGATGCCTTGCCCTTGTGTACCTTTAAGAAATCGAACAACTCGGAGGGCAGCATCCCAGTATTCTTGGCATGGATGCTGCATGAATTGAGCCAAAATATGGACAGAATAAGCAAGGTCTGGGCGAGTAATAGATAGATAAATTAACTTTTCGATGAGACAGCGATAAAGATCGGGCTGGTGAAAGAAGTTGCCGGAAGCATTAGCCAGGTGATGATTTGGCTCCATAGGAGTAGCTGCTGGTTTGGCCCCAAGAAGCCCATCTTAAAAAATAATTTCCAAGGCATACTTGCATTGGCTGAGGTAGAACCCTTCGGGGCTCCGAGCAATTTCAATGCCCAAGAAGTATTTAAGATTGCCCAAGTCTTTCATGTGAAACAAGAGCCTAAATAAGACTTGAATCGAGCAATATAGGATGCGTCATTTCCGGAAATTAACAGGTTAATCGGCATAGATGAGAATGTATAGAAATATGTGATGTTTCTTAAATGTAAATAGTGAATAGTCTGCATAGGATTGTAGAACCCACAACGGTGTAGGGAGGACATCAGTTTTGAGAACCAGCACCCAGGTACTTGACAGAGACCATAAAGAGATTTATTGAGATGACACACTTTGCGTGGATCGGATGTGTGAAAGCCCGAGGGAAGTTTCATATAGACCTTTTCACTAAAATCGCCATGCAAAAACGCCTTGTGAACGTCCACTTGATGAAACTTCCACTTTCGGGCTACGACTATAGAGAGAAAGGTGCGTACAGTTACCATCTTTGCTACAGGAGCGAAAGTTTCAGTGTAGTCCACGCCTTAATGTTGAGTATTCCTTAAAAAAACTAAACAGGCTTTGTAACATTCAATGGAACCATCAGATTTGTACTTGATTTCGTAAATTCACTTGCTGCCGAGAGCTCGCTTGTCGAGTGATAGTGTAGTTAGCGCCATGTATTATTTTTCACAAGAGCATCAATCTCTTGTTTCATTGCTATTTGCCATTCGGGAATGCAAGCAGCATTAGAATACTTAGTGGGTTCTGTGCCTGCATTAACAGGTGCTACGAAGCTTCGATGAGGATGAAAATTTATCGTAAGAAATAAAGTGAGTTAACGAATACTGAACTATACCTCGAAGACCCAAAAAAGGAGGTGCAGAGGAAGAGGGGGATATACCAGGTGAAGACCAAGTGACATGACAAACATAGTCTTTAAATTTTGCAGGAACCCGTTATGGTCTATTGCTGCGGTGGAGATTAAACTCAACATTTCGGCCTGTGGGCTCCATAACCGCAAGAAGCTGCGGTGAGCCCCATCAAATGCTGGAGGAACATTTTGCGGCTGGCCCATACGGTGCGGCTGAGGATGGTCCAGGTGGACTGGAAAAGAAGGCCTGGAGTGGGCTGGCGCATGTTCTGGGGTTAGAGAGAAGAGGGAAGTCTGAGCCGCAAGTTGTGGGCCTGGACAGGATAAAGGAGGCTGGGCCGCATGGGCTGGATAGGAGAAGACAGGAGGTTGGGCCGTGTGGGCTGGAGAGGAGAAGGCAGGCTGGACCACAAGCTGCTGGACCGAAAGATTAGGTGGGCTGAAGGATTGGACAGCCTGGAGTGATGGAATCTGCTGGGCCTCTTATTGTGGGCTGGCTATGTCTGGGCTCCCCCTGGCTCTTGAATTAATTGTATACACTTCTCCAAAATCACAATTTAATTTAATCTCTGGTGATATGTTATCCCGGATCTCGAAAAGAAATAGAAATTCATGTTCAATAAATACCACATCTCGTGAGGTGAGAAACTCATGTGTCTGTAGATAAAAAATTTTCCATCCTTTTTTTCCATATGGGTAGCCCAAGAATATGCACTTCCATTCCCGAGGTCTAAATTTGTCTTTGGGCAGACTGTGGTCATGGATATATGCCAGACACCCGAAGCTCTTTAAATATGAATAAAAAGGAACTTTATTAAACAGAAGTTCAAAAGGTGTTTTCCAATCTAATACAGATAGAGGGGTACTATTTATTAAATATGCTGCAGTTAACATACTTTTCCCCCAAAACTAGACTGGAAGATTAGCCTTCAAAAGTAAAGCACGAGCCGCATTTAAAATATGACGATGCTTACGCTCTACACGGCCGTTCTGTTACAGTGTATGTACCATGAAAGTTTGATGCAGCATACCGTGTTCTATAAAGTATGGTTTCAAAAAAGTAAACTCTGTCTCATTATCAGTCCGAATTATTTTCACGCTTTTGTGGAATTGAGTTGAAATCATGGCAAAAAAATGTTTCATTTTTTCTGTTACCTCCTTTTTTTCCCCAAGTAAAAATATCCAAATACATCTCAAATAATCATCCACAATAGTTGAAAAATAATTTGCTCCACAGGAGAATAGAGTTTTATAAGGACCTCATAGGTCATAATGTATCAAATCAAATGGGGCTGTAGCATTATTCAAACTAACCGGGAAAGTATCATGGGTTTGCTTAGCGTGCAAACAAATTGAACATTTTTCCAAAAAATCGGATTTAAAATATTGACCCAAAAATTTCTTAATAACGGATTTAGACGGATGTCCTATTCTCTTATGCCATAAATCACCAATACCTGACCGAAAAACCGTATTGGCGAAACTTGAAATTACCGATATGGCCTAAAGTAGGAGATCCCATCTCTCTTCACCCGCTCTAATCGGCATCCCCGTGGTACAGTCCTGTAACATTAAAACACCGTCATTAATTATAATAACATAGTTATTTGTTTTGAAAAGTTGAGAAAAAGATAGCAGGTTGCATCGAAGTTAGGGAATATGCAGAATATTATCAATCTGAAGTGTAGAGTCAAGACACACTGAACCCATTTCCACTCCAGTAGTTTTAGAACCATTTAGGAGTGTGACAGTGTATGGATATGAGGGTTTAATATTTGAAAGAAAGTTTTCCAGCATGTCATATGATGTAAGCACCCACTGTCTAGGATCCATTTGCATTTTATCTTACCAGAGAAAGTACCATCATCCGGAGAAGATGATTTTTTGCTGTCCAACAAATCTAAAAACCTGTGCCACTATTCCGACGAGAGGCCTGAAATTCTGACGACAGAGCTCACCGCCGCTGCAACTGTACCCAGTCGTTGAGCCATTGTTGTCGCCTCTATTTTCTAGTCAGCGCCGCCATGTCTAGTGCCATGTCTAGGGGCCGGATCTGACCAGTTGTCAGTCGCTGTGATTCTGGCTGAAAGAGGATGCTCTGTCCAGGTAGGTTTCACCAGGGAAGATGGCGGCAGCGGGGCTGCTGCTGCAGTGGCTGCCCAATTTGCGTGAGGTGGCTGTCCAGTCTGACCAGCCCAACCTCTGCTCTGGTTGAAGCTGCTTCTTCCACGTTCTCTACGTCCTCCGGCGACGACACAGTCGGAGCTCCTGTCAACCCACCGATGCTCCTGCGTCCGTTCCGGGAATCCGACCAGCAGGTAACAATTTTTAGCTTTATGCCCCGGTTTGAAATAGTGTGTGCATTATACTGATTTTGGAGCTGTACACACCATTGCTTTAATTCCTGTGGATGTATTTCGGACTAATTTTCTATGTGCTTCTTCTTTCACAATCATTACGTATGTTTTCTTGATGTTAGGAATGTGGTCCATCTATAAAATGTTTGAGTGCACTGTTCCGTAGATTGAGTCATCTAGACCGATAAAGAACTGATGAACTTTGTCTTCCTCTCTTTGTTTAATAATTTCATTTATCATTCCACGCGTGCAGTTGGGTAACTGTTGATAATTGCTTAGTTTATCCCAAATTTTCTTTAATTTTGCAAAATAAGCAAAGACGGACATACTTGACTGCTTACAGTTAACTAGGGCAGTCTTCAGTCCATGTTTTCTGGATGCATTTCTTGATATGAATTGGTCCTTCAAGTCTGCCCACAGTTCGTCACACCTCTCTGCTTATGACATGGTAGTTCTCAAGTTGGGTTCAATAGTATTCAATATCCATGAACCTACCATAGTGTTGATGGTCTACTAATCTTCTTCTTCTGCAGTTCCAGGTTGTGGTTTTGGCATTCATCCTTCCACAAATCCGAGTTTTTTCTTAGCTCGTAATGCCAATCTCATTGCTTTAATCCATCCCTAATAGTTATCTTCCATGAGTTGTACTTGCGTAAGGATCAAGTGTGGACTGCCTGATAATGTAAGATAATATACATCCTTCCGAATGTGCTCATTGATATAATCGTCATTATCAGAAGTGGATGTATTAATCACTCTTTGTGTGCTCATATTTTCTTCGTTTTAATGGGAATCAAGAAAAGAAAGAAAAAATTTTCGTTTTCAGGAAAAATTCTCCTTTGTAAGAAATTTTTCTATTCTGTGTATCATTCAAGTTTCATTTTTTGGTACAGATGATGACTTCCTATTAAATAGGAAGCAAGTTACAGAGAAAAAGTAACTCCCATAATATAGCTGTGAATTTTTTAGTGGAACCTAGATGAATTGTTTGTTGAGATCAGGATACTTGTGACAATTAGTCCTCTGATTCTGGATGGGTATTTCTTTTTCTTTGGTAAATTAATGAGGATACTCTTAAACAACAGCTCCGTGGATCCTGAATGGGTTGTTTATTTCCTGTCAATAAGTTAGTGAATTTTTGTTCACTATTGATATGACGTAGTCCCGGACACCTGTTCTCCTCTTTAATAGTTACTTCTTGAGCATGAATGGAATCTCTTAAATATTTTTTTTCCCTTTTTGTTGCCTGCACTGTAAAATAATCTAGTTTGTCCATGTTCTTTTCTTGTAAAGATATATGCCTTAACTATAATCACATGCATCAGTTTTTTACCTCTTCAAGACTTGTTTCTTTGCCTGTTAAGTAGCTTCAGCTTGAGTTGATTGAAATATTATCAACTTTTTTCATCTTCCTCCTTTTCTTTTTAAGAAACAATAATATGAATGCATCAATAGTTTAGATTAGATTCATCTATACAATAATTCAATAGACCTATTTTAGAAAGCCCTTGAAAAAATGATCAAATAATTATGTTAGTATCATATATGGGTTAGGCTGATGGTGTAGAAAAGATTGTATCATAATGATTTTTCCATGACCTAGGATATTGCTTAGTAGAGATAAACTAGACACTGGTTTTTTTTTTGTCTCTTTAGCTTTGCTTACTGGCTTTGTAAGAGACAGAGATCATTTAAAGAATGCAGTGCGTCCTTAGCTTTTCTTCCATTTGTGTTTCCTTAGCTTGTCCTGTGCATTGGTGGTCGAGGGTGACCCTGCTGCATGTGTTTGGATTACTTGTTAAATGCACATCTTAGCTAAATAATGGAGAAATTTTGGCATTTTAGTTAATGTTGCCAATCTGTTTATGGTTACTTGGCAGACCATGTAGTTTGTCAACTACTTAGTTGAAAAGGAGATTTAGAGCATATGTGTGCAACTCATGTCCTTAACTCTTTGGGAGGACCAGTAGAGTCACAGCTCAGGCCGGTAGAGCATATTATATACATGTTTTATTGTGTATAATATACTATAAAAGAAATGCCATCATAATAAAGTGGATGAATTTTCCTCTCCATCCATACTTCCAGCTGGACAAAAAGAGTAACGAAGATTCTTAAGCAATTTTTTCAACTATTGGTACGCATTTAGATGAAACTTCTTTTGGAATTATAAGTTTTGTTGTGTTTTGGCTAACATATAAATAATTACAAAAAATTAACAGAAATCTATATAATCTATATGCTATAGATAACACGTTTTGTTTTTTCCATATAATTATTTCTAAATTTTCTATAGTTGGAAAAGTTCTTATTGATTAGCTAATAAAATTCTATAGTAAGTTTTTTTCTTTTTTTTAGGGTGTTTTTTTCATAATATTTATGATAAGATTTTTTTTTTTTTTGGGTGCATTTATTTATTCCTTAAGGAAGGAACTCTACTGAATAATGACATAATAATATATATTTTTTAAGTTATGAAACTTTAATTTTCTAAGCAACATATTTCATAAATTATTTCTGATGTTGAAGTTATTCTAAAATTGACCATTATACACTCTACAATATTTTAATATTCTTATAAATATTTATTATATTTGTTTTTAAACATTTATGTTATATTTTTATAGATATTAAATTTTTTTATTTTAAATATCACTAGTAATTTTAACTTATTTATTTAAATTGAGTTCCATCCATGACAAGAATTGTGTTTTTAGTATATTGATATGAAGGACAAAACGAATCAGAGGTATCAGCTGCTGTTGCTGTCGATTTCAAGGGAGCATTCTGTTGGCATCCAGTTGAAGGCTGCCATGCATGAAGTAATCAGTTAATTAATTTCTCTTTCTAACTTCCGTTCCATTTCCCAAATCTGATTTTGTTTCCTTTCTTAACCTCTCTAACTCACCCCCTACCCGAATGGAGTGTTAATTAGTTATCATTTTTTTTACAAATTTTTTTTTTTACTTTTCATAAATTGGATAGATAATTTGAATAAACAATCTTTTTATTTACTTTTGCTTATTACTTCTTTGATCTAATAAACTTTTTCAATTAGTTATGGTATGAATTCAAAATATTTAGTTTTGATAAAATAATATTTTTAATATTAAGTAATATATATTTTTTGGTTAAGGATACTATTAAGTTACTATATTACTATATCTAAAAAGGGTTAATATCTTACTATATTTTATTTGTGTGCTTAGTATATTACTGGCGAAGAATCGGAGCAGGCCGTCAAAAAAAACGTAGTCATTGGAGAAACGACGGTAATTAGAAGGAGGGATGGGGGAATGTCTCTATTGGGTGAACAACCGAAAACCCTAAATCGAATTTTTGAGGGGAAAAACATCAACAAGGCATTTGGAAGCTCTCGATGGCTGGGCAGAACATCTGAAGATTTCAATGTAAGTCAGCCTTTTTTAACCTAAATTTCACATGTCAGTTGTAGTTAACTTTATATTCTACAGAGAGATTTTCTGGTTTCATATTCAAAATAGAGAAATTATAGTTAGGAGTTGGTTCAATGTTTTCTCATTCTTGAGATGTCCATTTAAACGTTGATAAATATTTTAAAGGATCAATTTACAGCATTAGAGATGTTAATAAATATTTTATTCAAGCAGAACCTCAGAAAAAGAAAACATTTATTTACACATGCGAAGACCTCATTTTGTTTATGAATTGAAGTGAAAAACAAGTTCTAATAAACATTTATTATACTTCAAGTATAATGTAGCGTAGTATCTAGGATAATGAACAAACTGCCGTATTTTTATTATGTTTCACTGAGGTTTTTTTTTGTCCAGTATCCATTAACTGTACAGGAGATGTGTATGTGTGTTTTGTGATTTGGGGAGGGGAGGGGGAGATAGAGGAAAACAGTAATTTGTGTATTCGAATGGAAAGTCATACCTCAGAAGCTCCGAGGCATCTTCAGCATTTGGATTGCTTGGGTGCTTCACACTATGTGAAGAACCACCAGAGGATGGTGGTGAGGTGATTCTTGTCTGGATATAAATCGTGTAAACATTTAGATGCATGCAAAACAATGATCCACGTACAGAGTTTTTAATGATTTTGAATCGTGTCATGTTATTTTCAATATCCGATCTCTTTTATAGCTTTTTGTTGTCTATGGTCAAGAGTGATTTTGAATAAAACATAGATTGTGTCTGCGAACAAATTTTATTTGAAGTTTGAAGATAAAACATAGATTGTGCCTGCGAACAAATTTTATGTGAAGTTTGAAGAAAGAAAATGTTTGAGTACTATAACAAATGAGGTTGTTGGCCTAGTTTTGATTTTGTTGGCCTAGTTTTGATTTTTTGGCAATGATCTTTATGTGAAATTTTGTCTGATGCTTAAAAACCTAACAAAAACTTGCTCAATGGTAGGCTAAAGTGAGCTGTATACGAAGACAAACATGATCGTGATACCCGTGGGAAATGTTTAAGCAAGGGGGATTCCCCTGTTGTAAGATGGTTGAGCCTCTTCAAGAAAATAAGGAATCGGAGGGAGTAAGCAACCAAACAACTTCTTATGCGAAGGAATTGGGTTCATTCTCGACGGATACTGAGGATGAAATGGAGGAGGATTCACATTCCAAAACAGAGCAGGATTCATATCCCGAAAATAGAGGAGGATATAAACATTGAAGATGATTTGGAAGAGGAGGATATTAAGGAAAATAATCATGTTAAGAAACAGAAAAGAGACGTGTAGAGCAGTACATGTATGGCGAAAATAATTTTGTGGTAAATCTGCTTTTAATTTTGTTGTTATCTGCTTGTAATGGGTCTTCTAGTAATAATTCTATTGTAATATGATCACTTGCACATATGCACTAATATGTTCACTTGCACTAGTGCACCAATACGATCACTTTCTGAGATGCACTATTAAATTTTGCTAATTTTATTAATATATGTGTAGTCACTTTTTTTTTTATTTGCTACATAAATGATGTTGTTTGTAGAGTAAAAGTTTGATTAAAACCATATATTAGTATAATGAGTTATTTAATATTGTTTACGTAGGTAAAGTTCCAAAATAGGTGTTCGCCAAAAGGCATTTGTGATATACTGAAAAATCTGAACAAGGAACAACGTAAGCTGTGAGAGAAATGGGGTTTGAGGAACTTTTCAAGATCAGGCCATCTAATCTTCCATATGGACTATTATCATTTTTGTTAGATAGATTTGACCCAAAGGAAAAGTGTTTGAAAGTTCATGGAACTTGTATGCGTATAATCGAGGGTGATGCTCATTGCATACTAGGTCTGCCTAAGGGCAGAATAAACATAAAGAAACTAGTTCGTAAAGGGATACAAGATGTTGAATTGGAGAGGAAATTGAAAATTACTGTTGGGACATATAAGATGATAGAAATGCCAACTTTAAAGAAAAGTTTGATAGGTATTAAGATAGATGAGTTGGAGTTCAGGGTGACATTTGTCTTATATATAATAGATTAGTTATTTTTCCCAACAATAAAATACGCAATTCAAAGAGGTTAAGTAGTAGCTTTTGCAAATATAGAACGGGTGAAGAAAATGAATTGGTGTAAGCACATTGCCGACATGTTACTATAAGGGATTAAGGCAAGGAACTGTTCTGGTCAACGGTGGCACATCAGGATGCATGACCTTGCTTGCGGTAAGTGAACACATAATTTTATTTTGAGTTTATTTTTAATATTCAGTTGCACTAAATATTAATTAAAATGGCATTAAATTTTTTGTAGGTTATGTACTTAGAAAGGTTCTCACCTGTTTGAGAGAGAGTTATTACATACGAGAAATGTATTGTCCGCCGGATTGGTGATTGGGATGCAGCCAATATAAGAAGTGTGATTTCTTTGAAGAAGTTGGGGTTGCTTACAGAGAAAGAGATTCCCTAGTAGATGCAATATGCTGAAAAGGAAAAGAAGCCATTCACACATCCGAATTCTATGTGAGGTTGGAGGAGCTTGGTCATTATGTAAGTGAGTTGAAGAAGGAGATAAGAAACATTGGTGATTGTGTTTGTAAAATTCCTAGCAGCATGGAAAGCAACCAAAATTCGATGATGGAAGAGGTTAAAACATTAATTTCTACTATGATGCTACCAAGAGAATCTGCATCAGTGTTGATAACACAAGAGAAATTGGACCGAATGGAGTTTGATGACACAAGTGTTCCTAGTGTGTCTCCTGGCTTGGGGCAAGGAAAAACATATACTGGTAAGAACGGAGAAAATGAGAAAAGCAACTTTAAGGATAAAATGGAACATGAATCTCATGAGGATGAGGTGAGGGAGGAGAAAATTGACATTAGTGAGAGAGAGAGAGAGAGAGAGAGAGAGAGAGAGAGAGAGAGTGAGAGTTGAAAAATGCAAGAGTGATGATGGGTAGAAGATCGTCAAGAAGAAGGGCGACAAATAGTGGTAAAGTAAAAGCTGCATCCCCAAGGCATAGAAGGCAGAATATATATACTGTTACAGTGAGTAATATGAGCTATGTTTTAATATTTTGTAAGTTCCCATTATAAATTAACATTGATAGGGTTTATTAATTTGTTTAGTTAGGGGATACATACCTCACAACTTGGTATCAGGTAGACACGAGTCTTTGTTTCATCATCTTTCGTTGAAACTGTGGCGCCTTTGATAATTGCTTATTTATTCATGATAATTGCTTCTTTGGTTTGAGCAAAATGTAGGGTCTTCACTAGATTTGGCAAATATTTTAAAACACTACATAACTGAAAGAACCTATGGAGGTGATATAGATGAATGTGAGAAGGTAAAGTATTTGACAAATTTGTACCTGCAAATTATTTTTCAAATTAATACCTGCAAAGTATTTCTTTGTAGAAGAGAGTGAAGAGTGTTTTACCAAACTATTATATGTGCTGGTGTCTTGCTGAAACTGTGATCTTGAAATCTTGGTTACTCTGCATCATGAAATCTATAAACTACAGTAAACTTAAGGCAAGCTTAATTGACATTGCTCCCTTTTGAACAAATATGTGTATATGTTTTGTTGAGCAAGCATTGGTTCTTTTTTCCTTCTTGTGGATATGGTTAAACACTAGATCCTTATTTTGGATTCTATGCACAAATGAAAGAGATTTATCGAAGAAGAGAGCTCTTGTCAGTTACTTGGTAAGTTGATTTGTTATCACTATTTTTTTTCAATGTGAATTAGTTACTAATGTTTAATCTTTCATCTGGTTTTTGAAATAACAGCATGTTGCACTTCATAAGGCACTGAAAGTGGGGTTACCAGATACTTACAAACTGCAAATAAACAGCTTTCCTATTGAGTATGTAAGCTAGTGTCCTCAACAACCGTACAAGTAAGTATGAATTAGAATTTTCCTGCACATACAATTCCATGGTATTAATTTAACATCATAGACTGATTTTATTACATGGCTTTCATATCTAATTGGACACTTTGAATGCAGGTTGTACTTGATCAAGTTCATTGAACATGTGCCTGACTTCAAACCTCTTAGATCCATGAAAGTAGGATCATAATTTGACTGAGCAATTTCATTTTTTAATTGATATATGTCTTATATGCTTATATACTCAAAATTTGACTGATTTGGTGTAGTTGGAGTCATCAATTACTGAGAGAATAAACATCGGACTGAGATTACTGCTCGATGAGATGAACGAGGTTTGGGTCAAAGCATTAGCGTCTATGGGGTACAGAATTAGAGACATTAAAGTTCACCCACGTTTTGTAGAAACTATTGATTGTAACTAAAAACTTCTAGATCAAATCATAGTGTAGTACTTTAATTTTTGGCTAATTCCTACTTTTAATATTAAGGAAGTATCTAATTATGAAAATCTATTAATGTTGCTTTGGTTGATATAAGTGATGAACTAAATAAGTTACTATGTACGTTTAATATGTAATTCGTGAATAGCCATTACTCACTTGGAACACAACACAAATTTAACATGTTACAAATATAGCTATACATCTAGTTTCTTGGTATTTGTCGTTTGAGAATTTGTACTTGTGTTAAGATAGCAAATTATGAGCTAGGTTGCCAAAAGAAGGATTAGTAAAATTCTTTCCCTTTTACGGTTTCGATGAATAGCTACTTCCTTTGTATCCAACTTGCGAAGCAACTTGGGAATAACTCTATCGCATCTACTACACATGTGAGGCTCAATCCATTAGAAGAATCTGCACTCACTTCCTGTCTAAAACGAAAAATTAGTATTAACAAATAATAAAATTTTGAATGTAACTGTTAAGTTTATAAAAACCAAGTGAAAAACCTGTGAATTTGCACAAGTGAGGGAGCGTCTCGCCGGGCTGTCTGAGGTCCAAGATGTGCATTCCAGGCCGAGCACCGCAATAGCATGTATCCTCTATTCCTTATTAGGAAGGAATTTGTTGAGTTATTGGTATATTCTTTGGAATACTAGTCGAAATAAAGAAGACCAGTTGAAATGGGTTCTTAAATAAAAGAATATTCACCTTCATTATTTGAGTTTTTTTTACCAACCGTTGTGGGATGATTAGAATTTGTAAACTGTACAACTTTCAATTGTTCCAAATAAGAAATGATTGGGCTTATTGTTTTTTTTTTTTTTCAATGTTTTCTTTATGGCCTTCTGATTGGGTTTTTTTCTAAAGTTGGGCTGATTGGGCTAAATGGGTTTTTGTTTTTTTAAAGATAGGGTGCTTGGGCTATATAGGTTCCTTTTTAAAATCCGAGCTAACTGGCTATATGGGGGTTTTTTTTTTAAATCTGGCCTGATTGGGTTATATGGGTTTTTCTTTAAATATGGGCTAATTGGGCTATATAGGATTTCTTTCTTAAACCTCGGTTGATTAGGCTGCTGATTGAGCCTCCTTTTTTGGGATTAGAACATTTTTCTGAACTATTTTAGGCTATGGACTTCCCTTTTGGGTTCTTTTTAATTTCTTTATAAAAACATGTATTGGGCCTATTTAATTCTTAATTTGATGAATGTTCAAGTATTTTAGAATAGTTTGTGCTTCTTCCATTTGCTTTATGCTTGCAGAAATTCTTTTGCAAAAACAACAAAACTGCATAGACAAATAGGTTGATAATGAAATGTCACAAAGGCCTGCAATTACAATTGACCTACTTAATTTTTCAAAAAACAACAAAGTTGCGTAGAGAAATAGTTTGTTAATGAAATGTCACGAATGCCTGCAATTACAATTGACCTACTTAATTAATATATTCATGACACCCTTCTATGATGGACAAAAAAAAGCTTTTCAAACCAGTTATGGGGCCAAAACTAACACCAAAAAAAAAAAAAAAAAGAAAAGAAAAGAAATCAAGAACAAACACATGACAAAAGCATGTTCTTGAAAACTAAGATTTGCAGGCATTCAAAAACAAGTCACCACCCCTATTTCTACTCTAAAATGATGGAGAGTAAAAGACAGGAGAAGCACTTGGAATACTAGTTAGGAAGCTAGGTGGGGTTCTTGCCACAGATAGTGAAGCATTATGAATGGGTTGCTATAGCCTGCGGTTAGCACACTCTAAGGTGGAAGACTGGACTGTTCCAGCAATAAATGAAGCATGGCGAAGTTAGGTAATGCGAAAATGATAAAACGGACCAGCTAGTGCTATGTCAATCACCTCAACATCGCAAGGTTCGTAGAAGATATATGTCTTCATGTGAGAGGAATCCATTGGACTCACCTTCATCCTTTCATTCATGATGCACACAATGCCTAGAAAAATTGAAGAGAGTGTCTTTTTATTGTGAATACAACCAGTAACAACTCAAACATTTGGGTGATATACACTAAGAAGGTTGGGAATGTCATCCTTTATTTCCTTCATAGTTATACCCTTAATACTCCATATAGCAACAGTGAAACTCAGTGAAGAAGGGAGAAATGGCAGCTCATCTCCCTTCCAGTTCAAGATAGATCAGATGCTAGAGATGTTAGTTTCATGATCTCTAACCACAAAAGAGTAGTAAGAGTCGGTGAAGCGACATGTAGTATGATAAGTTTGAAGGAAGGCAAGGGTTAGGTGCTCCACCATCCATACAACGTGAATCACATCGAGATGGCCTGCATTCTTGTGTTTAAATGCAAAAATTTCAGACAAATGTACCCTATGGACCTTATCAAATGAATGATCTTTATGTGATAGAGACGCCATGGATGAAGAAGTGAAGATGTGTTTGAGAAGCTTGATGATTGAACACGCAAGTTAAGTTTCAATTGAAAGAAATGGGTGAAACCCACTACTCTTAAATAAACAAAGTTGTAGAAACAAAATTAAACTATTTGTGGTCAAAACGAAATTAAAATATAGAAGGACAAAAGTTTGGAAACCTCTTATTCTAACCCCCAATAATTTTAGCTATAAGAGGCTTACAAATGAAGCTAAATTTTCAACTAATTGACCTCAGTAAATGATGGTAGCAGGAATTGTAACCTATGTCACATGTTGGTTTGTCATTCGATGTTGGGTGAAAGCATTTAATGGGAGTTAAGCAGGACAAAATTTTGTCTAGACATATTTAATGCCTTGGAATACGCGTGCTGGAGGGAAGGATTTGGGAGGATTATCATTCATTTTGGACGGTTGAGATTGAATGGCACAATAGAGATTGGATAACCTTTTACTGACACATGGCTATGGTAGAGATATGACTGGATTTTGTTGGTCAAAGTGCTCAATTTAGGGTCCAAAGTTCCCGCTAATGGAAAGAGTATTATTTCAATTTTTTTTAATTACATAAATTCAAATTACACTAAATTTAGTTCAAATCTCAAATTCTTTAGGTATCATTTTGTTTTTCAAATTACACTAATCTTCTCAAATCTTTATTAATAATGGTTTTCAAATCTTTAAAATTACACTAACTTATGGAAATTTTCCTTTAGTTCATATATCAAATCTAAATTTTATTTTGTTTTTCAAATTACACTAATCTTCCCTAATCTTGAGAAAATTAAATGATAAATGGGAATTTTCCTTTAGGTATTTTGTTGCAGTAAAAAGAGAATTAGCCAATTTTTTATCTTGTTTCAACTAGCAAATTGTGGTCTTGATTGTAGCACAAGAAATCATATTAAATGGAGAATACAATTAACCTTCAGATTTATACCCTAACACATATATGACACAAGACAAATTATCACAAGAAATTCAAAGACAAAGAATTAATGATATAAACAATTTTACCCTCCACTGTGGCACAAGACAATTTATTCAATATAAGAAAGAAAAATAAACCACATAAATGTAAAGAAAATTCAACTTATGTTCTGGCCATCTGTGATGTATCCCCCCGCTTCCATGCTAAGACGGTATATAAGCAAATACTTTTGATCCAACTTCATCTTCAAGCCAACAAATTGCATGTAGAGATCGGTATACCAAGTAGTTGGAACCTAAAGCAGAAAATAATGATCTTAGTTCAAACAAAATAATTAATTAATTAGACTTATTCATAAAAAACATACTCATAGTATTTGTAATATTTGTCAGAAGTACTCCATTGATTGAAACCTCCACTCTTTCTATCTTTTCCTCAAGAACAGAACCATCCTCCTGCACACAATTTATAATCCACCTCGGATGAGCAAGAGATGTTAGAATTTTAGATTGGGCCTAACTCATCCCAAAAATACCTCAAGAGGGGATCTTTATAAAGAGTAATTTTTTTTTTAATTAGCCGATTTGGGATTCTCAATACACCCCCTCATGCCTAGGCTGATCATTTAGGCCTGGAGCGTGGCATTCTGCAAGATTGGACATCTACGGGTGGCCTAACATCATAGCTCTGATACCATGTTAGAATTTGGACTTGAGCCTAACTCACCCCAAAAGGTATCTCAAGAGGGGAGGACTATCCAAGTCTTTTATAAGGAGTAATTATTTTCTTTAATTAGCCGATGTGGGATTCTCAACAGAAGACATTGCTTTGGCAGGAGTGTCTTCCACCTCGAATGTGATTTGAGGTTTCTTCTTCATTTCAAAATATTTCTCCAACGAGTACATCAATCGATTTCTCAAAAAATTAGAATAACTTTGAAACTTTGGTATAGAAGGATAGAATCCTCACAAGAGATTCTGTTTACTCTGTCACCAAGAAAAAAAATCAGCCTATTGGACCATCAAGTATTAGTGTGTTCTGTTTAATCTTTCAGAAGAAGCATACTCATTAGCCAATGCAACACACTTCCATGGCCGTTAATTAACCTATAATAGTGAACAATGAACATCAAATTCCTATCAAAAGCCAACTTATGATAAACAAAGAGAGAATAAGCATTACCTCTTCATCTCCTAAACTATTTATTACATCATGGATAGTAGTATATGTTGACGAGAATAACCTAAATCGTCTATTTTCTGCCCTCTATTGAAATATCCAAGGAAACACTCTTTCTCTAGCCTTTTCAAACGGCATGCAGTCAGGCCAAGGACTTCATAAGCCGAAACCTAAATCAACATCTATATAAGAAATTTAACTACAGAACATTTGCAAGAAATAAGCATAATAAGAAAATTAACCATTCACTCAACTTCCTAAATCATTGAAACATCCAGATATATAAGAAATTAAACTCAAAAGCAAAATGCCAGAAATAAGTCAATTCTTTCCCTAGCTACTAAATAGGCATCAATAAGAAAATCAACCATTTAGTCAACTTCCTAAATCATTGAAACATCCATATAGGAAATTAAACTTAAAAAAAATGTTAGAAATAAGTCAATTCTTTCCTAAGCTACTAAATAGCATCGATAAGCAAAATCAAGCATTAAGTTAGCTTCTTAAATCATTGAAACATCCATATAAGAAATTAAACTCAGAAGTAAAATGCTAGAAAGAAGTCTATTCTTTCCTAAGCTACTAAATAGGCATCAATGAGAAAATCAAACCATTTAGTCAACTTCCTAAATTATTGAAACATCCATATGAGAAATTAAATTCAAAAGCAAAATGTTAGCAATAAGCCAATTCTTTCCTACGCTGCTAAATAGGCATCAATAAGCAAAATCAAGCATTAACTTCCTAAACCATTGAAACATGCATATAAGAAATTAAACTCAAAAGCAAATTGCTATAAATAAGTCAATTCTTTCCTAAGCTACTAAATAGGCATCAATGATAAAATCAACCATTTAGTCAACTTCCTAAATCATTGAAATATTCATATTAGAAATTAAACTCAAAAGCAAATGCTAGAAATAAGCTAATTCTTTCCTAAGTTACTAAATAGACATCAACAAGCAAAATCAAGCATTTACTCAACTTTCTAAATCATTAAAACATCCACATAAGAAATTAAACTCAAAAGCAAAATGCTAGAAATAAGCTAATTCTTTCCTAAGTTGCTAAATAGGCATCAATAAGCAAAATCATACATTCAGTTAACTTCCTAAATCATTGAAACATCCATACAAGAAATTAAACTCAAATGCAAAATGCTAGAAATAAGCCAATTCTTTCCTAAGCTGCTAAATAGGCATCAATAAACAAAATCAAGCATTTGGTTAACTTCCTAAATCATTGAAACATCCATATAAGAATTGAAACTCAAATGCAAAACGCTAGAAATAAGCCAATTCTTTCCTAAGCTGCTAAATAGGCATCAATAAACAAAATCAAGCATTTGGTTAGCTTCCTAAATCATTGAAACATCCATATAAGAATTGAATCTCAAATGCAAAATGCTAAAAATAAGCCAATACTTTGGTAAGCTACTAAATAGGCATCAATAAGCAAAATCAACCATTTAGTACACTTCTTAAATCATTGAAACATGAATATAAGAAATTAAATTCAAAAATAAAATAAAACAGAAATTAAACATTACCTCCCAGACAGTGTTGAAGCCACTACTACTCTTACTTTTCATTCTTGATATGATACACATTGAACCGTATGGGACAGTCATATCCACTCTCCCCAAGTTAAATTCTCTAATTCTTTCTATATCCTGTAGTATAGGGAGACACCAAAGGTGGATGGTTTCTCCTATGGTGCTGTCTTTCAAGTGTAAAGAACATGAAGTTGCGGGTAAGCTAGGCAACTGTAACTGTGTTGGTCTATTCAACGTGAGATAGACTACACAAATGGTCACAAATTTCCATTAATCAAACAACCCCACCAATAGCAAAAAGGGGAACCCATCCAAGCATTTCTTTGATGAATTCTCGTTTATTACGAACATCCTGATCCCAAGGGATCAATTTACCACCAACTTTGATCCTAAAAATACAGGTGAAGTCCAAAAATGTTAATGTAATTTCGTCTATCCCTAGATGAAAAGTGTTGGTGTTGTCCTACCACTTCTCGGCCAAAATGAAGAGGATTTTCCGATCACGTTCAAAGTATTGGGATTGAATCAAGAAACTTACCCGAGCCTGCTTGAAACATATTTTCCCTTACAGTTCTCGGCATATTCTCTCCACAAGTGAACCAAGTCAACATTTGTTCCGCGAATATTGACTTGGTATACATCCTTCAATTGTTCAACAAATTAATCAAACGCATACGAAATTGAAGAGACAACTGATTAAAACAAAAAGATTTTTTGGAGATGTGAGAATTCATATTTTGCTGAACAGAAATGTGAGAAACTCACCCTGGCATTCCTTGCAAGAACCGAAATATGAGAATCCACATCTCACAGAAGCGCTCCGGCATGATACTCTTCTTTAATTGAGGGCTTGTACCTAGGGCACCTTGAGAATAAGCTGTTGGTAGGGCTCCAGTCGTCCTCCATGTTCTTCAATTTCGGGCCTCAATCTAAACCTCTAATTGGAGATAGGGTATGAGGAGAGAAGTGCCCTAAACTCATCACATATCTTCCATTCAATTTTTTAATTTTTTTTTACCAACCAAGTGTGGGCACATAAAAAAAACCACTGCCAAAAATATTTAGTGGGATGGGGTCAAAATGAAATGGGAGAAGCTACTTGGTAACTGCAAAAAATCACAAACATTTCTGGCAAGAAGCCCCATCATTTTTATTTATGTACAACTGCCCTTTTCAGTAGACCCCAGAACTTTAGGAATTCCAATTTGCTGACCCCTATAAAAATAAAAGGCAATGATTTGATTTTTAATGATAATTAGGCTATCATGATAATTAATCACTATAAGAATATAAATTACAATATAAATTAAATGAAAATTGAACCTGTGTGGGGTCAAAATCTCACCCAAAGTAACTTTTGCTATGTCAAATTCAAACTAAGATCACAATCAGCATAGGCATTGCTTACAGACAAATCATCAAATGTGTTTCTAAATTGTGTTGGTAGTTTACATGTTCTCTTGTTATGACCATTTGTGCCACTATAAATAAAAAAGAAAATAAATGAGTTACTCATTTTGAATATATTATTCATAAATAGACATAATGATGATAATTATATGTGTATAGCATACATACTCACAATTACCACATTTTGCATGTTTCTTTTTCTTTCCACTTGTATCGCACTTTCGGTCTCCCTTTGCCCGGTGATAACTGGATCCTTCACACCGACAAGACCGTGAGTTGCTGAAGCAAAATGATTTCCATGCAAGATATTGTCTCTGCTTGCCAAACAAAGTGCTTTCATTCTTTCTATTGCTCTAATAATCACATTCCTCAATTGTGCAGTACTATCATCAAATTGAGAACCGTAATAGCAAATTATTCCACATAAATCATTCAACATTCCATCGCGGCAGTTTGGGTTAATTCTCCGGATAGCGCACGTTGCGCATTTACTTGACTATTTGTCATGCTAATACTTCGGGTCCACCTTGGATATATGCAAGAATCAGGTATTTTGGTCATATTTTCTATAGCCATAACTCTAAACATGTGCGCACATGGCAATCCTTTTGACTTCAACTTCATACAAGTACATTCGAAGGATCCAATTATTTGATTAATTTCAACTATCCACCTCTTCTCCGGGCTTTGAAATTTTCCAATGTAATATTTAACACATCCCGATGTAGATATTAGGTCCAACTTGAACTAAAGTCCCTGCCTTCTCAATTGCATCCTAATGATAAAAAAAAATATTCCTTGTGTAAACTTCACAGGCATGTAACTCAAGCGATGTAATTTTCGTAGATGGGACAATAGACGTATCCTCCATTGTTGCACCAACCTTCGAAGTTGAACTACGTAACTTCTCAATCACCTGTTCAAAAACCCTAACAAACTCAAAAAGTTTCATCTTGCCAGATATGTTAAACTTTTAAGAATGCAATGCATCTTTTGAAAATTTTGGGGGTGAAAGTGGTCCTTCCTTCTTGTCTTGGAGAGAAAATGCCCTCTATTTTAAACCTTTTACTAATTTACATTTAATTTCTTACCAACTTCTCATAAATAATCACCTACCCCACATTATTATTATTTTTCCTTTGACAGAAACCGATTTTGACCGGTAAACTCTCTCCAAACAATTATAAAAAAATTCCTTCATTCTAGCAATGACACATGGCATATGATTATTGGCCCAAACAACTCTCTTCTCTTTAAAGAAAGTTAGCAAACTTCACAATAGAATTTTCCCTTGTAAAGCTAAGTGTTTCTTTATATATGCCAAAATTAATAAAAGAATTATTCCTGCAAACTGCTCTTCTTTGTCTTTCTCTCTCTTTCTTGTTTTACCAATAAAATCCAAAAGTTTTATATTTTACAAAAAGTAATTCAAAATTTTTCATTTTACACAGATAAAGGCATGAATGCTTTCTCAAATTGGAAACTGGGGCTTTTTATATCTTTCACAACATGTTGAAAGTTAAACTCTAACCCACGCTCGTTTGATAAGATTGAATTGATCATTATGATCATTGGTGTGTTAAGATGAAAATAATTTTTAGATCAAAAGACCTTTGGGAGTATGTAAAAGATGCATATGAGGATCCAGAAGAAACATCTACTCTCTCTCTCTGATCAGGAAACTAAGGTCCCCAAGGAGTAGATAAAACAAGATGCAAAAACTCTCTCACTAATTCAACAAGGTGTGAGTCCAGATTTATTTCCAAGAATCATTAGAGTAGAAAAAGCCAAAGTGCATGGGAGATTCTACAAAAGAAGTCCCAAGGAAATCTCAAGGTAAAAAAATGTCACTCTTCAATCACTTAGAAGAGATCTTGAAAATTTAAAAATGGGAGACAGAAAGCATGCAAGATTATTATACAAGACTCACCACAATTATTAATATAATGAAAACATTTGTTAAGAAAGTTCAAGAGAACAAATACTACAAAGTTCTCTCTACAAAATCTCTCCTCTATTCTTAGCTTAAGACACCAAACATTTTGCTCTTCTCAAATTCTGGCTCCATGAAATAAGAATCAATTTGATTGTACCATGCCCTTGGTGCTTGCTTCAAACCGTAGAGAACTTTCTTTAACTTGTATACTTTGTGCTCCTCTCCTTCTTTGACATAGTCTTGAGGTTGTGTTACATATACCTTTTCTTTGTGCACTCTGTTCAACAAAGCAGACTTCACATCAAGTTGGTATAGATTTCATCCTCTTTGTGCTGCAATGGCAATAAGAGTACGAATAGTGTCTAATCTTGCCATCGGTAAAAGTTTCACAAAAGTCAACTCCAGGTTGTTGTGAATAGTCTTTTGAATCTTTCCATTAAAAAAAAAAAAGAATAGCCTTTTGCAACAAGTCTCGACTTTTCCCTTTGTACTAAACCATCGAGATTCATCTTTACTTTGTAAATCCACTTAACTCCAATAATCTCCTTTTCAAGAGGCTAATTAACAAGCTCCCATAGTTTGTTCTTTTCAACAGCTTGAATCTCCTATTCCATCACCTTTTTCCAATCTTTATCTCCATAAGCTTCTTTAAAATTTTCTTCTTCCATGACATAGAAATCACATCTTGCATGAAAATCTTCTAAACTCCTCATTTTCTTTGGAGTTGAGGTAGGAGTTGAAGAATTTGAAGTTGTAGAAGTTGGCGGGCTGTTTTGTGGTGCCGCTTCACCTTCTTCTTCATTTGCTGAATTTTCTTCACCACCAGGGTGCAAAGTCATCTGCTTTTTCATGGCTTCTTTCTCCTAATCAACTTCAAAATTTTCATTAAACAAAACATCTCTTGCAATTATGATTTTGTGTTTTCAAATTATAAAGCGATATCATTTAGATTTTGAGCTATAACCAACAAAAATACATTTTTCACTCACTTTATTGAGCTTGCACCTTTTTTCTTTTGGAATTTGAATATAACAAATACTGCTAAAAACTTTCAAATGATTCACAGATGGCTTTCTCCCACTCCAAACTTTCTCTTGTCATGAATCATACATTTTGCCATATCCATTACAATTTGATTTTTTCTTTCAAAAAACCATTTCGTTGTGGTGTATAGCCAAAAGTAAGTTGTCTTTCAACTCTTCATCATCACAAAATTCTTGAAAGACATTTAAACTGTACTCTTTGTCTTTATCACTTTTTAAAATTTTTATGTGACGACCAGTTTCTTTTTCAACAAAAATTTTAAACTTTTTGAATATAGAAAATACCTCAGATTTTTCTCTCATGAAATAAATCAAAGTCATACTTAAATAACTATCAATTAAAAAGATAAAGTATTTGTTACCTCCATGAGAAACTGTGCTCATAGGACCACAAACGTTTGTATGAATCAGATCCAAAATCTCCTTGGCTATCCAAGCAACTTGTTTAGGGAATGGTTGGCGATGCTGCTTTACAATTACACATTCTTCACATACTTCGTGTTTCTCCTCTATCCTTGGCATTCCATAAGCCATCCCATTTTGATAAAGAACTTTAAGACGGTAAAAATTCAAATGTCCACATAAGTGTAATAATGGAGCACCTTTAAGTCTATCACATTCAAACTAATTTTCATTTTACTGGGGTGAATTTGTATAATCCAGTTTAAAATTGACCCAACTCTAATAACCAAAATAGTAATTTTCCTATTTTGTCAAATATGTTTTTAAGTTCTATACTTAAATATTCAAACTTGACTTATCTAAAAGATGAACTTTAAACTATAATCAAGTTTAAGTTTGAATTTTTTTTATTGGTCAGATCATAAAGTATCATTATCACTTCATAAAGTATCATTATCACTTTTAAGGTGTGACAAACCTCTTCCTTAAGACATAATAATAACATTGTTAGAATTCGAACCGGTTAATTTTACAAGGATTAAAACTTTGCACATAGAAGGCACAACTATATTTTCAAAATAAAAAAAAAAAATTATAATTAGATCATAATAAACTCCAACTGTCTTGCCCGTCTTATAATATTTCGAGTTTGAGGTTAAAAAATGTAGAAATTGTCTGATCCTATTCATTTGTTCTAGCATATTTATACAATACAATTGAAGATTAAACTACAATAAAATAGATATATATGCCAAAATTAATAAAATAATTATCTGTCTTTTCTCTTTCTCCATCTTTCTTGTTTTAATATTTTTACCAACAAAATCCTTTTTTTTTTTTTTTTTTTACCAAAAAGTAATACAAATACAAAATTACTTTTGATTACCTTTTTCTTTTCTTTTTTTTTTTTGGTGAGGAATTACTTCTAATTATCTGACATAGTCTTATCGAATTTTTCACACAGGTGAAGTCATGGTGCTTAATTAAATTGGAAAATTGGGATTTTCATAGAACATCTTTTTTTTTTTTTGGTGCAAAATGGGATCTACTTTCAATCAAAACCAGAATAAGAATACATTTTTTGGGCTAACACCAGTTGTTTTGCCCATTTAGTACACACTTCTTTTACACTATGCAATATTGCAATGTAATATTTACACTGTGATCAGATCTTCTCTTTACAATTTGATATATTTTATTAATAAAATTTAATAAATAAAAAATAAATTATAAAGAAAAAAGATAAATCTTGAAGAGAATATATATTATAAAAGGAAAATGATATATAGAATGGTATACAAAATGTTATAAACGATCTTGTGCCGTAAAAACATTATAAATTATTTATTACTAAGTTATTTTTTTAATAAAAATATCTGAAAAGCCTTAGGGGAGGTGAACAAGGTTTTTGGCAAATTTTTTTTAAAAATCTTTTGTAAATTAAAAGATAAACCTCCAATTTTGTTTGAGAAAGAATTCTAAAACTCTTTTTAATAAAATTCCAAAATAAACAAAATCTTGCGGTTAAGACAATTAAGTAAAAAGTTTAGAAAAAAATATACAAAGATTTATAGTGGTTCAGTATCTTAAAGAGTTACATCCACTACTTTGAGCCAACACCCAAGAATTTACCGAATCCACTATAAACACAATATACACCAAGTACAAATTTGAGGATCACCCTACAAGAGTTTTGCACACAACCTCAATTCACAACACAATATAAATCAAGGGATTACCCAAGGAGTTTTTCAACACAAACCTTTGATATCAATAAGAGAAAGAGATAAGCTTAAGAACAGTGTTACCAATGTGAGCTTGAAAAATAGAAGATGCAACTTAATGAAATGTTTCTACAAGCTCCTCTTTCTTTGATGAAGATCAACAATGAAACTCGTTTTTTAGATTGAAAGTGTTTTGAAATAAATGTACTTTAAAGCTCTTTAAAAGTCTTAAATGATCTCAATAAATATTTTACCAAACTTCTTACATTTTGGCTGATAAAAAAGCTCTGTATATATTTTCTGAGAAAAATGACTGTTGCTGAGTGCAACGGTAATATTTTTTATAGTAAACATGAAAACCGGACGACCGGTTTTGAAACAGAAAGATTCGGACCCATTTACAGAAAACCGGACGACCGATTTTTCTAAAACTAGAAAAAATCGAACGATCGGTTTTAAAACTGGATAGCCGATTTTTAGAAAATTTTTATAGCCAGTTTTTTTAGACAAGAGTTTCCTTTCTATTTCAAATACATGTATTCTTGATACTCTTTTTAGAGATAGAAAAACTTTCAAAGCATCAAAAATTCTATCAAGAATATCAATAATCAAAGATTAATGTTAGGTAATTTTACAAAGAAATACCTTAGCACACCCTAACTTAGACATAAGTCTTCAATGACTTGATCTTGGAATAGCTTGGTCTTTTCTCCTTCATTTTGTCTTCATCACCAAGATCTTTTGCTTTTTGAGAACGTAAACTTGAGACTCCAAAAGTGCTTCTTTTGTTCTATGAAATGTTAGCTTAATACTCACACAAACATATATTAATCATAATCAAAATCATAAGTAATAATCTTATGGCTAACAATATCATTGTATGATAGTATTTTTTGAGTTAAGCACATATAAGTACCCTAAACTGTTAGGTCATTAGACAATTGAGTACCTATACCTATTACTATGACATGCGTACCTAATTTGGGCGGAAAAAGTTAAATTGAATGGAAAAAAAATATAGGGACTATTTATCAGTTTCTAAAAATAGTTCTTGTCAATTTTGAGTGTCTTTAGAAATGAATTTAAAAGATGACATATTAAGTGACTATAGAAATAAATTTTTAAAATGACGTCGAGTTAATTATTAGTCTCTCCCCCCTCCCTCCTACACTATCATTTTTTTTCTAGATTCAACCTATCACTACACTTGTGTATCACTCTATGTATCACTTTCTTTTTATAATATTTTTTCCTTTTAAGGTTTATATTTTTCCCTTACAATTTATATTTTATTTATTAGGTTTGTTAATAAAATATTCTAAATTGCCTTAAAAAAAAACCAAATAGAAAAGTATTAAAGAGAATGGTAAACAAAGTAAAGTCCTGAGTAAAAATCTCGACAACCCTTAAATTTTTTCAAAATTTGATTTTTCACCATCAGTTTTGAAATGATGAATTTTTGAACTCAAATTAAAAAAAAAAATACATAAAAACGGACCCTTTCATCATATTAAGACGTTAATTTATTCATAGGCAAATAAGTCAAAAAGTATATTTAAAATTTTACTTATCGAACTTTTTTCTAATCCTTTAGAATTTAAAAAAAATTCAATTAGAACCATAACTTTTAAATTATTAATTTTTGAAGGATCTAAGTATTAATTTAAGTAAACTTTTAAAAAACCCTCCTTCCATCTTTTCTCCTCCTTCTCCGAGCAACCTCCTCCACCATCCATCTTCAACTACACCGTTTCAGGCACCCAACTTCACAACTACCTTTCGCTATACTCCCACTCTCATCTCCTTTCAAAAAGTATTCCGACCTAACTGATTTCGACTCAGACGCTTGCCACTGTTGTTGCTTCTAAGGCTGGAGCTCCTGGGATGTAACGTGACCTGGTCCTTCTAGTTTCTCTACATTTGTGCTCAATCTTCTACTTTTGAGAAGTTATGAGAGAAATCGTCACCATTCAGGTCGGAAATTATGCAAACTTCGTTGGTTCTCACTTTTGGAATTTCCAGGTACTTAGGTCCTGTGATCTTTTACCCATTTTGTACTATTGTTTTGTTATATGCGGGTGCTAATTTTTATTTGCTTATGGAAAAGTCTAGAAATTCCTTGCCTTCTATAATTTATTATCTGGGAGAAAATCTTTACTTGAAAAATTAGCAGGAAACAGTTGCCTAATGCAAGACACGGGTTCAGTTGATGCACTGTTTCTTTTCTGTTGTAGAGCTCTATGTTCTGATCAGTAATTGGGTTCCACTTAGTCTTTGATGATACAACATATGCAGTAATTCCTCATGATACCTTGAAATTTTTATGACCAAAGGAAGAATCTGACGAAAAACAAAAAAGAACAATGGATTCTGATTCTATAACAATGGAAATAAAGAAAGATAGGTATCGAAGACGGAGCCGTAGAACAATGATTTTTGCTTTAAGGACAGGAAAAAAAACCAAGGGTGGAGTGGTTGAGGACACTAAAATCTGGAAGAGGCGAGAAAGCCTATGGAGGAAAAAGGATAAGGGTCTGCAAATACTCAACCGAAATATAGAAATAGAAAATAAATGAAGCAGGATGGGATGATCTTGGAAGTTAACAAGGAGTGGAAGAGGAAGAAAAGACTTGTTCTTTTTCGGAGGTGCTAATTTTGGGATTATATATTGAATATAGGGGAAAAAGATGGTCGTTCTTCTCTGCTCTGTTTGATGTTTTTAACTTCTCTGGCTGTCACTCCTTCAAATTGTTTTGAAATTGCAATCAGGAAGACCTGCACAGGTTCACATGTCTTTAGGTGTAGTGCAGCGGTTGTTTCTTGTTTTGTTATTGATAGTTCTTTGTTCACCTATGGTTTAGATACTTGTTTTTGCAGTTTGAGGATTGCACTAATCTTCCTGATATTGTGAACATTATTTGTTACCCTGCCTATCCTGAGGAGTTAATGTAACTTCTGGAATGATGGCCATTTGAGTGGGTGAAAAATTTGGAGCTAATGAAAAAATGGAGAAAAACCTAACGAGAAAGTGGAAAAGACCAAGCGATCTTTGGCTTGAAAAAGTTGTATGTACATTCATCATGGGAAACAACCAATAACATACTTGATAATTTTCATGCTTCAAAGCACATAACATATAATTACAGACGAATCATGATTTTTCTGAACTCTTGGTTATTATGTGACAAGATTCTAAAAATGATGAAGTCTACATTTCGTAAGGGATCATTCTGATTTATGAGAATTTAAGTGATGGTAGGGTAAGGCATTATTGTTGTCTCAGTGCCCATGATCCACACTTTCTTATATTTCTTGAAGGATGAATTGCTTGGATTGGGTGATACTCCAGACAGTAGTCAAGTATTCAAGGATCATAGTCTTAACATGGATGTCCTCTACCGAAGTGGTGAAACACAACAGGTAACTTTGGACCTGAGCTTGTGCTGCATGCAGTACTCTGTGTGTGTGTGTGTGTGTGTGTGTGTGTGTGATACCCCTCAATTGAATTCTCAAATTTCTAGTTTATATATCAAAACTCATGTGCAGGGAACTTTAACATACACCCCTCGCTTGGTCTCAGTTGACTTTCAAGGTATGTAAGTTGTGTAATATTGCTTGGTTTCAATTGATTTTCAAGATATATGAGTTGTCACTGCAGTCTTAGTTCAGATTAGATTGTCCGTTCCCTAAACTGGGCCTCTCTGATTACGTCACCTGCATAATTATGCATGTTTAGCAGACCTCCAGACCCTCTGTTTTTTAGACTTTTTGTCTTATTTCCTCGTCTCTCTTTGAGTGTATACTTTTTACTTTTGTGTGGTACTACTGATCCTTGATTTCAGTGGATGAATTGTCTGGAGAAATATGCTTAGTTTGGATACTTTGGGATTCTACTAATCAAGTTTAAGCAGTTGGGGAGGATTAGAATTGGTATATACACTCTTAACACCTTCTCATGTATGGGCTAGACAAACTTTCTGCTAATGGGCCCATCAGTTGCACACTAAGAATTTGCTTTTGCACAGAAATGTGCTCCAATACTAGATCGAGTAATTCCCGTGTAAGAATTCTTTTCTGTATTTTGGAGGCTTGGAGAAGAATACTAGAGATTAATTAGCTTGAATAATCTCTGGTTTACTTCTATAGCCGCACAGTTTTGTATACTTCCCTAATGTTTCTATTACATGTATAACTGATTAGGAAGCTGTATCAGCTAGAATTTTCTTGTTTCATATAGTCTATATTGGTCTCTAAATGTAGTTAACATAATGTCCTTTTGCCCTAAAAAGCTATGCCTTAACTATATATATGACATGGCAGGATCTCTTGGATCAATGAGTTCACGAGGTACCTTATATGGTGAGGCCTCCTCTGGGCTGTCAGATGTTGTCACATGGTGAGAATTGAACTATTTATAAATTGATTTTGTTATTTGCTTATAAGATTGTGGAATCTAGGTTTGTATAGAGTCAGGTACTTGTGAATTTTTTAGTGGAACCTAGATGAATTGTTTGTTGAGATCAGGATTCTTGTGATAATTATTCCTCGGATTTTGGATGGGTATTTCTTTTTCTTTGGTAAATTAGTGAGGATACTCTTAAACAACAGCTCCTTGGATCCTGAATGGGGTTTATTTCCCGTCAATAAGTTAGTGAATTTTTTTTTTTTCACTATGTATGGCATAGTCCTAGACGCTTGTTCTTTAGTAGTTACTTCTTGAGCATGAATGGAATATCTTAAATGTTTTTTTCTCCTTTTTGTTGCCTGCACTGTAAAATAATGTAGTTTGTCCATGTTCTTTTCTTGTAAAGATATGCCTTAACTATAATCACATGCATAAGTTTTACCTCTTCAAGATTTGTTTCTTTGCCTGTTAAGTAGCTTCAGCTTGAGTTGATTGAAATATTATCAACTTTTTTTCATCTTCTTCCTTCTCTTTTTAGAAACAATAATATGAATGCATCAATAGTTTTAGCTTAGATTCATCTTTAAGGTAATTCCATAGTTTGGGTGCTTTAGCTTAACAACCTCTTCCTTCCCCCCCCACCACCACACAGACAACACCAAAACCCGTCTTTATGGCAGTTTAGTATTTTTTGCATTTATTTTATATATAGTAGAATGAGAAAAAACCTATTTTAGAAGGCCCTTGGAAAAATGATCAGATAATTATGTTAGTTTCATATTTGGGTTAGGCTCAAGTTCTAGAAAAGATTGTATCATATGATTTTTCCATGATTTAGTATATTGCTTAGTAGAGATAAACTAGACGCTGGTTTTTTCTGTGTTTCTTTAGCTTTGCTTATTGTCTTTTTAAGAGACAGAGATAAGAGTGCAGTATGTCCTTAGCTTTTTCTTCCATTTGTGTTTCCTTAGCTTATCCTGTGCACTGGTGGTTGAGGGTGACCCTGCTACATGTGTTTGGATTGCTTCTTAAATACACATCTTAGCTAAATAATGGAGAAATTTTGGCATTTTAGTTAATGTTGTCAGTCTGTGTATCATTCATGGTTACTTGGCAGACCATGCCAGTGTTTCAACAACTTAGCTGAAAAGGAGATTTTCAGCATATGTGCGCAATTGATGTCATTACCTCTTTGGCAGGACCGGTAGAGTCACAGCTCAGGCATCTGAACCCTTAAAGAGGAATTTATTCTTGCAAAGTTTATACGAGGAGGAACAAGCAAATGAAAGTCTAAATAATTGTCTTGACACTGGGAGGACTGAAACTCGAAATGAAATCCAAGCCACAGATATTATTGAATGCCTAGAAAATAATGTTAAATATTGGACAGACTTTGCAAAAGTTCACTACCATCCTCAGAGTTTATATGAACTAAATGGATTGTGGATGGATATTCAAGATTTTAACAACTATGGCATGGGAAGGGATGCGTTTACTGGGTTGCAACATGGAGAGGAAATAACTGAGAGGCTTCGTTTTTTTATTGAGGAGTGTGACCATATTCAGGTACTCGGTATAAGATGAATTTTACTTTCTTTTGTATGTTACAAATGGCTTGCTTGTACTTTATGTTTGCTTTATTTAACTGAAGAGGTAGAAGGAAACGACTTATCTTGGGAAGGTAATTTCTTTTCCTTCTTTTCCTTCTTTTAATAGATAGTCCTTGGTCAGAACTATTATAGGAAGGACTAAGGAGGTGATCAAAAGTGGTAATTTTACACCCTGGGTATAGTTATTTATTGTTGGTCCATTTGAATCTTTAAACGCAAAGGCTCTGCGTACTCTGCAGACATGGTTTCTGGTTTCATTTCAGTAGAAATGATTATTAAGCCTTTTGGACCATCTGGTTGCTGGCACGCCTAATTCCTAGGTAGGTGATATACATTTAGATGACCTACTTTTTAAGAACTTTTAGACGATAGCTCCATACCGCCGTGAACATTATGGCTTCAATTCACACTTTGAAGATTTTAATACTTTAAAGTGTAGATAGATAGGACCCTTCTGAAGCCAAGAAAACCATAGTCTTTTCTGTAATGTGTTTACGCACTTATTGGTTCTCTATGCATATCTTGATTAGCATGCTTCCTTCTGATTTTGTCTTGATCATATCCAAAGTATGTAGCTTTCTCCTCTCATTAGTATTATTATTCATTAATAAAATATGGACAACTACCTTTCATTTTACTCTCAAGCTCAAAAAAAGGGAACGCTTCATTTTGTTTTTCTGTCATGTAGATTGCGTCTGTTATCTTTTCTTAGATCAACTCAGTAACTTGAATAGTTCCATATACATATTGGAAAACATAATTGAATCAGGTTTGATTTTTTCTTCTTTTCTTAAATTTGAAAAACAAGCAAAAAGCTGCAAGATTGGAGCGAATGTCGAATGATGTTTTTTCCTGAGTGTTCCAAGCACGTATTTTAAGACTCAAAACTCTTTTTCACATTTGACAACATCAACTCATACCTATGTTATACAGTAGATAATATAGTTTGACCTTTTGTGCATGTTTGGAGCAAGATCTTAGGCGATCATGATAATTCACCCGGCAGGTATTCTCTTTTCCTGTTGACAGGACCTCTTCTTACTTTTATATCTGCTGAATAGGGCCTCCAATTTATTACCAATGATGCTGGAGGGTTCTCTGGTGTGGCTGGTGAATTTCTGGAGAATATTGCAGATGATTATACAAACATCCCTGTGTTGCTATACTGTGTCCGAAGTCCTGACTTGCCTGTGAGAACCAAAAGCCAGAGGCCAACAGTCTCTAATAGTCTTCATGATGCAATTTCATTTTCGAGATTATCGGCCTTCGGTAAATTGATTGTGCCTATTGGACTACCCTCCTTGACTAAAAGTATGAACTGCTAGTTTGATTAAAGATCTTCCTATATTTTTCTTTCTTTCTAGTTTCTGTAATTTATATAATACTATTTGCTTAGTATTGGAATCTCCTAAACAATGGAACTTATGCATGAAATCAAGCTGGTCTATCTTCTAACCCTTTATTTCAGCTCCCTGTACCTACAATGATTGCTTGAGCATTTAATGAATTTTATCTGTGTTGTGGTTATATAATGTTAATTTCCTTAGCTACAAGTTAATTGATATATCTTACATTCGTCAATCTTAATTTGCATTATCTCTTGTGTGTTGGGAAAATGGTAAAGGTAAAGCTTCGAGGTTTCTAAGCATAGAGGATGAAAAGCCCTTCCACTCAAGTGCAGTTTATGCCTCTGCCATCCATTCCATCAGTCTTCCTCTAAGAATGGAACGTCCTAGCCCCTCTGTGGATTTAATCAATGCATCTGGGGCAGCAGATATGAGTGAGCTCATACAAATGTTAGCGGGCCAAGCAAGACAAAACATGGTTACAACTTTGGATGTCGCCATGCCACCCCCTTCTTTGAGTGGTAGTTTATGCCGGCTTTTGAATTCTTTGCACAGGAATATTTTCCCTCCTGTTTTAATAATGAATTTTTGTACTCAGGGAACCATTTCAAGCAATCGTTGCTTGAAAATTTGCAGCCGCTGACGCCAGATACAGGAGAAGATATTGAAGACTTGCAAGCATTGGAGACCATTTCTATCCATGGAGTCCTTGGAGCTGGTATTGTTGCACTTGCATTCTACTCATTCTATTTTTTCTAGTTTTGACTATCAATCTTCTGGTAAATTTACACTCTTTCGGGCATATTAGGTACCTTAGAGAACTGCAGTTAAAATTTTCATTGTCCTTATGGTTATCCAATGGAATCCATTGGAATGCAATATATTGGTGGGAACTTATCAATGTCACCTAAATGTTGGAAAGTACAAAGTTTTCTAAATTAAAAGAAGACCCATTTCTCCTCCTTCATAAGCAGTCTGCCCCTTGCTACCTGACCAAATTCTCTCAAACCCATCTCCCCTTTGCTCTCTGTCTGCATATATATACTCCATGCCTGACACAGACCTCACTTGTGCACTTCTTTCTATTAGAGGGATAGGACATTGTTAATGGATGCTATCAGAAATGTCAGACGAGAATTTACCTTTAGCATGACAGAACAATTTATTTGTGCTTTCAGTTAATAGGCTATTAAAAAATCAACCAATAATGATGACATTCTTCTAAAAGAAGATTCAGAACCATTGAATTTCACTGGTGAGTTAAAAGAAATAAAAAATACATGGTGAGAGGATATACTTGAATCCTTCCCGTTTGCCTCTCTGTTCTAGCCATGATTGATAAATGTTTTCCCTTGGTTGATTATACTTCTGCTTATCTAGAATAAGTCATTGTTTCAAATGCATTATTTTCCCTCCTTAGGGGGCCAAGAGTCCACGGTTTCTGAAGTGAATGATGCAGTCCAAGCTGCTTATGAAAATGCCGTGAGAAGGCCCAGATTCTCGCATCTATCCGTCTCTCGCTGTCCTCTTCCTATACCCCTTCCATTTCCTTCAATCTTCGGGAACCTTGTTGGACAACGCGGTGAGCTGTTGGAAACTCCAATTGTAGGTCCCTCTTCAAGGGACTCGCTTGACGTCCATTCCATCCCCATGGCAGCAAGATTACGTTCCAGCACTGCAATTTTGCCATTCTTGGAAAAAAGATTGCATAATCTTCGCAGGTATGGTATTCAGCAAGGTGCTCTTGGAAGTGGACTGATCAAAGATTGGGGTTTTGGAAAAGATGAAATAGAAGATATGGGAGAGACACTCTCTAAAATGGTTTTCACTTTGAATCCTTATTGTGAAGAATCCTCTGACACTGATTAAATTTCTAAAAGTTCTACTGATTTAATGCTGAGAATTTTCAATATCTGTAATTTGTCAAATTGGCAGCTGATGTGTTTGTACATTATGGTTTTCATATAATCCCATATTTAGGGTGCATTTGATTGGATTTAGTTAGTAAAGGTAGGCATATTTCAGCATTGATAGTTGCTATTTTGTTATTCATATAATCCCATATTTAGGGTGCATTTGATTGGATTTGGGACAAGGGGACCTCCTTTCCCCAAATCTCTTTGTCCTCTACATGGAATTGTTGGGGCAACAAATTGAGCAAACAGAAAGACAAAATGGGGAAGGGTGAGCATCATGAAGTAGACTATGATCTCTCACCTCTTTTTTGCCAACGATCTATTCCTCTTTGGCGAAGCCTTTATGGACCAAGCTTTCGTCATGTCAAAGATCATGCAAGACTTTTTGTTACATCAATGGGCAGAAGGTGAATAAACAAATCAAAGCTTTTTATTAGTAAAAATAGTCCCACTAATGTAGCTTTCTCTTTGGCTACCAACTTTACTATTTCTCTGACTCAGAACTTGGGACTCTACTTGGGGATGCTCATTGTCCATGAAAGGAGGAATAATGTTATGTATGATTTCATTGTAAACAAGGTGCAGAAAAACCAAAGCGGGTGGAAGCGGAAAACCTCTATCTCGCTCTGTGCAGTGCATTCTGATTTAATCTGTCACCTTGTCAATTCCAACGTATGCTATGCATAAGCATACTACTAGACTACCAGATGGTATTTTGGACACATTGGACAAGTTAAATCGCAAATTCTTTTTGGAGAAGATGATATGCAGAGGAGGTTGCACACTGTCTCTTGGAATTTGATATGTAAAGCTAAGGAGAAAGAGGCTTGGGCTTCCAAAAACATAAGATCTTGAACCAAGTTATTGGAGATTTCTCTGGGGACTAGACCAGCTATGGACCCTCATCTTCAAGCACAAGTATGGCAGCCCTTTGGGAACCGTGCATGGACTTGGGGGTCTCACACATATGGAAGGGTATCCTACACGGAGTACATGTCTGCACACAACATGAACTTAAGCAACCATCTAGTAAAGAGAAGCTATTAGTGGGAATGTATATATAAATTCCATAAGGGAGACTTGGAGAAATCCCAAGATGACAACAATTGGGCACGACTTTGGAAGTATAAGGACCAACTTGATGTTGCTTGCTACTGTGTTTGGCGAGACATGGCCGGCTGCCACCAACTGGCTTGATCTCCACAACGTATATGATTTCCCGCTGCTAAGTTTGCTTGAAGGAGTTTGAATTGATCCTCCATGCCTTGAGGGACTGTGATTCTCCATGCCTTAGAGGGACTGTGATAGAGTTAGAGCAATTTGGATGAAGTTGATTTACAGGGGTGCTTGGCACTGTTTTTTTTGCAGCATACAACCTAGCAGGTCGAATTGATGATCAGTTGAAGGTCCTCGGTACACTGATGCAAAGCCCTCATGGGATTTCGTGTTTCGAGAAGTCGTTGGAGCATGTTGGTTTTGGTGTAATAGAGCTGCTCATCATTTGGAAGAACCGTATCATCCCATTGGCTGGATTGTAAATGACATTTTGTATAGAGTTAGAGAGTTAGAACAGACCATTCGCAGGAGAAACACACTGGATGTAAAGAGGGGAGAGGCCCTTGTGCCCACTCATTCGTGGAGTGGTTTTTTGTTGGCCAAGGGCCTTTTTGTATACTGTTTTTCATTGATATTAATATATCCTGATCACGGTTTCAAACCCAAAAAAAAAAAAAAAGGGCTAGGCTCGACAAAAAAGAAAAATAAGCCACAGGCAGCTCTTCATATACAGCCACTTTGCCTCTACAGGGGTGGAGAAATTAAAATGGAGGCTCCAGACCACCGTCAATTCATAAGTTGCGACGTTCTCCTCTTATTGCGGTTATCCTAATTAAAAAAAAAAAAAAAAAAGAAGAAAAATGCATCAATAACTAATTAAAAAATAAAAAAACAAACCCACCGATTCGATTAAAAGAGAAATCTCCTTAATTTCCACTTATCATTAGTGTCTTTAACCCAATGATAGAGTGGCTTGTTAGGCATATCCCTATATTTTTCCAATTTAGAAGTCTTGGTACCATCCAGTCAAGACGTTAAAATCTTTTATAGGTTTCTTACTCACGTGTCTCCACCTCTAACTTTCCGTTCCCATAAGCCATCTAAGACAGACGGTAGCACTCTCAGACATTTACTATCCTTCTTCTCTTACTCTCCGTTTGCTATCGGGAGAAGCCGAGAAGGTACGGTATTACTGTCTGTCTTGGAACTGAAGAGAATAAAGAAAATAAAATTAGATAAGAAAACTTACACATTCAAATAAAGGAGTACAACTAAAAAGAAGCTCTTAGCAAGGGTGCTATACTAGGCTCTACCTGGTTAATCCTGAGATGAACCCACCAATATTATTCTGTGTTTATTTTATTTCTAATATATGGTTCTAGATACATACATGTTCAGCGTGAAACGATGGGTTTTCTTTGAAGTTAGAAGGGTATAAGGGCGGAAGTTGTACCAAGGAGGGTGGGGATGGAGCGGAGTGTGGTTTGAATAATTGTAGAGGAGGAGGAGTTCCCGGAGCTAATTATGGTTGTACCTTATGTGTTTAATGGATAAATGTAGCATCTGTCTTTGCGTTTCAAAAGACAGGTGCAGGAGATGATGGGTTGGAGGTGTGGAAGAGACAAGAGCGGTAAAGGGGATTGAGAATCAGGGCCTTTTATTCTAATTATAGACAAATCATGTATCTTTTGTAAAATAAAAAATAAAAAGCATTTGGTTCAGTGGATGGGTCTTCTTTTTTGTTCAATAGATTTTGAGTTTCATAAATTTTCTACATATTGGCTCAATAGAGGGTAAGATTGAAAAGAAACCTTAACCACCAAAGCAATCAATGACGTGAAAATAAAGAATTGTTTAATCACTATTTCATGGGATTGATCATTTTAATTTCTTCTCCAAAAAATTTATTTAATGGGAAATTAAACAACTATTAAAATCAAACAACTATGAACTGCCAACCAAAAGTATGCATAGCACTTATAAAAACAAAAAAAACGTCCTTTCGTGGTTCCCCTTTTCTGTCGTAATTAGGAAATGCATTACTAAAAAAGTAGTCTATGTGCATCTCTAGATCTAATATTACACATAAAGAAAACCCAGAAAAAAAAAATTCTCTAGATCTAATTTTTAAAACAAAAGATAAAAGCAAAATCAAGAAGACGAACACTCAAGAATACACGACCATAGATAAATTCAAGCTTGAATTAAGCAAACAAGAATAGAGCATTTAAATGCTAGATGTCCTTAAAAATTTATAATACTTTCAAAAGGAGATAATAGTACTTAAAGATAAAACAGCTTCAGAAGCATGCTGAAGAAGAGAAATTAATGACTTTGCATGCTTGTTTCGATTTTTCCCGCTCTCTGAGCATCATGATGCAATTCCAAAATGAAAAAGAGATCTAGGTCTGTAGGTGGAGGAACAGATTGGACATTGAAAAATTTTCGCAAGAAAAACTTTGTCATCTAACCTTGTCCCTTATAATTCTCTTCGTCCTCTTTCCTGAAATAGGAGACCTCAATATCAAGAATATCATTGAGGGTAAGTATTAATTTTCCTGGCAAAGCTTCTCCTACCTTCTCTCACTCATCATCCTTTCTTTGCTTCAATAATGAAAATTAATTTTACCTACTTTTTCACATGAACCAAGAAAAGCACCGGCCTCTTTCTGAAGAAGGTTCCCCTATTCATTTAATATACTCCACAAATTAGATGGCACCACCCCTATCATGTTATTTATTACGCCACTTACCTACGCCCTTCAACAGCGTATTGGCTATCGCTTATACCCACCCCAAACCTAATTCCTACTGAAATTACCTTCTTGCACCCCCCGAACATATGACCACATGTTATTTGGAAACCTTAAACCTATCATTTGAGGACCTCTTAGAAAACCTTGGAAGCCTAGATCCACAAGTTATTGAAAACTTAATACTACATTTCATAATACAAGGTTGAGTTGCTTTTTTTCATACATATTAAGAAAATATGAAATTAAGGTAAACTTTATCTTCTCTTTCCTCTCTCCTCTCTCCATATTTCAAGGCTTTATCAAATTTGAATAGGTTCAGGTTTTGATAATTACTAGTACTTATATATATATATATTAAATAAATAGAGGTATTCTTGAAAAAAAAAATTTGTAAAAAGAAATCACCTTGTAATATGAAACTCAAAATATGGTAAATCTTATATTATGAAACAGAGTTAGTACTAAATCCAAAAGCTCACCTATGGATATAGGCTCCCTAAGCCTAAGCTCAATCATTGAGGAATTAAAATGTTCCTTTTTGACATCCTGAAAAGAAAACTTAGAACTCCTTGACCATGTAGACATGGACCCAATTTTTTTTTTGGGTAAATAGTACATGAACCTAACTTCTAATCCACTTATTTGGACTGACCCAACATGTTTCCTTACTTTGAATAACCAACAACTTGAAAACTCAACCTTACCCCATTGTCTACTCACTCTGCGTCGAACTTCGAGTTGGCCACGGGAGAACAGCTTCTGACGCCCCACACCATTGCGACAGGAGGGGGCTCATCATTCACGCAATTCCTCCGTCCATCAATTGATCGTGCGAGTACGCATCCAGCCAGCGCATAGCGAATGAAAAAATCGTTTCTCCTGGATTCTCTTCCTCAATCAAAATGTCTATCAATTGATCCCTATTCATTCATAAGAAAAAATCTTATGCGGGTGAACTTATGTTTCCTAATCGTCATCTTCTAGTGCTGTACTCTACCATCTGTTGTTAACAGAGGACAAAGGTGCCATCCTTTCTACTTGACTTTTGAGTCGGTCTGGGGTTTGGTGAACCAACTGGTCGCTCCTCTAGTTGAAATATCGGGCCCCTTTTTCATTGCTTAGGTTACACATTCGGAATACCCCATAAAAGGAGAAGTGCTCCAATTAGCCCTCGTAAAGCCTAACGCTCAAAAGGCAGTTCACTGGGTAAGACCTTCCATCAGTTAGTTCGGTCGTTAGGCCGCGCAGTCGTACAAATTGCATAGTATCATAAATCGCTACTCCAGGTATTACCCATCCGCCGGGAGAGTTTATAAACAAATGCAGATCTTCGTTATCATCTTCAATACTGAGATATATCATAAGACCAATAAGTTGATTTGAGATCTCGCTATCAAATTCTTGCAGAAGGCGAAGAATGCACACAAATCAAAGCTTTTTGTTAGCAAAAATACTCCCACTAATGTAACTTTCTCTTTGGCTACTAACTTTGCTATCCCTTTGACTAAGGACTTGGGACTCGACTTAGGGATGCCTATTGTTCACGAAAAGATGAATAATTCTCTCTATGATTTCATTATAAACAAGGTACAAGCGGATCTGGTGGTCAACAATCGTTTGGACTTGGTAAAAATTATCGAGACACATGTAGTAGGACAGAGGACTTATCCCGATGCCAGCGAACCAATTTATGATATCTCCATCGTTGACGAAAAAACTAATTAGGTGGAAGAGAAAAACTCTATCTCGCTAGACGTAGTGCATTTCGATTCAATTTGTCACCTCGGCCATCCAAGCATATGTTATACAGACTACTAGATTGTCAAATGGTATTTTGGACACATTGGACAAGTTAAATTACAAATTCTTTTGAGAAGAAGATGATAAGCAGAGGAAGTTGCACACTGTCTCTTGGAACGTAATATGTAAAGCTAGAGAACGAAGGCTTGGGCTTTCGAAAACTTAAGATCATGAACCAAGTTGTTGGATATTTTTCTCGGAATCAGACCAGCTGTGGACCCTCATCCTCAAGCACAAGTATGACAGCCCTTTGGGAAAGCTAGATGGATATGATTTTGCTGCCTAGTTTGCTTGAAGGAGTATGAATTGATCCTCCATACCTTGAGGGACTATGATAGAGCTAGGGTAATTTAATTGAAGTTGATTGACAGGGGTGCTTGGCACCGCTTTTTTGCAGCAAACTCCCAATCGGGTTAGATTGATGATCAGTTGAAGGTCCTCGGTACACTTACGCAAGGCCCTTCACGGGATTAGATGTTTCGGGAAACCGTTGGAGCGTGTTGGTTTTGGTGTAATAGAGCTGCTCATCATTTCGAGGAACCAAATCCTCTCATTGACTGGATTGTAAATAACACACCATTAGTAGGAGAAACACATTGGATGTAAGTAGAGGAGAGACCCTTATGCCCACTCATTAGTGGAGTGGTTTTTTGTTGGCCAAGGGCGTTTTTGTAAACTATTTTTCATTGATATTAATATATCCTGATCTTGGTTTCAGACCAAAGGTAGGCATCTTTTTTTATTATTATTTTTTTTAGAGTTTCTAAAAAATTAAATCATTTGTGAAAAATAACATGGAGGAGAAATTGGTAAATTATACCCATAAAGTATTTATACTTTTCAATTTGTAACCATAAAATTTTTTTTAGCAGTTTATACTCATAAAGTTTTTACAACTTACAAAAATGATAATTAATGAATATCATGGCGAAGTCAGAGTACTTTTCACACATGACTAGCATGTGCTGTCATTGTAAGGGAATTTTTATCTTTTTAGAAGGCTTACGCTACTTTGAAACGATGATCCATTTTATTTGGGTCAAATATGAGTTAAACCCAACCCACTCAACAGTATAATTTGGGTCAAATGCATCTCGTTTAGCCTTCTGAAAGGATAAAAATACCCTTACAATGGTAGTACGTGATAGTCACATATAAAAAGTTGCCGGATTCTGCCATGATATTCATTAATTGTCATTTTGTGTAACTCGTAAAAACTTTATGGATACAACCTACTAAAAAAACTTTATGGTTACACACTAAAAACAAAAGTATAAATAATTCATGGGCATAATTTACTAATTTCTCTAATATGGAGTTTAAAGTAAAAATAAAATTTTTTCATGTTTAAACCAATTCAAATAAGTTATGTCTGGTTGAATTCCATAGCCGGTTTGATCTTGTCAACAGTAATTTTGTAGCATTTTTAATATAATGGTTTATTAATAGAATTTATGAAATGAAAGATAAGCTTAGAATGTTAAATATAGGAGAATTCTGAGTGATAGTGGTAGTCCATAAGGCAATTCCATTTGGGCTCAACCCACTTTGTCCGATACTCTTTTATCTCAATAGACTGTCTTGGCCCACATGTTGAGGCACGCTTTTCTCAACCTATTTGGCATAATCCCTGATTTGCCCCTAAGGTGACTATCACAAGATCTCCATAATAATACCATGAGAACTTTCCTTAAGCCACAAAGAGACTAATTTTATATACTGAATGGTACAATTGGTAACATATGATTATTCTCTCACTACTCTCTCTCTATATTTTTCCGTTGCTATCTTTGTGAGGATTGATCTGACTTAAACATCGGAGGTGAAATGGGGGTAAAGACCCTCCCCGGTCATCATTTTCTCTTAGTGCAAGTCAATTGGTGAAGTTCAGTCTCTTAAGATATATTATTTAGCGCCCACCGTGTTCTTCTCTTTCACACACACATGTATATATATATATATATATGTATATATATATATATATATGTTTGAATCTTTCCTTACTCATAGTGTTTGATTCTTCACCATTGGAGGATGTTCCTCATGATACTCCGACCTTGCAAACAACAGCAGCGATAACTGCATCCGTCTCCTCGTTTTTCCGCATACAATGAGTGGTGGATTACCTTCTTTCATGCTCCAGAATACTGGTTCCACGTTTGTCAATTTGACTCTAGATCAAATTGCTCAACTGCAAACTCTGTTAGTTTTGTTGCATGATATGCTAGTATTCCAAGCTAGTGTGTCTATCTCTTAACCATCTCCACAAGTAATTCCTGTTTCGTCTGTGCCAAACCCGCCGTAATATATCCCTACTACTTTTCTTTCTCCCTCTTGATATCGAATTTTTCTTTCAGGGATGGAACCTCTCATCGACAGGCATCTCCATACCCCCAACACAAATTATCCACGATCTCGTTAACATAACTCTCACACAAATGGCTCCATCCTCGACAGTAGATCCTTATAACTACGATTTTCTACAGTGCAATCTGTTACCTTAGCAATATGCCTGTGCGAAAGTTCCTGGTGATTTTCTCATCTCAAACTTAGTATATACGATGTCTCTAGTGATCCTAAAGAATATATTATGCGATATACTCTCATATGTATGTGTACAATGCCTCCAATAACACGTGCTGTCATATGTTCCTGAGTTCTTTAACCGAAAAAGCCTTGGCCTCGTATGCACATCTACCACCAAGGAGCATCAATAGTTTTCGAGAATTGGGAGAGAATTTTATCCAAAATTTCTTCCCTCAATCTATTTTCAAGCCAACCTTAGATTTTTTGCTGAGAGTAAGACACCGCCCAAATGAAACGGTTCGAGATTCCATTGCAGATTCAATCAGGAAGCTCAGGAGGTCGCTGATCTATCTAAACAGGATTTTATACAAGCCTACAGGCATAGTTTAACGGACCAGGCCTTCTTGGGAAAGTTAGCTGAGAGGAGCCAACTATCATATCTGATCTGTTGAAAAGAATAGAACGATTTGTCCATGCGGATGACTAGGTTCATCGAAAGTGATTTGGTCAATGAAGTCAAAGGGATGCAAACTGTAAAGAAATCCAGTATCTTGATAATAGGCAAAAACACTTACGGTGCATGACTAGCTTGGACCAAAGAAATCCGACACTCCTCGGTATGAATACACGTCGCTCAAAATTCCCTTATCAGAAGTCTTGCAACAAGTAGTGTCTCTAGGAATATTGGATAGACCCAAAAAAAATACTTTCTCCTCCCGATAAGAGAAATAAAGCAAAATACTGTCGGTTCAATAAAGATCACGGACATGACAAAGAGCAATGCAATGAACTGAAGAAGGTTATTGAGCAAGAAATCCGTAACGGGAAGCTCAAAGTATTAATTGAAGACGTCTAACAAAACAATCTTCCGGATCAAATAGTACTAAAAGCCTTTGGAACAACAATAAGAAGAATACCAGATTTGATCCTTTCTCCTCCCATTTGAAAGTCATAATTGTTATTCAAGATGTTTGCCTACAATCTTCAAGAAAGAGAACTCATGAAAATCATGGCGATGATCCTAAGGTCGTCACCATGACCATTGATCAATGCCTTGTTAAAAGAATTTTGGTGGAGACTGGAAGTTCAGTGAATATCCTTTTTAAGGACACTTTTAAAAAAATAGGCATTCAATGGGATAAAGTCATCCCTTATGTAGCCACGTTAGTTGGGTTTATGGGGTAGACAATCAAATCTAAAAGGAAAATTACACTTCCCGTTTAGGTTAAAGATGTAGCCCACATGGTGGAGTTCCTAATTATTTCCACATCATCACCATATAATTGTATCATGGATAGATCCACCCTAAATCAATTTCAAGCAAAGATCTCCACCTGTGAGCTACCCATGGATATCCCGATGGGCCAAGAAATCTATACGATTTATGGTGACAAAAAAGCATCCCAAGAGGTACTACTTGCCGCGATACAAGAAGTTGAAAGAGAGGAAGAGTCCATTGATGATAGCTGAATGCCCAAGATCGAACTAGATAACGAATACGAGTTATTTATTCTGGATCAATTGAAACCAGAGTAGACAATGCAGATTGAAAGAGCATTGCCGGTATATCTCCGGACGAAATTAGCTAAGCTACTTGTTGAGTACAAGGATATTTTTACATAGTCTTCTACAGATCTCGGAGTTGGCCCCAAAGAGTTGGCAGAAAACAAGTTGGGGATCCTGGAAGGGTCAAAATTAGTTTTTCAAAAGAAAAACAATTTGCAAAGCAACAACAGGAAATCATACGAAAAAAAGTGCCAGAGTTGCTGAAAGCCGATATCGTAAACCAATTGATTTTCTAGAATGTCTATCCAACCCAGTAATCGTGGCAAAACTTGGAGGAGCGTGGAGGGTGAACATTGACTTCACTTATTTGAATAAAGCCATTCTCAAAAAGCCTTTCCCTCACCCATGCATTGACCAGTTGGTTGACTCGATCGCAGGACACGAATTCTTATCCTTTTTTAGATGCATACAAAGGATATCACCAAATCCCAATAGCTGAAGCTGGCATGGCGAAAATGACTTTTGTTACAAATAATAGCATCTATTGCTACATCTGCATGCCCTCTGGATTGAAAAACGTAGGAGCTGAATTCCAGGAATCAATTAATAAGGCTTTTGAAGGCCTTATCGGGAAGAGAGTGGAGATGTATGTAGAAGATATAATGGTTAAATCAAAAGAGAAAGGCACTGCCACAGCTGATTTGAAAGAGGTTTTTGATAGACTTTGCAATATTGGCATGAAAACTAAATCCTAAGAAATACATCTTTTGAGTTTCTTCGGGAAAATGCCTTGGGTATATGGTCTCATAAAGAAGAACTGAGGCAAATCCAGCGAAGGTTGAGACCATCCAGGACATGTCTGAACCAAAGATTTTCAAGGAGGTCCAATGCCTAGCGGAAAGGATGGCTTCCCTAAGTAGGTTCCTTGCACGAGATGGAGAGACAGGCCTCTCTTTCTATCAAATTTTAAGGCACTCGTCCAAATTTGAGTGGACTGCAGCAGCTTCTTCCCCCTCCCCTTCTTGTTACCCTGGTAATGGGAGAAAAACTTTATTTGTATTTGGCTACCATTCCTAAAGTAATTAGCTTTGTTTTTATGTTCTTTATGTAGTAATAACATGAAACCTATTTACTATGTGAGCCGTGTCCTACACGGATAAGAAGAACGTTATAGTTCTCTGGAAAAACATTTACTTTATTTAAATATAATAGCACGAAAACTCAAACCTTATTTCAAGCCAATGTTGTTACGCTACTAACACATACCCTATTAAGACATGTTTTGCATAAGCTCGACATATCGGGACAAACTTCAAATGGGTGTTGGAGTTAAGTGAATATCGAATTGACTTCTCCCTCTAAAAACAATATAAGGTCAAGCATTAGCAAATTGTTGAATGTTCGTTCCCTGACAACTCACAAACAATTCCACATTAGACTTTTAGTAAAACTCCATATACTTAGACACTCAACATTGATGGTTCCACAGGAAAAAACACTAAGGGTGTTGCCTTCATATTAGAGGATCCAGTTGGACATCAATACGCTTACGTTATGAAGTTTTTGATCCTCGTTAGCAACAATGAGGCAAAATACGATGCTCTCTTAGCAGGTTTGCACATGGCTAAAAGTTTAAAACTGACGCATATCTTAGTTTGTAGTGACTCACAGGTGGTTATGGGGAAAGTAACGAGAATCTTCGAAGCTAAAGAAGAAAATATGAAGCAATACCTTGCTTGTGTCCAACAGTTGGTGTCAAAGTTCACCAACATAAACTTTGAGAAGATATAAAGAGAACACAAAAGCTGAGCGCTAGAAAGCCCATCAAAGGAACATGGATGGAATCCTTATCCGAAAAAAGTATTAGCAAGTATATCTGCATGGTTGATGTTGCCAAAGACTGGACAACTCCCATTCACGACTTCATTCTACATGAAATATTGCTAGATGACCTGACAAAAGCTCAAAAGATATGAACAAATTCTGCCTATTATGTACTCATTGATGATCGGTTATACAGGACGATGGACAATTAGCCTCTCTTTAAGTGTGTAAATGAGGAAGATGGCAGATACATCTTACGCAAATACATGAAGGCATTTGTGGTTCTCCCATCGGATTGAGAGCCTTGGTAGCAAAAGTAATAAGGTATGGGTACTATTGGCCCACAATGAAAAAGGATTCAGTGAACTTGGTAAAGGCATGCACCAAGTGGCAAGTCCATGCAATGAACACCACATCCTGATATCAGAGTACTATACTTTTGGCACCCCCGATACCTTTCACTCAATGGGGTTGACCTGTTAGGACCATTCCCTAAAGCAATCGGTGGAAAAAATCATATGGACGCGCAATAGACCATTTCGCTAGATAGATTGAAGTGAAAGTCTTGGCAACAATCATAGCTAGGAATGTTAAGGAATTCTTATATGAAGATGTGATATGCCAGTTCGGCATCCCAAAAATCCTAATTTTAGATAATAGAAACAGTTTGACTCCAAGGAATTTTGCGATTTCTGTGAAAAACTTGGTATTGAACAAAGATTCACTTCTGTGGGATAATCCTCAAACAAGCGGAGCAACGGATGTTACCAATCGTACAATTCTAAAAGGACTCAAAAAGAGAATTGATGAGTTAAAAGGAAAATGGCTAGATGAATTCTCAAATGTCTTATGGTCTTACAGAACTACACCCAGGAGAGCTACCGGGAAGACGCCTTTTAATCTTTATTTCGGGGTAGATGCGATGATCCCAATAGAGATTAGAAGCACATCCCTTCGGAATGTCCCATTCAATGAAGCTCAAAACAATCAGCTTATGCACGAACACTTGGTCCTTATAAATGAAATCAGGGAACAAACAACCAAACGAGATGTTCATTACAAAAGACAAGCTGCCCGTTAATACAACACCAAAGTTAAGCCATCCACCATTAAAGAGGCGGACTTAGTTCTAAGAAAAACTGAAGTCAGCAGAGTAGACCCCTACAGAAAGTTAGACCCTACTTGGGAAGGACCATACCAAGTAATCAAAGATAATGTTAACAAGAGTTACAAATTGCAAGATTTCGAAGAAAAAATTCTGGCAAGAACATGGAACAACTTAAACCTTAGGAAACTGTTTCCTTAGACATTATCTCATATATCATTAAGTTGTATTTGAATATATTCCACGTATCAAATACATAGCAATTTTTTACACGATTCTCTTGTTACAAGCTCATGTACATAACATATTGAATCTTGTACTCGTATATCCTTACAATTTTAAAAGTAGATACCATAATTCTGATTCACGTTTATCAATACTTTTTCCGGTAACATTATACAATCCACAACACAAAAATTCCACATCATTCATGAACAGAATATCTAAAGTTTGAACAAGACAAACCCTCTTCCACATCCAACCTTCTATACTTCTATTACTTTACTGCCAATTACTTCGAACATAAAATACCAGGTATCATCATATTTCATTCAAACCTTCATGATTCTTTGAGTTTAAATTACATTTAAGTGTTTGAAAAACAGAGAAAACATCCAAAATGTAAGATAACACAAACTCAACAAAAGATTCATAAATAACCGAACGATATTTTATATATTCATAATGGTCTATCAGCCACACTACCTATTAAAAAAAAAAAAAAAAGAACTTGCCCAAGAATAAGGGCAGAGGAGCCGTTGTCATTTGATTTACTTATCAGGAGACCAACCGATAGGTATATAACAAAAGTTTTGCGATCCCGATGGTTAGGAACTGCGAACCAAAGATTGTCCCCACTCGGCAGGGAGCCCGCCCTTAACAAAAAAACGTAAAGATATCTCTCTTCATTCCGGGAATACATCCGATCTCTTTATCTTCCTAGTCTGCCCCTCCTTATAAATGAGATCATCCAAAGCCAAAAGTGCTTCCATCGTTGGAGAGCATCTACACGTGTACACAAATAGATCTTCAAAATGACGATAGAAAATATCAATAGCATCCTATGGTGCCAGAGTGGCCCTCACTGTTCTTTAAACTTACCATTATTTACGATCAGTTTATGGTAATATTCGTACAGGTCCAACTCCAACTCCACAGCCCCTCCTTGAAGCCCCAGATACACCTTCAAAATCGACACAAAACGCTCATAGGATCTTCAAGACGGCCATCAGAGGGACAATAAGATATTCTTGATTTTCATGGAAATGGGTAGGACAGATGCATAATTCTGGAAATAAATCCCAGAAGTACAAAGCCAAGGGTTTGACACAAGGAACTTCAGTCATCAATGGCCGCAAAGTGGTGACTCATACTTTCTCTTAACAAGAAGAAATATCAGAGATTGAAGAGGATCACTAAGAAATGAAAAATACTCTCCTTTATATAACAACCATTGTGAAGATAGTTGAAACAACGTGCATAGATACGTTCCCCTTTTTTTTACTTCATTTTTATGGCTGTGATTATAATTATCGCCTTTGGAAACCTAACCGAGGGCCTAAGTCTCTATTAAATGCTTCTGACAAGGAAGCGTCACAACTTATCTTTTGGTTACATCTTTTCACTTCTTAACCACATTCACGTTTACCAAGCTAATACTGGCTAACTACGGTAAATTGAAAAAATGCATCGCACAAACAACATACGTTCTTTTAAACAGGACCAAAAAGCCCAATATATCTGTTAGAAAGACAAATACGAAAAGGCCCACAGAACTATGACAAGGTTCAAAGATAGGGTGGCTGCAGCTTCACCCTATGCAAAAGTCAAATTACTCCTTGTTTTTATCCACTAAGGAATCACTTTGCACATTGCAAGGAGAAGTAACTTCCTCCAAACGGGCAACACACCCTAGCATTTACCCCGGTATGACCACCATACCAAAGGTTTTCACTTGGCATCCACCGCTACTACCCTTGAATAAACCCACATCAGGAACCTGATCACTTTCTGACATTTCCAAACCAAGTCTACGAGTATAGTCTTAAAAGCCACAAGCAGTCATAGATGGGGTATCGGAGAGGTTGGTTCCTGATTGATCCTCTGTTACACCCTCATCTCGCTCTTCCTCAAGCTCTCCAAGGCTCAGTTTTGGCGCATTATCAGGCCAACTATCAAGAGCCTACTCATTTTTCCTTATCTCAGGAGCTCATGTTGCCTCTTTACCTGGAGGATCCTGGTTACCCGCAATCGAGGCCTCATTCTACTCTTGGTCTCCATCGACCGATTCATCGTCTGAATTCTCCATAGACCCCTCCATCTCCGCCTCCTTATTCACCTCTTATGGCAGTTCAAGATATTTAGCCTTTTTATCGTAGTACATATCCACAACAGAAGGCATCTTCACACCGGGATTGTTATCGCAGATTGCATCGACCAGCTCTGTCAAGGCATAGCTCACCAATGGCATAGTCAATGAATAAAACCAACTCCCACCCGTAAACGACTCACAAAACACTTTGGCAATTTTCTCCCTCATACTGGGAAGCACATTGCCTTCTCTATCTACCAGGTCGGCAAGTTATGTGGTCATTGCTTCAATTTTCTGGTTCTTTCGAGCTAATTCCTCCTAATGTTTACCGACTTCTTGTCGTCTTTGAACCAACGTTTCATTTAAACTCCGTAACTCCGTACTTTTGAATACATACTCATCCGTTAATCGTTCATTTATTTCTGGTAAGATAGTATTGGTTTCCGTCAACTTTAAGTTCGCCCCCTCCAGATCAGAAATCTTTTCTCGCCAATACCGTTACCCGGTCAATTGCAATTCCCCATTCCCAATTGCTTTGCTCCAGATTCTTCTTGTAAGTGTCAGCCATTCGCTTCTCCACAACCTAGTTGTGTATCATATGTTGTGCAACTTGATTTAAAAAGTTGAAGTTTTATGACAAAATAAATATATACATATCATACACCACATTCCAAAGAAAGTCATTAAAATATCGCAAATTAAACTTACTCGCACATTGTTCATAAGAAAGTCTTCTACCATCTCCTCTGGAGTCATGTCTAGCGCCGCTCTCATCCGAACGAGCCCGTACTTGATTCCTCACGGGCAATCTCTTTTCCCCGACTAGACCTCTTCCTCTTAAAACTAACCATCCATGTCAGGAAATCAATTAGACAACTCACCAAAGTTTCTTCATCCATTCCTACAGGCTCCAAAATGTCTTCTTCATTTCTATCAACCATCGGAGTTTTCAACATCCTCATCCCTCAGTATCACCTGATTTTCCGGGATCAAGGGCATAACCTCCTTCTTTTTCGACTCACTCCTTTTTTGCCAATTGGGAAGTCGAGGTTCCACTACTTCCACAACACCAGATTCACTTGTCGAGATCACACCCTAATAGCCCCACTGGCAGCATCTGCTTTTCTTTTCTTTCTTTCCTCTTGCCTCTGGTCCAATAGAGCGACAGAAGGACGTTCCCCTACTTTAGAATAAAGAAGTTTTATCAATACAACACATACACATACATATATAAAATAGACATATATTCTTACAGTCATCCTCTAAATCACCTTTTGGGGTTGGCACTTCCAATTTTGCTGCAACTTCAGGTATGTTAAGCAGCATCAATCTTCCTACCAATATTACATCATCGACAAATCAAACTGAATTTCATATAATATCTAATAATTCGTTAAAACTATAATAATTCTTGTTCAAATAGTATCACATCATAATACTAACTCAATTCATTAAGATTGCATTCTTTTCGATCATAAAACCCAGCAGCCTTCACTAGTTCTTCACCCTAGTTTCTTTCTCTCAGAAGTATCCCAAAGCCATACCCTTGGATAGTTTTTACACATTCCTCTACAAAAGGATACTTAGAATCGACAGACAGATTTGAAATCTTCTTTATCTTATTCCAAGGTCTTTGAGGACTATCTTTAGTAATAAAAAATCACTGTCTCTTCCATCCATGAATAGACTGTGGTAATTTCTTCACAAGCTCTACTGCGCCACATTTCCTTTGAAATGTATGCCACCCAGATCTATCTCTAACAGATTTTATGTCAAAAAACCTTAAGAACAATTCCAAACTAGTAGGCACACCAAAACATTTACACATAAAGATAAAAGTCACAATGATCCTTATCCCACTAGGGACTATTTGACCTTTATCGACTCCCCAGTAATTTGTCGCATCTAAAAACATGTTATGCAGGGAAAACCTCAAACTGACTTTTAACTGATCTCGGTAGATTGTCATCCATTCTTTCGTATGTATATGGGCCCTGTCCTCGGTGCTCGATGCTCTAATCCTAAAATTATCGGAGATCACAAATTCCCTCCTTATGGCCCCAAGTTGATTATAGCGAACCTTAGAGATGTTTGACAGCTGACGGTTCACAAATATGTTCTTCATCCTTAGGGTCGTAAGAATGAAGCATTTCTACAGCCCGATAATATTTTCTCATACAATCCACAAATCCGGCTTCACATATGTTTTCTCATATGTTTTCTTATATGTTTTCTCATACGATTCACATCATGAAACAAAATAGAAAAATCCCCTACAGAGTACACCCAGTCACCCAAACCAAGATTATCTATGGGATGGATAATTCCAACTTCAAAACGAGAACTACCTTGATTGGAAGTTTTAACCTTTGACCCCTTCTTCGAAGCTGCTTTAGATGTGGTTTTCCTAGAGGTCGACATCGCGATAAACAGAATCTAAAGCTATGGAAAACGAAGATCGATTTGCAAATGGAAATGAAAATTGTGAGTCAAATTGAAAAACTGGAAGCTTTATATATTGATTGAAACGATAGTACTTGAACCGGTGCCAGCGAAATTCTTCCTTGGGAAGCATTAGACAGTGTTTCGCCCAAATAAAGATGATGGTTTAAATTCGAAGAACCACAACCCATTTATGGATTCTTTTCAAGGGGGCTTATGATAACAGCAGCCCATCAGGCTATTCCATTTGGGTTTAACCAACTTGGCCCAATACTTTTTTATCTCAAGAGAATGTCTTGGCCCATATGCTGAGGCATACTTCTCTCAACCTATTTGGGCATAATCCCTAATTTGCCCCTAAGGTGACTATCACAAAATCTCAATAATAGTATCATGAGAACTTTCCTTGAACCACAAGGAGACTCACTTTATATATTGAAGGTACAATTGGTAACAGAGGATTATTCTCTCATTACTTTCTCTCTCTCTCTCTCTCTCTCTCTCTCTCTCTCTCTCTCTCTCTCTCTCTATATATATATATATATATACATATTTCCGTTGCTAACTTTATAAGGATTGATTGACTTAAACATTAGAGGTGAAACGGGGGTACAGCTGCTCTCTGGTCATCCTTTTCTCTTGGTGCACGTCAATTGGTGAAGATCAGTCTCCTAAGATATATTATTGAGCATTTTCATCACTTAGGAAAGATACCATTTGTGATATGTGAATAGATTTTATTGCCATTTTAGAGAAAAATGTAAAAGTCTCATTATGGCCATTTAGGGGGAAAATGTAAAAGATTAATAAAATTGTTTCTTAAGACAAATAAAATTGTTATTGATTGGTAGTTCTTAAGAGTGATACATATATTGTTCACAAAAAGAGTGATACATATATAAGAATTTTTTTAAAAAAAAATATAAAAACTTGTTTTTTTGGAACAAACATATAAAAACTTGTTAGATTCTGCTCTGGAATTAATTAAGAAAAACTAATTTTAGAACTAAATATAGAAACCAATGTTTTTTGGATTAATTTTATTAATCTCTCAATTATAAATATGTACACTCATTAAATTATTGTATGGAAATTGCAAAAAAAGCTCATAAAGAGAAGGGTTAAGTCCAAAAAAGTGTCGAAGTCAAGGGTTTGGTCAACTAAGGTTCTGAACTTTATTTTTAGATAATTAGCGCCCAATTTTTTTTACCTTTAAAATAGTAATAGAAATAAATATATATATAATTTCTAAAATACTTTTTTAATAAAAAGAAAAACTTCAAGAATTTTAGTTGGAAAATCCAACAAAGTTGAAAGTTTGTCAATCAAGAACATAATTATTCAGTTTTTTTGAACAATTATGATATTGATTGACAATTCGAATTTATATTTATAAGTTTTTTTCTCAATTAAAGGGTATTTTAGAATTATAGACTTATTTCCATTCATTTTTTAAAAATAAAATAAAGTTAGAGGCTAATTGTCCAAAATTAAAATTCAGAACCTTTATGGACCAAATCTCCAAATTCGAAGTTTTTTAGAGTTAACCCTAAAAAGAAATAAACTCTAACTACATAAATTAAACATTAAGAATTATGAGCTCTCTTGGTTAGGGTGATGTTCGGCACAAGTCATACTGTGACCAAATAATATCAAGTGAGCATGGCTGGTTTGAGTCTAGTCTAAGCCAAGGCTTGCCTTTGCCACTCCAATGCATCAAACTAACTGGTCCTTGATGCATTTCCCTACAATTGCCCGTCAGATTATCACCACCAAGCCCGTGCTGATTCCACCTATGCTCAATTGCTGCTATTTTTCCAGCAAAAACCAGAAGAAATGGTGGCAATGATCCAAGTTCATATATCCTATGCTCCCTTTGAATCTCCATCCATCTTTCAATCTTCCTTGTGTATCCAAACTTCCTCCATTTGTCCAAATCAATTACCATTACACCTGAGAAAAAAAATTATTAATCCATAGAAAACTTAGCAATAAGATCAATAAAATTGTCTAATACATATTTTAATATATATTATCTATATTATTCTAAAATATTTTTTATTAATCCAGAGAGTGGCATACAAAATGGTAGGAAGGTGCCTAGTTTCATGTACTAAAAGAGGAACAGGAACAATATGAATGAAGAAGCTCGGCTGACCTGTATTGAAATAGCAAGGTTTTCTGCCATTGAAAACCTTTGAAAATGTCTTATTAGACCAAAACTTGGAAGTAAAATACTTGGTGAAATTGACATGGCAATATTCTGGGGATGCCAATGTTCTTGAAGATAAACTTGTGGTCCAAAGCTTCAATATATCATCTACTAAAATCACATCAGAATCAATGTATATAACCCGTTCGACAAAATGCCCAAGAAGATCAGCCAAGTAATTTCTTGCATAATTCAAAGGTTGTTCCAAGGCTTCCCTAACAGTAGGAGATATCCTGTCTCGAACAATTTCTGGATTGAAATAATAAGACTTGAATTTCAATGAAGGAAAGATATCCCTAATGATCAATTGAAGATTTCCAGAATCAGAAAAAACGAAATGGAAAAAGATATTTTCTGGGCAGCTCGAATGTTGTAGAATGGAATGGATTGCAGCTACAGTACCCCGAAAGAATTGATGATCAAGAGTCATAGCTATATGAATTACATGAGAAGGATCAAAATTGGATAAACAATTGGCTCTGTTCTTGAACTGCTGTGATTTTTTGTAACAAAAGTGCCCATTATGCCCTGAAATTTGTTTGGATGATGATCTTATTGCTTCAGCAGGAGGAGATGAATGAAGAGAAGGAAAGAAAAGGATTATCAACATTGATAGCTTCATCAAATTAACAATTTTGTTGAGAAATGACACCATTTTTTTTGGCAGCTGAATCAATGAATCTTGATCATCAGCAGCAGAGAAGAAGAGAAAAGGAAATTAAATAGAGCCCAGATGAACAATTTTCCTTTCTCTTCTTCTGACAATCAGAGAAAATCTTTAATTTGGTGTTTGGGCATGCATTTGATTGACTTCTATCTTCTTGGGAGATGGTTTTCTGGTACAAAGTCCACGATGCTCACGTAATAAAGGAAGCTGCTGCTGCTGCTGCAGGGTGAGATTTTATTTATATACATAGATGACTCTGTCCAGTGTTGTGTTGCTCTTAATTCTAACTCCCACTCTCATTAGGTGAGTTTGGAAGTCAACAACCTTCTCTACTAGCCGTTATTGATTGTTACATTTTTTTGTTTTTTTGAAATGCTTCAACATTAACAACTTAGTCCTCTGGCAACTAACTAGTTTAGCAGTAAATAAGGTTTTTTTTTTATAACCGAGATAAATTTTAAATTCAAACAATATATGTTCTCCGGCATTGATACCAAGATAAAATTACGCATTTTATCATGAAAAATTTTTATTTCCCTCACAAGTCTCTCTCCCTCTCCCTCTCCGAACACTTTCCCTCTCACTTCTCTCTAGAAAATCTTAAAGATTTTGAAGTTAAAAATGGATAACATCGATTTTGAGGTAAAAACAACATAAAAATGCAAAAAAAATCGGGAATGGAAGCTGTTAGTATACCAATCCCCATCTTGTGCATCAACCCATCTAGTACACTAGTAAGTGGCGCACCAAAATCTGACCGTATTTTTTTATTTTTCGATCAAAATATAAATAAAAGAATATAGAATAATGTGCTCACATTTTTTTAAAGTAAATCTGTACTTGAAATCCTTGAAAGATTAGAGAAAAGTGACAGTGAAAGAGTTTAGAGAGAGAATTTGAAAGAAAATAAAAATTTATCATAATAAATTTATAATTTTATGAAAATAATTATAAATCTCTATATATACATGAAAAAAACGCCCTCATAACATAAATGATTCAAAATTTCATTAGTGCTCTAAAATTTCTATAGCATTTGTGTGTTATTTTATCTCACATGAAATATGTGTAAAATATTTTTATATTTTATATAAATACATAACATTAAATACATATAATTATGTTGAAATATGTATTTGGATGAAGAGAGGATTCCAAGTGAGAGCGTGGGTTATGAGGAATGTTGAAATTAAATAGTGGTCACTGATGTGATGATGGGTGGAATTTACCACTGGAGTTCAAACTTTCCTTTTGAAATGAGAATTCATAGAATCTATATTATATTGCTTGTGTTTGCTCTGCTATAGAATGAATTAAGGCCTAAATTTGGAATTGGAATTCTAATTCTAAATCTTCTGTTTCCTTCAGCCGTTAATTATGAACAAAATTCACTTATTTTAGTTTCAAGTTAAAATCCTAAGAATTATAATTCTAATTTTGTACTATTTTCATATTCTTTACTTTTATTACTATTATTAATTATCCAATTTGTTATATCATATTTTCTCACACACTATACATTTTCTGTTTTTAAAAATTACAACACTTTCTTTCACTAAAAATTTACGATACTTTCTCTTTCTAAAAAACACGACACTTCCTCTCTATAAAAATCACGATGCCTTCTCTCTCTCTCTCAAATTGACGACAACTTACTCTCTTAAAATTCACGAAACTTTCTTTCTAAAAATTTACGACACTTTCTCTCTATAAAATTACTACACTTTCTCTCTAGAATTCAGACTCACTTCCTCTCTCTAAAAATCATACACATACTTTCACTCTTATATATATATATATATATATTTCAATTCTAGTTCTATAATTTTTTTTAACTTCCAAAAAAAAGAAATTAGAAAGTGAATTGCATAATAATTTTATAATTTTACCAAAACAAAGTAATTAGAATTATAGAATTCCAATCCAATTCTAGTAACCAAATGGAACCTCTCTCTCCCTCTCTCTCAGTGTAATTTACGTTCTTGTGTAACTTGGAAACGGTTACATCCGGAGCAGTGCAGTACACACCATTAGAACTTCCTTATATTTGGGGGTAAACATTTGCAACAACACAAAGAACAACCCTACCTTAAATAACAATAATTATACTACTAGTTCTTTTTTTCTACTTCAAGTGATGTGGTTTTACATGCTTCAACTCTTGTAGGTTAACTCAAATAAAACAATTAATTCTAAAAATTAAAAAACCAACTGAAATATTTTATATGATCACTGTTTATATTTTCTTATAAAAAAAATATTGTTAGTAGTATAGAATTCGTTTGCACTCAAAATTCTCTAATACACCTAAACAAATCTTATATTAAGGAAGAATTAAACCTTTCAATTTAGAAGTCTTAACTCTTATTAACCCAAACAATTCTTATCCACATATTTCTTGAAATTTAAAGTTTTATTTTATAAGATTTATTAATAAAGTTATTATGATAATATATATTAGAATATGTACGGGACCATCTAACTACCCCTATCCACTCCAAGAGCCAAAGAAGAATAAATAGTAGTATTATGCTCAAAAGGAACTGTTTTGGCTTGGAGAATGACTTGAGGTCTTTATATATGTATAATCCCGATAACGTCTCATTTACACATTTTACTAACCTTTTCTAACGTCTACTTTCTTCATATCTTACTCTCTACGCAATGCATTTTTATAAAAAGGTTTTTATGTTTAAATAAACAAGGGGCTGCCGATTTGTGACCCCAAACACTAACAAAAAACTATATATTTTTTTTCTAACGAACAAAAAACTGTTAGTATATATAGTTTCTTGTGTGTGTTAGCGATCATAAAATGCTTTATACATGCATGAGTAAGTCGTAATGAAGACTCAGTAATAAACTAGAAAATCTTGTACTATTTCTTCATCTTTTATAATAATAAATTATAATAAAATAGACACACAAATACTATATACATTTTTTTCTCCCAAGTAGATGATGGTACATATTCTTTTTTCAAGATTAAAAAGAATACTTGTTAAGGAATTTATGTGACACTAGCCATTTACCGGGTACGTATTTTATTTACGATACAAGATAGGATAGGTTGAAACTACAAATATTTTACGGATTAAAAAATATAGAGAAGTTAATTATAAATTATTTTTATTTTATCTTTTTCTAGCCATGAATTATTTTTTCTTTTATCTTTATATACATACACTTTAATTTTATTTTTTTCTAACAATAAACTATTTTTTTTCTAAAAATAGCTATAAACTTTTTCGACCTCTCAAATACAGTTACGAATTCATGACTATTTTCAGAAAGTCAAAAATCAAGTATAAATGTAAGAGTAAAAATAATTCATAGTTAGAAAAATATAAAATAAATCTTCCTAACTATAAAAAAAGTTAAAATAGTTTAAGTGTATTTATATCTAATTTTTCAAAGTTCTTTGTCTTGAAAATGAATACAAATATAATGTTTAATTTCTGGCTCAAAGAAATAAAGAATAATAAAAAGTTAAAACCGCCACTATTGGATTACTTTTATCTGCCTCACCTAATTATCATTTAGTCTCTTATTTATAATATTTGAGTTAAGCGTCATTCATCAAAGGAGAGGGTTGTTTCAAATTTGTCCAATTAAAATATCAAGACGGGAATTGTCACATACAAAATTGAAAATTGAGCACATTTTCTTTTTTATCAATATAAGGATCCTATTTATTATGTGACTTATGTCGAACTCAAAGGAAAGGACTCTTAACTTTTGTACAGAATGTAATTCTTATGCCACATAATGCTGTAAACCTCCAAGAAAAAACCTTCGAATGATTCATCCTTCTCTAATGCAACATACAACTCTCCATCAAAATTGAAATTGAAATTTTTAATTCTTTGAATTTTTTTTTAAAATCTGAAAATTTCTTGATCAAAGATGTATATCTTTATCTAAGACTCCCAAAAAGAGAAAAGAAGAAAAATCTTTAGAGACTACTACCTACATTTTCTTTACTTCTATTTCTTTTTAGAAAAAAGAAATAATAGGGATGTTCGAAGCAGCAGGTAGGAAACACTGAAAATGAAAAAAAAAAAAAAAAAAAATTAACTTGTACGTTCTATTCTCTTCAAATAAGTTTACATAATAATGTTGAAAGTGGTCTGATGGATTCAAATAAGTCTACATAATAATGAATGGCGCTGCAGTTTGATAGAATTTTTTAAGACAAGAAATTTTATCTTTTTTAGTATAAGTTTGTATTTAACTTAATAAACAAATTTAAAAGATTAATATTAATAATATAGAAGTGAACTATTTACCTTTAAAAATTAATGAGATTTATGTTAAGTTCAAACTTTTTTTTTAGAATTTCTCCTACGCAGCTTCGCTTAAAGAAATGGTATAGAAATGTAAATTAAAAATATTTTTTATTTTAGGAAAATGAGTAATCATATCAAGATACTCGTTTCTTTGTTGAGTGAAACTCATTCGATATAAAGATGTTAAAATAAAAATATATTAATTTGTATCGAAATAGTCTTTATTTAGTTAAGTGAAATTATTCAATATAGAGATGTTAAATAAAAATATATTAATTAAACATTAATTAATGACGATAATTAAACTCTTTTTTTAAGGAGATAATTAAACTCTTAACTTAACCTGTTTTTGGGGTAACACTAAACTTAATCTTTAAGGAAGCAATTAGTTCAGGTAAAGGGAAAAAGTAGGTTTTATTTGAAAGCAAATAAATCTACCCTGTATGTATACAATTTATATACCTAATTGTTCAAGTAAAGTTGCCAAATAAAATACAATTGTATGATTAGTTCAAAAGGTTAATCAATCTTAATCAAGTCACTCAATCATGTGAAGAAATTAAATGCAACTATCTAGGTGTCTTTTTTTAAAAAAACAAATAAATAAATAAAGTGTAATATATGGATGCATGATAAACCAAAAAAACTTGACTGCTTCATAACTTTCCTAGAATTCATTAAAGAGATAATTATACTAAAATACCCTTACATTTAATTTTTTTTTTTTTACTTTAAGACCCTAATGTTATCTTTTTAACAATTTAAAAAACAGTTTAGTATCAATCACTAACGGTCAACTGTAATGGCGTTAACTTTTATGAAAAAATCATTTTTGCCCTTATACATAATTCAATATTCAAGAACCATTTAAAATAATGAGTTAGTTTCATTAATGTATTATAATATTTGTGATTATTTTTTATTTTAATAATTTAATATTATTTTGCTATTAATTGATGCTTTTTTATATATGTATGTGCACTAGTTTTTTTTTCAAATAAAATTGAACCAACTTCTAAGAAGAGTTTTCTCAAATATTTTTTTATATTTTGCTTTGGAAAAGCTCAAAATAAACCAAAAAAATTAAGAATGTCCAATTTAAAAAATAATTCTCGTTATGGTCCAATTTAAATTTACTAACTTTTAAATTAATTTTATGAAAAATATATAATCAAGTATTTAAATTTTAAAAATATTCTTAACTTATTAACTTTTAACTACAATTAATTATTAGTCTCAAATGATTTTTAGATTAGAAAAATTGAAACAAAAAATTAAAGTGAAACTTAATTTGAAGAAGAAAATTCATATTTCTCAAATTGAAAATTTTAAAAAACGTGATTATAATTTTAGTTAAATTTTTGTTCGATTTGATTTTTCAATTTTTTAGGATTAATAGATACACATAACATTTTTAGTAAAATTTCTTTTTATATGCATAATGATCAATTTTTATTAGAAATATTAATTTATTCCATTTCAATAATCTAGCCTTTAAGGGCAAAAGGGCTATTTTGGTCAAAAATGCAAATTTTTGTAGTGTAATATGTTATAAGGTAGTAAACTGTTAAATAGATAATATTAGAGTATTAAAGTGAAAAATACTTCAAACATGAGGGTACTTTAATGTAAATTAACGCTTCATTAAAATGTTAAGTGTCTGTAAATATTGATCTTGTTTTTATTTACGAATGTTTGTAATAACAAGAAGTTGCTTATAATTATTAGGGTTAATCATACTAAACTATCCTAACGTATGGTATGTTTTGCAGTTTGGTACTCTCACGTTATCTTTCTTGTACTTTAATACCTCAAGTTAATAGACATTATTAACTCTGTTAATTTAGAGAGGAAAATGACTATAATGTCCTCTTGTCATAATTCATAAATACTAAAATAACCTCTAAATATTTAAGTTTCCAAAAATACCTATCAAAGGGAGATAAGTTCTCACACCAAGTCACTTGAGAACTTTTTCCACACCTCTCGTCTCCCTCGCTCTCTTCTAAGCTTTCAAAAACTTTCCCTTAAAAAAGAAACCTTCTCTTTTCAAAATTGATCAAGAAACAAAGGCTTGTTTTAGGGAGAAAAAGGGTGCCTTACATATTCTAGGCTTGGAATTCAATCTATTAACTTTGATCTTTGGAGTATTTTAGAGAAATGACCTTTTGTCCCTTAAAAAGATGGAAGAATTAAGAAGCTAGAAGAGTTTGATGAATATGACTCAAGAAGGATGACCATAAATTATATCAAGCCATGAACATCATCCTAAGTTGTGCATTTGATGTAAATGAATAAAATCGAGTAAGTGGATGTGACTCGGCCCATAACATGTGGAAACTATTGGAAGTCACTCATGAAGGAACCAACTAAGTCAAAAAATCAAAGTTGACTTTACTAGTAAGAGATTATGAACTCTTTGTGATGAAACAAAATGAAAGTATTAGTGAAATGTTTACTAGATTTACAAACATTACAAATAGACTCAAGGCCTATTGAAAAGAATACTCAAGAGGAGAAGCAAATAGAAAAGTTCTAGACACACTCTCTAAGGCATGGCAACCAAAATGTCTTGCCATAGAGGAATCAAAGGATTTAAAAACTCTCCCAATTGAAGAACTCATAGGCTCTCTTCTCACCTATGAAATAAAAGTAAAAAGGTTGAATGAGATGGAAGAAGGAAAAGGAAGAAAAAGTATAGCTCTCAAAGTTAATGAGGAATGACAAGCTAGTTCTTCCAACGATGAGGATGATCATGATGATGATGAAGACATAGCCTTGGTTATGAGAAAATTCAAAAGATTCTATAAGAAAGGCTTTAACAAAAAGGGAAAGAAACCTCTATTCAAGAAAGGAGGATAAAACTCTTCATTATTCAAAGCAAGATGCTTTGAATGTAATAGCATGGAACACCTTGTAGCCGATTGCCCAAAGGCTATTAAACAGGAAAAAAGGAACATTGGAAGCCAAGCTTGAAGCCTTAAAGAAAAGGAATAAAGCCAAGGGACTAATTGGTGCATAGGATCAAAATACAAGTGAAAGTGAAGGTGATAAAAAGGCAAACATGTGCTTCATGGCAATGGAGAATGAGGTACAAGATTCACCCTCTAACTCTTCTAGTCTCTTTGATGATAATTGTGATGTTGATCCTGGATCTATGCTCATTGAAATGTATAGTAAGTGCAAAAAGATTTCTAAAAGAAATAAAGATTTGAAAAACAAGACTCAATTTTTGCTAGATGGGAATTTAAAACTTATTTGTGAAAATAAATCCCTTCTTGAATCTTTAGAAGTCTTGAAGAAAGAAAAAGAGTGTTCAAATAATGATTTTCAAAAACTTGTTTTAAAAATAAAAAATAAAAAAAAAACCTTTGTGAAAAGGTTTCCTCTCTTGAAAAATGCTTGATTGATTATGAAATTTTAAAGAAAAAGGTGAATGATCTCACTTTGTGCATTAAAAGATTTACTCAAGGAAAAGAAAATTTTGAAACACTTCTTGGTTCACGAAGATCTTCTTATGATAAAAATGGCATTGGATACAACCACTCTAATGCTTCTTCGAAGCAAACATATTTTGTCAAAGCTTCTTCATCCTTCTCCCATCTTTATTGTACTTATTGTGGTAAGAGTGGTCATAAGGCCACTAGGTGTTTTGTTAAAAGAAAAGTTGAATGGGAGTTAAAACTATTTGGAGAGTAAAAACTACTAACATTTATGGACCCAAAAGATATTGGTATCAAAAGTCATCTCTTCTTCTCCTATTGTAGGAACATAAATCAATCTCCAACTGGTACTTAGATAGTGGATGCTCAAAACACATGACCAGAAATGCATCCCTTATGAATGAGCTAAGAGAAACCGAAGGTGGCTTTGTTACTTTTGGTGATAAGAAGAAAGGAAAGATCATCGGTATAGGTAACATTGGATATGATTCATCTTCTTTAATTAAAGAAGTGCTTTTAATTGATGGTTTGAAGTTTAATTTACTTAGCATTAGTCAATTGTGTGATAATGGGTGCAAAGTTGTTTTTGAAAGTGACTCTTCTACTATTATAAATAAGCTTGAGAACAAAACCATTTTTGTTGCAAAAAGAGTTGGTAATGACATGTTTTTTACCTTAAAGAACTTATCTCACAAAAACTAACATGTCTCACAGTTCATGATGATGATGCATTCTTATGGCATAGAAGGCTTGGCCATGTTAGTATAGATTTGTTAAATCAACTCTCTCTTCTAAAGAACTTGTTAGAGGCTTGCTAAAACTTCCTTTTGAGAAAACCAAACTTTGTGATGCTTGCCAAAACTTCCTTTGAGAAAACCAAACTTTGTGATGCTTGCCAATTTGGAAAATAAGTAAAATCTTCTTTTAAACCAAAGAGAACTATTTCAACTTCAAAACCCTTAGAACTCATTCACATGGATTTGTTTGGACCAATGACGACCACTATTCTTGGTGGTAAGAGGTATGCCTTTGTTACTGTGGATAATTTTTCTAGATTTACTTGGACTTTTTTTTTAAGCCAAAAGGATGAACCATTTCATGAATTTGTTAAATTATTCAAAAGAGTCCAAACCACCCTTGATTGCAAATTGATTTCTATAAGAAGTGATAATGGGAGAGAATTCAACAACCAAGACTTTACAAAACTTTGTGATGATTTTGGTATTTCACACAACTTTTTGGCAGCCAAACTCCACATCAAAATGGAGTTGTGGAAAGGAAAATTCGAACTTTACAAGAAATGGCAAGGTCAATGCTTTGTGAAAACTCTTTACCAAAATATTTTTGGGCCGAAGCCGTAAACACCACTTGTTATGTGATGAATCGTGTTCTCTTGAGACTTCTTTTAAAAAAACTGCTTTTGAATTTACTTTCAACAAAACTCCCTCCATTGGCTACTTCAAAGTTTTGGATGCAAATATTTTATCTTAAATACCAAGGATATTCTTGGAAAATTTGATAAAAAATCCTATGAGGGAATTTTTCTTGGACACTTTTCAAACAAGAAAGCTTATATAATTTTCAACAAAAGAACTTTATGTGTTGAAGAGTCTATTTATGTAAACTTTGATGAAACTAATATTTTTAAAAAGAGAAATGATGATGACATAGATAACTCTTTGAGTTATGACTCTTTGAGTTATGAACCAATACACACTCAAGCTTTGGAAGACCAAACTAAAGAGGAAGAGGAGATTGAAGAAATACTAGAAGAGGATCAACAAACTCAAGATATTCCTCAAGATGTGATATATCCCAAAGGGCACTCACATGATGAAATCATTGGCGATGTATCACAAGGAATAGAACAAGAAGGTACTGTTGAGAAATTAATTACTATTACAAATCAATCTATTTACTATTACAAATAAAACTAAAAACAGCAGAAAAATAAACCCTGTCTATGACAATAATTTCTTCCTCTTCTTCCTGTGAATCGGTTCAAGCCGATAATGGTTAGACCAAATGGCAGCCAAAACAAATAGTCAAGAGAAGAAAATAATAGAGATAAATGCACCCTTACCTGCCGTAGTGATGTAAGTACCGCCAGCGGAGAACTACCGTGCTGGGATGTCTGCAGCACCAAGCAGCAGCGAAGAGCGGCAAGCCGTGTTGAGGCACCGGCAAAGAACACGACGAGATCGGTGAAAATGGAGGTTTTCCCTCAGTCCAAGGGCCACAATATCATCGGTACCTCTCTCTCTCTCTCTCTCTCTCTCTCTCTCTCTCTCTCTCTCTCTCTCTCTCTCTCTCTCTCTCTCACACACACACACGCACACCCTTTCTATTTCTCTCAAGCAAACAGCAATCAAGAAACGATTGCAAGAAACCGATGATCGGTACAAGCAAGCAGTGGCGCAAAAGCCAAAGAGGCGAAAAAGGCAGCGGTTACAGCTAGCCGCAGAAACCGAGAAAGGAAGAAGAAGAGACAGAGACGCAACGGGCAACAGAGGAAGAAAAAGAGAAAAAGGATCGGTCATCTGGAGTGTGAACCAAGGAGAGGAGAGGGTTGATGTAGATCGAGTCACAACGGGCAAGCCCGGGCTGGCCCGGCCCGACCCGGCCCAGTATCTCTAACCAATTCAACAACCTAATCTGTTGTGGCCCAATAGTAACATCATAGGGATAGAAATTAATGGGCTGGAAAATGGGGGAAAAATTGGGAGAATAAGGCCCAAAGGCCTAAAATCTCCACCTCAAACAATATTTTTCCAACCGTTGACTTAACTTAACAAGAATCAGACTGTGTCCAAGTGAAGGAAATCCCTGCAAAACATAAATTTGTCAGTGTTTACAATTTTAGTACCAAAATCTACAGGATTATTATCAGTACTAATCTTGTCTATGTCAACTATACCACTAGACTTTTTCCCTAATAAAGTGATATTTGACATCTATATATTTTGTCTGTTCGTGATAAACTGGATTTTTACATAAATGCAAACAACTCTGACTATCAGTATAAATAATAGCTTTTGAATGTAAAACTTGTAATTCATTCAATAACCCTTGAAGCCAGATGGCTTCTTTAATCGCTTTCGCTGCTGCAATGTATTCAGCCTCAGTAGTTGATAAGGCAACTACCGGCTGATTTCCACGAGACACAATTACCCGCTAGGGTAAAGAAATAGGATGTGGTAGATTTTCTACCATCCTTATCACCTGCAAAATCAGAATCAACAAATCCAATTAGTTCAAAATCATACCAGTTATGATAGTGTAAGCCTCGATCTAAGGTTCTGTTAAGATAACGTATGAGCCACTTGAGAGCAGCCGAGTGATCTCTCCCAGGGTTAGACATAAATCTGCTGAGAAGGCATATAGAAAAAGCAATATCTGGACAGGTAGATATCATTGAGTACATGACTGAGCTTATGGCCATTCTGTAAGGGATATTAGCCATATCTCTTTTCTCACTTTCGATTTTAGGACAGGTTTTGTCAGAAAGTTTGAAATGGCTCACAAGAGGGGTTATAACGGGCTTAAACAAGTGCATTGAAAATTTGGATACAATTTTCTAAAGGAAAGGCTTTTGAGATAGAAAAAGTGAACGACCAGATCTATCTCTTGAAATACTCATCCAAAGAATTTTGGATGCAACACCTAAATCCTTCATATCAAATTTAGATTTTAACAAGGATTTTAGATCGTCGATTTTAGCTTTATGCTTGCAAGCGATTAGCATATCATCCACATAAAGTAATAAATAAATAGCAGAATCAACATTATTACCAGAAAAGTAAAGATAACTATCATAGTTGCTTTTAGTAAAACCAATTTTTATCATAAAAGAATCAAACCTCTTGTACCATTGCCTGGGTGATTGTTTAAGCCCGTATAAGGACTTTTTCAAAAGACACACCATGTGTTATTTACCTTTAACCTCAAAACCTGGTGGTTGTCGCATATATATAGTCTCTTTGAGATCACCATATAAGAAAGCGGTTTTAACATTAAGTTCTTCAAGATTAAGATCATAGAAAGCAACAAGAGCAAGAATAATCCTAATCGTTTTGTATTTAACAACAGGAGAAAAAATTTCATTGAAATCGATGCCCTCAACTTGTGAAAAACCTTTTGCAACTAGCCTGGCCTTGAACCTTGGATGTTCAGAAGACTCAGGTTCTTTTATTTTGAAAATCCATTGGTAATCAACTAACTTTTGTTTTGAGGCTTTTGGAACAAGAATCCAAGTTTTGTTTTTGTTTAAAGAAGACGTTTCCTCATCCATAGCACGTAACCATAAAACGTGATTAGGGCTTTTCAAAACATCAGAAAAACATAATAGTTCTTTTTCCTCTACATAGGATGCAATAGTAAAGGCATATTAAACAATGTGGGAGTAACCATAAGGAGGATGATCCTTAGGTACCCTACAGACTCTATCTCTCGTAAGCTGATAATCCCTAAAGGCTTGAGCTTGTGCCTCAGTGTGTTCTTCCTTCTCATCAGAACCTTCTAAAATAGGATCAAAGGTTTCAGGAATACTAAGAGGATCAGGTTTGCTACTGGATGGAGCAGGAAGCTCTGGATTTGTTTCAAGTTCCAGGGGTGATTCTAAGGAAGGTTCAGAGGTGACCTACACTTCCACAAGAATACTACTAAGAGTGGAAACACTCGGTGGACTATCGGAGATGGGTTTATCCTTAAGGATCAAGGGTTTCAGGATCAAGGGTTTCAGGAATACTAAGAGGATCAGGTGTGCTACTGGATGGAGCAGGAAGCTCTGGATTTGTTTCAGGTTCCAGGGGTGATTCTAAGGAAGATTCAGAGGTGATCTACCTCCACAGGAATACTACTAGGAGTGGAAACACTCGGTGGACTATCAGAGATGGGTTTATCCTTAAGACAGGGCATTTCTAGCTCATTGAAGATAACATCCCTACTAATAACAACCCTCACCCCCGGTTCACCCTTTAACCACACTCTATAACCCTTCACCCCCACTAGGATATCCTATGAACACTCTCTTTCTAAACTTTGGGTCTAGTTTTCCCTCATTTTGATATGCAAAAGCCACATACCCGAAAACTCTCAAGTTGGAAAGGTTGGGAGGTTTACCACACTAGAACTCTATAGAAGTCCTAAAGTTTATAGCTGTAGAAGGGGATCTATTGATGAGATAGACAGTCGTACTAACAGCTTCCCCCCAGAAAGGTTTTGGGACACCAGAAGAAACAAGAAGACATCTAACCTTATCCATAATGGTATGGTTCATCCTTTCGGTAACTCTATTTTGCTATGGGTTATGTCTAACCATTCTATGGTGTAGGATGCCATGTGAAACACACAAATCAGAAAACTTACGGTTACAAAATTCAAGACCGTTATCGGTCCTGATAGTTTTTAATTTATTTCTAGAATGATTTTCGGCAAAACTTTTCAAAAGTTTGATCTTTTGTTTTTAAAAGGAAAACCCAGACATGCCTTGAAAAATCATCAACAATTGACAAGAAATAAACATTACCACCTTAAGTTGGAACATTTTTAGGTCCCCATAGATCATAATGCACATAATCAAGTATTGCAGAAGACTTGTGTGTGCTAGTTGAAAAACTGATTTTGTGTTGTTTTCCCAAAGCGTAGTGGTCACAAAAATTCAAGGAATCAATTTTGTCACCACATAAAAGATTTTGTTTTTGTAAATAATAAAGTCCCTTCTCACTAATGTGGCCGATGCTCCATACCACAACATAATTTTCTCGGGAACAGTTTTTGAAATTCAATGCAATGGAGTTATAAATTGTTTTACCAATTAAGATGTATAAATTTTCTTTTTTAATACCCTTTAGCATGACTAGATTCCCTTTGCAAACATGCAAAATACCATTTTTGGATTTAAAAGAAAGACCCAAAGAGTCCAAATAACTAAGGGAGATAAGATTTCGACATAAATTGGGCATGTAGCTCACCTCAGTGAGTTTCCTAGTCACACAATCATGCATTTTAATGAAAATATTACGAATGCCTTTAATATGACAAACTTGATTATTTCCCATGAAAACCTTTCCTTGATTTAATTGTTTGAAATCAGAAAACCAGTGTTTGTTGGATGTCATGTGAAAAGAGCAACCATAATCAAGAACCCAATGATCAACAACTTTAGAACATGAAGGGGAAAAAGAAACACACAAAACCTCAGAAAACATAGAATTACTATCTAAATCAAAATAGTGGATTTTGTCGATTTTATTACTCCCTTTACCATATTTACATTGTTTTTCATCTTTAATTCATTTAAAACACTTGATTTTCATATGACCCTCTTTACCACAATAAAAACACTTTACTTTGTTCTTCCCTCGAGATTTGAATCGCCCCTTACTTTTAAAACAGTGACTAGGAGGTTCTCTCCGATCAACTCTTCCTCTTACAAAAAGATTTTCACCGTGTGATTTATTTTCTTTTTGTAAATCCAAATCTTTAGATTTCAAAGCATTTTTAACATCGGAAAGAGATAAACCATCTCTGCCATATTTAATTGCAGATTTGACATTGTTGAAAGATTCAGGTAAGGTATTTAATAAAATGACTGCAATATTTTCATCAGAGATGTTCTCTCCAACGTTTTGAAGTTCCAAAATGATTTTATTTAAATCATCCATATTTTCTGAAAGTGTTTTTGACCCGCTCATTTTAAAATCGAAAAACTGCTCTTTTAAATAATTTTTTTGAAAGTGATTTTCCCAAATATAGTTTTTCCAGTTTGTCTTTTTCATCAATTTATCGTAAAACATTGTCAGTTAAATGCAAGGTGAAGCAACTATGAGCATCACCTAGTTTTTCTGAAAAAATTTCACCCTTCCAAGATTCCTGATACTCTTTAGGGCTACAGATAGCTGGTGCAATTTTATTTTGTATTAAAACTGCTTTCATTTTCCTCTGCCACATTACAAAGTCAGATTTGCCATCAAACTTATCAGTTTCAATTTTTTGAACTGACATGTTTCGAAGGCAAATAAGTGTAATTAAATGACTAGGAAAAATGAAAGATTTGAAAAAGTTTTGAAAAAGAATAAAGATGCCCGGATTTTTCCCAAAAAAATACAATTTGAAGAAAAATGGCGTTAGTTTGTTTTAGTTTGCTTGATTTGTTCTATTTTTTTTTAAAACGGCGCGACAACGTACACGAAACCCAAGAAACAAACAATGTAACTGAAATAACGAGAAAATACGGCAGAAACAAAACTGCCTTACCAAAAACAAAAAAAAAACAAAGAACAGAGGAAATAAAAATAATAAAAAAACTTTTGAAAAACAGAAAAATGCGTCAAGACACAGATACTTGAAATCTCACGAATTCAAGCCAGGCTTGGGTTTTATAGTTTTTGGGGAAAAACTGAAAAACAATAGGAAAACCAAAACAGCAGCAGAACAGAAGCAGGTGTAATACTAGGATAGTAAACAGGAAAAATATTGAATAGTAACATAATTCAGTAAAGCACACTAATAGTAATCCCAATCAGCGGCAAGCCAAGGTAACAGAGAAACAGAAACAGATGGCGGCGAGCCGAGAATCACAACAAAAACACAAGCAATAACCGGCGGCAAGCCAAAAAAGAAAGACAGAAAAATAGTAAATAGACCGGCGGCAAGCCGAAACAAAAGAAACAGTAATAGAATAACCGAAAGAAAAAGAAAGTGAAAGAAAACTTCACTGGCCAGATCTGAGAAACTCAACAGTTTCCTTAGATCTAGAATCTTCCGATGGTTGCCGGCGCCGACGAGCCAAACTTGGCTCTGATACCACTTGTTGAGAAACTAATTACTATTACAAATAAATCTATTTACTATTACAAATAAAACTAAAAACAGTGAAAAAATAAACCCTGTCTATTACAATAATTTCTTCTGCTTCTTTTTGTGAACCGGTTCAAGCCGATAATGGCAAGACCAAATGGCAGCCAAAACAAACAGTCAAGAGAAGAAATAATAGAGATAAATGCACCCTTACCTGCCACAGCGATATAGGTACCGCCAGCGGAGAACCACCGTACCGGGATGTATGTGGCACTGAGCAGGGGTGAAGAGCCGCAAGCCACATCGAGGCGCCGACGAATAACACGACGACATCGGTGAAAATGGAGGTTTTCCCTCAATCCAAGGGCCACAATATCATCGGTACCTCTCTCTCTCTCTCTCTCTCTCTCTCTCTCTCTCTCTCTCTCTCTCTCTCTCTCTCTCTCTCTCTCTCTCTCACCCTTTCTATTTCCCTCAAGCAAACAGCAATCAAGATATCGATGATTGGTACAAGCAAGCAGGGACGCAAAAGCCGAAGCGGCGAAAAAGATAGCAGTTACAGCTAGCCGCAGAAACCGAGAAAGGAAGAAGAAGAGACAGAGATGCAACGGGCAGCAGAGGAAGAAAAGAGAAAAAAGATCGGTCATCTGTTGTGTGAACAGAGGAGAGGAGAGGGTTGATATAGATCGAGTCACAACGGGCAAGCCCGAGCTGGCCCGACCCGGCATCTCTGACTAATTCAACAACCTAATCTGTTGTGGTCCAATAGTAACATCATAGGCATAGAAATTAATGGGCTGGAAAAATAGGGAAAAAGATTGGGACAATAAGGCCTAAAGGCTTACAGGTACTTTATTGATAATTTTGCCCTATTATCTCAAATTGAACCTAAATTTATTGATGATGCCTTGTGTGATGAGTTTTTGATTATTGTTATGCAAGAGGGATTAAATCAATTTGAAAGATACAAGTTTGGACTTTAGTCCCTAGACCACGTGATCACCCCACCATTGGCACAAAATGGGTTTTTCGAAATAAACTAAATGAATCCGGAGAAGTTATTAGAAACAAAGCTAGACTTGTTGCCTAGGATTCAATCAAGAAGAGGACATAGATTTTGATGAAACTTTTGCGCCGGTTTCTAGACTTGAATCCATTAGGATGCTTTTAGCTTTTACTTGTTTTAAAGGATTCAAGATTTTTCAAATAGATGTTAAGAGTGCTTTTCTAAATGGTGATATTGAGGAGGAAGTTTATGTTGAACAACCTCCCGGTTTTGTGCATGAAAAATTTCCAAATTGTGTTTAAAAACTTTCAAAAGTACTCTATGGTTTAAAACAAGCTCCAAGATCTTGGTATGAGAAATTAAGTGGTTTTCTTCTTTCAAACAATTTTCAATGGGTGTGGTAAACACTACTCTTTTTACAAAAACCTCTTATAACAATATCTTTTTCTTGTCCAAATTTACGTTGATGATATTATTTTTTGTGCTACTAATGTTTCTTTATGTGAAGAATTTGCCTCTCTTATGCAAAAATAGTTTGAAATTAGCATGATAGGAGAATTGACCTATTTTCTTGGACTACAAATCAAGAAAACTAAAGAAGGCATCTTCATCAATCAAGAGAAGTATACTAAGGAACTTCTCAAGAGATTCGGGATGAGTGATGCAAAAGGTATTGGCACTCCAATGAGCCCATCATTAAAGCTTGACAAAGATAAAAAAGGTAAAAAAGTCAATGAAAAAAGGTATAGAGGTATGATCGATAGTTTTCTTTACTTAACGGCTAGTAGACCGGATATTATGTTTGCGGTATGTTTGTGTACTAAATTCCAAGCTTGCCCCAAAGAATCCCATTTAATAGCTATTAAATGCATTTTGAGATATTTGATTTCATCATATGATTATGGCTTATGGTACTCTAAACAATCTTATTTTGATCTTATTGCCTACACCAATGCGGATTATACCGGATGTAAGGTAGAAAGGAAGAGTATAAGTAGAAATTGCCAATTCTTGGGAGGATGCTTAGTATCTTGGTACAGCAAAAAACAATCGTGCATATCTTATCAACTGCCAAAGCGGAATATATTGCAGTCGGTTGTTGTTGTGCACAGATACTTTGGATGAAACACACTTTAATTGATTTTGATTTTTCTTTTAAAAACATACGTATTATGTGTGATAATACTAGTACTATAAATTTTTCCATAAACCCTGTGCAACATTAAAAAACAAAACATACTGAAATTAAACATCATTTTATTAGAGATCATGTTGCTTGCACAGATGATCAAGTTGATGATATTTTTACTAAACCCCTCTCTGAAGAACGTTTTTGTTATTTGAGAAAATTACTTGGTATTGGTAAATTTCTTGACTAGTGTGTATTGTTTGAGTTTTCAGACTTTCTCTTATTCTTTATTCTTACAAAAAAAAAATTTTAAAAGAAAAAAAATCAGACGCCTCTTTCAAAAACCGGACGTTCGACTCCAAAAATGGACTCAAAGTTTTTCTTCACAAAATTATTACTGAGACATTCGGACGACCTCTATAAAAATTGAATGTCTGATTTCTTGTTTTCATAAAAACTGGACGACCGCTTTTGAAAATTGATCGACCGATTTCTTTTAAATGTCGGATCAGCAGTTTTTCAAACCTTATCTTTCTAAACTTTCTAGTTATCTCTCACAACTCTATCTCTCACTCTCTCGTCCGAAACCCCTCTCTCTCACAAAGCCCGACTGATTTCAAAGTCCGATTCTCACTCTTCTTCTCAATTTTTTTAAATTTCTCTCCTCCACAAGCAAGCAAACCGTTTATTTCTCTGTTTTTCTCTCTAATCTTCTCTATTTGAAACCCCCAATCTCTACCTCAAACCCTAAGTCGAAATTCCTTCAAAATGGTGAAAACAAAGAATGCAAACATTGGAAGAGAGGTAAATATTGAAGAAGGAGGAAGTAGTAGAGGAAAAGGAAAAGGAAAAAGGGTACCATCTAGAGTTAGGGCTTCAAACAGATTCATCTCTGTGAAGGAGGCTGCTAATTTTGATGAATGGACAAGTAATAGAAGAAAAATTGCTCCTGGCCAGAGAGTAGACTTGAGTGATATGCAAGGTATGGAAGTTATTCCAAATCTCTTCGATATGATTGGTTGGGTACCTTTGCTTATTGTCATTGAGTTATATTACCCTGAAATGATCTATGAATTTTATGAAAATCTTCATAAGGGTAGAATTGAAAGAGTAGAAAACATACCTCACCAATAGGTGTTGTCTAGAATTGGAGGAAGGGATATTTCCTTTGATGACATATTGTTAAACACCATACTAGAAACTCCTCAAGATGGTATAAGGTTTTACACTAAGAATAAGAAGTTTTTTTATGCTAATTTATATAGTGAAAGACGATTTGAGGAGACATTCACTAAAGAGAAGTTCTAAAAAGGCATGATGATAGGAATGTGAACAAACTTGATGCGTATGGGAGATTGCTTCATCACATTATTTCAAAAATCATCATTCCTAATGTCAGACATAAATCATCAATCACCAATATGCATTCATTTGTCATGCTAGCACTTTACGAGCATAGGAGAATGAACTTTGGTTTTATGGCTATAGAGCATATGCTAGCTACACAATCCTCATCCACCAAGTGTTCACCATATGGTTGCTTCCTAACGAAGATATTTCAACATTTTGTGCTCAACTTGGTTGGAGTTGGTGACCACATTGGACCCTGAAAGATCTATAACTTGCATATATTCACGAGGATAGGTTTTGAGAAAAATAATGAAGGGCAATTAGTAAGAGGTGGTCAAGATGACAGTGTTGAAGATGATGATGATGATGATGAAGAACAAGAGGAAATGAATGTGAGTGAAGAAGAAAGTGACTCAAAGACGGAGGAAGAAAGATTTAGAAGAGAAACAAGAAAAAAAAAAAAAAAGAGACAAGAAAGAACGGAGAAAGGTTTATCTTCGGGTAGCATGACTCAACTAATGGAAATGATAGCTTCCCTACAAATATCAACAAACACTCGATTTGATGCTTTAGATGACAAGATATCCGACATTCAAGAAAGGGTTATGAGATTGGAGGCAAGAGATAGAGATGAAGGCCATTGAAGAGATGGTGAAAAGGGAGTGACTTGTTATTGGTCTTTATTTCTTTTGTTTAGTTTCAAACTCTTTACTCAGTGAGCCTCTTTTATTTCTTTTGTTTTGAACTACTTTCTCTTATAAATTTGGTGCTTGTGAAGTTTTATGCTTTTTTGATTAATCTCAATGATCTTTGTTTCTATGATCATTATGAGAGTTTCCTTTATTTTTGTTTCTATGATCCCTTAAAAACTCTCCCAAGTGTCTTTTTGATATATTACAAAAGGGGGAGGAATATGTGCAAGAAGTAAGGGGGAGAAAATGTAAGATGCAAAGGTATTTTTGATGCCTATGCTTGTTGATGCTTATGTTAATGCTTATGCTTTTATTTGTTGATATCAATGTTGGTATTGTTGGTATATTGTTGAATATGCCTTACGTTGTTTGCATTGTTTAACAATGGTTGATAATGACTTGTCATTGTCTTATGATGCATATGTTTTTTATGTTTTGAAAACTTGAGTTTTTGAGTTGCATAAGGCTTTATGCATCATGTCTTTTTGGCTATATGGCTTGAAGTTGCCTTGATGATTTTTTGATGCCATATTTGTTGTGAAGCATGTTTTTAGGGGGAGCTTATCTTTCTAAACTATCTTTCAAACCCGTGGCATGTTTTCAAATTCATAGGGGGAGTTATTTCTCTCTTATGGTGTTTGATATGCTTTGCTCTTATTGATGATTTCCTTGAAGCATCACCATGTTTTTCTACTTGCTCTTTTGTTCTTCTTGCATATGATTTGTCATAATAAAAAGGGAGAGATGTTAGCCCTAAGGCCACTATTGCATATGATTTTGATTATGATTAACATATGTTTGTATGATGGTTATTAAGCTTAGTTTCTATAGAACAAAAGAAGCATCTTTAAAGTCTCAAGGCTATACTCTTAGAAGCAAAAGATCTTGGTGATCAAGGTAAAATAAAGGAAAAAAGATCAAGCCATTGAAGACCTTGAAGACTTGTGTCTTATTTAGGGATATGCTAAGATATTTTGTAAAACTCCCTAACTCTCATCTTTGATTGTTGATCAAGTGTGAAGCTCCTTGGATGAATTTATTTTTATAAACTATTCTTGAAAAATCCAAGTATTTTTGATGGAGTTTTTTAATGCCTTTGAAAGTTTTCTTATCTCTAAAAGAGTATCAAGAATACATGCTTTTGAAATATGAAGGAAAGCTCTTTTGTTGTTAAGGAAAACTGGCTGTAAAATCTTTCTTAAAAAGGGTCATCCGATTTTTCCAAAAGAAAAGAAAAATTGAACGTCCTATTTTAAAACCGGTCGTCCGCTTTTTTAGCTTTAGAAAAATCGGACATCTGATTTTTATAGGGGGTCGTCTGATTCTTATTGTATCAAAAACCGGTCTTCCTATTTTAAAAAGGACTCATCCGATTTTCCTTCTACAAAGAAATTGGACGTCCGTTTTAGAAACCAGTCATCTGGTTTTCCTTTTTACTATTAAAAATATTACCGTTACACAGACAATAACGATTACTTTTTTCTTTCCTATATATATAGAGCTCTTGATCAGCGGTAAATGCAAGGGTTATTGAAAATAAAATTGAGATTATTTAAGAACATTTAAAGAGCTTTAAAGTACATTCTTCAAAACTTCTTTACCTCACAAAAACACAAAGGAAAAATTTTCTTGGAGCTTCATTGTTGATCATCCATCAAAGAAGAGAAAAGAGGAGCTTGTAGAAGTATTCAATTGAATTGTATCTTTCCCTTCTCAAGCTCATTTAGTAACATTGTTCTTTACTCATCTCTTTTTCTTTTGATATCAAAGATTTGTGTTGAAAAACCCCTTAGGTAAGGGTTATCCTTTTATTGAAATTGTGTTGTAGATTGAGGTTGATTGCAAAACCCTTGGTGGGTGATCCTCATACTTGTGTTTGTTGAAAAACTTTCATTATAGTGGATTTGGCAAATCCTTGGGTGTTGACTCAAGATAGTGGATGTAGCTCTTTGAGAGAGTGAACCACTAAAAATTTGTTGTGCCTCTTTATGCTTTTAAGCTTGTTTCTATGCTTATTGCTTAATTGCTACAAACTATAAGATTTTGTTTGGTTTGGAATTTTATTAAGAAGAGTTTTAGAATTCTTTCTCAAACAAAATCGGAGGTTTAACTTTTAATTCCACAAAAGATTTTTAAAATTATCCAAAAACTTTATTCACCCTCCATTCCCTCCCCCCCACACCCCCCCAAAGGTTTTTCAGAGGGTAATAGCATTTTAACCCCGAAGTTGAAAAATTGGCAGTTTACCCCAAAATATGTAAAATGTCTAAAATACATTTTTATGTAAGTCATACTTTGTTGCAAAAGCCTAAAGTTCGATATAAAAGAATTTTAGTCCATAATTTAATTTATAATTATAGTTTATTATAAAATACTTTCATAAAATTTCTAATAATACCTTTGTAGTGTACATTTTTTAAAATTTGATTATTTAACTTTAAAAACTTAATTATTTAAGAAAAATTATCATGTTTTAAATTTAATTCAATGAAAAATAAAATATTCAGAAGTAAAGTACTAAAATAATAAACAAAAATCTAATTTTTCTTTACAGTAAATACTATTATTTAAAGTTGCCTTGTTTTTCCTTTATAGTCAAGTTTTTAAAGTTAAATAATTAATCTTGAAAGAATATAGACTAAAAAGATCTTGTTACATACTTTATGTAAGTATGTTGTAATAATATTTTTTTAGTCTACATTTTTTAAAATAATTATTAATTTCAAAACAAAAGTATTTTATTTTATAAAACTAAATAAACGGTTAGAATTTGTAGCTAATTTAGTGTAATAAATTAATAGTATTTATTCTAGAGAAAGAACTTATATTTTCATCTATTATTTTAATACTTTACTTTCGAATATTTTATTTGTTCATTAAATTAAATTTAAAATCACCTTTCTAATTTTCCTAAAATAATCAAGTTTTTAAGTTAAATAATTAATTTTTAAAGAATATAGACTAAAAAAGTATTATAAAAAACTTTATGAAAGTATTTTGTGATAAAATGTAACTATAAATTAGGTTATGGACTAAAATGATTTTATATCGAACTTGAGGGGTTATTTTGCAACAAATCATAACTTACATGAAAGGATATTTTTTGCACTTTATATATTTTGGGGGTAAACTACCTATTTTTTAACTTTGGGGATAAAGTGCATTTAATCCTCCACTTTTAGGAGTATTTTACAATTAACCCTAAATGATATGCATTTTAAGAGTATTTTTGAATAATATTGGAATTGAATGGAACTTACAGTTTTAATTAAAAAGTACTTTTTTTTTTTTTTTGTTGCTAAATTTAATTAACAAGTACCATATATTAATATAGGATCAATTACATTTTCCTCCTTGAGGTTCGTCAAAATTACAATTTCATCCTTCTATTTCGGATAAATTATAAATACATCCTTACCATTTATATTTTTATAACTTATTAGTCCATATTACTAATTAAATGAAAATTTTTTATCAGAAAAAAATGATTATGTAGTAAAAAGTTTAAAATCTTCTTAAAATATTAGTTTGCAAGTTTTCTTCTTGTTTATTATCAAATATTAAGACAATAATATCCTTTATTACGAAAATTAAACTAATTAAAAAATTTTGGTAAAGGTCTTATTGTCTTTATATATTATAATAAACAAGAAGTAAATTTGCAAAATGATATTGTAGGAAGATCTTAAACTTTTTACCATATAATTATTATTTTCTGATAAAATTTTTCACTGAAATTAGTAATAGGGATAAATAAGTTATAAAAATATAAACGATAAGGATGTATTTAAAATTTATACAAAATAGAGGGATGAAATTGTAATTTAGAAAAACTTCAAGGGGGAAAATGTAATTAAACCAAAAGTGGAAGTTTCAAATATTTTGGACAGGCTGTTATAAAAACATTTTTTAAAAAAAGGATATTTTGGACAAGCCAATTAGTCCATAAACGTAAGGCCAACTCCATAAGGGGCAGTGACATTCTTCTTAACAGATGGTACACTACTGGAGACGGGCTCAGTTATTCTTCAATTGTTGGACTTATTTATTGGCCGACTTCTAAAAGGTTGTGAACAAGAATTATTTGTCGGTTTCCGTTGGGGATGGCCATCGGGAATGAAAATTCTCATTTTATATTATCTCATTTTCATCTCACTTGGTTTAAAATTATGTTGGAGATATCCATTTCAATAAAAATAAAACTAATCCCATCCGCTTCCCATCTTAAACAGAAAGATGGGACTAAATATCACCGTTTAACCTCACAGAATAACTTACTAAAAATTCCTGTTTAGTTCTAGCATAATATAAGAGATTTTAGTCCCATTCAAGTCCTTAAATGTATTTAAGAACATAAATTAGAAAATAATTTTAAAACTTAAAAATACATATTTGTAATGGGATGGGCCTAAATGAAATCGCATTCCCGATTTTTTTGTCCCGTCTCCGTCCCTTCTTCAATTAAAGTCGGAGAATCCCCGTCCTATTTGGGATGAGACGGGACAAAATCCCACTTTTGGTGAGGATTTTGCCATCCTTGGTTTCCGCGAAGGTTCTAGAGACCAAGTTAGGAACTTTGAACATTTGGTAAAAAGAATTGATTATGCCAATACGAAATCACGAGTTTAACTTCTCCATGTGATACTATATTGAAAACGTTTTGGATGAAGTTTTAATCCCGAGCAAGAATCAAATTATGCAGGTGCTTCATATATGGCGAGCATTGGCGGATTTAAGTTATGGTCAGTGGGGCACAGGTAAAGTTAAAAAGATCCTATGTGAGAAGTGAATCAAATAAATGATGCACCCACTTGTAATTTAGTTATGACCCTACTTATTAAGATATTTTCAATGTAAAAAAGGAAATAGTTTCATTTTTTTACTTTGGACAACACATCATCCACCTAGAATCATATATAACATCTCCACTTCCTGTAACATTTCTTTTATGATATATTTTTTCTTTTGAGTTTATCTTTTATTTGGTAAGTTTTTATTAATAAAATATATCAAATTAAAAATATTACAGAGAATGTTACATGAAATGTTACAGACGATCTAAATTGCATCATTACATTACTATTATTTTTTTGGTAAAAGTTAGTAAAACATTTCTTATTATTACATATAGTGCACCTATTCATCTTAGGGTCTTGGATCCAAAATCCGCAAGTGAGTCTAAATTAGTTAAATTTATATATTTAAATACCAATTACTTCTTAAAGGTGACATGAAAAAAGGTTATGAGACTTAAATTGAGTGTTGTGGAAGAATACATGTGAGATAATTGATAATAAATTTTATTACGTAAAAATGCAGTTGCCAAAATGAGTGTTGCAAATTGTAATTATGATTAAGCAAAGAGAAATTCTCCTCCTCCGCCAATGCATTCAAAATTCTCAAACTTTCCTATTTATATTAGATTTCATTAGAGAATCAATCTAACGTATTATTTTAATGGCCCAATAATTTGCCGAAATCCCACATCTCTAAATCACTTGGATTTTCAAACAATTAGTAATTTTTATTGCATGCTAGGTAAAATTACATGTCGTAACCAAGTACATCGGGCAAGCAAGAAGCCCTTTAGCTATATATATATATATATATATATATTTATGCTGCATAACTCTAGATGGTCGATAATATTTTTTATAATATTAATTTTTTTATTTTCTTTACTTAAAAAATTTACTTTTAAATTAATAAATTTTACTAATAAAATATATTATAAGAATTAGTAATACAGAAAATTGTGAAGTGAAGCGATGGAGAATCGTGTAGCAGTCCATCCATGACAAGGCTCTATGGCTGTGGCGGAGGAGTCATGTTTGGAAAGAATAGATTGAGACATTGAAGCCATCATCTCATATCCAGTCCAGTTGAATTGCTGCTGCTTCTTTTTCCTTTTTATATTACAGCTGCCTGCATGCATGCACATTCGCACCTTATAACATGGACATGGGAATGTGATGGAGTTCATGTATTGCTCGTAAATATGAATAGGACTACAATGCTTTTTTAAAAATTAAAAAAAAAAAAAAAATCATTCTTATTCCTACCCATTTTTACGTACCAAAAATCATTTTATTCCGGTTTATTTTCACAACTTTTTGCTTCCATGTTACTTAACCAAAAAGAAACTTCATTTCTGTTTCTATGTTAATATTTAGTGTGTCAAAATAAAGTAGGAAAATGTTATTTTGTATAAATGTTCATTCCACGACGAAAAAATTGTGAAAGAATCATTAAAAATATTCTAAATTATTATACTTCCCATATTACATCCATCAAATACAAAATCTAGGTACAACATACTTATTGTCTAGTTGTCACTTAATTCAAATAAGAAATACAATCTACCCGTCACTTAATTCAAATTGTTTATAATTAAAAAAATTATGTAAAATTTATTTCACAACGATGACAAATAAAGAATTGAATAGGTGAAAAAGAATAATTTTACAATTGTTTAATTTGTATGAATCTTCTTTTATTTTATTCTAAATAAAAGTTGTTTTTATGATAATTATATAAATAAATATTTGCATTTTAATAAAATTTTTAATACCCTTTAGAATTTAATTATAAATTATTCAAATGAAAATTTGTGGAAGTACATTTATTAGTGACCTATATATGCTTCCAAAAAAAAATTTAAACCATAGGATGTACAATTTCATCCTATTCTAACATTATTCTCTTTTTTTTGTCATTCCAAGTGAAAAAAAATAGACAATTTTTCATTTCATATCATTTCAACATATTAAGATGTCACAAATATTAATAAAATATAGTGATATATATATATATATATGGGGATCAAAATAGTGAAAAAATATAAGAATTAATATTGAGTAAATTAATCTGTTCAATAAGAATAAAAAAATATTATTTTAGCGAAAAACTATTTGCACTAATAAAATGACAAAAAAAAAAATCTTCTCTTTTAGTTTTAATTTCAATGGAATAGATTAATCTATTTATTAAAAAAAATAATCTAGCAAGATCTTTCTATAAAATATTAAGGTAAAACATGAAGACAAAAAAGGACAATTAAAAGATTTCTTCATCATTACAACATGATAAGCATTTACATTTCAGTATCAATACATTACAACCCCCAACAATGTACAATACTAAAAACAGAAGCACCAAGATATCTCCATTAATCCTCCTCAACCTTGGCTCCATCAACAGAAGAAAAGGGAATTCTTTTTCGTGGAATGAGAATCTTCTTCCCATTTTAATGTCTAAAAGAAAATTGTTGAATGGAACAATTATTCATTTTTTTTCTTTGAAAAAACTACTATTTTTTTTTTTTGGAATAAAATGAAATTATATACAATATTATTTTAAATGTCTTTTTTTATAAAATGTATTTTTCAAACTCTAACACACATTAAAACTAAAAAAAAAAAAACGTCAAATATTGTATATTGAAATGTAAATATTTATAGATTAGATTGAATATAGTCATAAAAACAACTCTTTTTTAGGAAAAAAATAAAAGGAAGTATGATATGTAAAAATTAAACCGTTATAAAATTATCATTTTAATCATTCAACTTTCTTATCAAGGATGGACGCAGAAATAAAATTTGAGTAGAGTTGAAAGGTGTCATTCATATCATTTTACGTGTTGCTCTTTAAAGTAATGAAAATCATTTATAAATGAATTTATATTGAAATCTTGACTATTTGAATCGTTAAAAATAATTGTTCTGTGATAATAATAAAAATTGAAAGAAAAAGAATTATACATAACGGTTAATTAATACAAAAATATTTACTTTTGAGACATTTTCTATTATTCAATTAAAATTTTTACATAATATTAAAGAGATACTTAAATTTTAGGAGGGGACATTATATTAAATTACACGAAATTATTTGTTTATATCACGATAATAACAATAATAAGAAGCAAAATTCTGAAAAAGATGAGCGGGGCCGTGGCCCCACCAAGATATGTGTGGGTTCTCCCTTTTTCTTATTGTTAATTAATTAATTGTTATTAATTAATTATTCTACAGGTACTAAATGAGAGTATACCCATTCATATATTTTTGTCAAATAATTTCCAGTTATCCTAAAAAATATTTCCTTCTTTTGGTGGGCCTTTTCCAACTTCGTTTTAGTTCCTATATGGAATTAACTTTCCTACTTTAAATTTACATACAAAGAACTGGAATAGAAGCCCTTTTTCACTACCGAACATACCGTTACTTCTTTTAATTTATCCTCAGTTAAAAATAAAATATTTAATATTCTTCTAGAAATTTTTTAACTGTATATTATTCAAATGAAAATTTTGTAAAAGTACATTTGTTAGCTGACCTTCATATGACCTTCATATATGCTAGAAAAGCATTGTAAACTACACTACATACAATTTCATCTCACTCTAGCATTAAGAATATGAATTTAAAAATGAAAAAAATAAAATTATTTTACTAGGGTGAAAGAATAAGTAGGATCCACAATAAAAAAATAATAAGAAATTCATTGTTTTTAAAAACTAATCCAAATGCGCCTTTAAATCTTTTTTTCTTACAAACAAAACAATAAATCATCATTTCAAAAGCATAATTCCAAGTGGGGGAAAAAAAAAAAAAAAAACAGAGAACTTTCTATTATGTCACAAAATTTAAATAATTTTAGGTAAAACATGAAGGGGGGAAAAAAAAAAGAGAGAATTCAAAAATTTCTTCATGATTGCAATATGATAGGCATTTACATTTAACTATCCATATAGTATCATCCATCACATAATACAATCTCGGCTCGGCTCGGCTCCATCCATTAACAACATCAAGAGAAGAAAAGAAAAGGGGGAATTAGGGCCACTTCCTTTAACCATATCCTAGCTACTAATTAACTAAAAACCCTAGAAAAAGTTACTGCAAAAACAAAAATCAAAATCAAAATCAAATTTGGTATATTAATTTTTAATGGTTTTGTGACCCTTTTTTCTTTCCTAAATTTCCCTTTTCATTTTTAGGCAAAAATAGATCCACAAGATAACGCCATCAAAAGAACAGCTGCTTCTTCCACTTCTCCCATCTTCTTCTTCTTCTTCCCATCGTCCCCGCCACCGCCGATCTTCCTCTGCTTCTTCGCCGGAGAACTTCTCTGCAACAACTCAACCTCTTCTCCCAAAGCCTTTACCCTCTCCCTCAAATCATCACTCACGGGCCGCGGCCTCTTCTTCTTTTTAGCGCCGCCGCTGCCGCCACTTTCTGATTTCAACTTCTTCTTTTCTTGATTTCTCTTCGAATCATCCGTTTTCCCAACCCTTCTCTTCCTCTGTCTGATTCCACAAGCATTACAAAGCGACTGTAAAAAAGATAAAATTAACAACAACCCACATCACAAAAACCCCACAAAATCATTTTTAAAGAAACTTAGGTGATTGAGATTAGTTATACCTTTGGTCCAGCAGGGCCACTTCTCCACAAGGGGGTCTTGGTGGTCTTACAATCCACACAAAACTTCAGATCATCCACAGCCGCCTTGATGATCATCATATCTTCATGCACCCGCGTTTCCTCTCCCTGCAAAATTCACCATTTCAGAATTAATTTAACCACAAAACAAGCAACGATTTGCTGTAATTTTTTTGTTTTTTTTTTAAAGGGAACGATTTGCTGTAATTGAAATAATTTTTTTCTCAAAATCTACACAAACCCACCTTTTCATTTGGATCCATGATCCCTCTAAGTAGCCAAAAAGTGAAATTAATTGAGTCAAAAAAGTACCAATTAATCGAGCGAAATAGTTGGTATTTTTGTAAGAAACGATAATTCTATGATTCTACGATGGGAAAACAATCATACCGGGATAAGAAAGAGTTAAAAAAAGGAGAAGAAGAGAAGAGAGGGAGAGAAGGTAATGAGTGTAGAAGAGAGGGTATATATAAAGAAACCGACAAAGGGGAACCGACATGCTAACGATGGTCGAACCGGGTGGCAACGTACGAGGAGGATAAACCCTAGGGGGGGAGGGGGGGTAGGTGGGGTGAGGAACTGAAATGACGAAAAAGGACTCCACTTGATATTTTGATGACACAAGCACACCCCGCCAAAATAATTTTTTGTCACAATAAATGTTGTAGAAGGAGGCGCAAGACCCACGTGTCGCTCTGCATGCACGAGTGCCCTATTATTTTATTATTTTTAAAGGTTTTATTTGAGATTAAAACGAAAGTGCACATTTTTATTTTATTTATTTTTAAATAAAAAGAAAGATTTTAAGTGAAAATCATCAATATATTCTATTTTCTATTTTCCATTGTATTAGATGTTTAGAATTTCTTATTCATTATCATGATTAATACCTGAAAAATAAAAAGTTTTTAGATATCAATATATTTAAATTATTATATATATATACTAAGTTTTATTTTATATATATTAACGTATATTTTCAAAATATCTTTTATACAAAACCTTTTTCTATAAATATAGTTTAGAAGTTGCTATAATAATTCTTTTAATTAATTTTTATCACGTCTAAAAAGGGTTATAAATTTAATTTCAATTTTTATCATATATATAATCTATTTTATTTGCCTGTTCCATCATCGTTCTTTTTTGAAAACAAAACTCCATCATCATTGTAAGTGATAGTTTTAAATGAAAAAATTCAAGTGTTTGAAGTAAAACATTCATTCATGTGTATGGAAAATTTTCAAAACTATGGTTATGGTCGTATTATTATAAGAGACAGAGAGAGAGAGTGTGTGTGTGTGTGTGAGTTAATGGTTTTTGCAGTTGATTTCTTTGAAACTCTCTTTCCCTTCTTCTCTGAACACCCAAAACACTTTCAAAAGCTTCGACCACAACTCCAATCATGGCTTAGATTTTCGTTTTTTTAATTATTTTCTTTTTATTATCTTCAAATATTAATAGTTTCTCTCATTGGAGTTTGTAAATTTTTTACTTCATTATTAGATTTTTGTTCATGAGTTTTCGTAGATTTAAGATCTTTTTCTTTTTTTTTTAAAAGTTCCTTTCGTCATAAAATTTTGTTATGATTTTAAAATATTTGCAAAATAACTAATATGTCCAGAATTTTACAGATGGTTGCTTATAGATCTAAATAAAATTGTGCTTATCATGCCCCGATTTAAGTTTAAGATGAATTGCAATGACAAAGATAAAGTTATTATTTATTTATTTTATTTCTTATCTTTTATACTAAATTCACTTAATGTTTTTAAGTGTAGTTTATTTTTTATTACTATGAATAATTTGCTTTAATTTGTATTATTATTCTTACTTGTAATTTTTCTTTATTTTAATAAAGTTCACTTAATCAGAATAAAAAAAAAGAATATATTATCCATGTAAAAATAAAAATGACAAAACTAGAAAAATGATAGTATATTTCATTATTGTTTGTAAAATAAATAAAAGATGAAATAAAAATAGAAAAAGGGAAAGGGACAGCAGGCAGTAGTTAAGGAAGCATGTATGTATAGTTGTATTGAAGAGGATATAGGTGAGACTGAGACCACTACTAGTCTTGATTTGAACTTCTTGAGACCAACCCCAAAAAGCGTCCCAACACTTCCAAATCCATCATGCCCTGCTACTGTCTCCTCTCTTCTCTTCTCTTCTCATTGTTGGAAAAAGGCACCAAAATTTGCTCCCACAAAATGCTCGAGAGGAACCATACTTGGTCCTTATTTTCATATTTAAGAGTTTACAGATAAAGTAATAAATTTTTAATTAAAATTTATAATTATAATTAAATAATATACATAAATTATTATCAAACGTATTTAAATATTATTTATTATCAAATACACATAATTCAATAAATTCCTAACTAATTCATTTTATTTTGAGAGATAATTCAATCAATGCCTTGCATTATATGTATGCTTTCCGCCTCCAGATTCCAACATACATTATGCCTTATTCAAAAGTAATTTTACATATTAGTATTCTTTTCTAATTATTCAAGAGATTCCTAAATTTCTTAAAAAGACCAATTCTTATTATATTCGTTTTCGGTTTACCACTAATCTAAACAACCTATAACTCTTTTCTGAATCAACCAAATTTTGTTATTCGCCATTTAACCCAGAAGAAATAAATCATGTTTTAACATTCCGGTTTACAAGAAAAGGGATGAAAGGAAAACGGAAGTATTTGTTTTAACCCTTAAAACATCATAGTTAATACATTGTTAATAATTCCATTAAAGAAAATGTTACTAATAATTATTTAAACAAGTGTAGAAATTATTAATTATTCAAACACCATTATTACGTTCAATTCTTTCCTTTTTCATTCATTAAACTTTCTGTAGCTTTAGGAAATGAGCTATTGTCTAGATTTTTTATAAAAAAAAAAAAAAATTAAATTATCATTTGATTATCATTAATGGTTATAACAAAAGACACTTATTTAATTTCAACTAGATAGACGTTTATAAAAAAAATATATCATTTAACATTATATTGATTTATTAAAAAAATATATCACTATTTAATATTGCATTATAGAGACAAGAATAAGAATAACTAGAATAGTGAAATCATTCAATACAAACTACATGGTAACACAAGTGAGGACATCGACTTACCCATAACAACATAAACTATCACTGAAATAACAAATATTTTGAGATGAAACCAAAAAAATATAGAAGGGGTAAGAATACCATACGGACGTTGGAAACCCTACTCCCATGCAATAGTTAGAACACCAGAGTTTCAAGGATACCACCATTACCATAAGAGGTCTGTTTTTCTCCAGCTGTCCTTTCGATATAGAATGATCATCATAAACATAACCCGAAAATGCATACATAGTAGGTAAAGAAAATGGAAAGCACAAAAAACCAGTTTGTGGTTCGTTCCATGCAAGAAGGTTCCATCGTTGTAAGCAGGCTCACTATAAACAGTAATAGAATGCAACCGACAATGGCAAGAAACATGTGGTAATATAGCAGCTAAAAGATACCAAGGGGATCAGGCAATCCCTTGTTAACTAACTACAAAAGCTAGAAAAGTTTTTAGAAGCACCACAATAGTTTCTCCAATGCAAAAACTATTCTAAGACAAGTTCTTTTATAAGAAAAAGAAATTGAGAAGGGAAAACCGGCTTGGACATCTATACCAAAAAATTACTTTCAAGGGCTCAAACACCCAGTTTAAGCTAGAAGGCCAACAACCAATCTTTAAAGACATGCATGCGTCTGCACAATCAAGAAAACAAAACCATCAACTACTAATCGTGGTAACGAGAATCCTCTGAAATTCCAGCAGCACCTTTTGTATCATCTCCCTACATGACCAGAAAATAAGGAGAAGATTCCTGACATGGTTCAAGACATTAATTAAACACCATCAGTTCATATTCAACAAGGAACATAAAACAAAAACCTGTACCATTGTTTTCCTGGTTAAAATCAACTAGCTTAGGGCATCTCTAACTGGGAGCACCAAATCACCAAAATCATCAAAAATGATGACACTTGAGCTACAATGCATCACCCAAATTTGGTGATTGGTACACTACATCACCAAATTTGGTGATGAGGAGTTTATATTTTTTTTTTAAATTAGATATTATAATTTATTTATTTTACACTTTAGTCTATTTTACATAAATTAAAATTTATCATGTGCAATAATGTGTTAATGCTCCAATGCAATAAATTCTTAATTCAATTTTTGCTTAATCAATTATTTAAAGCAAAATTGTATTATTATTTCATTACTTCAAATTAGAGTATAATATAAAAATAGTATTTTAGATGAATGTGTAATAGACAAATAACATTGTATTGTTTTTGTAAATTAGTATATTATTAAAATATAGAAGATAAAAAGGAATCTAAAAAGAATATTATTTTTGTTGTAAAAAACGGTATTATGAGTTGGAGATGATTTTACTGTAGCAACACCAAACACACCAAATTTTGTGATATGGGTTGGAGATGGCCTTAAAAGAGAGACGGGAAAAGTAGGAGCAGGTAAGGTGGAAAATGTAGCAAAAAGTAGGCAGAGGCGGACCTTCATTGAAAGTTAAAACCACCAGATGGCACCGAGACCTCCTCTCCAAACTGGAAAGCTTGTTGAGGGGCTGCACCGGGAGGCAATGTCTCATCCTCTTCCTCCAACCAGTAGGTCTCCAGAATCTTAACTGCCTTTTCATAGATGTCGTTGTTGTCATGACTCTGAAGGTTCTCGATTTTCTCCAAACCTTCTGCATCATCAATCATCTGAGCATAGAGGTTGACATCACTCGTGGTCCCCATAAACTTCTCAGCTTCGCCAACCTTCAAAATGTTTTCAAGGCCTTCCAGACATACTGAGACAATTCTTGGGTCAGGACAAACAAGTAGGTCACAAAGAGGCTTGATACATCCTTGACTAACAAGATACCTGTATACAACATGTGCCTGTTAAATATGTGCATTAAAAGCAATAAATTACTAACAAGCGCAGAAAATACCAAGTGGATTTCATACTTTATTTGGTCGTTACTACCACCAGACGTAGCATTTGAGATAGCCCATGCAGCCTCCTTTTTAATTTCAAATTCTGCATTTTGAAGCAAATGAACAAGCGGACCAATAATACCAGCTTCAATAACACCCTGCAGATATAGAAAGGATTATGTCCACGCACAAAATAGTTCATATGCATCATGGAGACTATACATATAGTTTGAGCTGTCGGGGTTATCTAGAATTATAAGAAAAAATGAATACTAGCTGACCTGTATTTGATCCCTGTTGCCTGCTGTGATGTTCGAAAGAGTCCAGCAGGCTTCCTTCTTAATGCTCTTCTTATAATTACCAGTCAACAGGTTCAAAAGACGGGGCAGCGCCTGATGATTGATGATACACTGAACCAAGACAGAAAATTCATCAATCATGGTAAATCCCAAGCTAATTTCGCAAGTTAAAAAGCAAACAAAGGCAATTGAACATTACAGGAAAACATTAAAGAACTACAACCTGCTTCAAAGATCCAAACAAGTAGGACAGCTAAGTTATTTTGGACAATTCTGCCATCAGCAAAACCATAATCCAATATTTACCTACTTAATTGATAAGACTTTATGATACCATTCTACTGAGCAGCTGAAAGGAAAGAAAAAAGGAAAAGTAACGAAACACTCCCACCATCCATAGAAATAGGCTTACTTTCCTTTTTCACTTATCTCATATTATAGGCTTCTTTCCTCTTTCAAAGTGTAGTAGTAATCATATTATTTTCTGAGAATGCGCTCAATCAATGTACATCTTCATCAACAAAAATTGTTACCAATAATTAACTTTCTTTTAGTGTAATCAATACAGTATTCTTCTCAAAACATTCAAAGTAGTAGTCAACTTTTAAACTTTGAATGGCTGGATCCATGTTTTGCTAATAATCAAAGAATGATTTAACTCCCAGAAAAATTTACTAACACAAAACCTGGCGCTAATGGTAACACGAGCCATCTATTATTGATGAAAGAATATATGAGGAAAATACAAAACAAAATGATTGTTTTACTTATATTAACCACATTTGTTTGTGAAAATGGAAATAGGCCCATCTTTTTGGGACAAAAAGATTAACACATTCTGTCACAAGCTACACCAAAAGAGATTTAGCATTCAAAAAAACAAATTAAAAAAGGAACTGCTGTCATGAATGTTAGCCAACTGATGACTCAAGTAAGCAATAGAACCCTAAAAGCAATTAGCACCGGAATGTTGAGAAAATTGTGTAGACACCACACAAAAGCAAGGAGAAATGACTTCATGCAGAAAAGTTAAATTGTAAACAAAATTTTCCTTTTATCACAAAATCTGTAAAAGCAGACTATTCCCCAAGTGTAGCATTTGTTAATCCAAAGTCCTTTTACCCATTGCAACTTTCAGTTGGTCCTCTTTGCTTTCTGTTATCAACCCTAAACTCCATTTTTTCATCAGAAAAATATTCCACTAGGTCAGATCCAAGGTAGCAAGATCCACCACATTTCCTCACAAAAGAAGAAAAAGGAAAAACAGAAGGAACAAGAACCCAATACTTTATACATGTTTAATCATACAAAGAGGCAAATATTAACAAGCTCGAGTAACAAAAAAAAATTACAAAATTAAGCATGTATCAAAAAGCAAAATTACTTCAGGTTAATAGAATTGATACCTGAGTTTGCATATCATCTCCAGTTACAATGTTTCCAACTGTTCGAAGAGCAGGAACAAGAACCGAAGGAGAAGGATGACTGAAATGATAACATTCAAGCTTTTAGTGGCAGAACAGAAATTCATATATAAAAGTATGCATATATCAAAAGGAAACTTCCTCATTAAAATTATATAAAGAAAAAAAGAAACTCACAGTAATAACTCAACCAATCGAGGGCATACGCCAGAATCAATAACAGCTTCAATTTTATCATTTGTACCATCAGAAAGATATGACAGTGCCCAACATGCATCAGTCAGAACTTCCTCGTCACTTGAATGTACAAGTTGCTGGAGTACAGGAAGTGCAGGCTTGGTCTGCAAAATTAAAAGCTCATACTTTAGGGACCATCAATAAATAGTTCATAGCCAAAATCTTACACTTATTTACATAATAAAATATGCATTTTCCTTTAAATAACTTTTTTTTTCTTTTCCTTTTTTCTTTTTCCTTTTGGGTTGGGGGGGTGTTGGCTGGAACAAGAGAAGCAGTTGTAGAGGCTTGCTCCGTGACCAGTCAATAACTGACAATGGAACAAGCAAACATGCCACTAAAGACACATTAAAGAGGTAAACATCAAGTATCAATCCACAAAATGTGACCTGCACATCAACCTAAAAAATTGGATGTGCTATCATTTGAACTCCTCAAATTAAAAAGTAAATGAGGAACGTCATGTGATTTACAGGAAGTCAACTCAATGCTATGGAACTCACCTGTTCGAAAGCTGGCTGCGGCTTTCCCCTGCAGAAATTTGATAATGTCCAAGTAGCATTTCTCAGCATTGACAACTTTGCATGCTCATTCAGCTGAGCCAACAAGGGTGCCAGAGCTCCATGGCCAAGCACAAGATCACGGCATTTTGGGGAATCGCCAGCTACATTTCCCAAAGCCCAAACAGCCTGAAAGAAGAAGAAAGAAAACAAAAGTAAAACAAGTAGAAATTTATCATATTATCGACAGCAAAAATTAATAAACAATCTAGCATGCACAATAAAAAACAATGCATATCAAACAACTGAAAGCGATCTTTCTTAATGATAACCTACTTGTTCACGGACATCATCACTGGGAGAGCTGAGAAGTTTCACAAAGATTGGGACCGCACCATGATCAATTACCACATTAGTGTGTTCAGATGTCCCAGAAGCAATATTGGTGAGAGCCCAAGCAGCCTCAAACTGTAGCATAGGAAGGACACATAGTTACTAAGATTAAACCACACTAGATACATTCACAAGATAATAATAGGAAACATACATTTGTAAGTTTGGAACCACAATAAATACACTCTCAAGAAACTAATAGAGGAAGAGCTGAGGTGACTTTGGACCTGGAGCTGAGGAAAATCTTCCCTCATTAGAAATTCAACAAATCGAGGAACAACACCAGCTTGAATCACTTCTTGAATGGGAGGACTCCTCTCTGAATTAAATGCATATAATAAAGCTTTAATAATTAGTATGGAACTATAAAGTAAACAAATAAAATAACTATAATTCTGATGCAGTAATGAACTCAAAACTATAGTACCAAGGACTTGAAATGAATTGATAATCACCTATAGACAGTAACTTCCTGAATTGCATGGTGGCCTCAAGCTGCAGATTGTTATCCTGTGACCAAACGCCACCAACCATTGCTGGTAGATTTTCTAACTGCATTAACCATAACAGAATTTAGTAACGACAACATGTCATCAAAGGAAAGAGTCCAGATCAAATGAAAATTCCACTACAGTAAACCTCACCAAAATGGAAAGATAGCATAACAAGTAATTGAGCACCTATAGAGCTATTAGACAGTCTCAGTTTTCCTCCTTATATAAACAGGTTAATGAACCTAACAATGAAAACTAGTAAAAATTACAATATTGAAACTTCACAGGTTAAAAGCAACTCAAATAGGAACGAGATAACACTTCAATCGTGAAAACTGAACAAAAAACTGCTCCAGCCAAGAATAAAATGCGTGCCGCATCCAGTTAGAACCAACAAACCACAAAAAAAAGCTCAACAATACGAAGTAGCAACACAAATATAATTCATTCTCGATAAAATCACCAGTTAAATTAACTAAATACATCGAGTTTACGACAACTTAGATATAAGAAGCAAAATAAGTACTTAATATACCTTCTTATCCATGGATGTGGCGTCCGCTGGTAGAGAAAACTGCTGATTGTTCTGAAGACCTTCACGGCGCTTCTTCTGTAAACTCTCTTCTCTCCGATTCTTCCTAACCTCGACCATGTTGTCCTCTCTCCTACGGCGGCCTTCCTCGGCGTCCACCGCAACCTTGTATCTGCTACGCCGAGCATCTGCTCTGGAATTCGGCCTTAGAGACATGGTTGCTAGAGCTTAATCGATCAATTCAAAAAAAAAGAAAAAACCCTAATCGGTGTATAGCTACTGGAGAGCGTGGAAATGAGTATATTTTGTACAAAGAGTATGAGTATATAAATGGCGGAGGGTTTTTTGGTTTTTGAAAGGGGAATGATGGAAAAGGACGCTTTTATAAAGGGATTAATGAGGTGACGGGAGTGAAGAAAATGGGCATGGATCACAAGTTAATTACCGAATTGGGAACCATTTTGAATTTGAAGTTGAGGGAAACCCGATCAGGTCCACATTGCCGTTAAGCCAGCGAGTCAGCGGACTCGAGAGGGACGCCGGACGACGTCGTCTTTTCCCCTCGAACACGAACTTTAAATCTCCTTTCCATTTTTTAAACAAATTTGTTTCATTTTGATCCCAAAAGAAAAAAAAACAAATTTACAATCATTTCCTAGTTCCCACACCTCTTTGGCCTTCACTTTTCTTTCAAATAAATTACTTTAAAATTATTCTAAATTGTTTATTATAATTTTTTTAACTTAAAAATTAAAAAAATAATATTTTTAAAAAATTACTATGAGTACTTTTAAAGACTTTCTCTTTATTAGTATTGTTAAAATTAAAAATATTATTTATTAATTTTTTTAGAATAATTTTTCTAAAATCATTTCTTTCGTTTACTTAAAAAACACAAACAATCAAATTTAAACTAATAAATAAATAAAATAATGTTTATGTACTCAATATATATGTGAATGTTATAAACTAGTTGACTCCTACTGCTTAACATCAACACAATGCTGCATATGGAGTTGGCAAAATAGTTATGATTTGATATTTGGACTGATTTTTAGATAGAAAAAAGTGATTTTTTTTTTTTATTTTGTGATAATTAGTATGTAATTTGTGAGAGAAAATATTTGATGATGGAAGATAAACAAAAGGTAAATGAAGGTGTAGGTAAAATAATCAATTCAAATAAACTATCACTTCTTGCGAAAATGGGCATAAAATTTAGATTTTCCTGTAGAATAGTTGTGTGGCATTCATTCATTGTGATGTAACTTTAGTTTTTTTTTTTTTTTTTATAGGGATGTCATTTTAGCTTTAAGAGCCAACTTTACTTAAACATTGAGAATAAGAGAAAGGGAAATAAATATAAAATCCGTTTAATAATTAGTGCTTATATTATATTGATCATGAAACTTCCCTTTCAAAAGTTCCTCCAGTCCAGTCACTACTCACAGTTTGAGGACACCACATAACTACTCTCTTTTATGAATAGGAAGGAAATCATCACAACGAGAGAGGGAATGTTTTATTTATTCTAAAGTATTTTCACAATCATTTTTTTCAATAATTAATGAGCATCAATTATTTTTGTTTGATTATTTTTATTTATTTTACATTTGATAAGATAAGTAGTATAGGACTATGCAACATGATTCATTTGTAATTATTTACCGTATTTTTTAATACACTCTCTAAATACATTTTTTTCAATCGTAATTTTTTTTTTTAATTTATTTTTTTTATATAAAATTACATGATTTTGGACATTATTAAAAGAGTAAGAATATCATTCACTTTTTTACCTACCAAATAAATCACATTTATTAAGAAAAATAAAATGACGTTACAAACATTTACTATTATTATTCTTCCATCAAATACTTGTTACTATACCATATTTATAAATTTATTTTCCTCCAAATAAAGAGAATAATATTTTTAGTCAATTACAAGGGTTAACTTATATAAGCAGTATATGTGTTTATTAATGAAAATTATAATCTTTGGGTAAAATTAATCATATAAAAATAGTAGACGTGATATTGGTAAATCCACTATTTACAGTTTTCTAATTTGTTAGTTATATTATTATAACGACATCCTCTTTAACCCAAAAAAATAACTGGTATACATATTTGAAGAAGGATAAATGGCGACATTTAGGATCAACTTGGATAACAGTTAATTTGAGTTTTACATGTATTTTTTTATTGAGGTTTATGAAAAAAAATAAATGATTAGTTACATTTTTCCCTTGAAGTTTGTCCAAATTATAATTTTATCCATCTATTTTATATAAATTACAAGTACATCCTTATTATCGTTTATATTTTTATAACTAATTAATTCCCACTATTAATTTCAATAAAAAAAAATCTATCAGAAAACAATAATTCTACAGTAAAAAGTTTCAAATCATCTTAAAATATCATTTTGCAAGTTTATTTCTTACTCATTGTCATATTAAGACAACAACAATAATAATAATAATAATTTTAGCAAGGGTATTACCATATAATATATGATACTATACTAAATAAGAATTAGACACACAAAATGATATTTTAGGAAGATTTTAAATTTTTTGAGAACAACTTATTATTCTATGGTAATCTTTTTATAGAGATTAGTAATATGAATTAATAAGTTATGAATATATAAATGATAAAAGATATATTTTAAATATATATAAAATAGAGTGATATTTGAACAGATTTGGAGAAGAAAAATGTAATTAACTGAAAAATAAATGGTTTGCAAGAGTCCTAAAAGAAATTATTTGCAAGGGAAGGGAAGATAAAGGTCTTAAAACTAAAAATTGGTGTAAAACTCTCATTTAAAACCCTTTCCAAGTTAAGCTTCGAGTAATTTTCTTTTGGAAGCTAAACATTTTAAGGAAATTTCAATGAGAGACTACCAAAAACCAGATGAGTTGTGGAATTGGCATGAGATGATTACTAAAGAACAATCGATACATGAACAGATTTCTACTGCACATTATTATTTCAAAACCTCAACGTCCCTTTTCAAGAAGAATCAATCATCACAACACAAGAGGCTGTATGGTTATGGCCATTGAAATCCATCACCACGACACAGTCGGAGCAATCACAATCGGACTTCTCACACGGTGATTTCCTCCGACTTCAGCCCATATAATCGACCCTGCTCTTACCATTCCTGCTGTCTCACCAAGGTAAGTTATGGTTAATGTGTAGCTTTGCTTCTCATACTTCTCTTTGAAAATCAATTTACTTGGAGTAACAGATATGGACGAGCCCATAGGTAAAGCATAGAAAGCTTCATAGATTCCGGTGCTATTTCCAACATTCGTTACGGTTCTCTCAAATTTCTTTGTTATAATACTTGTGTTTCCCTTTTCGTATAGAGCAATAAATGATGGATAATTCAGATCTGGTGACGGGTTTGAGCAATTGAAGCTTGATGATCTTACAATAGTTGCGATTTGGCTTTGAGTGAAATTCATGGAGCATAGGAGATTGATGTAATCTTGTGTTGTTGCATCGTAGATGAGACCCGGATCTAATGCGCTGTTTGGATTTACGAATCCTGCTCCCATGGCTAGAGGTGAAGCGACGTCGTAATTTGAGCCTGTGTCTTTGATCGGACTTTGAGTGTTATCCACCGTGGTGGCGGTGGTCATCATGGCGGATTTAATGGCTGCCGGACTCCACTCAGGGTGGGCACCTTTGAGAAGTGCAGCTATGCCGGAAGAATGAGGACAAGCCATTGATGTGCCCGATTCTAGGGCGAAATCATTGGATAGTCGTACTTTGTTACCAATACTTGCCACCGGAATATTAGGAGGGAAAGCTGCTAAGACTAATGTCCCTGGTGACATTATATCCGGCTTCAAAACTCCGGGACAGCTCGGTGCCGGACCTCTTGAGCTATAATCAGCCACCGCCGGAGCTGGGATGGTTCCCAGGATGGTTTGTTGAAAGGTTATGCTAGCAGAAGGATTATTGCCACTTAAGGCGTAATTGATCACCAACTGTTTGTATTTTGTACTGAGAACAACTCCAGGATTGGGGAAAGCTGAGAATTCTTTGATACTAATGTCGTCTGAGAAAAAGATGACGGAAGGAACAGAGGATTGGGATATATAATATTGATTATTGAAGGAATTGCTGTCTTCACAGATCACAATCCCATAAACACTGGAAAGCAATTCGCTCGAGTTGCAAGCAGAGAGTGTTTTGTTGTAAATCAATGGCAAATCTTGGATAAAAGCTCTGGCAGGAAAAGCAGACCATCCTATTATGGTCTGTCCATTGCCTAAAGACAATATTCCGGCTAATGAACGATCAATTGTACTTGCTGCAGTAGTTAAAGCCCACGGAATTCCATTATGCAATGTTCCAATTCCTGGACCATCATTTCCTGCTGAAGAGGAAACCAGGACACCATTTTCCATTGCTCCAAATGAAGCTATTGCAACAGGATCTTCGTATAATGGTGCAAAATTTAAACCCATTGATATTGATATAATATCTACACCATCTGCGACAGCTTGATCCATACCGGCAATCATATCGGACAAATAAGTTCCTTCATCCCAAGCGACCTTATACATTGCTAATCTAGCACGAGGTGCTACGCCTTTGGCTGTTCCCGAGGCATAGCCGAAAAATGAAGCGCCATAAACATAGTTTCCGGCAACAGTGGACGAAGTGTGTGTACCATGTCCTTCAGTGTCCCTTGTGGAATTCATACTAATAGTGATGTTGGGATTTGCAGCTCTAAGTCCCTTGTTGAAGTATTGAGCTCCAATGAGTTTTAAGTTGCACAATGAAGAGTTAAAGTCTTGTCCAACTTCACATTTTCCTTTCCATTTTGAAGGAATTGCTGTCATTCCATCATCTTTGTAGCTTTGGCTTTCTGGCCAAATTCCAGTATCAATAACCCCTACAATCACATCTTTTCCATATTCTGATACTGGCCATAGTCCGGAAAGCGGATTCAAACCAAGGAAATCAGTGGTATGAGTAGTGTCAAGCTTGACAAGCTTGTCAGGGTAAGCTGAAATGAACCCTTGAGATTTCTTCAGCGTTTTTAATTCATCTTCAGATAGAACTGCACTGAAACCGTGTAGAGCATTATCATAAGCATAAACAAGGCGCTCCCCGTTGCTTCTTGGTGAAGATGAATCGGTAGATTTTACAGCATCAATGGTGGAGGAATACCAAGACTCGTGGCCAACAAAAGCCTTGGGCATAAGGGTTTTATCCATGTGAACAATGTAAGTTTTCCTCTCTGATAAAACTAGTCTAGCTTGAAATAGCACAAGAAATTGCACTAAAACAAGAAGAAAGTGAACTCCTAATTTAGTTACCTCCATTTTTTCTTTGCCTGTTGTGTTTCTTGTGATGCTATTATGGTTTGAAAATGGATTGATATTTATAGCTAGAGTGGTACTTGTATAAGGACATGATGAACCATGCATAACCAGAATGAGGATATTAACATATTTCTGCCTTTGCACAAAGAAAAGTTTTGGCTTATTTTCTCATTGTTATTATCTCCAGATTGGAATGAAGAAAACTATGCTACATCTGGGTTTATTGTTTGGCTTTTTATGAGTTTATGACTTAATTGCTTGAAAATTGCTTGATTTTATGCCTGCAATTTTGTCTATTAACATTGTAATGTCCATCTTCTTCATCCTTAAAAATAAAATAAACAAGAAGAAGAGAAAACACACAAGATGCAACTATGACGAGGTTGTAAGAATGATCTAAGAAGCATCAGTATCAGTTTTAAACAAATTAGGATCAAGAAAGCTTTAATTTTCTGGTATTTCTCTTGCAATTTGTCACTAACATTAATAATGGGAGATCAAGTACCAATTTTGTTAGCAACATTTATTAACTAATCCCCTTTTGTTTTGATTTAAAATTCCTTGTTACGTTAAATTGTTAGCTATGGTACAGATTTGTTGATACATGAGTCGCCTCGTAAATTTAGGACTTAGACATTATAGCATTAAAACCAACTTATTATGGATTTTTTTTTGGGCTAGGTAGCGTAAAATAGTGGAGGCCCAGACTCGATCTTGGCCCATTTGAATAGGTTTTGAATCCACATTTGGCCCATTTGCCAATCCACTATACAAGCTGGCTAGCTTCAGAAATATAACTGCTTTTAACGTGATCTAAATTGGATGGTAAAAAATTATAAAGATTTTTACATATTTTAATGTGTATTAATTTTATAGTTTCTAATTATCATTTTTAATTCATTTATTATTTTTCCTTCCCTCCTTATTTATTGAGTGGTAAAATAGATATCTTACATAAAATTTACATTGTTTTCTTAATCCTTAATTCTATCCAAAAGCATTATATTCAAGGACTTATATTCTTGACTATAGATAGTATTATTTATTTTTAACAATATTTAATTTTTTAAAATAATTAAAATTTAGTTTAAACGATTCATTATCTCATCAGCTCTTTTTAAAGATTTTATTTTAAAAATATTGATTTAGAGGAAAAATTGATCAAATTGTTAAAAAAAATTGAAAATTTTTAGTTTGTACCCGGAGAGTCAAAATTATAATAATTTCGGCCCAACTGGGCCGAAATTAGGAAGTTTTCAATTTTGTTTATGTTATTATATTGAATATGTTATTATGTTAGTTTTTTAAAATTAAACTTCAATTATGAAACTAAATTATTATCAAACTAAACAATATAGTTGTTTAAATAAAAAATTTTCTTGCTAATTAGGGAAATTTTTTTATTTATTTCAAAATTGGTTTTGATTTTTTTTCAGTAAAATTTTCAAAATCATTTTTTTATTTGAATTTATTCAAAAATCCAAGAACAACCTTGAATTTTAGAAAGATGTGAGAGAGAATTATTATAAAAGAGACAATAATAATGAAAAAAAAATTTTTTTTTAAATTTTTACGCATATTTTTTAAATTTTTACATGTGATTTATGGGTAAAAAATGGAGTAGATAAACGCAACTCGAGAATTTATAAGGATAACACAAAAAAATTCACAGAATTTCATTTTTACCTTCCAACTTTCTCTAATCAAAATCCTCTCAACTCTCCCTATAAGTCTACATTTCAAACTCAGATTTCGAAACATCCGATCGTTAAAAATAAAAAAAAAGCTAGTACTTCTATCTATACTTATTTATTTACAATTTTATCGATTTAGATTTTGAAAATATGCATCGTATTGAAAAAAATGACATTTTTTGGAACTTGAAAATTCTGCCGGAAGTGAGGGGTTTTCGCCCGGACCAGTGAAGAAAATTGTGCTTTTCACCTGGTCCGGCAAAGAACTTTCTGCATGTCGCTGGTCCACGCGAGTTGCCACAGTGATTTTTGCCAGGCTGGGCGATTCTACCTGTAATTTTCGCTAGCCTAGGCGAAAGTCTAGGAGTAAATTTTTTTTAAAAAATAATTGTTTATATATTTTATCTTTGTGTTTATAAATATTTAAAATTATCATTATATTTATTTGTTAAAAAAATATTATGTTATTTAAGGAGTTTTACTTGAATTTAATTTCATGTTTATTTCAAATGTTATTTAATTTTGTTTATGTAGAATACATGTAGTTAGTTATTTAAAATGTTTTATCTTAAAATTGTTTGTTTAAAATGATTATGAATTATGTTTATGTGAACAATTTGAATCTTAATGTGCATTAATTATTTTGTTAACATAAGCATAAGTGTTATAATTATTCATGTTATAGTTTGAATCAATTTATATGGTTAATGTTAATTAAATTTATTTATTATGTCAATGTTATGAAAAAATAAGGGGATTGTAGAATAATGATTTCGCTATTTAGTGTTGTGAACCCCTTGAAGGAGATATTAAATATAATTGAGAATCTATTAAATTATGATGATTAATGAATTATTTTAAGGAAATAATAATTTAAACATTGGTATTTAATTAATATTGTAAGTAATAATAATTTAAAATAATTATTTGAATTAAAGTCAATTAATAATACAAATAGAATAATGATAATAATTTAAATAATAGGATCCAACCCCTTATAATTAGTAATTTTAATAAAAAATAATAATCTATAAATTAATAACTATTAATTACATTATTATTAATGAAAAGAAATAAAATAATAGAAATAAAATAATAAATTCCATTAAGAATAAATAATAAAATAATAATAAATGTTAAAGTAATGTGAATTAAATAATAACGGGCTTGAAAACAATAATGAAATAATTTAATAATACAAGAGAAAAATTTAGTAAATTTAAAAAATGCACGTGATGAAATGATATTGATAATGTAATTAAAAAATAATATAATGCACAATAAATTAAATAGGAAAATATATGCTAATTATTGATGAATGTGTTTGAATAAATAATGGATGGTTCGGCCAGACGCACGTAAACGAGATGATGATCTAGGTCCTGTGGCGTACAGTACAGGTCAAGTTCAAGGTCGTACTGTTACTGCTTCATCTCGAGGTTTGAGGGCTCGGCATAGTAATTCTGATATCCCGTCTACTCCTACCCCACTTGTACCTAGGATATATTATGATCCAGGCAAACTGGGGTCTTCTACCCAACCACCCCATATACTGATTAGGTCTCGTCCTCCTCTCCCATCACACCGCCCACACACTCCAATTCCATATGATATATATAGATCTTCTCAGCCACCATCTCAACCCCTACCCACATTATATGATCCCTATGTACATGCTTCTTCTGTTCGTCCTTATAATGTACCCTATAGATGTAAAGTTCAGGAATCTTTGAATGAGTTTAGTGGTCAAGCGAGGAAGTTAGATGCTGAGTTTTTCGAGCAGCTTGTGGATGGAGTCCTTCCCGATTCATCTTACAGCACACATGGTTACACAACCACTGATTATGGTCTTTCCTTTTCTGAGACTTTTCTAGAGAGGGATTCTGGGGATATTAGGTTGGAGGGTGACAGGGGTTTCACTAAGGAGCTTGCCATGGTTGGATCCCTCCACATTGGCGGAGAGGACGATCAGATGGATCATGATGATGATGACGATGATGATCATGATAACGGTGATGATGTTGGAGATGGGGAGGAGCCTGTACCTATGGTTCATTATCTGACATCTGACAGTAGGCCTTGTCCGGGAAAAGGGAAAGGGTTGACCGCCAGTTTCATGTTGTTATGTTGCACCAGGATCTTCCAGCAAAACCGGATTCAAAACCCCTTTTATGATACGACACACTTCCCTGTCTTTCGATATTAGACCTGTACTTATTTGATCCAACAGGGAGGCGAGATCACGCATCTCGGAATCCATGTCCCGCGCCTGCATAGAAAGAATGTCAACCCTAATTTCCAATGTTCTCCAAAATACCGAAACATCTTCCAACTGGAGCGGAAGAAGATGTTCGTACTGTCCAATTAGCTCACATAAACATGGTAGTCCGTATAATTTCCTTAAATAATGTATGCACTTATTTTGCGGATCATTATCTCATCAGCTCTTTTTATCTCAAGCCAGATCTTCTTCAAAGTCAAATGACTGATGTTATTACTTATATTCTTCAATATGAGATTACTCTTCGTATTAAACTTTTATTTAAGTTTAGAAAACTCCAATGAGCTCTTAATCTCCGCAATTTGACTTTCGATAACAGAGTCAATATTAAGGAACAAGGTGTCCAAATCACTATGGGCATGTTGAAAGTCATAGCTTCAGGACCGAATGTTCGCTCTCAGCACTGTTTGTTGTCTCAACCCCAAAAATGCAGTTCCTGGGATGTCCAAACTCAGCAAAATTTAGGCACTAGTGGATCCAACCATGTGTTAAACAAATAATGTTTAAAATCAAGCCTTTTTTTTCACTTCGTCTTCAACATATCCAATTTTCTAATGTATTCCGCTTCATCGATTTCATTTATTAATTTGTGCCAGGAGCCATTAACAAACTGAGATGCGACCTCTTCACTTTAATCATTTCAGTTAATTTCAGTTAATTTCGCCAATACATCTTTATCGATGTACCTTCTGCATAATATATGATATGATTTACTAAACACATCTTCGATCACAGGCATCAGGCCGCTCTCCCTATCAGTAATAATCACAAGTGGTTCACCATCATTAACAACTGACTCGTTCCTGGTTGACATAGCTAATGAAAATATACAAGTGCTTAATTTGTTGAAGTACTCATCTGTATGTCGTAGCCTGTTCACTACGCATGAAAGCAGTTACCACAGTGAAGTTCTTACCGGTCGGAGTCAACCATACGGCTTCCAACAGTGGCATATTGTACTTTAAAAAAAAAAAAAGGACACGTTATGATTAAATCTAATTTTTAATTTCTAACCCTAAAACCCTACCATAAATTATTTTAAATTATAACTTAAAAATCAATATACATTTAAATTAGTATGGAGAGTTAATAATACAATGTCTGGCAGAGAATTTACTTGTTCGTTTTATACGTGGTATCTATTATCAGTACATATGTCCACGTTCTAATCATTGCAATTGATGTAGGGTGTGCAATAACAATATCACTTAGTATGTTGTTGTCCTCACAATTTTTATAGAAGACCGTATAACCCCGTTGAGCATTTAAGCAAAATACTTCCTCCATCGTTTTCACCCCTGCATCCTATTCTTCTTAATTTTGGCAACGACATTGTATATTTTCTGTGCACCACATACATCATAAAAATCATTTTATTAGGGGAAGAAAAAACAAATTTAAATTATTATAATAAACTATTAAAAGTAATTTTGACATACCTCATGTCACAACCAACATTTTGTTCTCGAAAAAATCGTAGGGTATTACGTGTCAGCACATGACTCTTCCTAAATTGCTCAGTTTATTTCAGCTGCTCCTCCGTTAGTCTTGCAGCCTGAGTATGACCGTGACTGTAGACACCTATCTTATGGTGGTGCCTCCCATTATGCACAAACAATTGCCAATTCTCACTTGTGGCCATCTGCTCCCCTTTTAATTTAAATGAATAACCACATTTTTTAGTCTCGTAAGGACCCTGCCTTTTGATGGGAACTTCTTCTTCTTCATCGTCAACTCTAGGCTTTGTTCTTGATTTAATTGCACCTCTACGCTCGCAAATCAGTGTAACATAAGATCGATGGTCAGATGTTCTTGATCTCACATACCGAGTGATGATCAAATATGTGTTCGCTTTCATCGCTGTTTCTTTTGTCAATCAACCAACTCCACTTTCGAATTAAAAATTCGATTTTTTTTGAATAAATGTCCGTGATCAACATATTCTTCTAGTTCTAAAAATTCTTCAAATGTATTTGAATTTACATCACCCTGTTAATATAAAACTAAAAAACGACATTTTCTTACAAATGATCTTCAAAATGATCCATATATTCTTCTAAAAATTAGGTTGAATGTAAAAAATTAATATTTTTTTAGAGAGAAAGTTGTAAAAAGAAAAAGTTTAAAATAAGAAATAAATTATTTTTGTATTATTTTTTATAGACTCTGGAATTATATTTATGGATAAAAAACTCGAAGGACACGTGGGTGGTTCTTCAAATGCGCTGCGCACGCACAGGGACGATCCTTTTCTGAAGCAAGTCCAGAAAATAATTATAATTAAAATATCGAAAACAGAATGGAATGCTGCTGCTGCTGCTGCTGCCTGTGTTTTTTCTCCGACATATAAATGGATGGCTGCTGCTAACTAAGCCACTTAGTTTCCAATTCCAATGGTCCACCATACATCATCATCATCGTACCTTATGGAGCTCACTTAACGTTATTGCATGCATCCTACTATTTTCAATTGGCCAGCTCAATTATCCACTTTTCTTAAATGAGGCCTTAATAACTCACTCATAAAAGCATTTATTCGTAAGTTGGAAATTTTGCATTTCCACCACATTCCTCTCTCTCTAAATGCATAAAGCAAATTATGAGGCTTCCTCATACTGTAAAGTTAACGATTCTATAAAAATTTTAACTTCTTCAATATAAGAGATAATTTTGTATGCATTATGTCCTATATTTTCAGTCTGTATGACCGTTGAATTAACATGATTTACATCATTTATTTAAATATCGGGCAATCTGATGAAAATTTTGAGAACAAAGACTTACGCTTTTTTTATACTAATATATAAAAAAATGATTAATATCCACAACTTAATCGATAGCATATCTAGTTAGTTTGATTTCTAACGAAATAAAAAAGAATCTTTTGAGTCTTTTATTTTTCATTCTATTTCAAGTCGTATTTTTTAAGATAACTCAAATGTATATTTGTTCAAGTCATTTCAAATTTGGATTTTAAATATAAAAATAAATCTTAAATTCATTTCTCGCTAGTTCTGAAATGAAACACACATTTGAGACTTAATTCATATTCAATCCTATCCTAAATCGAAATATTAAATTAAATTATAATAGTAAAGTTTTTTTTCAGGTAAGGATGCACGAAAATTTCAGTTTAAAATTTATGCTTTCTTTTCAAATTTTATTAAAAAAATATAAAAAAAGAAAAGAGAAAATAGAAACCAAAGAATGAAATTGAAATACGTGGAAAGGCATTTGAGAGTATAAATTTGCTTGTGGAGCAAGCAAGTTGGAATACATATGGAGAAAGACTAGTGCTAAAATAAATAAATAAATAAATAAATAAATAAAAATATGCATTTGTTGTTATGGATCGATCGGTCAACTTAAAATAAATAATAACAATGCACTTATGTCATGTTTCTTCTACGCTTCTACCTCTGCCTCTCATGCCTTCTTTTCCTTGTCTTGTCTTTAATTAATGGAATCTCTCCGCAAAAAATACAAAACTTATCTTCATTTCTTACCATACATCCATCCATCCATCCATCCATCCATGGCTGACGCACCTCATTTTTTGGAAAAACAAATTGGCGCTTCTACACCATTCCATCAACACCATGAAACATGATGTCTCCTAATTTCTTTATCTACCACTTCATATAGTCATCCAAAGAGAATTAATTGAAATAAAGAGTCTTAAAAAACAGCACAAGAATTAATATGTAATATTAAATTATTTTTTGAATGATTTAAATTCTAAACTTTTTCTTTTAACATACTAAATAAAATAACAGTTATTTTTTTTTAAACCCCTATTTCCTTTTAAAACGAATTTTGTTTCTGAATAACATGCTTCTTCAAATAACGTTTATCTAAGGTACTAAATTATTGCAAAAGACCACAAGAAAATATACAAATAAAATCTCAAGTAGTATTACAAAGAAATAGCCTAATTAATAAAGAAGCTCTCTACACAATGCCATTCCATAACCCCATTTCTTTTTCAGAACAAAAAATAAAAAATAAAAGAACCTTTTCTTGGCACCCCAACCCAATATGTGGACATTGGTGGATGTGATGTGAGCATAGATATTTATTATTTCTTTCAAGTTAAAAAAGAGAGATTTAAATTTATTTATGTTAAAAGAAAGAAACTTTTATTACGCAAAGCGAACACCAATACTTTCAGTAACTTTGAAGTTTTTGCGCCACCAAAACAACCAAACCATATTCCACATTTAACCCTAAGGGCTATCTAATCTAAAAATTCCCCAAAATCAATCAGTTAATTACGCGTCACAATCCGAATCCCATTTGTCTACGCCTTTTGCTTTTGCCCTTCTTCCATAATTTAAAAAAAACAAAAAAAAAACCTAAATTAAAATACTAATAATACCACCATAATAATAAAGGATATTAATTAACTATCTAATAATCCAAACCGGGCAAAAATATCTCCTACATCGCAGCAACTCCATCATCAGCAATAATAAGAAGAACAGTTACTACTCGTTCGTCTGGAATTGGACCCACATCCACCGTCCCTTGCTCTCTTCTTTGCCACCGTAGGATCCTTGTTCTCCATCATCTTTGCTAAATCTCCACCGAACATCTCTACGAATGTCTTCTGTAGATCTTCCAGACTCTCCTCCTTCACACCCTCAAAACAAAAAATCGCAATCAATATTATTATAATAAACAAAATCTCCGAGTATCTTTCATTCATTCACCAAATAAGAATTAATTAGGGATGAAATTACTATAGTGTCCTTTGAATATTTATACCTCAGCTCCCACATTTTGATCCATCATATTCATCAAATCATGAAGGAAATCACCCATTCCCTGTATCCATATTTCCAATATCGAAAATTAGGAGCAAACTCATAAATAATTTAAATAACAATTATGAAAAGGAATCTTGATCAATGAGTGCCTATTAAACGACGGCGAATTGGTGTTTACAAAATCTGTAGGTAGCAAAAGTCAGACTGGCAATATCAAAAAATACCGCTAAAAATCTGGGAAATTTTTTTAATATATATATATTTTCCTGATGCAAACCTCTTCTTCTTCCAGCAGATCAAGGAATCCGGCGTCGTACATTGACCTCTTCCCTTCATCAGAAAGCACTGCCACCACCAATTAACGGCGAACTAACGGCCCTTAATTCACAATAATACATAAAACTAAAAGAAAAGGAAAACCGAAACGCCGTCAACAAAGCTACTACTACAATTTAACAAGTTTGACCTGAATACGCCTCTTGAATTTTCTGAAACCTCCGTTTAGCCTCTCCGGCCACCGACGGATTCTTCGTCCACCGGTCCGGATGCCATTTCTTCAAATATATGAAGAGGGATTTTACATTGAAACAGAAAATTAAAGTCTTTCCACTAAAAAATCACTGAAGCAAAAAATCGAGAATTTTAAACAGAGGAAAGTACCAGAGCGAGTTTCCGGTAAGCAGAGCGAACATCTGAGAATGACGCGTCCTTGCGAATCCCGAGCACGGAGTAGTAGCAAGATCCGTTGGATCCTCCCTCTCGATCCATACGCGAAATTCGCTATAAAAGTAGATGGATCCTGATAACAGGAACGAACCCCTTGGGTGTGAAGAAAAAGAAGAAACAGAGCGCTTGTATATTTATATATCAAAAGATCACATATACGTACAACGTAGCACCGAAAAATTAAAAAGCGATTACGCCATGAATAGATGCAAAAACCGATTGAAGCTGTTGAGTAGAGAGAGAGAGAGAGAGGGAGAGAAAAGGGTAAAAGTCGTATCGACAATGTGTGTAATGTATGATGTTAATGTTTTTGGAGGTGAAAATATCTGTGAAGAGAGTTTAGTTTCAGAAAAGGAGGAAAGTTCGAGAGATTTCGGACTTTAGACAAGGAAGAAGATATTTTCTTCATGTGTTATAAAAGTAGGGCTGAGAAAGAACGAAATTACTTAGATGCCATTGGATATTGTTTGTGTGGGGTTGGTGGGTTAGTGGGTCGAATAAAATACTTTTTTTTTTTTTTTTTTTAAGAACAAAAACGGATGAGTTGATGACGAAGTTTATTTCAAGAAGGCGGGAAGAGAAGAGAGAATGAGGTTTGGTTGGGTAGGGGTTCTCTTTGGTGTTTACCAATAAATTCCGATCTTTTTTTTTTCCTCTTTGTTTTACTGTTTTTTTCATTTTTTCTTTTATATCAACCACTTTGTTCGTTAGCAAAAGTGCATAACAAAGTTTCAACTACTTTTTGCCTGCAACCATTCCATTCTTTTTAACCATAAAATACTTTCCCAATTAAAACCTATTTAAAAGATGCTTATTATCATCTATAAAAAAAAAAAAGTATAAAAACAAAATATAATTAAGTAAGAAATAAAGAATATTTGATTTCCAACTGAAATCATCAGAAGAGAGTCACTATTGCACAAGAGAAGAGAGACGGATAGAATCTATCATATATGAATACACGGAAAAAAATATCTAGATAAAATCTTAATAGATAATACCATAGAGATAAAAGGAATAGATTTATTCTTTAAAATTTTGGGTAAATGTTGTTTTCTCATTTACTTGGATTGAGTCTTTTATGAAAGGTAGTTTGAAAAAAGTATTTTTTTTTTCTCTTAAACTTATGGAAGGTATATTCTTTTTTAGAAGAGATTTTGTAGCTATAATCAAAGGTAATTTCACTTCATTTTTTATTTTCTTTTTTAATTTCATAAACAAGTAAATTATTTTTAAGATAAATATGGAGCTTATAATGAAAAAATACATCTAAAATGTAATGATATTTCACATATGGATAGTTTTTAAAAGAATTGAGTGTAAGCGATGTAGTTCAAATTTAGGTTAGTTCTATATAACCAGCCTTTTTTACTATTTTACTGCCTCTAACACAAATACATTAGGTAATCCATGTTTTTTTTAATACCAGAGAACCCATTCTATTAATGAAGATTATATATAAGTATTAATCAAATAGAACACAATTATAACCTTATGAATGGCGAGAATAAATCTTATAAAAGAAAATTAACCTCTTGCATCATGCAGGAATTGAACTTCCAACCTTTTATTTAGAGACCTAAGCTAATTCGATTTCAATTCTCAAAAATTATACTTTGAGACTCAAGAAAACAATTATATTTGAGTGCCTTATAAAAGATAGCAAGCTTAGATAGGTTTTAAGGTATAGTTGAACTACTCAGTCATAGTTTAAGTTTTTATGGACAAACTTTTTTTAACATTATGTATTTCTAAAGTATATGGAGTGCACTTAATCGCTTCCCTATGGATAATGAACCAAAATTTTCTTCTTGGGGACCTCTAGCATACTATTTTTAGAGAGAAGTGCAGGGTCTACAATTCTAAAGATTTTCCACAATTATTAAATGTTCGAATAAAGTTGTTGATAGTTTAGCTAGATTTGGATGCTCTCTTAGCGTACTCATGTTTTGGTTGGATGGCTCTATCCCTGAGTGCATTATCTCTGCTGTTTAGTAGACATTCTTGTTTAATATAAAGTGGCTCTCATTTCATTTAAAGAAAAAAGTATATAGTCCTGAAAACATATATTACAATGTCAGTATCCTTTACAACTTTTTCAGTTATATGAAATGAAAGCTTAAAAAATTCACTTAGTACAATCATAAAAAACAAGTTAAGAAAGGAAGGGTATAATTGAGCGAGACAAATGATTGATATAAGCGAGTATTTAGGAAGTGAACTCGACCTATGAGTAAGAGCTTAGTCATACAAGCGAAAGGCAGAGAGGATTAAAGTTTAGGGGAAAAAAAGATTTAGAGGAACCTTTTGAAAGGTAGTATGAGACAACTCAAGCTTAATTCAATAGGAAATGGCACATACCTTTTCCACAAGGGCAAGTCTGAATCATTTTTTGTATCTTTCCACATAGATTTGAAGGGTTTATGTCGTAATCCTCCCATTAGACAAAATAGATTTTAAAAAAATGTTATCTCTGGTTGGAACAGTATCATCCGCTCTTTGCCTACTTCTTCCTATCTCTAGACTTCTCATGCTAACCAGAGAGTCCCTAGTGAGAAGGGGAAAAGGTAGAGATCGATATCAAGGCAATAAGATGCAGGATTGGAATGAGACTAGGGTAAAGAATTCAAAGCTATCCATGGAAGAAAAAAAAGTTATTTGATGTTTGGATTGTTGACACTTGCCATGACAAATGGCAAAGAAAATTGAGAAAACATAGTACAGGTGATCAATATTGCTCGTAAACGTGTAAAACACATAAGAAAAAGTTCATATTTGGTATTTATTATAAGTGCATAAAAATTCATTTTTTGTATTTTACTGTTAACAAAAGGGGCACATCCAATTATTTAACAATTAATCTTCCTTTGTTTTTCCTCCAAATTCTTGAGTATTATAATGCACAAGGAAAAGTTCATTTCTGGTACTTTCTAGTAAAGGGCACATCAAATTATTTAACAATTATGATCGTATTTTTCTTTCCTTTTAAATACATGTACTATTATAAATACGTAAGAAAAAGTTTGTTTTTGGTATTTTTCTGTCGATAAAAGGAACTACAACCAATTATTTAACTGGGATCTTACTTCTTTCCCCTCTAAATTCGTGAGGTATTATAAATGCGCAAGAAAAAAATTCTCTTTTTTTATTGTTTCTAAGGAGAATAGGTACATCCAATTATTTACAAATCATCTTACTTTCTTTTCCCTCCAAAATCAGGAGCTATATTATAATAAGTAAGAAAAGATCATATTTGTACTTTCTTGTCAACAAGCAGGGGCTCATCTAATTATTTAAAAATGACCTTACTTTCTTTTCCTCCAAATTCATAAGCCATTATAGATGTGTACAGTAATTATCATATTTAGTCCCCAATAAATTTCGTTTGTTGGGTAAGGTTCTGAATTAATTTTTTTTAATAATTTAAAGTCCTTAACAAATTTTTAAACGTTATTTATGGTCCTTTTATTAATATCCCGTTAAATTTAACGGACAACAAACGATCAGTCATTTTATTACAAATACATAAGGTAAATAAGAAACTAGACAGAAAAAGAACACAAGGAAAGGAGTTTAAACCAACACCATCTCTTCTCTGCCAAACTCCACCAACACCTCCGTCAACCCCACCGCCACTGCACTACTTCGCCAACATTACCACCATCGAAATAAACCTAAGAGCAAGGAGAGAAGGGTAAGCACCTCCAAATATCATCAAGGGACACTGTCACCTTAGCATTACACTACATCATCCAAACTGAAAAAAAAACAACAATAGAACTCATCTTGTCAATGATCCTTTTCCTCCTTAGTTGACGTGGAAAATTCCCCCCCTCAACTGTCGTCACTCAAATGACAAAGAAAAGGGTGGGGAAAGGTTTAAGAACCACCCATGAGAATAAACCCTTACAAAGAGATAATATTTGTAAAATTCGAATGAAAACACTAAACATTATTCATATCACCGGAAAACATTGTAAAAAGAGGGGTTGAACCAGTTAATATTAAAGATACATGAGAAAGAAATAGTTCCTTTTCTTCCTTAATTTACTTTTACAGCTTGTGAGAGTATATACACACTTACACTAGCTATACATGGTAAATCCTTGAGTCAAAGGGATCACTATTACTTCGCAATACTATGCAAGGAAGGAAATAAATTACAAAGGTACAATTAGATTTGTACAATAAAGATGCACCGATCTTGGAAGGAGTGTAATTCTCAACACTCCCCCTCAAGATGGTGCATATATGTCAGTCATACCTATCTTGTCTAGGCAACTAATAAATGTAGGTCGTGAGACTGCCTTGGTGAGCACATTTGCCAATTGGTTTTGGGACCGAACATACAGTACGTCAATGAACTTTGCTTCCAGCTTTTCTTTGATGAAATGTCTATGAATCTCAATGTGTTTAGTTCTGTCATGTTGGACAAGATTATGACCAATATCACATGCTGCCTTATCATCATAGTATAACTTCATAGGACTTTGCTACTCAATGTTTAACTCCTTCATCAGATTTTTAATCCATAACAACTCACATATTGCATTAGCTATTACTTTGTATTTAGCTTCAGCACTGGATCTAGAAACTATTCCTTGCTTCTTACTTCTCCAAGTGACTAGATTTCCTCCAACAAATATAAAATAACCAGATGTAGATCGTTAATCATTAATTGACCCAGCCCAGTCTGCGTTAGTATAACCTTCAACATCTAAATTATTATGTTTAGTGAATAGAATTCCTTTACCTAGAGATGATTTCAAATGACACAAGATATGAATTAGAGCATTCATATGTTCTTCACTTGGAGAATGCATGAACTGGCTAACAATACTAAGAGCATACGCCAGGTCTTATCTAGTATGTGCCTCCTACTAATCTCTAGTACCGTTCTTTGTTGGCTGGAACTTGATTCGAATGTATTCCGTACTTCATTTTCTTCCATTGGAGTGCTAGCTGGCTTACATACTCCCATGCCAATTTCCCTTAACAAATCTAAAGCATACTTTCCTTGAGATAAGAAAATGCCTTCTTTTGATCTTGACCACTTCAGTTCCTAAGAAATATTTTAACTATCCAAAAGCTTTCATTTCAAACTCACGAGCAAGATGATCTTGTAATGCCTTTCTTTCTTCAGGATCATTTCCAGTTACTATCATTGGCCCCAGGTACTCTGTACTACTTTGTTTACCATTCTAGGTATCACTTTTCATTTATAATATATTTTCCCTTTAGGGTTTATATTTTTCTCTTAGGGTTTATCTTTTATTTATATATTTTATTAATAAAAATATATCAAATTAGAAAGTGGTATAGGGAATGGTACAGAGGATCCTAGCCCATTATCATGTCATTAACATAACAATAAGTGCAGTAATTTTTTCTATTGCGCTTCAGGAAAAGAGTATGGTTTGTATTACTGTATTTGTATCCAAAAAGATTTCATAGACTTTGTAAATCTTGCAAGCCATGCCCTTGGAGATTGCTTTAAGTTGTAGAGAGTCTTTTTTAATCCGCATACCTTTCTGCCATGTCTATTCTGTCTATTACATTTGGGGACAACATCATATACACCTCTTCATAGAAATCTCCATATAAAAAAACATTTTTTTAAAGTTAAACTGATGCAAGGACTAGTCCAAATTCACTACAAAAGATAATGAATTTCGAATAGTATTAATCTTATCTACAGGGGCAAATGTCTCCAAGTAATCAATCCTATAAGTTTGTGTATATCCTTTGGCAACGAATCCTACTTTATAGCGTTTAATGGTTCCTTCGACATTGTATTTGATAGTGAAAACCCATCTCCACCCGACAAGTTTCTTTCCTTTAGGTAGATCAACTATCTCCTATGTTGAATTCTTTCGGAGAGACTTCATTTCTTCATTCATTGCTTCTTTCCATCTAGGATCACTTAAAGCCTCGTGGGATGGATATAGGAGATAATTGATTCACAAATGAAATATTTTCCTTTGACAATTTATGGTAGGACACATAAGCATTCATGGGATATTTAGGTATGGATTTGGGAATAGGCTCATAATTCACTTTAGGTTTTCCTCTTGTCACTCAATCAGTTAATCTCTTTTTCTAAGGGTGATTCATGAATTACCTGAGATGGTCATTTGAGAAGAGGAAACGTTGCTATACCTTCTATCTCATTGGAGAAGATGGTTATGATATTATTTGCTCTTGGATATTATTGTTGTTGATATCTTGACTGTCTCTATCCTCAAAATGTCCTTGGCGGTTTTCTTCTAAAGTATGTTGATTATATTTGTCCACTTCATCCTCCGTAATGTGACCAGTGACCTCCTCCTCCTTGTCTATATTGTTACTGCTTATTGTGTCCAAAGGATAATCTAGAGTCTTCAATTCATTTTTATTATCCTTCCCCTGAAGTGAATACTCAGAGACAGCATAGTACATAACATTTTCATGAAAGACAATATCAAGAGTAGTATATAACTTTTGGGGTAGAGGGTGGTAATATCGGTAACCTTTTTTATGTAAAGCATAACCAACAAATACACACAAGAAGCGGGGTTCCTATTTATTTCTCATATGTTTGTGAAGACATACAAAAGCAACACATCCAAACACCTTGGGGGTAAATTTGATTCAGAAAGAACATTCGTAATTTTTTGGAAAACACTAGTAGGAGTATGAAATTATAATGTACCTGAAGGCAGTCAGTTAATCAAATAAGCTGCAATCGTTATGGCTTCTCCCTAGTAGTTAGTAGGCATATGAGCTTCAAATAAGAGAGCCCGTAAACTTCAAGAAGGTGTCAATTCTATCATTCAACAACGCCATTTTGCTGAGGAGAGTAAGGACAAATAATACCTTATAGATTGAGGTACTGTCTTCGAGCTTGATTAACAAATTCTCCTCTATTATTTGTGCAAAGCAATTATATTTGTGTTTGGTACTGAGTACTAATCATCCTGTGAAACTTTTGAAACATTATAGAACTTCATTTTTTGATTTCATTAAGCAAATCCAAGTCATTCGTGTATGGTCATTAATAAATGAAACAAACCATCTCGAACCACTTAAAGAGGAAATAAGAGTTCCCAAACATCCAAGTGAATTATCATAAATAGGGCTGAACTTTTATTCATACTTGGTGGAAATGAAACATGGTGACTTTTAGCAAGTTCACAAATATCATTCTTTAAATCTAAAGTAGAAACATGAAAAAACAGCTAAGGAAATAATTTCTTTAAATATTCAAATGATGCATGACCCGGTCATTTATACCATAACCAAATTTTTGACATATTAGGTTGATCTGATATGTGAACTGTGTATGCTTCGGCTAACTGCTTGGAACTCTCTGGTTCAAGATCAAGATTTGGAACTCTCTGGTTCAAGATCAAGATAATAGAGCTTTCCTCGTTTAGTACCATAACCAATCGTCTTTCGTGTCTGAATATCCTTAAAAATACATAGGTTAGGCCAAAAAATAGTAATGCATTGTAAGGTATTTGTTATTTTGAGCAATAGATAATAAGCATAGGAACAAGAAGAAGATAATCTAAAGTCAAGGTTTTAGTTAGAGTGATTGATCCTTCTCCTAGCACTGGAGCAGAGTTATCATTTAGTGTAGACACTATATGTTGAGAGGATGGTTTCAAAATGTTAAGATTGTTAGTGTCAAATGTCATATGATCCCTATGATCCAATTCTAGAAAAATTTCTATGACACTACCATAATAAGTGGATAAGGGACGGCCAACCTGATTGGAGGAGTATGGTCGCTGATTTACTGCAAAAATTTGAGATTCATCATAGAATGCTTTGGCAAGAGCACTTCAGATATCACTTACTGTGTTAGTCAGTCTGATATACCGTTTCATGATTTTTGGTGACATGGAAGTCAATAGCCATCCCTTAACCTTGTGATTTTCAGCATACCATTTGGCATGAGAGAGAGAGAGAGAGAGAGAGAGAGAGAGAGAGAGCATTTGTAAAATTGGAATGAAAAACACTACTTTAACATTATTCACATCGCCAAAAGCGGGGCTGAACCCATATACACATGCTGATTCTGTACAAAATGCAGCTTATCAGCAGCCAAATTTTCTGCCAAGTACATGACTCAAACACATCTCACTCCCTGGTTTCAGAGATGTAAAGCTCCATTTCCAGCAGCCCGTTCTCCCAAATCGGGCTTTTTAGAACATCTCACTCTCTAGTTTCAGAGAGGGATAACCCCATTAACTAACACTCCTATTCTTAGAAACAACTTTTTTAACCACAGAAACTAATGATACAAATTGACTTCGGAAACTCAAACTATCTACTGAGGAGAAGCAAGCCTCCTCCTTGTGGCGATCTGCCATGAACTACAAATTCAGAATTTTTTGGCCTTCTTTTGGCAGCTGCTTTTGACCATCCGCCATTTGATGACCGCCCGAATCTTGCACCAACTTGCCTTGGATTTTCCGATGCCTGAGAAACGTATGCCAAAGTTAGAAGAGACAAGATCAAGCTCTGCTTGGTTTCTTGGAGTCACAAAAAAACTATTCCCCTGCCATGCTGGGGTGTCAACCTGAAAATTTTCATTCAGAGCTAGGGAATCAGTCATCCCAAGAGGTGCCATTGAAACAGAACCATCCCAACCAGCAGATGCATCACCAGTAGCAAAACCATTACACAACATGGAACTGAAATCTTCCATTGGATGGGAGGTACCCGCAACTGAGAATTGAAACTGATTCCCGCCTTGTACTCCATATCCGTGTGTTGGCGAGACTGTTATCTGTTCGCTGTTCATGTGAAACTCCATTTCATCTACAAAACGAAAGATTTCAGGGAACTTCAAATGGCAACCTAGACAACAACAATATAGATAACCACAAATGGAATACATCTCAAGGAAAGGACCGCAGGCCACTAACTTCATTGTTCAGATTATATAGTCCATTATTAAAAGAACAGAAAATAATAAAATAGAGTTAAATAAACTAAAGTGACATTCAGTTCAGAAAATAACTTCAGCAATCAAACAGAGTTGCAATTATCCCCTTCTTCCACCACTATCTTGGAGTTTTAATTGCAGAAGTTGTTTTGCAAATGCTAAATGCAATTTAACATATTCATTGACAATATCATGCAAAAGTTTATGAACACTAAGATGAAATTGAGCACTGATGTAGCATCAAAGAAAGGACCAAGAAGAAATTTACCTTGTTCTACTGGGAAGTTAATATTGTGTAGAGATGAACTTGGGCTGCAATCTGAGTTAGCTTGCAAACTTGGCAACAGCAATGAACGATCAATAGCTGACTGGTCAGAAATAGGAACTAGCTCACTCAAATTTTCATAGACGCGCAGTTTCAAATTGTCAACCAATTGCTGCCAATAACATAGGAAACCTGATCAGTTTCACAAAAAATGTGGACAATTGCTAGAAAAATTAAAAACTTGATGATAAGGGTGATATAACCAAATAATGTAAAGGCTTTCAGTGAAAGGATATTGAGTATCAAGAAATAAATTATGTCAACAGATGGAGCACATAAACATTCAAACATTGTGAAAAGAAACATTTGTCCCGAAGACCTTTCAATTTGATACTCTATAACGAGCAATCCAGTTTTCATTTTCCCACGTAAATGAAAAACACTCAATTCTTTATCCCTTTTAAGTAAAAGATAATCCACTCTTGAAAAGACACATCATCCTCCCAAAATATACATAATTTTTTGAGAGAGTGCCTAGAAATTAAATACAAATTACAAAAATTTCAGTGATGGTCATTAGTATCAGTCACATAAGGTCTTAACTAATTCAGAGACCATATCAGGAGCCAAAAAATCCCAATTCATACGTAAGTTAAGAGGTTTTAGTTACAAATAGCATCACAGACTCATAGTAGACAGAGATCTTATTTTCAACATTTTCATAAGTGAGCTACTTCTTTAAATTGCAAACATGAGAATCATAGTAGAACATAAGAATGGGAAAGCAAACCTTCTGATATTGGTTGAATGTATCTTGAGACTGGTAATTCTGACCATAAAAGATGGCTCCCGCCACTTGATAGATGGAATCAAATACAAGTACAATTCCAGCTTCCCCCTTATACATGTAAAGTTCATTCTTGTCTAATTTGGACGCAATAGCATGTTTGATGATAGTATCCCATGACTTGTTTGAGATCTTACCACCAAGGATCTACATGTTTTGTTTTTATTGACATCGTCAGTGAATTGATTTAGAAACAGTTTTAGATAAAGCATAATAAAACTTTAAGTAAGCAAATCGAAACCCATAAAAGATAATAGAAATGTATCTTACATGACGTAGGTAGTTTGGCTTAGTGACATACAGCCGCAAGAATTCTTTCACCGTGGATACTCCATGGTCAGCCAACCGTTTATGGGATGCACCATCTTTTGCTATCTTTTCTAGACGCCATACTTCATCAAACATGCGCGGCGGATGATGCTTCCTGTATGCTAAACCCAGGAAACAAGGAAAAAGAAAAGGAAAATCAATCTCTAGTTTCTTACCAATGTTCTTTAATAATACAGAAACGTATTAGATTTGAAAGAAATGGTATGCTACATCAAAGAAACAGAACTACAGCAGTTCACCCCAAATGCTATGCTTGATAAGGTATGTGCAAACCCAGAAACTATAATAACAAGGTCTTGATAATTCATATGGAATTATTTAAATTAAGATGTGCAATTTGTTTAACAAATTAACTGTTTTCTAAGTGCATAAGTAGCTCTGAATCCAAAAAGAGTATTGTTTACTTCCGCAAAATTTCTAGTCTCTTAGTGCGAAAAATGAAGCATAAATTCAGAGATAGATCACAAATACTGAGTTCTCATGTAAATTATAGTACAACATAATTAGTTTATAAAGATGTTTTAAAGACTACCAACAGCTATAAACACATATTTTGTGAAAATGTTTCAAAAACACTTCCATTTTCCTCAGGTGATTAAAAACATCCCCTAAATACGTCATATGTTTGGAAAAGCATGCCACTTGAAAGGAAAAACAAATGCAATATCAGATTAAATCTATCATAAACATGTTTTGCCATCTTCTTTCATGATGGGGAGTGAAACAATGAAAAACTTACACTCTCCTCGGTGATCTTTCACTTTGAAGGCATTGCTGATAGCCTCCCTCACGCTTCCTTCGCTCGTGATATTCTGCATTTCAGCTCCTAACCTGAACTTCCCACACCTGACCCAGCTTGAATTATCGGTGAAAGTAATATCATCTGCATAGCCTACTCCCTCCCTCAAGGCTACTGACAATATCCCAGTTACCAGTGGCCTTCTTCCCTCTCTTTCACGTACCCTTTTGTAGTTAAACTCCGCTTCACCCCAGTCTTCTCTCTCATCAATATTAAAATCACCGTCAAGCACAACAATATTCACCTTAGATGAAGAAAGGGGTCCAGATGTTATTATATTCCTCGAACTAGAATCACGTAAAATGATTTTGATGGGTGAACCCCTCTCTGATTCCAGTCGGCTGCCAGTGAATATCATCGAAGGTAACTGATCTTCAAAGTCCAGCTGAAAGGTCCTTGATCCAGGGGAACTACTTTGAATAAGTGAAGACCTGCAAAAAGTTATCAAATATTCTCATTCCAATCAAAGACAACTCTTAGAAGGAAGCACTATGTAACAGCATCTAGATACCATAAAGGATCAAATTGAAAGAAAATATTACTAATTCCCGTCGAGTTTACAGATAAAATAGTGAATCAAACAAAGGCCAGTTGCTTTTGTGCTTAAAACTGTCAAATAAAGATGATTCTCGGATAAACTGATGGAGCATAAAATAGCCAAAAAGAGTATTAGGGAAAAATAGAAGAATCAACAACAATACCAACCTCAAACTTGAACTGATTGCACGTTGTACCTCATCACGAACCTATAAACACAGAAAACGAATAAGAACTGGTCCAGTATAGAAATATTGAGTTAATAAAGGAGCAAAGTGAGTAGATTGTGTCACATCAACAAATAGAGAAGTACCACTTTTCTTTTTTCCGGCTAAACTTCATTCTGTCTGTATAATTAGGATAGATAACACATCCACTTTCTTCTTTTTTAGAAGAATATAACACAAATAAAAACTACATTAACTCAGTAGATGCTAAACAGATTTTGACTATCGTTCAAAGTCAAGAATAACCTAGGTTAATAGTAAAAGCAGAGGACCCCTGCAAAAAGTTAATCATCGATGAAATGAACTATAAGCTAAGAAATTTCAGCTACCGTGATCAAGATTTTACGAAATAACTAATTAATGATTAATTAGATTTCATGGACTGCATATCATGAACTAAAAAGTAAAAAAGAGTAGATAGCTTACCCAATTTCGAATCAAAGGCTCCAAGATGGGTCCAAGTTCATGAAGAGAATTTCTGTTCACATTTCTGAGAATGCTGCACAGTATATAAAAAAGAAGAGAAAAAAAAAACCATTAGCGCAGGTATTATAAAAACATTCATCTTAAAACTTGACAAAATCTCAACCCACCTTGAATAGGCAAAGGCAGGGCGGCGTTTGAAATTGCGGCTGGGAAATTCAGAGCCGTCCTCACCCCCCTCGAACAAGTGTCGTTTCAGTACCATCAAAAGAATTAATTAACAATCCCAAAAAAAAAACAAATAAAAGAGCATCAGATTAAGAGCAAGAGATCCCAAAACTGCCAAACTGTCAATCTTTTTTATAGCAGAAAGCTGTCTCTCACTTGACGGAAACTACAAAGAAGCTTCAATTTTTTTCTTCCTAAATCACGCGGATGATACTAAAAGTCAAGCTTAGATTTGATCGTATAAATCAAAACTACGAAAAACCCTCTTCACTTTTCATCAATTTATAAAAAACCCGCAGACAATTTCCTTGTAGTTTTGTGAGGGGGTTTTTGTGTACTTACATACACAAAATGACACACTCATCTTGTGGTGGAGAGATTATTTGTTTTATTCATAAAAATATAAAAGGGTTTTCAAGAACACCATTGAAATCAATTATAAAAGCCCTTAAATCAAAAAAGCAGAAATTTTAACCCAACAAACTGAAAAGCGTCGAGTGAAATTGGAAAATGTACTGCAAAGTACAAACTGAAAGCTACAATTCTATTGATGCCCTTTTCAACTCTTTACCACAGGAAACAATGTGGAAGAAATTGAAGAGACAAAAGAGTAAAAACAACGCGTTTGCTGAGTAGACTGATTAAGAGAGGGCGAGGTGATTTTCTAAGAAACTTGGCGGAAGAAGCCTCAAACTCCTAAAAAAAAAAAAAAAAAAGAAATTAGTAAAATTATAAATGGCGGGAGAGATGGAAACGGACACGTTTTGGTTGAATCAAAACGACATCGTGAAAACGACGTCTAACAAAGGAATTGCTGGAGTTTTGAGTTTCAGTTTGTTTTAAGCTCCAACCGTTGAACTCGCCATAAGAAGTCCTCTTTATATTATAAAATATTCAAACAGGACACTAAATCAAAATTTATTAACTTTGTTTTCGTTTTCACATATATATATATATATATTTTATATATTATGGAAGGAGTGCTTTTACACTCGTTTTTACGTACATAAGAATTAACTTTGTTTTTATTTTTCTAAATCTAATTAGAGTATTGTTGTAAGAGTTCAACTCATGCATATTTAAATTATAATAAAAATTTATTATAAGAGTTCAACTAATGCCTAATTGAAAATATTGTTTGTATTGTTATTAATTAATTTGATTATTGTTATAACATCAAGAGGAATATTAATAATGCATTCAAGACTAGCGTAAAATTATATGTAACATATGTTATTGAAGTGAGGCATAATTTCGCTCTGAACAACTGTAATATTTTATTTTATAATACCTTCCTCTTTATTCATAATTTTACATAAATTTTAAATTGGTAAAAGTATAACACTTTTTAAATTGAAAACTATTTATCTATGCACATTTATGTAGCCGTTTTCAATATTTAACATTCACTATAATATTGCATGAATAAAATAGGAAGGGATTTAAAAAAAAAAAAAAAAAAAGGCCACCCTTAACAAAATATTAGAGGGATAGTTGAAAGAACAACCTTTGTCATAAAAAAGTAAGCTGTGAGGATTTATTTCATATTATGACAAAAAAAAAAAAAAAGATGTATTTCATATTAAGAGATCTAGTAATAAACTTGTACAATAATGATTTTTTTGTAATAATATGAAATTATAAAGAAAGAACTTAGATGATAATTATAACAACTAATATATTGGGAATAAAAGTAAATTTATATTTTTTTGCACTATCTTATTTGTGTATAAACTTCTCTCGTGAATGTAAAAATGTTAAATTATTATTGTGAAGAAAGATATATTGTTATGCTTGAATGTGCAAAAATTTGATTATATATATATAGAAGAAAAATAAATATTACCCTCTCAAAGATAATATTATAATATTAAGTAGGATCATAATTCTTTCGTATTAAAATAAATAGTAATGTTTTTGTTCATTTTTAATTAGAATTGTCCTAAATTTTAATGTAATTTTATAATGATGTAAAAATATACCTATTGATGTAACTTGTATCGTTTTATTTAATATTACTGATATATAATTTTATTTTTTCTAAAAAAAAGTAAGATTATAATTCTTTATTTATACTTAATTGACTTTGTAATCGTTGGACAAAATTTTACTGGAAAAGTTAGCATTATTTAGTAAAAATCTATATATATATATATAATAATAAATCAATTGAATACAAATTAATGAAAAACCATATTATAATAAGATAATAAAAAAGATAAAGAATATGAAGAATTATTAACTCTTGCTATGCACGATAAGATGATAAAAAAGATCAGTTTGTAATATTTTAGTTTGTAATATTTTAGGTAGACTGGGACCAGAAAAATTATCTTTGCATAAAAAGAAAATAGAATTACAAAGATAGCATCAATTTGTATGTTTTAAATCTTAAAGAATGGATAATTTTATTGACTCAGTTCTGTGATTTGAAAGTGACAATCCCAAGGTTCAGTGTCAAACGGGCCAAACCGGACCGGACCGGACCGGCCCGCGTCCAGCCCGCACCTAAACGGTCCGGTCCGGTCCGGGCCTATTTTTGACGGGCCTAAATTACCTAAACCCATATCCGCCCGTAGCCAGCCCGCGAGTAAACGGGCCAGCCCGCGGGCTTTGCTCTTTTTTTTTCTTTTTTTTTTCTGCTAATTTTCTGATTTTTTTAAAATCTTACCTATTAACTATAATAATAATATACATTAATCCTAAATCTAATCAATCAAAATAGAGAAAAACCAACATTAAAAAATTAATAAGTAACAATAATCATCCAACAAAACAAATTAATAATTATTTAACAAAAAGTCAATACGAAAAATTATACACCAACTTCTTCTTCTTCATCATTTCATCTTGAGGACTCATCTTCAACTTGATTACATCCTCTCCTCATCATCTTTACCTATAAAATGCAAAACATAGATTATATAGTAAATAAAAAAATTAATAAATAATATTCATAAATTAAATGAAGAAAAAGTTGTACTTACTCTCTAAATATCATTTCATTGATATCAAAGCAAACTTTTACATGACGTGAAATGCTAGATGTTCCATATTTTCCTCCCGCAATATACACCGTCCCCACAACGAACACATTCAACCCTAGGTTCTCCATCTTCACCAACAATATCAAGCCTTCCGGTATGAATCCATACATTTGACTTATAGGATTTTTTTCGCTTTCTTTAAAAAATTGTGCAAAGATTTGATTGATCACATTTATCACTAATATCATCAACAACATTTTTATCCATCTTCTGCAATGGATAAAATGTTTATAATTCATGATTTGAAGCACTTACTAACTAATCTGATGAATAATGATAAAGATTATAAACAGGAAGCACTTAAAGATTATAATGATAAAGATTCCAAAAACTGATAGTGCTTACAGAGTTGAACATTATAGGCCTAATTAATTGTTCGAAAGAATTGATTCATCATCACCAACATTTTTATCCATTTTCTCGCAGATTTCAATGCACAAACACATTCACATAGCGAACACTACACAAACACAATCACATAAACATTACAAAGATTGAGGCATTGTGAGGCAAGAAATAATGGAGAAAGCAGAGGACATGGTTTATGCAAGTTTAAGATTCTGTGTATTCTTAAAAGAGCGTGATGTATGAAAAGAGGTGGATAAGAAGGTTATCAGGTTTCTTAAGATGGTAAATGAGGCACAAGTAGATAAATTCTGAGGAAGAAGATTTCAATTGAAAACCTTCATGAAACGACCCTGCTTTTGATGAGTGATATTTGCCATAGAAGTTAGAACCTAGCAATAATCCAAAGACACACCCCTGTAGAACACAAACAACACAACACACAAATCGGCTACAAGCCAACAATTTACAAGGAACCGGCAAGGTTCTTAACTAAAACAACCAAGAAACAATAAAATTGCCTACACAAGCAAGGGACACAGCCCCAAGTGCAACAAAGAAAAGCAATGTACCTTGTAATGTAACCGTAAAGAAGCTTCGGTATAGGTACTCGTAGCACCGCAAGTTTGAAAATCCAAAATTCCGCCCAAACTAACTTGTACAAATGGAAGGAAAGGACTTGTACGTCCCAGCAGACACTTGCTACACAATGCACAAACACATTCACATAGCGAACACTACACAAACACAATCACATAAACATTACAAAGATTGAGATTATGGTGTCAATGGAAAATGGTGTCCTGTAGCATTTGTTTTTTTTCAACAGTAAACTTTTAAATTTCTTCTCAGGAATCAATCAATGGAAAACAATATTTATATTTAATCATAATAGCATCACAAGAAAACACAACGTTTATCAGACTAGTTTTCCATTTTCCCATTCTAAAGTAAAAGGATGATAAAGATTATATCCAGGAAGAGGAACAAGGCCAGCTTCAATAACATCATCTTCCAATTCCCTATATTGCTTAATAACATCAAGCACAATTTTAACAACCCCATATCATTAGGCTTTTCCTTTTGTTCATAAATAAAGTGTTGCACATGATGCTAGGTTGAAAAAGTGTAATTAAGCTGTATTTTCTTAAGTAAGAATTAAATTTGATGAGCCATTTAAATTGAATTCAGATTAAACCCGGTGAGGATACTCAATAATTTTTAAAATAATAAAAGAACAAAATCTATATTGTTATAATTTATTCAATCAACTTGGCCTCTATTATTAAAGCTTGACCAAGAATCAAGTTATTTTTTCTGGCCAATGCCATCACGGATGGACCTTTAAAGGGGAAGTTTAAAAACAGAAGAATCAATTCCTATAACAAATTACTTATAGAATTTGTTCTGCAGCCTTGTATGGGGATGAAATGGTGTCATTGTGTCAATGTCTTGAAAGTACAATTACACAATTTTTTTTTTTTTAATAAGTGGTTGCATTGAACATTTAAAATAAATTATATAAATGAATAAGAGACAAATCTCAATATTCCATCTCCCACTTCATTAAATCAACCCCAAATTAGGAAAAAATTTATGGGTTTTGGAGAAAAATTTACAAGGTTTTCATATTAGGCATAGTTTTTGAAGATTATTAGATGAAACAGAGGAAGAGACAGAACAAGATATAAGGTTTTGGGGTTTTTTTTTTTACAATGACAATTTGAGGATTAAATCAACAACCATTTGCAACGAATCAGAATACCCTTTTTTTCCCCTGAGGAATCTAAAAAAGACCCACTTTCTCAAAATCAAAGGAAAAAATGCAGGAAATTCACCATTAAAACAAAAGGGTTCAATTAGAGAAAATTAAAACTATATTCTTCAGGATTCAGCTAAAGAAAGATCTGAACCCATCAAAATCCTCAAAAATTGAAAGAAACAAAAGGGATTAAATATCTACTACTAAAAATCTAAGAAATTATACAAAGAAATTAATGGATTTGAGGAGTTCACTTTCTTCTTGTTTTACTGCAATTTCTTGTGCTATTTCAAGCTAGACTAGTTTTATCAGAGAGGAAAACTTACATTGTTCCCAAAATAAATTGCGGAGGCGGCGGCGAGAGGCAGCGGCGAGAGGTGGCGGGAGGCAGCAGCGAGAGGTGGCGAGAGCTGCGGGAGGCAGAGAGACAGAGAGAGCCGAGAGCTGCGGCCGGGAGGCAGAGAGACAGAGAGAGCCGAGAGAGAGATGCGGCCGTCGGCCGGGAGGCAGAGAGACGCAGAGAGCCGAGAGGAGAGGAGAGCTGCGGGAGTGAGAGAGGGGAGGAAGACAGATGCTGTAGGTAGGGTTTTCCTTTTCATTCAATTGTTAATTATTTTCATTTAGGTCCCTAACAAAATAAAGAATTTTAATTAGGTCCTAAAATAATTAATGTAATAATATCTTCAACAAACGGGCCAGCCCGCGGACCGGACCGGACCGGCCCGTGAAAGCCCGCATAAAAAACGGTCTGGTCCGGTCCGGGCTCGTTTTTGGCGGGCCTAAATTTTGAAAACCAAAACCGCCCATAACACGGACGGTCCGGGCCGGCCCGCGGGCCTAAGCCCGTTTTGACAGTTCCACTAATATCACTCACATCCCTTAGTATATTTTTTATTAATTTTTTTTAATAGTGATTATGTACTTCAAGTTATTTTTTAAATTTTAAAGTAATTTTTTATTTTTCTAATTAAATTTATTTTTTATTTTATAAAATTTATATTAATAAAATTACTATATAAAGATCTATAGTATAGAGTGTCACGAATATTTACTCTTCAATTTTTTTCCCAAAATCTCTTCAATCTATTTTATATACACTAAGGTATAAAAGAAACATTAATAAACTTCTTTCACAGTCTACATATAATACTTCTTTATTATTTCTTTTAATTTTAAGAGCCTATATTAATACAAATAAAATATATAAAAATAGTTTCAAAACTATTCCTTTAATCTTAACTATTTATTTGGCCTTTCAGGGACTATTTATTTGGCAAAATGCATATATATATATATATATATATATATGATAATTTAACCTTAATAAAATTTGAAATTCCGCAAAAAAATTTTTTGAAATATTAAATTAGAAAATTATATGTTAATGTGTATGTGCAGGTACATATTGCAAAAAATATATTTATTATTAGGTTTTGTCTAACGTGTGCCACTTGGCACAACATTGAATGGTACACGTTAATATGAATAACCTACACTATATTTGGTAAAAAAATATAACAAACATATCATTAAATAAATTATAAAAAGTTTCCACTCATTATAATTATATATATTTATTTACCTCCCCGAGCCCCTACCCCTCCAAAAAAAAAAATTGAAGGAAAGAATCTAGGATATTTAAATGTTTCGTTTTTATAATATTTTTTTTCTTAGGGTTTATATTTTATTTGATAAATTTTATTAATATAATATACTAAATAAAATCCATCAAATAAAAAATAAACCCGAATGAAGAAGGATAAACCCTAAAAAGGAAAATATATTATAAAAAGAAATATTATAAACTATCCCATGTGCTTTTTTTTTTTTTTTTTTGGAAATGGGATAAGAGAGAATATTAAAAATTATGATTGATACAATTAAAGATAAATAAGTATATACAATTGTTATTAGTGCAAATTTTTCAAAAGTAATTTAATGAGATTTTGTTATATTTTTATTGGTATTAAAATGTGTCAAAAGCTATAAATTACTCAAGGCCTTATTATTAAACGAAATTAAGAGTTGAATATTGTACATGTTATGATATGATTGGTTGGTCCATACGTTCGGTTTCCCTCCTTGCTCTCAATTTCTCAAAACTATTAAAAAAAAAAAAGGAAATGCATAAGTAAAACCAGAACAAAAAGAAAGATTGAAAGTTGAGAGGGAAAATGAAAGCTCAATTTCTCTCTTCAATGGCATTATTTAATCATCAAACTCTACTTAAAAAAGCATGTTAAAATAAAATAAAAAGGCATCAAAAGTCCAAATGCACACAACATCTTTTTGTTTGGAAACAAGAATTTTCCAAGAATATCTCCAAATTCTATAGTAGATTCTAATGAGTAACATATTCTTCCAAGAAATTACCTCAAGAAAATCTCCCAAGATTCTGGAATTTCTATACTAGTATTCCACTTCTTTAACTTGCTTTCCTAGCCCTGCAATTTTGTTGCTACTATTTTATTTTAGTGATTTTTTCTAAAGCGTTCAAAGATAGCCACACTTTTAAGATGAATTAACTTTTAAATATATATATAATTTTTTTAATTTTTCAACAATTTCCATTAAGTTTTAAATTCTATTAGCTTTATATTCTCATTGTTTAAAATTTGAAGTTGTTATCAATTGTTTATTATATCTATATTTAACTTAAAATAAGATAAAAAATTATTTTTTAAAAAGTTATTTTAAGGATGTTTTTTTAAACTACTTTTACTTATTTATGTTATTAAAATTAAAAATATTATAATAATTTTTTAAAGCAATCCTTTTAAGAGTAACTATTTCAAAAAAAAAAATCAGAAGTAATAAAAAATAAACCTTACCATATATTATTTTATAAAATTTATTAAAATTAAACAGTCATATATTATATATTTATTTTGTATTAATGTGTGTGGTGGGACATATGATAAACATACCTTTTATTTTATTTCTCGTAAACTCTTCGACCAAATATAGAAAACTCCAAACTTTTGGAATATCTGTTTTACAAGAGAACAATTGGCCGATATTATATGAATATGATTGAATATTTGTTTTTGACTAATAATGACAATGTCTTTTTAAAAAGTGTAGAATAGAATAGAATAGAATAGGTGTCCTTCCTTGTTTTCATTTGTCTGATTTGATGTAGAACATACATAATGATGGTATGATAATTGATATTGTCGGGGCTGGGATGGCCGCAAGATGCAGATTAAAGTTTAACTATTCATATCATTCCTATGTAAAATGCACATTACCATTCTTTCAAGTTATTTTATATTACCTGAAAGTGAATTTAATTAAGAGTAATTGATGAATTTAGTCTTATAATTTCCTCATATATATTTTATTCTGTCTTAATTTCCTCTTATATATATATTATTTTACTTATTTTAGTCAAATAACTATTTATTCTGCGTGCATTTGATCTTATATCTTTTATTTTCTCATTTTTGTTCAGTAACTGTTTATCTTTGATTTTTTTATCTAAAATATTTTTAGATAAATTTCAAATTGATCCCTTAAAATATAAAAATATTTCAATTGAGGACCTCGAGTTGTAAAATTGTTTACAAAAATCCTTCAAATTGTAAAAAACGTATTAGTCAAATCCCTTACTTCACTTTTGTAAAGTAATTCGGAACCTTTTTTTTTTTTTTTTTTGAAGGCTTTTTCACAATACCTTAAGATTTAAGATAGTCAATTGACGCAAGTAAATTTATCAAAAAGTACTTCACTTTTATTTTGCATTGGACAACGTGTCGATAATCGATTACGGGTTAACAGAGAGTTTAGTATTGATAACAAAAAAATTTATCTATCAATAATTATAATTCGAAATCGGTAGACAGTTTAATAGCATGTATCCAATTCAATAATAATTAATCGGTTGGATATCCATACCGCTACTATTTATAATTTAAAAGATTGAAGATAATAATTTGTAATATTTTTATTTAAGTTTATATTTTGGCCTTAAGTGATCCAAATAAGATCGATTATTTGGAGAGTAAGTATTTAAATCCGCACAGAAGTGATGTAAAAGAATTGATTGATACGTTTCTTACATTTTTTGAAGATTTTTTTTTAGAGAATTTTAATATTTGAGGTCTTGAATTGACACTTTTTTATATTTTGAGGGACCAATTTGAAATTTATCCAAAAAATGTTTTTGACAAAAAATATAAAAAATAAATAATTATTAGACAAAAATGAGTAAATAAAAGGTATAGGACCAAATGCGTGCAGAATAATTAGTTATTAGATAAAAATGAGTAAAATAAAAGATATAGGACGAAATTAAGACATAATAAATAGTTATAAGATTAAATTTGTTGATTACTCTTTAATTAAATTGTACAATATTTTTTTTTTCAATATATATATATATATATTAGCAAACAAATAGAGAGAAAATAACCTTTTATCTTGCTACGAAATTTAATATTAAATATTTTACAAATGTAGAATTTAGGGGGTTAAAAATATTTAGTTAAAACAAATATGGAATCGGGCCTTGTTGAATTAATTTGTTTATTTAATATAACAAAAATGTTTAGATTTGAAAAAAATTACAACAAAATTACGATTCATATCACTAATAAATAAAGGCCCTACCCACTATACAAATACTGCCACATAATAGAGTTAATTCCATTTTAGTACCTTTTTATTTGATTATTTGGCAATTTAATATTTTTTTTGTTAATTTCATTTTAGTAAATGTTTGTATAGTCATTTGACTTAATTGAAAATTAAGCAACTAAAACAGAATTCTAGACCACTTTCAAATGTGATTTTTTTACTATTTGTAAATATTTAAATATAAGTTCTCATTTTGCTCCTAGTGGATTGGAAGAAAATAGATAAATTTTCACACCATAAAAAATCACACCTGACAGTAGCCCACAATATTTTCAGCAAATTTGATTTGGTCACTTAATTTTCAATTAACAAACAAGTAATGTTAAATTGTCAAAAATGATATAAGTTTTTATGTTTAAATATCTACAAATGGTAAAAAAAGCATACCTGACAGTAGGCCATAATATTTTCGACAAAATTGATTTCGCTAGAATTTTGATTTGGTCACTTAATTACCCATCAACAAACAAGTAATACTAAATTGTCAAATGAAAAAAAAAATAGTACTAAAATTGAATTAACCCAATATTGTGCCCTACTATCAGGTATGGTTTTTTAATTGTTTGTAAAGATTTAAACATAAACGAAAATTCATTCATTTTCTTCCGATTAACCAAGAGTAAAATGAGAATTCATATTTAAATTTCTACAAACAGTAAAAAAATCGCACATGACGATGATCCGAAATTCTGATTTAATCACTTAATATGTTAATCGACAAACAAATGGTAGTAAATTGTCAAATGCCCAAACAAAAAGATATTAAAATAGAAATCAACAAACAAACAGTACTAAATTGTCAAATGACCAAACAAAAGGGTACTAAAATATAATTAACCCCACTAAATATTGTAATGATGAGTCGATAAAATACGTGTGGAGATTTAAAAGATATGTGCGAAAATTTTCCAAAAAAAAAAAAATTCATCCGGTTCTTTCTCTCTTTAAAACTGTTTTCTCTCACCTCTCTCAAAAGATCTTTTGAATATTCTTCAAATTCTTGAAGAAATATGGATGATTTTGAAGAAATTTTGAAGAAAGCATTAATTTTGGAGTAAAAATGTTCGTAAATTTTTTTTTTGAAAATTTTTTTAGTTTTTTTAAAATTAAACTTCAATTATTAAACTAAATTATTGTTTAAATTAATTATTAGTTAACTTCTAGAAAAAGTATTAGTTAATTTTTTAGTTATTCCAAATTAATTCAAACACAAAACGATATAACGAACACATAAAACACTAATAACAATTATCGACATGTTAAAGTTAATTAATTCATAATTATTAAAACTCATTAACAAATAACATTATTATATCAAACTAATCATAATATGAATTACATTTTTAAACTTAAACAATTAATTATCAACAAAATAAATTAAACGCCAAAATAAATACATGTATTAATATAAACTACTCATATTATAATATGAAACGAACTAAAATACTAACTTAATTGTATAAAATACATTAAAACAATGAATATAATGACATAAATAACATTAATAATTATTTAAAAAGGGATAATTGGACATGTGGGGTGGAGGAGCCATAACTTGGGAAAACTTTCGGCCATGAGGGAGTTTTGTCCAATTTGTTGCATTTTTTTTTATTTTTAAATCGACTAAATTGTAAATAAATAAGTATATTATTTGTACAAAATTGTTTAAAAATTAATTATATTTGATTTTTTTGCACGTATTTCTAAATTTACTATTATATATTGTTATAAATTATTTATATATGACTTTTTAAAGCGTATCTTTTAGGGTTTTGAGTTAGATTTTATAATTTACGATATAGGGTATAGGATTTAGGGTTAGATTTAGAGTTCATTAATTTCTAATAATATCTAACATTATCGAATTTCTTTAAGAAATTTAATAATACCTAATTTTTTTAACAAATAATTCACTGTCAAATTAGGGTTACGGTTTAGATGTTATTGTTTTAGTAGCAAAGCTAAACCATAACCCTAAAAGCTAACCCTAACCCTAAATTCATTAAGTTTAGATGTTACTGTTTTAGTAGTAAACATAATCGTAATTTAATTCTTAAATAATAATTTAGTTTAATAATTGAAGTTTAACTTTTACAAAAATGCTTTAGAGTTTAGGAATAAGGTTTGGGGTTAAGGTTCAATTATTCGTTAGAACCTAACCTGCGAATAAATTGGTTGAACCTCGAACTGTGCACTTTAAAAATTTTTTTTTTTAACTTGAAATATAATCTATTAATCATGAAATTACTTTAACATCTAAACAATAAAAAAAAAATTATACATAAATAATATTAAAACAATAATTTAGTTTAGATATATTGCATTAAAATTAATATTTAAATTAAAAATAAAAAAAGGTCAATGGGTCGAGCTATCGAACAGCACTAACCCACACAAACGGTCTAATCCGCACTTTTGCAGACCGACATTTCTAATTCATACAATGGGCCAGCCTACAAGCCTGAACTCGTTTGACCTAATTGCCTCAATACTAGTGAACGCATTAAGTGGCGTAGGAACATTTGCGTTAGAAAACCAAACAGGCAAAAAACCCGCGTAACGATTAACGACCCCAACCAAATGGCTACCGATTTCCCGGATTCAGCCGCGATGGCCGCCACGAACAACCTCTTCGCGGCGGTGGACATGGGCACAAATTCTTTCAAGCTTCTAATCGTCCTCTTTGATTCATCCACTGGCCATTTCTTCACTCTCGATCAGCGCAAAGAGTCCGTCCTCCTCGGCCTAGACACTGCCCAAGTTATCTCCCCCTCCTCCGTGGACCGTGCCGTCGCCGTTCTCGGAAAATTCCAACAAGTTATGCATTTCTACCACATTTCCAGCTCACATGTTCGCGTCGTCGCCACCTCCGCTGTAAGAGAAGCCTCCAACCAGTCTGATTTCACAGAAACATTGCGTCAAACCCTTGATCTCCACATTGATGTACTCTCCGGCCTTGACGAAGCTCGCCTTATCTACCAGGGAGTTCTTCAATTTTGTTCGCTTGTTAATTTTACAGTTCTTACAGTTGATATTGGCGGTGGCTCAACTGAATTTGTTATTGGAAACAATGGCAACGTTTTACACGCAATTTCATTAAAGCTGGGTCATGTAACTTTAACCCAAACATTTATAGAAACAGAAAAAATGCGGGAACATATTCGAAGTGCACTTGCAAGTTCAGGTTTAGTTGATAAAATTAAGGAGTATAAGATTGATAAAGTGGTAGGTTCATCAGGTACAATTAAAGCAATTGAGAAGGCAGTGTGTGAATACACAATTAATACCAGGGAAATTGAAGGGGTAGTCGAGGTAAACAATAGGGATTGGAAGTTTAATGAAAAAGAATTGACGGAGCTGGTGGAGAGACTAGAAGTAGAAGGGCAGGAAAAGAGGGAGGCTTTTTTCAAAAAGAGGGCTAAGTTCATAGTAGCTGGAGCAATTTTATTGGAGGAAATATTTAAGGGGCTTGGAATTGAGGAAATGGAGGTTTCAGGGTATGCGTTGGGGGAAGGTGTGATCAAGGAGTTGATATGGCAAGTTCCTGAGAGATCACATGTTTTGAACACCAACGAACGGTGGATGTCGGTTGTCAGGTTGGCTATGAGGTTTAATAATAAAAAGAGGATGCGGTTTGCGTCAACTTGTGTATGGATAGCAAAGGTGCAAAAGAATACATACTTTTTAATATTTTTGTACTTATCAGATGTTTTGGAATATGATTTGCTTGATTGGTTTTGCATGCAGGAGATTTTTGAAGGGATAAGAAGGTGGAATGAACTTAATAATGAGATTGTAATGTATTTTGAGGAGCAGGACTTTGAATATCTTGAAGCTGCTTGTTTACTTCACAACATTGGACTTTATGCTGGCAAGAAAGGGTACCATAAGAAATCTTATTGCATGGTTATGGTATGTAGTTAAAGATTTTCTGTTATACTTTATGTCCTAGCAGATAGACCTGAGTCATATTAAAGAGGAACTGTCCATATTCATCACAAATTAGTTGATAGAACATTTTTATGATGGTAGAAGCATAACGATTAATCTGTTTTGATTGGGATGACTGGCATGATGTGATACTGCTCATGATAGAATGCAAATGCAGTTATGTGCAATTTCGAATAATTAAAATGGAAGTTGATTCACTAATTTCACTATACCTTTTAAAAAGAGAAAAACAGGAAAAACAAGGAAGTAATAGCTACAACAAGGCTCTATTGGTATTCATTTAGAAAAACTTGAGCTCTCATGACAATGCTTTGAATGAACTAGACTAATTGGGAAGCACTAAAGCCCATACTAGAATTATGAACTTGTCCATTTCACTTCTCGAATTGCCTATTATGGAAGTGAGATCCGTTTGGCCTGAGAAGCATGAATTTGCTGACAGGATTTTGATCTTCTTCAAGATTATAGTAGTGAAGAGGTTAAGGTTAGTCTCTCCCTCTCCCTCTACCTCTCCTGCAAAATTTTCCTACTCATCCACTCAGTTTTCAGCTAATAGGATTACTTGTGAAGCATCATAGAAAAAAGTTTCCAAAAGGTGATCACAAATCTCTAGGGGGTTTTACAGAGCAGGTAGTCTTTGTTTTTAGCCCACACTACTCATTCCCATTGCATATAGGTATATTTTAATCACTAACATTTGTGGCTTTTACTCTTTATATCCCAGGTAAAGCTTAAGTTCAGAATGCTTTGTTCAATCCTTCGTTTATCTGTTGTCACATTGCAATATCAGCCTGAAAACATACAAAATTTTAAATTTTCAACATCTGATATGGATTTCAAATTGGTAAGATCTTCTTTCCCCTGGCTTTGAATTGTAATATCCATCTATAACCATCCTTGATAAGCGTTAGACAGCTGAATTGACTAGAGATGGCAATCAATTACATTTGTTTTGTTTTTTTGCTCAACCATTCACTCCATGCAGCTAAATGAAGAATCTTCTATTTTATCATTTTTCCTAGAGAGATTATGCTAGACTTTCATGGGTTTATAAATATTTTATTTTGTTGTTAATCTTTGAAGGACAGAATTTCTTGTTCATCAGATACTGTGCCTATTTCTTTCTTTTTGGGGTGTGGGGGGTGGGTGTGTGGTGGTGGTGCGTACTCTATCCACTGTTTGAATTCACAGGTACTTTGCACATTATCCAGTCTTTTAGCAATGGTATACTTTGATTTATCTTTTCAATGTTTGCCCTTGTTGGTTGCTTTACTGATAAATACCACAAGAATGCTGTTTGGGATAATTGAGATGATAGTGAATCTATTGTTCAATGTTGAGGATCTCAGGACTTTCCATGAAGAGAGTGATCATGACTCACAGGCTGTATAATAAGTTGTTGAATTCACTCTCTTACTACTGTGCCTGATCCTGGTATTGTAACAGCGGTTTTGACCATATATATGGAGGACTGGTTACACCATTTAAGCATGATTTGTCTCTATTTCTTTTTCCTTTGGCATACTCTTGAATATGGTGTATTGTAGTGCACAGTTAATGCTTGTCTTTTTGGCGAAACAAAATGAATTGGTTTTAATGTGGCTTCACTTCTGATAACTCATGTCTCCTTCCTCTCTTCTACCATCATTGCTTTGTTTGCACTGTATCTACTTTTAAAGGGATCATGGCTGTGTTTGAAAGATGCTTCCATTTGTTGTGAGTAATATATTGGGATAGCCTGTATTTGCTCCCAGGCCTCCTCCCCACTCCCAAAATTCCTTTTTCTGATTTTTAGTAGCTGTGCTCTTAGCGGAATTATATACAGCATACCTTTGCGTTTGATATCTGTCACAGGTACTTGATGAGGCTAGAAATCACCCTCAGTCACTAGGTAGTTTGCAGCCATTAGTTGGGGGCCATGGGGCAGAGCTGGAGAAAGAGTTAGAACATTTCGGAATGGTAATGCTAATTCCGTTTTGGAAATGATAGTACGAGTTTGCTTGCCTCATCATTTTGATATCGATATTTCAATTTCATTTAAGGTTTTCCAGAAAAAGTTGTCACTCTTAGTTTCCTCAAGCATTACATGAATGGCCAGATGATGAAGATACTCACAAGCAGAGATAATGACATTTTGATGCATAGCAGAACTGATATGATGATTAGACTGATTCCATTAGCATTTGGATGTTGCAACAAAAGAATTGAGTTTACACAGGTTAGAACTATTTTAGGACTATCTTCTTACTCATGTTGTTAATCCAACAAATCATCAAACTAGTCTCTCTTTCTGTCTGCCTCATTCATGCATGCCTGCCTTTATCATTGCTGAAAAGAAAGATTTCTTTTTTTCGCACAAAGAACTAAAAAAAAGGAGAAAATTAGATCAATGCTGTAAATGTTGATACTGCTGTTTTGCCCCTTTTTGTCGCTCCAAAGTTTCACTTGTGATGTGGGAAAACATGACTGTTGGATGCGAAAGAGATAAAATTCTACCAGTTATCTGTGTGGATTCTTCATGCAATTGGCACTCAAGATTGTCTAATACACTCTCTAGTACAATTTCTTTAATAAGAGAGGAAGTGTATGAGAAGGTGTATTAGACAATCCTGGGCGAGCATTTGGTGATAACTCCTCCTATTGGATCTCTTTTAGTCTCTATTTAGATTAATGCTCTAAATTTAACTAGGATTCAAATTTGGATTTTTGCTTTAGGGCTTATTTTGTTTGTCTTGCATGTATGGATGGATTATTTTCTTTTTTGGTTGTGATGAACCTGCATCATGTATTTTAGACTGCAGATATCCATCCAGCCTCATGTAAAGGTCAAATGTCTTCAAAGAATGAGAAAGTTGTGGCAGTATTGCTGGTAACCTTCTTCTCTGAAACTCATATCAACACCTGGTATTGAATTTTCAATTTTTATTTTATGCATGATTTTCTGAATTGCTTGATTTGCAGCAATGAATGGTAAGCTGTTTCTCTCTTCACTCGTGTGTACCATGGATAATATTCTCTTTGCATCACAACATATAGACAATGCTAATTGAAGAAAATGTATTGTAAGACAAGAAAAAGTTCATCAAACCCTAAACAGAGGTAATCTTATGGAATAGCATATCAACCTCATCTCTGAGGAAAAAGAGGCATTACCATTATCCCTGCTAAAGATTTTCTCCTCTGAAACTGGCATGAAATTGTTGATGATTTTAAGAAGAAACCTAACATATTTTCCCCCAAGAATCAAAATGCATGACCAGTTAAAACAAAATCAGAAAAGAGCAAAGTTTGTTTATCATCAATTTGAAGATGCTGTCAATTTTGACCTCTCAATATAATAAAGACGAGGAAAAAATTAGCCAAAGTTGAAGTAGAGTAATCTGCCCTACTCTAATGGATGGATTGAGGGAGCACTGGCAATTGGCATGGCAGCAGCAACATCATCGACCTTGAATTTTCCCTTATCTTTATCAGCAATCTTTATATCAAATGAAGAGTTACAAATCTATCCGAGTTACATCCTTACTAACATCTTATAAAATAAGGTGGTTTTTTTTTTTTTTTTAATGATAATATCTTTTAAGGAACTTAAATAAAATCTTTGAAAAAGAGAATTGAATAATAAAAAAATAAAATTTGACTATTATATATATAGCCCCTCTGGTGAGAAAGGATCGAGGAAGAATATAGCACCAAAAAATGCTGCTAAAAATGAAACAAGAAGACGAATCTATGGCACCAAACATTTCTCCATATTTTTGCATAACTTGAGAATTTTTTAGTATTTACATCAACATGTATACGACAAAGAGCCCAACATAGTGTAGAAATTTATGCACCAAATGATAATCAGCTCAATCAAATAATATGAAGATGAAATGCTTAGAGAGAGACAAGACGTGGGAGAGAAGCATGCTGGAAGTAAAAATTTTCGTTAATTGCAAAATACATCTGTACGTTTGGCATTTATAGAATTCAATTTTCGGTGAAGAAAATTTACACTGAAAAATATGAAATGGCGCTCAATCAATTTGGACATGTGCCTTTATCAAGACGACATCAATTTGTGAATTAACTGCACAGTATCTGCAACCCACAATTAGTGAAGACCATAGACTTATATTCAGCTTCACAAGAGCTTTAGGACACGATGCTTAATTACTTTTTGGATTTCCGACAAGTGCATTGCTAAGAAAAATGCAATAATCAGAAATAGACCTTCTACTTACTTGACAACTAGCCCAATATGCATCTGAATATGCCTTAAGGAGCATGTCTGATTTGGAAGGGAAAGAGACCAATACCAAGAGATCCTTTTTGATATCTGAGAATCCTGATGGCTGAAAAGTGTAATTAAAATGTGGAGTGGCGGGATGCTGACTGAGTTGTTGAACAACAAAAGACAAATCAGGTCTCGTGATGGTCAAATAAAGAAGTTTGCCAACCAATCTCTTGTAAAGAGGAATGTCTAGAAACGGTTCCATGTTGGCATTCTTAAGAGATTGAGAAGAACAATCTATGGGAGTAGAGACAGGTTTAGAGTCTAAATAACCAAACTCTGTAAGCAGTTCAAGAACATAATTCCTCTGACAAACACTAATGCATGTTAATGATCTGGCTACCTCAAGGCCAAGGAAAAACTTTAAAGGACCAATGTATTTGATCTTGAAAGTATCATTCAAATAGGTTTTAACATTCTAAATAATGGGCAAGGAAGTACCAGTCAAAATCACATCATTCACATACACCAAAAGCACTTTGAAACTATTGGAGGTTTTGAGAGTAAAAGACTAGGATCACTAATAGATTTACTGAATCCAAGATGAAGCAAACTATAAAAACTGTTTTGTAATTTACACACCAAACCAGGTTTAAGAGATTCAAAACCAGGTGGAACAACAATATAAGCATCCTCATGAAGATCTCCATGGAGAAAAGCATTGTTGATGTCAGGTTGATGCAAGAACTAACCTTGACACATTGCTCTAGTCAAGACTGTTTTGATTGTAGTTACTTTTGCCACAGAAGAAAAAGTATCTAAAATATTAATCCCCTCATGCTTGTAAAACCCTTAGCCACCAATGTCCTTGCCTTGTATCTTTCAATTGGGCCACCAGCCTTGTATTTTACTTTATGCACCCTATTTGTAACCAGTAGGAAACAAGTTGCCAAGTTTTATTGGATTCTAAGACCCAAATCTCTTCTTGCATAGCTTTCTTCCACACTTCATGTTGAACAACTTGAGCATAAGTTTGAGGTTCAACAGAAGAAGTTATATTCAAAACAAAGTTTTTATGACCCAGGTGCAATATTTGCATAAGGAAGAACTTTATTCATGGAGTATGGAGAAGTGACAAAAGGAAAGAGTGTGAAGAATTATGTGATTGTTACACATATAGTCAGACATATAGGAAGGAGGATGTTTAGGTCGGGTGGAATGTCTCACAGGAGGAATAGAAGTAGAAGGAACTGATGAAGAAGAGGAATTATGATGATCATCAGCAGATGAAAAATCCAAGCCTGTGAGATGATCATTAGAAAAAGAGGGTAAAGAGCTTGGTAGAGAAGAAACAGAAGTATAGAAAGGAAATTAGTCTTCACAGAAATTAATATCTCTGAAAATATGAATAGAATGAGTTTGCAAATCCATACAAATGTAACCTTGACAGCCAGGTTGAAAGTCCAAGAAAACAGAAGCATGCCCTCTCGGATCAAACTTACTTCTACCTTGGGATAGAGTGCAGAAAAAAGGAAGACAACAAAAAATCCTAAGGTCTGTGTAGGAAGGAGAAGTATTATAGAGAATATCAAATGGATTTTGGAATGAGAAAGAGGTGCTGTTGTGATATTAATGAGAAAATGCTGCATGAAAAACACAGTATCCCCAAAGATTCATAGGAAAAAATTATTGGAATTTCAAAGGTCGAGCAATGTTGAAAGTTTTCAATGGGGAAAACAATCCAATGTTTTCTATTTATTATTCCAATATGGTTTACAATATAGACTTGTGACCAAAACCTAAATAATTTAGGACTAGGAAATTATATCTACTTAGAACTAGAACACTAAAACATATATTATACATGATGTAGGATTTTATGAGAATATAGAATATAATAATCCTATAACAATCCTAATAATCCTCAATACTCCCCCTCAAGTTGGAGCATGAAGCTCGGAAATGCCCAACTTGCAAGCTAAATGATGAAAAGAAGCAGGATGGAGAGCTTTAGTGAAAGTATCAGCAGGTTGGAACTCACTATGAATATAAGAGGGAGAAATAAACTTGGCCTGATAGTCATCCCGTACAAAATGACAATCAACTTCAATGTGCTAGTTCATTCATGAAAGACAGGATTGGCGACAATGTGAAGAGTAGCTTGATTATCACAATGTAATTGAATGGGGCGATTGATGGGTACATGAAGATCCCGAAGTAGTCCAGACAACCACTTTAATTCACAAAAAGTCATGGCCATAGATCGATATTCAGCCTCAGTAGAAGAGTGAGAAACAGTATATTGCTTCTTCATTTTCCGAGAAATAGGGGAAGCACCCAGAGAAATAAAATAACCAGTGATAGAACAGTGAGTAATTGGACAAGTAGCCCAATCAGAGTCACAATATGCAGTGAGTAAAAGAGGAGAATCAGAACGGAAAAAAATACCACGACCAGGACTTCCTTTAAAATAGCGAACTACTTGGAGAGTAGCATCCCAATGATCAACCTGAGGGCCATGCATAAATTGAGCGAGGATGTGAACAGCATATGCCAGCTCAAGACGAGTAAGAGTGAGATATATCAACTTTCCAATGAGCCGGCGATCGCGATCTGGTTTATCAAAATAAGGGTTGGAGGATTTGGCCAATTGATGATTTGGTTCTATAGGAGTGGAAGCTGGTTTTGTCCCGAGTAAACGAGTTTCAGAAAGAATCTCTAAAGTGTATTTGTGTCGGCACAAAAATAAACCTGAAGGGTTTCTAGCAATTGCAATCCCTAAAAAATTTCAGAGGTCCCAAGTCCTTCATGTGAAAACACTGATTCAAGAAGTCTTTAAACTTGTTAAGAGAAGGTAAGGAATTTCCAGTGAGTAATAAATCATCCACATATATTAGAACACACAGAAAAATATTATTTTTAGAATAGGTAAAGTGAGAATAATCTGTATAGGATTGGGAAAAATAGCACTTGCGAAGAGCTGTAGTGAGTTTGGAGAACCAACATCGAGGGACTTGGCGAAGGCCGTACAAAGATTTCTTCAGAAGACATATTTGTCCATGGAAAGAGGAACGAAATCCAGGTGGATGACGCATATAAACTTCCTCTTGTAAATCACCATAGAGAAAGGCATTGTGAATATCCATATGATGAATAGACTAGTTTTGAGTGGTAGCCATGGAAATTAAAGTACGAACAGTGACCATTTTAGCAACAGGAGCAAAGGTTTCAGTAAAATCAGTACCTTCTATTTGAGTGTTTCCCAAAATGACCAAGCGGGCCTTATATTGCTCAACAGTGCCATCTGCTTTATATTTAATGCAAAAGACCTATTTATTCCCAAGAGCACGTTTTCCAGGGGACAAGAATGTTAAGGACCATGTGCCTTTTTTTTCGAGGGCATCAATTTCTTGTTTCGTTAAAACACGCCATTTAGGATGAGAGACAGCTTCAGAATATGTAGCAGGCTCGGAGTCTGTGGGAACATATGCTAGAAAATGCCTATGGAAGAAGAAAATTTTCCATAATCCACAAAACTTGTCGTAGGATAAAGGGACTTACCTTAGAGGTCCGAAGAGAGAGGGGGAGCAGAGGAAGAATGAGATATAGAAGACTTCCAAATGACATTACAGTCATAATCTCGGAGCCGAGCAGGAATAGTGCGAATGTAGATGCTTCTTCGAAGGCCAGTAGAGGGCTGGTTGGCTATTGAATTTATTTGGGATGGATCTGGTTGAGTAGAGGCGCCTAGACCACATTTCTCAGAAGGTGTTGGGTTGGACAAGGCACTGTGCCGCGAAGAGCAGGAAGCAATTGGTCAGGACGCTGGGCCGCGAGGAATTGAGAGTTGTTGGGCTAGTGCAAGGGTCTGAGGTGAGAGCTCCAGATTTGTCATGGGCTACTACAGATGGTCCAGGTGAGGTGTTAAAGTGAATTGGGAGAAGGCCAATGTTTGGGCTGCCAGAGTTGCCCGCAGCAGGACTGGATCCGAAAGAGTCTGGGCTACGTGACTTAGGCCTGCTGGAATGCAATTCTGGATCTGGAACTGGGCCGAGCACCTACGGCCCACTGTTGGGTCTGTCTGAAGTTGGAACGGAAGAAACTGGGCCAGGATGCTTCGATGCATTGAAATTTGGTATGCTAGAATAACTCCCCCTATCTTGGGTGATTTGGTCCATAGAACTCAAAATTTACTTTCCAAAATTGTAATATTGAGAAAAATTCGAAATATGTTCCGGAGTATCCGAACTTTCCTGAAAAGGAAATCTTATTTTTATCAAAAATTACATCTCTTGATATAATAAATTTCTCTCTTTGTAAATCATACAATCGCCAATCTTTCTTGTTAAAAAGATAGCCAAGAAAAATGCAAATGTGGCTACAGGTACGAAACTTATCTCTTGGTAAATTATGATTATGGACATAGGCTAAGCATCCAAAACTTTTAATATGGGAATAGGATAGAATTTTCCCATATAATAATTCATACGACGTCTTGCCATTTAATAATAAAGATGGATTATGGTTGATGAGATATCCTGTGATACCCCTAACCCGGCCACTAGGTTAACTGCGACTGAGTAGGGTATCTGCGTGCCTCTCGGCACTAGACTATAAGTCCCAAAAATGAGAGACTCTAAAAGTATATACACAAAATATACAGCAAAAAAACTTAAATAAATGTATTACCACTAGTTCGCTCCAAACACAAGATTTAGAAAAAAAAAAAACTTCTTAAACTGTTGCAATACAAAATAGAAGTCTTATCCCAACAAAATCATATAATAATATAAACAGAAGAACCCGAGTCTAAGAAAAACAAAACATAATACATGACAACCAAAGCATAAACATGTCCTTCTAGAGAAACATGGTCCAAGATTCCATGCCCGCAACTTCAACGACTTATCGTACCTCTGTTTATCTTGAGTTGTTCTGAGGAGAAAACATGAAATGGAAAACGTGAGCGCGAACGTTCAGTAAGTCCACGTGTTTGTGTGTCTCAGTGATTTTTTTGAAATAATGATGATGCAATTTCACGAAACCATTTTTATGCAATATACTAAGAAAACATTTTATTTTAACAATACTAGTACTTGAACCGAAATAAGGGTTTCGAGCGCAGCTGGGAAGTCTGAGCGAATCAAGACACATCAGCGTAGCTTCTACACCCAATGCAAAGAAACATGCAACGGTACAATCGGGCTCAACTGACAAGGTCCGGATCCCAAAACGAGGTCATTGGAAACAAGTTTGGCATCTCGTAGTCAATACCAGCCCAACACCGTACAAGCGCTCGATTACCAAACAACTGCTCTCCCCAAAACTGGTCAAAACATCAGGATACAGATTCTTGGGGCACCTACCAGGTCTGCCCTGGGATCAACCTCGGTGTCGAGTCCCTCCTGACTCTTCACTAGGTGGTCGAAGCCCACCGCAGAGCATGACGCGGTATCCACGTAGACCGATTGGGCCACACCCTCTGCGGTCTACGCCCCTCTTCAAGTGGATCCACTCTCCCGAGTCTAAATCGTCCACGCCATCCGAAGAGGCCCTCGTACAGGGGACTAGCCACGTACAGTGCAATCTTTTGGCGCTTCCAAACACAAGATCATAACCAAAACTGTAACCTTGGTTGGAATGAGGCTTTCATATTTATTTACAACAGAAAGGCCATTTGTCAGGCCGACAGGTCAGAATCAAGTTATGAATATTTTCAGTAAAAGTCCCCATCCACCAGTTCACTACATGCTTATGCAACCACACACATGTATGCCCGATTTATACTCATGTATGTCAAAACAGTGTAGCTTTTTGAAAACTAGAACATTTTTTAACAAATAAATCTTCTCAGAAAAACCTGTGTGCGGCCAAAACCTATTTCACAGTAATTATAAACCGTTTTGAAAAGACCACACATATATGGAGCCCGACTCCTATGCATTGGCTAAGAAAACAGGTAACATTGTGGAGAACATCTTCGAAAAACATACTAAACTGTAACATGCGGAACGTAATAAATATTTTATAACAGACTCAGAAACATCCTTTACAAGGCCCGTAATATTTGCAAATACTAGAAAATAGGGTTTTGTGGACTCACCTAGATGCGGCTCTGGTGCTATAGTCCTACAAACATGATACCAACAAACATTTAAGTACAAATTCACATGTTTCTATTCGTCTCCAAAAATATAAAAGATGATATCTCCTTACGAATCGAGGATATAACTGCACGTATACTAATCTAATGAGCCTACACTTCTTATCCCATCATACTAAAATCATATCACCTACTAGTGGTACCAAATATATATATATATATATATATATTAACGCCATATACAAAAATTTGGTGTATATATATATATATATATCAAGATTAGTTATGCAAGTCAAGTGTACTAAAATTATACATACAAACCATAAGTGTTAACATCATTTTCTAGGGTCATTTATAAAAATACCTATCTTCATGAATGCCAAATCTAGTTACAAAAGTTATATATAAAAATATATATAAAAAGTTATGTACTAAAATATATAGATAAACAAGACTTTATTTACTAAAATTATTTATATAAAAAGAAAATCCCATATATACTAAAAAAAAATATATACACATATTTACCAACTTTATATATTAAAAAAAGTTATGTACTAAAATATATAGATAAACAAGACTTTATTTACTAAAATTATTTATATAAAAAGAAAATCCCATATATACTAAAAAAATATATATACACATATTTACCAACTTTATATATTAAAATTATTTGCAACGATTATACATACCACAAACATGTATATATATATATATATAAAGTTATACATATTAAAATTATTTACAACAATCATACATATATATATATATTAAGACTTCATATCCTACAATTAGGTATAAATCCCCATGCATGCAAATATATAGATATACAACACCTCAAATATATTTATATATATATATACAAGCTTCACGTGAGGAAAAAAATATACATATATATCAATATTTGAAACATGTATCTACAAATATGCATGCTAAGACCATGCATGTAAATATATATATATATATAAATACAAAGGTTATATATTCAAATTGCACATATGAACATATATCTAAGGTATATAAATACTAAAACTAGACATGCAAAAATATATATATATATATATACACTACATATATATTTGAGAATATAAATAATTACGTGTACTAAATATATTTATATATAAAAGAAAATACTCTAAAATTATTTATAAAAAACTTAGATATATATAAACCATTTTAGGTAAAAGAATTATACCAAGAAAAATTAAACAAATAAGTTTATAAGAGAAATCAACACAAAAATCAAAAATTACAAAAATCTTAACAAAATTATACTATTACTAAATGACTAAAAAAATAAAGAAAAGATGGAGCAAGACACAAAAGAATCAAGATAGCAAAAAGAAAGAGGGAAAAAAAAAAAGAAAAAAAAAGGCAGAAAGAGAAAACAAGGACAAGAAGGGGAAAAGGAGAAAAAAAGAACAAAAAATATTTCATTATTTCATTGAAACAAAGATTCCAATTTCTAGAAACTTGCTTAAGACCACAAATTAATCTTTGTAACTTGCATACTTTATGAGAATCTTCTAATGTAAAGCCCTGAGGTTGTATCATTTACACCTCTTCGTTAAATATCCATTAAGGAAGATTCTTTATATCCATTTGCAGAATCTCATAATCATGATATGCAACTATGACAAGTAAAATCCGAATGGATTTGATCATGGCAATTGATGATTTTTTTTTTTTTTTTATCATAATCAGTACTATATTGTTGTGAAAAACCTTTTACAATCAATTATGCCTTATAAGTAGACACGTTGCCATCCATGTATCTTTTTACTTTTTTTTTTTTTTTTGAGGACCCATTTATACCCTATAGGTTTTACCCCATTGAGAAAGGTCAACTAAGGTCATACCTTATTGTCATACATGGAATCTATTTTAGATTTCATTGCTAATACTACTTCTCAGAGTCCTTATCATATAAGACTTAGTGACAAGTAGTAGATCTATTATCATTATCTATGATAAATATATCATATAACTTTTAGAGAAAGATGACTTATACTACCATTCTTGCGAGTAACTTATGTATCCAAAAGTTTCTTTTTGTACTACATCATCATATAGTAGAATTTTATTTTGTTCCATCTCATATGTCTATTTGTTTGTGTTTCTTGAATTTCTTCAAGCTTTCTTTACTCCCACTGGATTTTCTAAAAGAAACTCTTTCTCTAGAGAAATCACATTTTATGAGAAAACTTTTTGTTGATTGAGATTGTAAAAATGATATCCAACTGTTTCTTTCGGATAATCCACAAATAAACATTTATTAGATTTTGCGTTGAGCTTATCTAATACTTCCTTTTTAACAAAGGCGGAACATTCCCAAAACTTATCTGATAAGTTTGAATTTTCAACTATGTCATATCTCATATAACGTAGAATCAACACTTTTAGATGGAAGACAATATAAAAGATAGGAAACAGTTTTAAAGGCATAATTCGAAAAACGATTTGGATAAATTTGCGTAACTCAACATGGATCAAACCATTTACTTCTTTCAAACACACCATTTAATTATGGTGTATACAGTCTTTGAGGAAGAATCTCATTCTTCTCAAGATAATTATGAAATTCTTGATTAAAATATTCTCTACCTCGACCACATCGAAGCATTTTAATATTTTACCAAGTTGTTTTTCAACTTCATTTTTATAGTCTTTGCACTTTTCAAAATGTTTAAACTTGCACGTTTAAAAGTACACATGACCATATTGAGAATGATCATTAGTAGAATTAATGAAACATGGAAAAACACATCTAGATTGAAATAAATACTGGACCATATATATTAATATATATCTATATATATAAAGACCACGTAATTCATTAGACCTTTCACTTTTTCCCCTAAAAGGGTTTTGGTTATCTTCTTTAAAAATTAAATAAAGACACGCCTATTTCATATGATTCATAATTAAATGAATCCAAAAAAATTTTAGTATTTAATTTGGTTACGCGATTCTCATTTATATGACCAAGTCTACAAAGCCAAAGTATGATCAATGTTTCAGATTATCAATTTTGAGTCTTTTGGTATCAATATTTTAAGATTGAATTTTCTAATTCAAGAATATAAAAGGACATTATTAATGTAACAACACCATAAAATATACCACTACAAAATAAAGAATAACAATTATCCGTTTATGCAATAGTAAAACCATCCATGTCTAAACATGAAGTATAAATGATATATATTTTATGGTAATAGCTAGAACAAATAATTATCTTTTAATTCTAAAATCAATCCACTAGGGAAATTAAGAAAATAAGGTCCTACGACTTATGTAGCAACTCTTGCTCCATTTACCACATGAAGGTCTATTTCTTCTTTTGCCAAATCCCTACTTCTTAATTCTCAAATTTTGCATAATTTTACAAATATGAGATCCAGATCCAGTATCTAATACCCAAGAATCTTAATTAGAAGTAGAAACATTAATTTCAATCATGTATATTATAATTGAATTTGAAGCTTCACCAATCTTCTTCAAGCTTATCCAAGAACTCCTTGCAGTTTCTCTTCCAATGGCTATTATCACCACAATGGAAGGACACACTCTTATCCCTTTTATCCTTCTTGATCACAAGTTGAGCTTTGATGGTAGCTTGTCTAGTCTTCTTAAGACTAGTTTTACTTTTCTTCCATCCTTTTTTAGAAGAACCAACTACCAAAACTTGACCATTTTCCTTTAATACTGCTTCTTCACATGTCTTAAACATGTGAAACAAATAAGCCACGGTAGTGATCTCAACTTTGTTCATGTAAAAACAAACACAAAAAAACTTGGAGGTAAGGGTTAAAGTATCAGATCAACAATTGAATCATGACACATAGTTTATCCCAATGACCATATTTTTAATTAGACCAATCATCTTTAGTATATTAGATGTAACTGAAGATTGTTCTACCTTGCGGCAGTGATACAGCTCCTAAAATATCTCATATCTTTTGTTTTTCTTGCGCTTGTCATACAATGATTTCAACTGTTACATCATTGTATAAGCATCAAGATTTTTTCATGGTGTTTTTTGCAAATCATAAACTAAAGAGGCTAGCATGATATAACAAGCTTGTTCTTCAGCCTCTTTATGTTGAAAGTATGCATATTGAGCTACCTTATCAGCATCAATTTGGGCTCTTCAGAAATAGGAGTATCAAGAATTAATAAATAATTTTTTTTATATATGAGAACTATTCTCAGATTTTGTTGTTATTAAAAAATTTAAACCATTCAAATTAGTGTTATGGATCAGATCACGTAGATAAACAATATGATTACTCATATTTCTACAATAATAAATAAAGATAGAATAAATAACACAATCAAATTATGCAATAAACAAAATCAAACATAAGAAATGAATTATGTATATGATTTTTCTCCCACTATTCTATTCAAATCAATAATCCTCAAATATTGATTCGAGAATTATCTCATAATTCCTAGTGAGGTAGGATCCCCACTAAATTATTTTGACATGAGAAATTCCCAACAACTCAAAATAACATCATAGAGTAGATAGCATTTATCAATTACAACTATTGCACTTGCTAGATTATTAGATTACCAAGTCTTGGCAAGCACAACAAATGTGTCTTCTAACCCTTAACTCAAAAATATATAACCTTGAGGAAATTCTAACAAATTACATATTTTTGTTAAGATTAACCCATTATTCACAACATAATATATATTATCGATAAAATAACCTTGGGTAGACCCAACAAGTTCATCCTCAGAATAATAAATATTATACTATAATAATGGAAGGCTAAAGACTTAATATTTCATATAATTAGGTCTCATCATAATATGCAACATATCAATATTTTCATACAAACTGCAATAATATAATCTAATTACATGATCTATAATATATCACATATATATATCATTTATATATGATTATGTAGCATATTAATATGTAATTAATTAATCAAATTAAACATTACATGCCCAAAACATATTTAATATCAAATTATGGATCTATGTCATCTAATCATATTAGAAGACACAACTTTTGGTAAAATTTGAGAAGTCTTTTGTTAATCTAAATATTGGTAAAATTTGAGAAGTCTTTTGTTAATCTAAATATGAATTAACTTCAAATTTTAAATCGCATTTAAATAGAAAACTTATTAAACTTAAATTATATCTAGATTTAGAAATCTACAATTGGATTATCAGAATAATAGATTCAAATGATTTTATAATTACAAATAATTTATAAAACCTTTTTGTAAATAAAATTCATTAAGAAAATAAAAAAATATTTTCATAATAAGTTTTATAAAAAAATATTTTTTCTCTCGCATGAACTCTTTCATGGTTTATACCATGAAGTCTTCATGGTGGACATCAATGCTTCATCAGAATCAATAAAAAATTAATTCTTTGTTTTGAGAAATTCACTTTGTTTTCTAAAAACAATATCATGAATTCGAAATTGATCACAAGGATCACATGATTTTTCATGCAATTGATGTAAATAGTAATTGACCAATTTGAATTTTAATCAAATTGATATTTTTACATTGGTTTCTTATTAAACCAGCTCCGCTTCGCCACTGTAATAGCCGCAAAAGGTGATATTTTTTGTTTAATAATAAAAAACACAAACCTTTAAAATGTGCCAAGATTTTTCCATTAATCTAGTTTCGAGAAAAATAAAAAGTTGGCTATAGGCCATGTTTTTCTCAAAACAAAGTTTAAAAAAAAAATTTTCTTTTTCGTCTTACAGCCAGCAAAATAAGGGCACTCAAACTCTCTCTTCTTTTTTTTTTTTTTTTTTTAATTAAATAAAAAATACTATTGATCTTATCATCCTAAGATCAATTGGCATCTTCATCTTTTTTTTTTATCTAAAAGTAAATATATTATGATCAAAAGAGGTTTATGTACAAATACCTACAGGCATACCTGCGGCAATCCACAAGAAACAAAGTAATCATAAAATACATAATACACATGAGCATGCCCGTAGCAATCGAAATAGACCGAAATACATCATAAAATCAAGTCAAAATATGGAGATACGAGGCATAGACAACCTTGTATATATGTATTTTGATCTTGTTTACAATATGCATACAATCAGGATCATAAAGCTCAAAAATAACTTTATTCCTATATTGCCAGAGATAGTACAAAGTGGCAGCAAAACAAAGCTTCCTCCATTTGCACTTCCAAGTAGATCCCCTGCTTTCCTTTAAAAGCCATTTAAGGAATATCTAAACATGCTTCTCCTGAGTCCTGAGCACTCCGTAATGTGTCTCCAGACCTCTTTGGCAAAAAGGCAGCCAAAGAACAGGTGTGAGTGTGTCTCCTCCATCTAGTTGCAAAGCTTGCAAGTCTGATCAACCTGCAAGAAATAAAGTCTATCCATCGTAGGAAGTCGTCCCATAATAGCAAGCCAAAGATAAAAGAAAACTTTGGTGGGTTAATAGGATTCCAAACAACTTTGTGCCAAATCTTCTTCTGTTCCATGGGCCTGAAGAAAACATAAGCAGATGATGTGACAAAAGAACCTCCAAGATGCCAAGAAGATAGGCGACGAATGGCATTTGTAATGGGACCCTCAACTTCAATAATCTTATCCCTAAAGGTGGGAAATCCTTCTTCACCTACAAATTTTACATAGACATGATGAATCCACCTACACGATAGAGTGTCCTTTTTTGTATGGACATTCCATAGTCTTTTAGTGAGCAAAGGATCATTCCAACTCCTTGTGGCCCTTAAACCAAGACCCCATGCTCCTTACTCAAACAAATAGTCTTCCAAGTAACACGGGCATAGTTTCCACCTCATAAGGATCGATGGCATAAAGATGTGAGTCTATCAAGAACCGCCACATAAATTGGTAGAATACATAGAATACCTTGTATCATAGAATGAATAACCTCCAATCTGCCAACATAAGAAAGATTAAGTCCTGCCCAAGCAAGTAGAGTTTTGGAGATTTTATCAATCAAAGGGGCATAATCAACAACTTTTAAATAAACACCTAACAAAGGTATCCTCAAATATCAAAAAGGCATAGCACTAATAGAGAAATCAGTCAAAATAGTAATGGATCCATGCCTGCAAGAAATACATTAGACTTTATAGGATTTGTCTTCAAGCCTGAAACACTACCAAAGGCCTTTAGAGACTCACATGAAACCTGGACAGATAAAAGATCTCCTCCAGCAAAAATAATCCAATCATCAGCAAAAGCAAGGTAACTAATCTTTAATTTCTCATATTTAGGGTGGAAACTAAAGTTGTGATGCAAAGTAGCTCGATTTAGACTCCTTGAAAGGTATTCCATAAAAATAACAAAGAGGAAATGAGAAATAAGATTCCCTTATCTCAAACCACGCTCCCTTTTGAAAAAACCAACAATATCACCATTAATTCTAAGGGAGTAAGGAGAAACATAAACCATCACTACTTGATGAACCTCTTCAGGAAATCTAAAGCATAAAAAACTTTATCCAATAAATGGTTTCATAGGCCTTCCTGATATCAATCTTAAGGGTACACTTAGGAGAAGTACGCTTCCTAGCATATCCTCTCATGATCTCTTATGCTAGATGGATGTTTTCCATTCCCTTCACAAAAGCTGACTGAGCTGTGTCGATACTTCCAGGCAATATATCTCCAAGTTGTCCCGCTTAAAGCTTGGTGATGACTTTGTAAAACACATTACAACAAGAAATAGGCCTAAAATCACCCGCCTTTGAAATATGCTCATTCTTCGGAATAAGAGAGATAATGGCATGGTTGGTTTGTCTAAGAAGGTGACTAGAATAAAAAACTCCAAAACAGTACCATAGAAGCGGTCTCCTACCACATTCCAAGCTTTTTTGAAAAAAAATGAAGTGTAGCCATTCGGACCCCGTGACTTATCCTCACCAATAGAAAAAAGAGCTGCTTTAATCTCCTCATAGAAAAACCCCCAAATAAGAGACTCAGCCAACAAAGTAGAAACTTTGGGGCAAAAATCCATCATAGTAGCATCAAAATCATCCACATCATCTCTAGTTCCAAGAAAATTAGAATAATAAGTAAGAAACTCAAAATGAATCTCATCCACAAAAGTAATAGAACCATCATCTCAAGTTAAAGAAGTTAAGAATTTCCTTTTAGCATTTCTTTTAATTAAAGAATGAAAAAATTTAGAGATATCACCTTGAAAAGAAAAGTTGTATTTAGCCTTCTGGGCATAGAATTTCCTTTCCACTTCACAAAGTCTTGTTGTCTTTTATTGCAAATCCTTAACTACCTCCCTAAGAGTAATATCTTGTGGATTATCATACAATGAAGACTGTGCCATTTTTAGTCCCTCCCTTGCCAGGTCTGCTTTGGTAGAAATGTGACCAAAGTGTTTCTTGTTAAGGGACTTGAGAGGAGATTTTAGAAGCTTTAGTTTCCTACACAAAGCAAACTGTTTTCTTCCCACAATAGGCTCATCCCAGCCTGTTTCCACCAACTGCAAAAAGTCTTTATGTGCACACCAGATATTAAAGAACATGAAATAGTTTTTGGGACTTCTAGGCAACTCAAAAAGAGAAACAATATATGGAGAGTGATCAGAAAGACAACCTATAGGAAGAAACCTGGTAATCGTTTGCAAACGACTATCAAACCAAGATTGATTACACATAGCACGATCAATCTTAGACCAAGCAGTATTATTTGTCCAAGTGTAGCGGTAACGTGTGGAGTTAAGATCAACAAACCCCAAATCCACATAATAATGCAGGAAATCTCTAACTTCATAGGAAGAAACATGAGCATTACCATTTCTATCACTACCACTGAGGACGCTATTAAAATCTTCAGGCACCAACCAAGGAACATGTACACTATTCCCAAACTGAGTAAGAGAATTCCACAAAGGCCTATGGGCCACCACCAAATGCAAACCATACATAAAAGAAACAAGAAAATTCTTAGAGGTTACTTTACAAGTAATAGAAACATGCATTACTTGTAGAACATTTTATGTTGGTGCCTTCATCTTTTCACCATGTTTAATTCAATTGATTTTCAACAATTGAAATCGATTAATCCCAATCACTATTAAAGTTGACCAGATTAACGTCCTATGGCACGAATCGACGCAATAGACGAGAAGTAGAATACTTTTCTTCGAAAACAATTTCTAGAAAAAAATTAGTAATAGTAAAAAAATGTCTCAACAAATTATACACATAGGAACTATTCAAATTTATGACAATTAAATATAAAACATATCAAACATAGATTAAACAAAGAAGGCTCTGATACCACTGTAAGTAAATCAATCTATACGCAACAGAATAAAACATAGAGTGATCATGCCAGAATCACTTTGTAATCTATGAATAATATGAGTAAAGGAATAGCCATGTTACCTCTTGAGTAGATTCGCAACAACGAACAACGTAGGTGATTTCGATGACAAGCCACACATGCGTCCATCCTCTAATAGTATCCACACAAATAATTCTTGGATCAACCAGCATTAATGACGGCTAGTTCCTCTAAACCGTAGAGTCCCACTAGAGACTAGAGTTTCGGAAACCATAGAGAGAAATATGGAATCCTACTTAGTTCAGGATTAGTGGTTGATGCTTATAAGCTATCTAATGGGTTTGGGTCAAAGATCTAATAACCTAATCGCTTATTTAATAATAAGTCCTTACGAATAATTTATCTTATAAATTAATCCCTTTTATTATCTTATAACTAATCCAAGATATTTCTCTTATATGTTTGACCCTTTAGGTTCACAAACACGTTGGAAATAAATATACATTATAATCCTAAGTCAATTGGCTTTAGAACATAAAACCAACAATAAGATGGGGTATCAGTCATCTGACTGTAGACTAGGAGAATAAAAGAAAATGAAGCAAATACTGTGGAGGACATTGCTAAAGGAGTATCTGAAATTAACCTCTGTGCCGGATTTCTGAAGTCAACCTGATTGACTCTAATCCAAGATAATGGTGGCTGGAAACAGGTGCCATATGTCATATTTGTTGTGACAAGGACTCTTTTGGTGAATTAGTTCCTTGTGAGGAAGGGAGAACCTCTATATGGGCAATGTTGCAACTTCTAAGTTCAAAGGGAAAGGTACTGTGATTCTAAAGATGACTCCTGGGAAAGAAGTGAAGCTTCAAAATATGTTGTATATACCTGACATATGCAAGAACCTTGTTTCAAGGACACTTCTAAGTGTGCATGGATATAGGATAGTGTTTAAGTCTCAGAAGTTGGTTTTTTCTAGAGGGAAATGTTTGTAGTTAAGGGATATATATTGAGTGACATGTGGAAACTCAATGCTATCTTTGTAAAATCCAAAGCTATAAATAATAAGAATGATGCTTCTTCTTCTGTTTATATGCTTGAATCTTTAAATTTAGGGCATAGTCGACTTAGACATGTTAATTATGATTCTTTCGTAGATTAATTAACTTAGACCATATTTCTTCTTTTCACATTGATCATAATCATAAATGTGAAACTTGTATAGAGGAAAAATTAATAAGGTCTTCATTACAATCTGTTAAAAGGAATACAAAACCACTTGATCTAATACATAGTGATGTTTGTGATTTAAAATTTGTACAAACTAGAGGAGGGAATAAATATTTTATTACCTTCCTTGATGATAGTACAAATATTGTTGTGTGTACTTGCTTAAAGAAAATATGAAGCTATACAGAAATTTATTCTCTATAAGCAGGAAGTTAAAACTCAACTTAACAAAAATATTAAGATAGTGAAAAGTGATCGTGGTGGTGAATATGTTGGAACCATTTGGTAAAATTTTGTGCAAGACATGGTATTATTCATGAAGTGAGACCACCATATTCTCCTCAATCCAATAGTGTAGCAAAACGAAAAAATCGAACCTTAAAGGAAATAATAAACACAATGCTAGGAAGCTCTAGGTTGTCATAGAATATATGGGGTGAAGCTGTTTTATCAGCTAATTACCTTTTAAATAAGCTGTCTTGCAAGAAAGAAGATAAAACACGATATGAGTTATAGAAGGGTAGAAAACCTTCCTATAAGTACTTGAAAGTGTGGGGGAGTCTTGCAAATCTAATAGCTCCTTTACCAAAACAAATGAAAATAGGTCCAAAAATGGTCGACTATATCTTCATTGGCTATGCAAACCATAGAAATGTGTATTGGTTTCTTGTGCATAAATCCAAAAATCCTGACATCTAAAAGAAAACGATTTTGGAATCAAAGGATGCATCATTCTTTGAAAATATATTTCCTTGTAAGTCTAGGGAAGTTGGTTCAAGTCCATTAAAACGAACTTTAGAGACTGTTAGCCCTAAGGGCATTATTGTATACGTTTTTTTATTATGATTAACATATGTTTGTGTGATGAGTATAGCTTAGTCTTTATAAAACAAAAGAAGCATTTTTGGAGTCTCAAGGCTACACTACATAAGAAGTAAAAGATCTTGGCAATTAAAGCATAATGAAGAAGGAGAGATCAAGCCATTCTAAGATCAAGGCATTGAAGCCCTTGAAGATTTATGTCTTAGTTAGGGATGGATGTGCTAAGGTATTTCTTTGTAAAACTTCCTAACTCTCATCTTTTATTATTGATCATGTGTGAAGCTCCTTTGATGAATTTCTTTCTATAAACTATTCTTAAAAAATCCAAGTATTCTTGATAGAGTTTTTGACGCCTTTGAAAGTTTTCTCATCTCTAAAAGAGTATCAAGAATACATGTTTTGAAACGTGAATGAAAGTTCTTTTTGTTTAAGGAAAATTGGCTTTTAAATCCTTCTCAAAAAAGGGTCATCCGATTTTAAAACCGATCATCCGATTTTTTCCAAGAGAGAAAAAATCGGACGTCCTATTTTAAACTCAGTTGTCCGACTAGAAAAATTGGTCGTCCAAGTTTTAAGAGGGATCATCCGATTTTTGTAGGATGCGTACGAATCTTTCTATTTCAAAACTAGTCATCCTATTTTAAAAAGGACTCATTCAACTTTCCATTTACAAGGAAATCGGACGTCTGATTTCTAAAATCGGTCATCCGTTTTTTTGTTTTTACCGTTGAAATATTACCGTTGCTGAAAATAACGGTCATTTCTTCTCCCCTCTATAAATTGAGTTTCTCATTTGCAGTAAAGAGAAGTTGGATTAAAAATTGATTGTGATTATCTTAGAACATTTAAAGAGTTTTAAAAGTACATTATTTCAAATATCTTCATCTCATAAAAACAAATAGAAAATTCCTCTTGGAGCTTCATTTGTGATCATCCATCAAAGAAGAAGTAAAGAGGAGCTTGTAGAAGTATTCCATTGAGTTGTATCATCTATCTCAAGCTCACTTGGTAACATTGTTCCCTACTTATCTCTTTTTCTTTTGATATCAAAGGTTTGTATTGAAAAACCCCTTGGGTCATCCTTTGATTTATATTGTGTTGAGAATTGAGGTTGTGTGCAAAACCCTTGTTGGGTGATCCTCAAACTTGTGTTAATTGTATGTGTATTGTGGATTGAGGTTGCTTGCAAAACCCTTGGTGGGTGATCCTCAAATTTGTGACTGTTGTAGACTTGGATTATAGTGGATTTGGAAAATCCTTTGGTGTTGACTCAAGGTAGTGGATGTAGCTCTTTGGGAGAGTGAACCATTATAAATTGTTGTGCATCTTTATTCTATGCTTTTACTTGATTGTCTTAACTGTAAGATTTTGTTTGATTTGGATTTTTATTAAAAAGAGTTTTAGTATTCCTTCTCAAACAAAATTGGAGGTTTATCTTTTTAATTACATAAAAGATTTTTGAAAATTAGCCAAAAACCTTATTTACCCCCCCCTTTCCCCTCCCCCCCCCCACACCCCCCTCCCTAAGGTTTTTCGGAGACTATTGATGAAAGTAGCCCAGATGTTCAACACAAGGTTAAAGTTGAGGAAGAGCCTAGAAAGAGCAAAAGGGCAAGAGTGAAAAAATCCTTTGAACTGGATTTTCTGACCTATATGCTAGAGGAGGAACCTCAAACTTATAGTGAGGCTATAAGCTCAACTGAAAGCTCTTTTTGGAAAGATGCTATTAAAAGTGAAATTGATTCCATCATGCAAAATCATGCGTGGGAATTAGTGGATCTTCCTCCGAGAATTAAACCGTTAAATTTCAAATGGATTTTCAAACGGAAAATGAAAGCAGATGGAACAATTGACAAGTACAAGGCCAGATTAGTTATAAAAGGATATAGACAAAAAGAAGGCCTTGACTACTTGATACATTTTATCCTGTGTCTAGAATAACTTTCATAAGGATGATACTTGCAATGGCTTCTTTGCAGAATCAAGAGGTACATCAAATGAGTATTAAGACAACTTTTCTAAATGGATATCTTGATGAGGAGATCTACATAGAACAACCTGAGGGACATGTAGCTCCAGGCAAGAAAGGAAAGTTTATAACTTGATAAAGTTTTGTATGGACTTAAGAGAGCACCAAAACAATGGCATGAAAAATCCCATAATGTCATTGATGACAAATGGCTTTAAAATTAGCGAGTGTGACAAATGTGTGTATGTCAATCTAATGTCAATAGATATGTAATCTTGTGTTTATATGCTGATGACATACTCCTTCTTAGAAGTAATGATGAGATGTTAAAGCTTACTAAAGATATGTTAAACTCAAGGTTTAACATTAAGATATGGGACTAGCAAATGTGATTTTGAGCATCCAAAGTAAAAGGTCTCCTGACGATCTCATATTAAAATAGTCACACTATACGGATAAGATTCTTGAAAAATTTAGAAAGGATGATTCTGGTATAGCTAGGACTCTAATGGATACGAGCCAATATTTGTCCAAAAACAAAGGTGAAAGTGTTTATCAAGTGAATTATGCAAGGGTAGTAAGTTGTTTAATGTACCTTATGAGTTGTACAAGGCAAGATATTACTTTTTTACTGTAAGTAATTTAAGCAGATTCACAAGCAATCCAGGGGAGAACCATTGGAATGCAATCGTAAGGGTACTGAGATACTTTCGGTATACTCGAGACTACGATTTGCATTATTCTAGAGATCTTGCATTGTTAGAAGGATTCTCTGGTACCAGTTGGATATTTGATATTCAAGATACTAAAGACACAAGTAGATATGTTCACTATAGCAATTTTGAGCTTTGGTGGCACTTCGCTTATGGCATTTATTATATATGCTACTAATTTGGGGTATCTATTATAAAATGCCATATTTTAATGGCACTTTCTAATAAGTGCAACAAATTTTCTGGCACCTTTAAAGTGTCATATAAAAATACCACAAATAATGACAATATAAGAAAATACCATAAGAAAATGCCATGAAAATATGATACAAATTCAAATGCCACAAATAACACCACTTAAATATGACACAACTTCAAATGCTACAAAAAATGTCACTCAATATGCCACAAGCTCAAATACTACAAATAACGCCACAAAAATGTAAGACAAGTTTTCAAAAAAAAAAAATTATATCACACACACACACACACACATATATATGTATATGTGTAATATAATATAAGACTAAAATTTTACATTGAAATTACAGGTTAATAATATTTTAGAAGTTCATGTTATAATATTTATTCAAATAGAAAAACACTTAGAAAAACTTAAAATATTATTTTATAAATACTGACCATTTAAATAAAATATCAACTCTTTGTTACAAAACAAAAAAAATTGAATAAGGTTCGTATATTATTTCAAATTTATGAAAAAAATGGTTTAGACATAAAAGAGGAAGAGACTTTGTATCTTGTACGTCTTAATTTAGTATGACAATGTTATTTTTGCTGTTGTGGTCTCTCTCAAAATTATTAAAAGATTTGAATAGTTATAGTATCGGTAGTCCTTTCAAAAATATTTTTTTACACTTATAAAATCTATAACATCATTATATAATTGAAATAAGAGAGAAAAACTATTAAATTATAAATTATTCTAGAGATAGAAAAGTTGCATATGTTTTATAGAAAATCTCTATAATATAAGTAATTTAGTGTTTATGTGAAAATTTTATTTTTTCTTATTCAGTAAAGACAAGATGAAAAATATTATAAATAAGGTTTTTGGCTAATTTTTGAAAATCATTTTGTGTAATTAAAAGATAAACCTCCAATTTTGTTTGAGAAAGAATTCTAAAACACTTTTTAATAAAATTCCCAACCAAACAAAATCTTATAGTTATGACAATCAAGCAAGAAACATAGAATGATGAGGCACAACGATTTATGGTGGTTCACTCTCTCAAAGAGCTACATCCACTACCTTGAGTCAACACCCAAGGATTTTCCAAATCCACTATAATAAAAGGTATAAAAACAAACACAATTATGAGGATCACCCACCAAGGGTTTTGCAAGCAACCTCAATCACCAATAAAAAATACAATCAATGGATAACCCAAGGAGTTTTTCAACACAAACCTTTGATGTTAATAAAAGAGAGATGAGTTAAAGAACAATATTACCAAATGAGTTTGAGAAGGAAAGATACAACTCAATTGAATGCTTCTACAAGCTCCTCTTTACTTCTTCTTTAATGATGATCACAAATGAAGCTCAAGAAGATGTTTTTATGAGATGAAAGATTGTTTGAAGGATTGTACTTTAAAGCTTTTTAAAGATTCTTAAATGATGTCAATAAATGTTTCACCAAACTTGTTACTTTTTGCAGTTGATCAAAAATCAATATATATATATATATGAAGGAGAGAGAAAGTTATCATTGCACTGTGTAGCGGTAATATTTTTCACAGTAAAAAGGAAAACCGAACGATCGGTTTCTAAAAATGGGCGTCCGATTTCCTTATACAAGAAAATCGGATGAGCCCTTTTCTGAAATAGGACGACCGATTTTCGAAACAGAAAGATTTGGATGCATCCTACAAAAATCGGACGACCGATTGTGAAACAGAAAGATTCAGATGCATCCTACAAAAATCGGACGACCGATTCTTCTAAAACTAAAAAATCGGACAACCGGTTTTAAAAACTGGATGACCGATTTTTTAGAAGATTTTACTGACAGAATTTTGTAAGTAAAGAGCTTTCCTTCCTATTTCAAAAACATGTATTCTTGATACTCTTTTAGACAAGAAAAACTTTCAAAGATATCAAAAACTTTATCAAGAATACTTGGATTTCAAGAACGATTTATAGAAAGAAATTTATGCAAAGAGCTTCATACATGATCAACAATCAAAGATGAGAGTTAGGGAGTTTTACCAAGAAATACCTTAGCACATCCCTAACTAAGAGACAAGTCTTCAAGGTCTTCAATGGCTTGATCTTTTCTCCTTCATTTTGCTTTGATCACAAATATCTTTTGCTTCTAAAAAAGTATAGCCTTGAGACTTCAAATATGCTTATTTTGTTCTATAGAAACTAAAATTAATACTCACACAAACATATGTTAATCATAATAAAAAACATATGCAATAATGCCCTTAGGGGCTAACACAAGATATTTAAATAAATACGCTATAAATAATCAAATTAATTAAGTTTTAGTTTATTGATATATAATATAAATAAAATTTATTGAGAAATTATCATAAAAGTTAACGAACTTTCAAATCCCTATTTGTGATATCCCGTACCCCTCCGCTAGGTCAGCTGCGGCGGAGTAAGGTTCCTGCGTACCTCTCGGCACTGAACTTACAAAGATACAAGACTAAGGTACAATCGAGAGAAGCTGTAATGAGTATTTCTATATTAAATAATGTGAGAAGAAAGAAAAGTTTGAATATAACTTTATAATAAAAGCTTCTCAAACTTATATATAGGTTTAAGGCCGTAATCTACATAACCAAAATCTGTTGACTAGAGGTGGAAGACTTCAAAGATGCCGACTCTAATGGCTCACCATGGTCCACTAGCCAGATCTAGTTACCAAGTCATCTGAAAGAGGGGAGAAACATTTGGAAAACATGAGCGATGGACGCCCAGTAAGTTAACGTGCATGTGTGCTATTCGTGAATATTCCGTAAGGGCAAACTATATATATTATTTCTCTTTTTATAGAATGCTTTGTCATCCCAGAAAATAAGTGTCTTCAAAACAAATCTTTTTATGCAAAATATAAATTTTTCTGAAGGGTTCGAGCGCAACCGGAAAGTTTGAGCGAATCAAGACACATTGGCACTGCCACGACTCCTGAACTTTTAAGAAAACCATGTATGCACATGATAGGCTTAACAGACAGAGTCTGGAACCTTAAACGGGGTCATCGGAACAAATTTCGGCATCCCGTAGTCAATACCAGCCTGAACTCCAAAGCACAATGTACGAACGTTCGATTTTTCAACCTCACACAACATATACATAAACAGGTAACGAGCCCCCTGGTGTACTTACCAGGCCGCCCTGTGCTACCCTAGCCAGTGGGCCCTTCTTGTCCAAACTTCTAGGAAATAGCCACTACCGCAGAGCATGATACGGAGTCAAAAGCAATATCATCTTAGGCCTAACCCTCCAACTGTACTACGCCCTCTATCAATTGGATCCAGATCAAGAGTAACACTATCAAGTATGTCGTTAGGAAGAGGCCCTCGTACGGGATACTAGCCACGCACAATGCAAGTCTTTTCGATATGTTGATAAAAAATGTACACCAAGCCCCTTTTTGCCAAACTAGGGTTTTAATGTACTTTATAAAATTATAGGCCATCTATCGACCACATAAAGCTCTTTAGATAACGAAAAATCCCTATCCGCTAGGCCAAACTCGTAGTCATGTAAATGTGACGTTGGAATGTAAACTTTGAATCACATTACCAGATATAAAATAGGTTATGCCAATATGCTTTCCAAAATCATGACAAATATTTCTCAAAATGAATTTATTAAATACTTCAAAAATTAAAGTAATATATGGATAAAACCATAGAGAAATATTATTTTAAAACAAATAGTAAACATTTTTGAAATCATTATATAAGAATATTTAGAATAAAAGTATTATGAAAATATTATAATAATTCAAAAGCTTTTATAAGAATATTTAGAAAATATGTAAAGTACTATTTTAAAAAAGAAATAATAAATATTTTAAAGATAATTTTATATCTCAAAACCTTATAAGAATACTTAAAGTATTATTTCCAAAGGAAATAATAATTATTTTTAAAATATTTTTCCAAATAAATAATATATCTCCAAATCTTCTAAAGAGAACTTAAAGTATTTAAAAATATTATTTCCAAAAAGAAATAATAAATATTTTAAAAATAATCTCTCAAATTAATTTTAAAACTCAAAACCTTTTTTGAAAAGATAAAACATTAAAAAAATATTATTTCCAAAAAGAAATAATAAATATTCTTAAAAATAATTTTCTCAAAATAATCTTAAAACTCAAAAGCTTTAAAGAATTTAAAATATTTAAAGATATTATTTCCCATAAAGAAATAATACATATTTTGAAAATATTTTTTCAAAATAATTTTAAAACTCAAAATCCAAAATAAAAGATTGTAAAAATATTTCTGTTAAAAGCATCATGAAAATATGGCACAAACTTAAAACATATTTTAGTGCCATAAAAGAAATTTAAAACATAAATATTTTAATAACTTACCATATTTTTAGCATAACCCGTAATATACCACCGGTAAATATTTTGTACATTATGTCGAGAACCAATGACAGAGAAATATGCTTTTCATGAAAAATAATTAAATCTTCTTTCAAAAGAAAAAGGTTGGTGAACTCACCTGGAGTCACGATACAAGTTAAACTTACAAAAAACAATTCCAAACTTAATTAAATAATACCATAAGAAAAATATAACTTTCACCCCAGATGGCCCTAGGTGTACCTAAATTTATTCTAAACCCAAAGGAATTCTAGAAAACAACTCCAAAATAATTTCATAATAATTCCTTAAAAATCATGGATTCTTAAAATAAATATTTAATTATTAAATCTTAATATTATTTATCTTAGAAAAGATAATCTAATAATAAAAATAAAACTCTACATATAACTATATTTAACTTAAAAAGAAACAATATATATACCGTGAGAAAAAAAAATGAGGGAGAGGGAACCGAGAGAAAGAGTGGAGGAAAAGAAGAGAGAGAGAGAGAGAGAGAGAGAGAGAGAGACTTAAAAAAAAGTAGGAGAGAGAAAAGGGTGGGAAAATGGGAAAAAAGAGGGGCGGTAATTTTTTTTCGGCAATTTGGGCTCCTCTAAATAGCCATGCATGCATGGTTTGGTTTTCCATGCATGAGACACATGGCACTAACCAACCATGTGTCTTCCTTGTCCACATGTTCATATCTTCCAAGTGTCCCTCAATCTTCGGCCCACATGTCCTTGCCAGCCATGTCATTACCACTTCTCCAAGTAAGTAGTCCCTCAACTTTCTAAAACTTCTACGTTGGCCCCAAATCTTAAAAAAAATGACTAAAAATGTGTCTTAAACTTAAAATTTTCATTTATGACTTAAAGCATTAAACCCAAATAATTCTAAAACATGTCCGAAAAGTTTTCCACCAAAAAATTCTTCCCTTAATTTTTCTAATAATTAACAAATGACCTCAGTACTTACTATTCTTTATAAACTAACCCCGAAACTTTTGTTTGATCTTACCGTGACCTAAGCTAACTTTGAGATGCTTATTCGGGATGTTACACTATTATTTATTATTATATTATTCTGTATTATTTTAAATTTTTTTGGACTAATTTGAAACTTTTATGAAAAAAAAGTAAAGATATTACACTGAATTGACTTCTTCAAAATGATTGTTTATTCATAAGCTATTATAAGTTCAAGACAAGCTGCTATGGTGAAATTGGTAGACACGCTGCTCTTAGGAAGCAGTGCCTAGAGCATCTCAGTTCGAGTCCGAGTGGCGGCATGTCATCTTCTAAAAAAAGAAATAGATCCTATAATGAATTCAACTCCTGCTTTCCATTTAAGAGACTCTTCTTTCTTTTATGATATTTTCAACTTTAGAACATATATTAACTCATATTTCCCTTTCCACTCTTTCAGTCGCTATTATAATTCATTTGATAACCTTTTTTTTCTTAGATGAAATTGTACAACTATACGATTTGTGCAAAAAAGGCCTGATAATTAGTTTTTTCTGTATAACAGGATTATTGGTTACGCGTTGGGTTTATTCGGGTCATTTTCCACTAAGTGATTTATATGAATCATTAATCTTCCTTTCATGGTGCACTGGTTGAAGCACTTACTATGGAATAAAAGGTTGCATGTCCAAATTTTACCTTCTGCAAATAATAAGTAGTAGTTAATATGTGGGTTTAGGCCATGGTCACATATTTGATTTTGATTGGGATTCTAATTTGTTAATAAAAAAAAAATTTTAATATTACGATTTAAATACTTTTGTAGCATTTATCAAAAGTGCCATAAAAAGTGTCATATTTTTCAATATATTTGGGATATTAGATAAGTGACACAAGTTATGCCGTCAATGTGTTTGTGGCATTTATGAAGTGCCAACAGAAAAAACTGATACCACTTTCGATAGCATTTCCGTGAAGTGCAACAAATGAGCTTTTGTGACACTTAAGTAGTTTTTGGTGGCACTTATTTGTGCCACCAAAGAACCAATTTTGCCATAGTGGTTTCACCTTGGGAGGAGGAGCTGTATCATGGAAATCCCCAAGGCAAACGATTATAACCAGATCCACCATGGAATCTGAGTTTATAGCTCTAGATAAATCTGGAGAAGATGTCGAATAGTTACGAAACTTCTTGGAGAATATTCCTGAATGGCCAAAGTCTGTGATATTCTGATAGCCAAACTACTATTGGTAGAACACATAACATATTGTATAATGGTAAGTCGAGGCATATGTATTGTCGACATAATACCGTTAGACAACTGATCTCAACTGGTGTTATCTCTATTGATTTGATCAAAATATAACATTCGCAAATCCTCAAACCAAAGGGTTGAATGGAAATCGGGTTGATAAAACATTGAAAGGAATGGGACTAAAAGCCCATGAGAAGTTAAGGTGCTATGTGAAGGAAAACCCAACCTAGTTAACTGGAGATCCCAAAATCTAGGTTCAAAGGGACAACATACTTGCACAGACCTTGTGATATCCCTGAGAGGTTCTACCCCAAGTCCATTGCTATAATGTAAATAGTGATAAAAACGTGAAAAAAAGGTTAAGCTATGCTTTTAATGACATTGTGTGCTTTGATGAGCCGAGCAACATGCATCACCTATGTAAGTGAAGTGGGGCTGCTTCAAAGGAGACTAATGGGGCATAACTCTCTAAAAACTCTTGCAAAACCAGGAGATGTTCACGGCTATATAAACATAACCATGAGAACCAAAACCTGTTAGGGAGGTATTTAGGTGAGGTATATCATTGTTTACACAGACAACAGAACAATTCAAGGATATCATGTCTACTGGTCAGCTAGTAAAGTAAATATATTTTCACAATGGAAGGTTCAAGGATTGATGCCTACCTGTCCTACACAAATGTCGAACGTAGATTCTATCACCACATTGAGCCTTTACTTTCTTTTGTCTATCAATCTCATTAATGTGGAGGATTGTTGGAGTTATGGGGATAAAGGTTGAATGAGAATTGATGTTACTTGTCTTTAATGGATTAAGTTATTTGTTTCAAGATAAGTAATGGATTAAGTTACTTGTCTTAATTTTGGTTTATGAAGTTAACATCTTCTAGTATTTATCTTTAAGTTTTGTCAATTTATTTATCATATCTGCTCCTCTCCCTATAAATAGAGGAAGACTCTTTCTTGTTTTTCACACAACTAAAATATACAACATAGTGTTCCTAATCAAATCTTCTCTCTAGAGTTAGTATATCCTGATAATAGAGAAAGGTCTGTTAAGTTTGCTTTGTTCATCACAGTTGTGCTGCTGTATTTGAACTTGTGTTATTGTATCTTGGGAGATAGACGTTCATAGATTCTCAAGCACCAAGGAGAGGACGAATCTGTCTTAATGAGACTAGTTATACAGGCCTCAAAAGTCCTATTTAGTTCGAAGTTGCGGTTTAAAATTTCCTGTTTCTATATTGCATTTACATTTTTTCCCTTGGGTTATTATTTTTATTTCTATATTATTTCTAACATTTTCTTGGGGAGTTCTATACAAGAAACTTGATGTATAATGCCATGCATAGCATAGAATTCATGCATAAAAAATTCAAGACCATTGTAAGTCCTTTGGCAGAAATTCGAGTACAAACATACTGATAAAAAGATGGGAATGATCATTCTAACTTCTCCTTTGTTTTTCACAAGATATATCCACGTATACCTACTTCTATCATCTACTATGGTAAGAAAATTATGATGACCAAGTATGGTTGGTGTTCTAAATGGACCCCAAATGTCAGTGTGAATAAGATCAAGACAAGAAGCAAAAACTAATAGAAAATGGTGACCTTCTCAGTTTTGCCAAAGGACAAACAGTACAAGTAGTATCTTTTTGAAAATGAATGGAAGGACATTTATTCTTAACAAGCTGTAGTCTAGAATTAGAGATATGTCCTAGTCTGTAATGCCATAACTAGTCTTTGGACAAAAGCTTAGAACCAAAAGTAAGTAACATTAGATTGAGCCGTACGAGATGAAAGTTTAAAATCAAAACAGGAAGTACAAGGGAAAATCAGTCTCCAGGAAGTATAGACCTTCAAGGCTCTATCAAACCCAATCCTCCTCAAAATGAATAGGTCCTGTATAGTATAGGGAGTAGGAGAAACAATGTGATAACTGATCGGGATTTTTATAACAAAGTTTTAACCCAATACTTGCAAGTGCACAAGATCAAAGTAATATGAAAGTATTAGAGTATCGAACCACAGAGAAAGGCTTAACTACCTAAATTATTAGCTTCCTAAATTAATTTTATAAAAAGAAGAATCAAATTTTGTTATCTAAGAATTATTACTAAAATAATTAAAACTAATGAATAAAATAATTAAATTAAAGATAACAGGAGCTTATCCAAAGAAGATGATTTAGAACCTTAAATCCACCACTAACCTATATAACAATGATTTAATTTTATTTAGGAGAAAAGATTAAACATTTATGTGGTGATCTAGGCTACAAGCTTCGATTCACTAAAGAAATATATTGTGTTTAAATGCATGACATAATCCATCTAACCATTAGCATGACTTATTCATTCCTATGACATAAATCATCTAAAATTAGCATGAACTATTCAATTCTAAAACCCACAATATACTTGCAAAAATTACATATCTCTCATACTCAAAACTACAAGAATTAAGCATGGATAAAAATATCAATTAACACAAATAATTATTCTACAAGAACAATCACACAGAATTAATTGCATGAAACCAATAACATCCCAAGATATGCAATCACATAAATAATAGAATAAATCTCCCAAAAATAAAATAAAGCGAAGTCACATGGCTAGGGTTTCATTAAGATTCTAAAAATAAATTTAGTTCATGGCTAAAGGGACAGAAGGAACCAATTTCTTGGAGTAGATCATGGCTTTTTTCTTCATTTGGAGCTGCTGTATTTTTCTGCTGTTGTGCTGGAATTTTCTGCTGCTGTTTTTTTCTCTGCTGCTGGAAATTTTTCTCTGCTGCTGGAAAATTCTGCTGCTGTATTTTCTCTATATATAGACAAAAGAGAAGAAAAATCCTAATCCTTAAAGGATTCAAATACTAAAGTTCTAATCCTTAAAGGATTCTGCTAAAGTTTTAATCCTAATCCTTAAAGGATTCAAATACTGCAGCTTCCCTTTACCAAATTTAATATGGAATCTTTATTTTCCATTCTTTTTTAGAAATCTGCACAAAGATAAATAAAATAAATTAAATATAATAATTATGACCAATAAATAAATAAAATATTTTCAAAAGCTAATAATTAAAACTTAAGGTGCTTATTTGTATTAAAAATCGACTCTATCAACTCCCCCACATCTAAGTTTTGCTAGTCCTCAAGCAAAAATAAAGAATAAAAAGAAAAACTAACTAGCCACTTTCGTAGGACTCACGATTGCACTTAGCATGTGCAACAAGCCCTTTAAACCCCTAAGTTACCCCTAGTGGACGAGTATGGTCTCGTGAGGGTTTGCAGACGACGTACCCACAAAGTCAAAATAAACAACAAACTTTAGAAAAGATAGAGAATAGCCCAAATTAAGTATCCTCCATCAATATCTCAAACTTATCAAGACAAATACTCTTCCTCTCATTTTTAAAATTAACTAAACAAACATATATTCAATTATCTCCCATAACTAATGCAAAACTTGTGTAATGTGTGATCGTGGTCATCAGAGAGTATGAAATAAATGCTAAATAAAATTTTCAAATTACATATAGAGAACAAATCTCAGCAAGAGTTCATTCCATAGGCTCACTCTTCGTACCTTCTCTCCACTAATCAAGGATTCTCAACTCAACTCAGATCAGGTAGGACTTTAAAGCTTGTAATGTAAGGTTAGGGTATTGGTTATCAAGCGAAGGTAAGGAATTCAAAATCAAAGAAAAGAGAGCTTACAAAGGAGATGGATACTTTAAAATTTCGACAAACTTTCTAACTTTGTTTTTGCTCCTTTTCAGTAATACATTCACCAACTACCATCTTCTTTTTCTCAAAATTTCATCATTAAGGCCCTTCCTTTTCTTATATTTACAAATTCGGGCCTCTTGAATTTTTTTTCTTTGCACCTTATGACTTGTAACAATCATGTATCAACTTTTCTTTCTTATCTCTCTTTTTTTTTTTATAGCTCAATACATTTGTTTTTTTTTTTCAAGCACCACAAGTCAATATATATATATATATTTTTCTTCTCCCTTTTTTCAAAATAACTTCTTCTCTTTCCATAACATAAAAAACAATAACCCACCATTGAAGCACTAGTTAGAAGTTTGCATCAAACTCTCTACAAGATTAAGGGTTAATATTTAAGTGGTTTAAAGAAAGATATAACATTTAGGCTCAAAAGGGTACGAAGGTAAAAAGAAAATCATGAGATTTGGTAAGCTTGAAAGGCACAAACGATTCAAAGAAGGCCTATGACCATCGTCTCTGAGTCAAATCTAGAAAACCTTTCTATTTCGCCTCAAGAGGTACTCAAGTAAATTCTAGAATGTACGGAAGAGATTCATCAACTTTATGTAGCTCAAAAATAATGTAAAGGATTTATTAAATACTAGCAATAACCCATGTGCTCAAGTGTAAGTCATGCAAAAGTTATAACAGATATAGAACATAAGTCCAGCACCCTAATTAAAAATAAGAAAACAAGTACTTTTCTCAACTCATTCAAGACATTTTTAAAGGAACTAAAAAAGAATCATTCTTTAAGTGAAATCATATTTTTGATTTTTTTTTTTTAAATAATGTAGAAAAATAAATAAAATTAAAAATAAAAAAATAATTGAACAAGAAATACAAGAAAAAAAACGAAAATACAAAAAAAAATAGTAGATATCAGAATAAAAGCATCTTCTCCCCCATACCTAGACCCTACATTGTCCACAATGTGATAAGAATACCAAGAGTAGAGAAGTGACAAAGAAAAGAACAATACAACCTGGTAGAAGAGGCAGTATTAATGCATGTCTGCAAGAGTAGTAAACAATCTCTGTAATCTCTATGATAATGATAAGTTGTTTGATTACCTAAAAAAAAACACTTCATACCTTTGAGATTGAAAACCAGGAGGAGCAGTCATACCAGGTTGTTTATTCTGCTGATATTGTTGTTGGCCTAATTGACCTTCCCCTCCTTGTTGCTTCCAGGAGAAATTAGGATGATTTCTCCAGCCTAAATTGTACGTGTTTGAATAGGGGTCATTTTGCCTGTGAAATCCTTGAGCTACATTGACTTGTTCCTGCACAAATTCTGGAAATAGTGAAGCACTAGGACAGTCATAAATAACATGAGAGGGACTAGAGCAAATTGCACAAACACCTTGAACATTAGGAGAATTAGTAGGCAATGTATTTAAAGCTAACAATTGATCAAACTTTTTGGATAAGGCATCAACTTCCAAAGAAAGATCAACATTTTGAGAAACTTCATACATTCCTCTATTTCCTATTTGCCTAGATGTGCCTACACGTGAGGAGGTGGTATATTGTTGCGAATTATCACTCAAATTTTCAAATAAATCCCACGCCTCATCTGCAGTTTTATGAAGAAAAGTACCACCACAAGAGGAATCAACCATTTGGTGATTTCTCTCATCTAGTCCTGAATAAAAACTTTGGATTTGCTGCCATTTAGGGACTTCATGGTGAGGGCAACTACGAAGAAGTTCTTTAAATCTCCCCCAACTCTCATGAAATTGTTCATTATTTTGTTGGGAAAAAGTAGTGATTTCTCTCCTTAACCTTGTAAGTTTACCCATAGGAAAATATTTTTTTAGAAATTCCCTAGACATCTCAGCCCAAGTACCTACTCTCACGTGTGTGCAACCAATGTTTAGCCTTATCCTTCAAAGAAAAAGGAAAAAGGCGTAATCTAATAGCATCATCACTTACATTAGGCAGTTTAAAAGTAGAGCAAATTTCTAAAAACTCATCAATATGCTTATAAGGATTTTCATAATCAAGCCCATAAAAAGATGGTAACATTTGAATAGTAAAAGCTTTGATTTCAAAGTGATTAGCCTCAATTTCAGGTAGTCTATTACCTATTGGTGAATTATAAGTGTTAAGAGTAAAATACTCCCTTAATGCTCGAGGATTTTCAGCCATTTTAACCTGACAAGTGTTAGAATTTTTTCCTTGTGCTCTAAGTGCCTTAAGTGTACGCTCTATCTCAGGATCAAATTCTTTCAAATCAATAGAGAGCGAACGACGACCATGCATTAATAAACAAATTCAAAAAAATAAAAATAAAAAAATTTACCACAAATAATAATGATGAATAAACTATCAAATAATGAAATAAAAAATAATAAAAAAAACGTTGAAGACAAAAAAAAAAAATTTTTTTTTTATATATTTTTTCAAGAATAAAAGTAGAATAAAAAAAATACTAACAAATTTAGGAGGTAATAACAAAAGCAATTAATTTAACCTCTCCCCGGCAACGGCGCCAAAAACTTGATCGGGATTTTTATAACAAAGTTTTAACCCAATACTTGCAAGTGCACAAGATCAAAGTAATATGAAAGTATTAGAGTATCGAACCACAGAGAAAGGCTTAACTACCTAAATTATTAGCTTCCTAAATTAATTTTATAAAAAGAAGAATCAAATTTTGTTATCTAAGAATTATTACTAAAATAATTAAAACTAATGAATAAAATAATTAAATTAAAGATAACAGGAGCTTATCCAAAGAAGATGATTTAGAACCTTGAATCCACCACTAACCTATATAACAATGATTTAATTTTATTTAGGAGAAAAGATTAAACATTTATGTGGTGATCTAGGCTACAAGCTTCGATTCACTAAAGAAATATATTGTGTTTAAATGCATGACATAATCCATCTAACCATTAGCATGACATATTCATTCCTATGACATAAATCATCTAAAATTAGCATGAACTATTCAATTCTAAAACCCACAATATACTTGCAAAAATTACATATCTCTCATACTCAAAACTACAAGAATTAAGCATGGATAAAAATATCAATTAACACAAATAATTATTCTACAAGAACAATCACACAGAATTAATTGCATGAAACCAATAACATCCCAAGATATGCAATCACATAAATAATAGAATAAATCTCCCAAAAATAAAATAAACCAAAGTCACATGGCTAGGGTTTCATCAAAATTCTAAAAATAAATTTAGTTCATGGCTAAAGGGACAGAAGGAACCAATTTCTTGGAGTAGATCATGGCTTTTTTCTTCACTTGGAGCTGCTGTATTTTTCTGCTGTTGTGCTGGAATTTTCTGCTGCTGGAAAATTCTGCTGCTGGAAAATTCTGCTGCTGTATTTTCTCTATATATAGACAAAAGAGAAGCAAAATCCTAATCCTTAAAGGATTCAAATACTAAAGTTCTAATCCTTAAAGGATTCTGCTAAAGTTTTAATCCTAATCCTTAAAGGATTCAAATACTGCAGCTTCCCTTTACCAAATTTAATATGGAATCTTTATTTTCCATTCTTTTTTAGAAATCTACACAAAGATAAATAAAATAAATTAAATATAATAATTATGACCAATAAATAAATAAAATATTTTCAAAAGCTAATAATTAAAACTTAAGGTGCTTATTTGTATTAAAAATCGACTCTATCAATAACAATGAGATTGTCTTGTCAATTGAGTGGCAGAAATGAGATTAAAAGAAAACTGTGGAATGAAATAAACATCACTCAATACAAGGTTAGCATTCAAGATTTGTTCTTCCTTTGTGTGTGTGACTATTATGATAATACCATTTAGTAGCTTGATAGTGACATCTTGGAATGGTAACAAAGAGGAAAATCAAGAGAGATCAAATCAAATATGATTAGTTGCACCTAAATCAACAATCCAATGTTTTGAACATAGTTTCTTAAGTTTCCTTGGGACTCCTGCTGGCTGATCATTTCTAGTGTTGAAGACAGCTTGAAGAACAGTAGCCTAACCTGCTATGTGGTCAACTCCCTTATCACCAGCCTTTGTACCAGTTACATCTTAATGCAACAAAGCAAATAGGCGATTATACCGTGCCTGAGTAATGACAGGTGTTTGCAACATGAGAATCCACCACACCTTTGTTTACACAGTCATTATAAGCTTGTGGCATTGGTTTCCATAAATTCATAGTCGTGTGACCTTCTTCCGATGTCAACTATGGACTGATAGATAGCTGTCTAAGTACCAGTTGGTTTGTTCCTAAACTTTAAACCTGGGGATATCCATGTTTCTTCTAGCATCTGTCAATGGTATGACCATCCATTCCACAGAACATACAAACTAGATTAGGCTTCTGAAACCTCCTAAAACCTTGTCCCTCTTTGCAAAGCATTAACATGCATCTGCTGAGTATTCAGTTTTCCTCCTGCTTGATTTCCTCCTTCAACAGCATTAGTATTACCAGGCATAAAAGAATTCATACCAATATTGACATTCAAGGCATGAGGTTTAAATTGCCCTTTCATGTTGTAAAACAATATCAAAAGCTTCATCAATAGGCAATAGCTTCTTCATCAACAATATCTGAGACTTCACTTAACTGAAACTTTCATTTAGACCTTTCAGAAACTTGATGATCACATTACATTTAGGATTACAATGGCTGACAATCACAGTTAGGTCTTGGCTTTAACACTTGAATTTCATCCCAAATTATCTTAAAGTTTGTAAAGAACTGATTCACATCAACAGTTCCTTGTTTAACAATATAGAATTCTTCAATCAGATCTAAAGGAATCACCTTGAACAGACCTAGATTTTAGATTTATCCATATATCCCTAGCAGAATTAAGCCAAAGGGCACTCTGAGCCATAGGAGTTAAAACATTCAATAACTAGGTCATAACCATGGTGTTACACAGGGACGGAACTAGAACAATATGATTGGGAGGACTAGAGGAAAAAAAAATTTTGCCAGAATTTCGTCTATAAAATGATGCATTCCTTGTACAAAAGACACTCAAACAATTCTAAATTTATATATAATATAGCAAAAGAATAGGTAATCGCCCATTACCAATGAAGAGTGATCACCCATCACTCACGGGATAAGCATTACAATTATAAATTTACATATAATATAGCAAAAGAATAGGTAATCGCCCATTACCAATGAGTAGTGATCACCCATCACTCACGGGATAAACATTACAAATTCTAAATTTACATATAATATAGCAAAAGAATAGGTAATCGCCCATTACCAACGAGGAGTGATCACCCATCACTCACGAGGAATGATTACCCATCACTCATGGGATAAATACCTCTATCAAAGCTGAGAATCTTGATCAGAATCTTGAGATAACAGATGAGATGAGCACGATCAGAAGACGAAATCCAATATGACCTGCAATTGATTTAGAACATTAGAAGATTAATATGAAAACAAATAACATTCATCCCAATGCAAAGAATGTAAAAAGAAATCACTACTGAAAAATGATTTAAAATAGAGTTTTACATGTGGATCCCCAATAATTTCATCTCTTTCATAAGGATAACTATCAATTGGTTTACGCAATCCTGGATCACCAATAATTTCAAAATCTGAAAACTCTACCCCTACCCGAGGCTTTTTCCCACGATCTTCATTATTAACATTTCCTTTATTAGCTGATTTTTCTTCAACCGGTTTAGGACCCTTCTTCCATTTTTCAATATATTTCTCCATAGTAAAAGCCTATATAATATTCAAATATTTTAAATTCACAATTCAACACATTTCATTTATAACATAATAATTAATTAGTCTATAAATTACATAATAATCATATTTTTACCAAAAAAACCCTAGAAATTTTTTCACTAACAACATAAAAATTTTAGCACTCAAAAATCTATTTACCAAAATAAAAAATTTTAGCACTCAAAATAAAAAATCATAGAAATAAAAATGTTTCTGAAAACTTACTTTTTTTTTTTTGTTCAAGATGTCACTGCTCTGTTTCTGCTGTGTCTTCTTCCTGCCGCCGCGCCGCTGCTGACCTCTCTGTCTCAGTCCGCCACCGTCGTCGACAATACGCAGCACCGCACACCGCACACGAGAGTCGAGACACCACCACCCGCCAAGCCCGAGCTGCGCCGCTGTCTGCTTCTTGCGCCACTACCACACCGCCGAGCTCGGAGTCCGACGAGGAGGAGGAAGAGAAGAGGGTTTCTGTTCTGTCTGTTGTTTCTGCTGGCGCAGCCGAGGGATTTATTTTTAAAAAAATTTTTTTATAAATCAGTCCCTACATTTTGTGGGGGCTAAATTGAAAAAAAAATAGGGGGACTTAAATGTAAAAAATATAAAAATTTTTTTATAAAAAAAATTCCCGGGAGGCTCGAGCCCGCTCGAGCCCACCCGAGCCCCTGACTAGGTCTGTCCCTGGTGTTACATTACTCCCATACAACATACAAAGGATCATCAACTTTAGGCAAAGGAATAGTTCCATCCACGAATGCCAACTTCTTCTTAGAGATTAAAGCCAACCTCATTGCTCTAGACTGGGAATTTTGTCGTTATTCTGAGTCAGAGGAGGATCCACAAGCTTTAGTGATGAATTTTCATTAGCATGAATATAGTAAGGACTCAAAATAGGAATTTCAACAGTAGTTGCCATCTCAATCAACAAAGCAGTTTCAAATCAACAAATCTCAAACAATCAACGTAAGATCCAATTAGATCTCAATCAAAATTGTGAACACAACACAATAAACCAAAGTAGCAATCAATCGATTACCAGAACAAACATTCTCAACTCAATTCTAAAACTACTCCAAAAATTCAAAGTAAATGAACAATCAGAACAGCAGAAGAACTTATCAATTTGGTTCATGGGAATCCTCAATGAACCGCTCTGATACCATGTAGAAATTCAAGTACCAAAGCATAATCAGCTCAATCAAGTAATATGAAGATCAAATGCTCAGAGAGAGAAAGATGAGAAAGAAGACGTGGGAGAAAAGCATGCTGGAAGTGAAACTTGTAAAATGCATCTACACATTTGATATTTATAGAATTGGGTGAAGGAAAATTTACACGGAAATTTAAATTACTAAAAACATTAAATGACACTCAATTTGGAAGAGGACGACCCATAATAAGGTTTCCTCCAAACATCACCTGTGCCTTTATTAGGACGACATTATTTTCTGGATAAACTGCACAATACGACATCGTGCCACTAATTCCTCTCTCTGGCCGTGTCTTCAACTCATTACCATACTGAGTTGTCTTATGATGGATGACCTGTTCCCTTTCTGCCTTTTAATCTTCTCCTCCTTGGTCTACTTTCAATCTATCTTTCTTTAATTCCTCATCTCTTTTTGTTAGCCCTAAGGGCATTAATACTTATGATTTTGATTATGATTAACATATGCTTGTGTGAGTATTTTAGCTAACCTTTCAATAGAACAAAAGAAGCACCTGTGAAGTCTCAAAGTCTACAAGCAAAAGATCTTGTTGATGAGGGCAAAATGGAGAAGAAGAGACCAAGCCATTCCAAGATCAAATCATTGGAGACATTGAAGACATTGTCTATGTTAGAGTGGAATTAGGTACTCCCTTGTAAAACTCCCTAGTCTTACTCTTTGATTATTGATCATATATGAAGCTCATTTTACGATTTTCTCAAATATAAACTTTTGTTAAAATCTAAGTATTCTTGACTGAAGTTGTGATGCTTTTGGAAGGTTTTTCTTCTCTTTAAAATGATTGTCAAGAATACATGTTTTTGAAACAATGAAGAAAGTTTTTGTCTTAAAAAGAAACTTGGCTGAAGAAACAAAAAATTCGGTCATCCGGTTTTAGAACCGGTCGTCCGATTTTTTCTAAATCAAAAAAATCGGCAGTCCGTTTTTTAGATGGACAAGTCCGAATCTTTCTGTTCAAGAACTGGTCGTCCGATTTTCTTCTACACTTAAAAAAATCGGCAGTCCGTTTTCTAGCTGGACAAGTCCGAAACTTTCTGTTTAAAGAACCGGTCATCCAATTTCAGGAACCGGTCGTCCGATTTTCACATTTACTGTAAAAAATTATTACCGTTACACAGTGTGCAACGGTCATTTTTTTTAAGACAGTACATATAGACTTTTGATCAGCCATAAATAAAAAAAAGGTTTTGGTGAAATATTCATTGAGAACATTTAAAACTTTTAAGAGCTTCAAAAGTACATTTATTGCAAACCCTTTCAATCCCAAAAACAAAAAATCTTCTTGAGCTTCATTATTGATCATCATCAAAGGAGAAGAAAGGAGGAGCTTGTAGAACATTTCATTGAGTTGTACTCATTATTTCTCAAGCTCAAAAGTGGTAACATTGTTCTTAAACCTATCTTTCCTTTTTTTATTGATATCAAAGGTTTGTGTTGAAAAAATCCCTTGGGTAATCCTTTGATTTACATTGTGTTGTGAATTGAGGTTGTGTGCAAAACCCTTGTAGGGTGATCCTCATATTTGTAGTTGGTGTAACTTTGTGTTTATAGTGGATTTGAAAAATCCTTGGGTGTTGACTCAAGGTAGTGGATGTAACTCTTTGAGGGAGTGAACCACTATAACTCCTTGTATTCTTCTTTAAGCTTCTTACTTGTCTCAACCACAAAATTTTGTTTGGTTTGGAATTTTATTAAAAGAGTTTTAGAATTCTCTTTCAAACAAAATTGGAGGCTTACCTTTTAATTAACAAAGAATTTTCAATAATTAGCCAAAAACCTTATTCACCCCCCCTCTAAGGTTTTTCACTTTTCTTCTCCAATTGATCATCTATGCTACTGGATTCATCAATCTCAGCACATACTCTATGCACTCAAGATCAAGATCGTTTAGTACATACTCTAACACACTCTACTTAATAATAACTTTTTTCTTAGAATGTATCTTTTGATCCTGGCCGTACTTTATGTGATTGCTCACAGATCGGGAAAATTATGTTGTAGATTTGGTTCATATCCCCATTCATAAACCATGTATCTTGTATTATGTCACATCATTCCATGTTGTTAATTATGTCTCCAATTATGAAGATAAGAGCAATAAGGAAAGTGATATGATTTAACACATGCTACATGATCTATGAGCGTGGACATAGATCAAGTCCATAAGATAATTTTTCAACAAATCACAACCGATTAATTATCATATTCAACAATTTTTCTTTCTTTTATTTCCCCAAAAAATCTAGATGATTTTGTATAATATAATTAAGAATTAAAAGAGTTAATTTTAAAGACATATCCAAAGTTTGGGGTTAGTGTCAAGTAGGCATCTTATCCTTTAATTTTAACAATTGGGTACACAAATCAATTTTTTGTGATTAAAATAACATTGTAAACGTTTAAATCTCACATGTCAACTTTAAAAATCTAAGAAAATTTTCTTACTTTTCTAATATTATAGCCAAAATTCTTAAAACACATTGTTGGTGTTATAAAATCAACTCATTTTTTACAAAAATTTGATTTGAGTACTCAGTTATCCAAATGAGAAATTGGCAATATTAGTCCCAGGACTATTTTTTAGTCTTAAATTGATCCTCAATATTTGTTTTCATGTTTTTAGTCCCCGAACATTTATCTTCAAAAAGTTTTAGTCCTCCCCACAAATTCTGTGGCGGATCCGGCACTAACAAATATGTGAGTCTCACATGACTCATGGGTTAAAAAAAACATTTAACTTACTCAACTCACCATCACTCTATTAAACAAAACAATAGGATCTAATTGAATACTTGAAATATTCCAATGGTTACAACAATAAGAATCTACAAGCTTCCTTTCCTTCTTTTTTGAATGACGATCACAGCTCAAAAATGTTTTTGATAAAGATATATATATATATATATATATATATGTTAGATCAAAAGTTGGAGAACTTTTTTATCAAAGAAATTCTTAAACTTTTAATGATCTGATATTTATTCTCTAAAAAATTCTCTCTGTTAGTTGTTATAAAGAATAAGGAATGAATCCTTTTATATGGCAGAGAAAAGTGAGACTAGAGAACTAGTCGTTACTCTGTAACGGTCACATTTTATAAAAATCGGACGACCAAAATTCAAAATCAGACGTCCGAAATTCCTTTTTCTCAAAGAAATCGGACAATCGTTTCCAGAAATATAAGTCCGTTTTTTTACTCCTTCAAAAAGTAAAAAAAGAGGATGTCCGAAATTACGAAACGGACGTCCAATTTTTGTCTTTTAAAGAAAAAAATTGGATGGCCAATTTTAGAAAACGGACTCTCTCAAATACTTTATGTTGATGAAAAAGCTCTATAACATAGAACAATTTTTTTAAAACACAAGCATTAACATCAAACCAATTTTGAAGATCATGCTCCAAAAAAGAAAACTTTGAAAGATGTGTGAGCTATAAACTATGGTCATAACACAAAGAAACAAGGTTAGGGTCTTTTATAGATGTACCTTAATCACACCCTAACAAAAACATAGGTCTTTAAGGTCTTCAATGGCTTGATCTTTTCTTCTGCATTATGCCTTGATCACCAAGATCTTTTGCTTCTATATAGTGTAGCCTTGAGACTCAAAAGATGCTTCTTTTGTTATATAAAAACTAAGCTTAATAATCATCACACAAACATATATTAATCATAATCAAAAGTATATGCAATAATGCCCTTAGGGCTAACAGTTACTTTTGACCAAATTTACGCTACAGAAAATGTCCTTGAATGATAACATTAGTTGTTATTGTCTTAATCTAAATATACTAACCAAAAAATCTTAATAATCCTTTCAACATTAATTAGCAATGCATTTTGTTTTTCTAATAAACAGAAAGTGTATATTACTATTTAGTGAATAGTTATTGGAAAAAAAGAAAGATGATCAATTTATAATTTGAGCAAACAAACAGATAACGAAATATTATAATTTAGCTCTTACTAATAGTTAAGTATAAAACTTTGCCTAATCAGCCTTGATGTCTTGGATTCGCCAACAAAGATTCATAGATCGATAGACGATATATGATATTCGACTATTTACCTATTATCGAATATTATATCAATTATAAATTCTTTAATCGATTTTGAATCATTTACTTATCAGCAAATTCTTTTGCTACTAATACTAAAATTGTCTGTCAATCGGTAACTGATTACCGACTCGATTATCGATTAAAATTTTTAAAAAATTTAAATTTTAATTTTTAATAGAATTAAGAAAAAATGGAACAACAATTTCTAACAGATCAAAAATTATAATTTAATTATTTAAATAGCCAAAAAATAAAAATTTAAATCAAAATACACAAATTCTGAAATGTATAAAAATTCAATACAATATAAAAAATATTTTCCATCGGTGACGCTGTATTTAATCCCATCCCTGTCGACTCCCCGGGACGTCACACGTCAGTATCACCTACCCCGCACCCCATCGCACCTCCCGAGAGGGGAGTTAAGATACCAAACCCAAATGTCTAAAATACCCCCCAAAACAATAATCCAGTAAAAAAAAAAGGAAAAAAAAAAAGAGCCCGCTAGAGCTACAGCAGCGGCTCCCAGGCGCCAGCGGTTTCTTCTCTCCCAAAGAGCAGAAAGAACAGCAAAGAAAATTCCAAAAACACACATGGAAGATAGGGAAGGAAACAATTGTTGGGGATTTTTAGCATCCAAACAACTCCTCATTCATTTTCCTTGTCTTCTGTTTAGGGTTTCTTCTGGATTTTTCTGCAACTGACTTCATCTTTGTACATACCCTCAACAGATTAAACAAATTTTTTTTTTTTTTTTGTATCAATTAATTTCGATACTTGGAGGACAGTTTTTTCACAGCACACATTGTTTTTTCAACAAACGGCATAAACTTACAAGGAGACACCGTCGGCATTGAGATTTTTGAACTGAACGATGATACAGAGTTGAAAATTTTGGAACTCTTTTTGTTTTGTTTTGTTTGATTTGAACGATATCAAACTCCGTTGCGGCTGCATTTTCCCGGTGAATTTAGGTATCTGGAGAAGTATTGGAGAGTTCTTCAGTCGGTGAGTTGAGTTTTTACTTCTTTTCTTTTTGCTGTTATTAGTGTAAACGTTGGGCTTATGGACTGGTTTTTGCGTTATGCTGGATAATTTCTACTGTTGTGTTGCGTGATGGATTTAGTTTTGAAGTTTATTGTCCTGTTATTTATGATGATCAATTCGTGCTGATGGAATGTTTTGGTGTTTGTGGAGATTTTGTTTCTTTATGTGTAATTAGTATGTCATACGACTCTGTGATCTCTCTCTCTCTCTCTCTCTCTCTAAACGACTTTTATTTTGGTGCGTGAACTCAAAGGTAGAGATGATCACGAGGTTGATCACATGCTGCATGAATCATTTCCTTGTCTAGGTGATTTTTGGAGTTGACTAAAACTATTGGTGAGTCATTTAGTGAGTTGTTCTAAGAAAAGGCTTCCAAAGAAAACTTTCCGCTGTTATTGCTGTTGTTTTGGTGGTTGTATCTTGTTTTATTCAATTTTTCTCAAGAAAGGGTGGTAAAGAGTAAAATGTTTCATTATTACTGTCGTTCATTTGGTTGTTGTATTATGTTTTAGCCTTTTGGTAATTCTTTCCACTCATCAGGGCGCCTTTTTGTTGCTGGTGATGTTTCATATTGCATTGCTGTTTTCATCGTCGTTTTCTGATGGCATCAGCTTACTGTTATTTCCCAGAACATTTGAGTTTGACGAGGTTTCATTGGTTTTGTTATCATGTTCCTTTATCTTCTAGAGAAACATTGAGGCACGTATGACTTCTACGATATTTTCCCTTTAATTTCTCATTTCTAGTGTTCTAGGGCATAGGAAGCGCTTTGGTTCATTGTCCTACAGATTTCCTAGAGAAGCATATACGAGTCCTAAGACACTCACAAAGATATGTATGCAAGATATTCCAGATGAAAAGATTTCTACAGTTTTCTAGAAAAGTTTCTATGATAATCACTTGAAACTGAGGGTAAATATCCTTTTAGGTTTTCTGGTACATGTTTAGCACGAGAATGCAGGTTTCCCCTACCAGTTCATTGCCAGGTATCTAGGGATGCTTTTCCTTGTATGATGGTTGACAGACTGTTTCAATACAATTTTTTTCACCTTTGCTTCTCTATTGTTCCAAATTCGCCTTGAAATATAACTACAACTCTTACAAGGAAATAGCTTTCCGTAGTAATATTAATGGTGCATATGTTCTTGACTTCATCCTTTAGAAGGAATAATTTTTCATGTGTTCAATAGAGTGCTGTTGAAACTTCTGTTCTTGCAGAAGTGAGTGCCTTCAGTTTTCCATCTCTTGAAACCAAAATTAAAAAGATGTTGACCATCTTTTTATTGGATCATATAGAGCTCAAGCTTATCAGTAACAAAAATTTCCTTAATCAATGGATGCCATGCTTTTCCCTTCCTGCTGTTGGCATATAGCAACTGTACTTTTTCTTTCTGCTGATATGCAATAGTACCGCAAATTGTCAGTTTACATGCTTTGCACAGGTGGGCCAAATTCTGTACACATGTACAACCCCTTCATTTTATGATGGTTTAGACATGTGTAATTTGATCCAGCATTTGATTAAAACGTTAGTTTATCTATGCTTAAATTGATGTTTTCTGATTGATTTATTTTCCTCTTCTTCTCCAGGATTTTTCATCCTTTTTTCTTCTCAATTATGGCTGGGGATGAAAGATTTGAAGATCTGAAGAAGGGAAATGGAACTCAAAATGCACAGTCGATCTCCTTGCATGCCTTTTCTGATCTATCACATGTCTCTCCACTGATGTTCTTGTACCTTTTAAAGGAATCGTATATTTGCGGTGAATTCCAAATCCTATATTTTATGCTTTTTAAAATGCTCTCAAATATAATTTGTTTGACAGGGTTAACTTTTATTGAGCATGCCTTATTGAAAAATAGATCACTGATCGTGATTTGCTCGATAGGTTATTATATCGAACTGCTGGTCGTAGATTTTGGTTTCTAAATCTTTATTAGAAGTTTATGTGAAATGATTATGTGGGCTTATCATTGTGATTATAACTGCTCCAGGATATGTCTAGTTGTTGTAGCTTCCATCTTTATGCCCTTCTTTTTAATAGTTTTTTGCACTGCTAGGCACGTTGAAGGCTTCTAACAAGTTCCGTGCCCTTCAAGGTCAAGTCCATCAAGTTCTATCTAATGCTCCCCAACCAGGACCTGCCATTTTTGTGGCTCGCTGCCTCTACATTCTGCCTATATTTGAATTGTATTCTGAAGGCTTAAGTCACTTGATAATATCCGCTCTTCGCCGTTTTCTAAAACGGGGGACTACACAAGATGACTTACTGGAAGCAAAATCTCTAGCTGCCGAATTGTTTATTCATATTGTCCAGCGCAGGCTAGCGCATGATGAGAAAATTCTGACAAAGATCCTTGAAGTCTTTGATATCAATTTGATACACATAGAAGAAGTTAGGAAACGTATGGAAGTGAAAAGTGACACGAGTATACTGCCAGCGAAAGAATTTGTTGAGCAGTATATTTTTGAATTGATAGAATCGCAGTCATATATGACTGCTGTTGGTTTCTTGGAACACTTTTCTATCCGTGAATCTGGAGAATCGTTTCTCCTACAAATGTTGGAAAACAAACAATGTAGAGCAGCAGAAAAGTGGGCGGCATTTATGGGGAAGCCAATGTTGTGTTTGCTTGTTCAAGAATGCATTAAGAGAAACCAACAAAAATCTGTTTGTGATATTATAAAGAGAAACAACCTCCGTGAGGAATTTCCAGAAGTGTACCAACAATGTAAAGAGAGGCAAGTTAAGGCTACTTATTATCCGCCAGAGGGTATCACTGTTTTGGCATTCTGTTTTCAGTTAACTTTGTGTCTTCACATTTTACATTTCAATCCATTTGCAGCTCACTAAAGAAGCTGGCAGAAAAGGGTTGCTGGGATGTTGCAGAAGCTAAAACAAAAGGCAACAGACAGCTTCTTGAGTATGTGGTAGGTGGAAAACAAACTATAATTGAGTGCTGTTTTGGTTTTCTCCTTGAGTGCTGTTCAAAATTTTCCCCAAGTTTATGAGTTCTGAAGTCTATATTGATTCAGAATGATGTCAGCATTAGATTTATGCTTCTAGCAACTATTGATTATTTTCACATGAACTCTTTCCTGCATTTTCTTTCATCATGTGGGCACTGGATTAAATACTTTCAAGGCATTTTATTACAAACTGGTGTGTAAATTCTCACCAACAAAGGATAAGAACCCAAACCGCAGTAATTTTGCAAATGAGAAATATTATTTTCTTATAAGATGAAACCCAATTCCTTTCTGTTGACTTTTACTATTCATCTTTATTTAGACCTCTCCCACAAGCCTGCAAGAAAAGACTTTTGCTTCCTGTTGATGTGTATCATTGCAGTAAGTGTAAGCTGCATCCTTAAATTAAGATTTACAAGTTAATTGGGAATTTTTGAAACTTATGCTGGTTTACTTGAACATTTTAGTCACTTTGTCTTTGTTGGTACCTAAAATGGAAGCTGATAACTTGGTGAAGGAAAATAGAGAGCTTTGTGTAATTAATAAGGTTATTTTCTGCTTGTCACACGTGCTCATACTTATGATATTTAAGAATATGTTATTAAGAAAGTACAATACAGTAATATTATAGCTTGTATTTTTATTTTAAATACTTAATTTGGTAGGTTCATGGGTATCTTGATTTCAAGTAGGACAAAGATTTGTGCTTACCAATTTGTGTACTGCCGTAGTAACACTGGTACCGACTTTGCGAAAACTTTGTTGATGTTCACTAAATAAATGGAAATGCATGTTTCAAATTCTGTCTGCCATTCTAAACTAGGACCTGGTTTCTGTTTGGGGGTTGAATGATAATCAGAGGATAATCATTTGTGTAGAGGTTGACCGATTTGTGATAATGCTTGTCTTGGAGATCTTCATCAATACAAATACTTAGGTTGCATGTCTGTAAAATCTTATGCTCTAATGATGTTGAAAACTATCATTCCCGGGACTTGATCATTTAGCACATTAACCTAGAATAAGAGAGAATGATTTGTTTGAAATGATAATAATTTTATAAGATTCTTGCAGTCAGTTGCAAAATTGGGAAGTTCTACTCTGGACTATCTAGTTGGAGATCTGAAGACACACTTTGCAGATGTATTATTGAGTTCAAAGTTGCAAAATGTTTCCTGTTCAACTTCAGTTTATTGACTTTCTTGAGATTTTATGGTATTTTAAGATTTTTATGTGATCGCTGGAAATATTTAAGGTTTATCTGGCAATGGAAGCTGGCTATGTAGAGAAAGTTGAAGAACTCTGCAGGCGATATTTGCTTGAAGGTTTCATGAATATCAAAGGTTAGCTGGTTAGCAGTTTGCCCTTGCAGTACTTATGACTTATTGTGCATTTGTGAGCCATTATTTGATTCAGCAGATTTAGCCTTTCTAAGCATATTTATCCATGCCTTCATATCTAGAAATCTTATGTTGAGTGTGATGACATGTTTTAGAGTTGTTTCTCTTAATTAGTAGGAAAGCCATGCATATCAAGTATCTTCAAGAAATCATACAGCAATGCAACTTAAATGTTGTGATATAAGTATTTTTTACTCCCGACTTTGGTGAATTCTTTTACAGAGCTCAATGCAAATCCTAGACAAAGTTGCTACTTGCGTCTTGACGAATTGGGTGTTGAAGATGTAGTTTGGGTTGATGAAATTACTGGTTTGTGTAATGCAAGCAAGCACATTGAGGAATGTAAAGTGGTGGGCCTTGATTGTGAGTGGAAACCCAATTACGAAAAGGGCAGCAAACCAAACAAGGTAATCTTTTTTTGTATTCAAGGGTGTAAATCTTAATACTCTAATATTTTCTAGTCAGGAAATCGGATGTTTCAGGACCTCATAGGTAAGGTACAATACTTTGAATTGATGACCAAATTGTCTTAAGAATAGGGTGGTTTACTCTTTAGTTCTGCACTAAAGGATGTTTAATATGACAATTTTACTGCCTTACAGTCTTCTAGTCTAGAAGTTGGGTAGTTTCTTGCCCTTTAATATGATGACATTGCTTTCCCATTTTACAGGTCTCTATTATGCAAATTGCCTCAGAGACAAAGGTTTATATACTTGACCTAATAAAATTACATGGCAGTGTTCCTGATACCTTAGATGACTGTCTGACCTCCATACTGCAATCTCCGAGGATTCTTAAGCTTGGTAAGTAAGACAAGGCAACTACTAAATTATGATTGCATTCCCCTACTTTAAGTATGAAGTTCTATTATGACTATTTGATGCATTGTATCATTTCTGCTAATTACTGAGCCCTTCCTGTCCCAGAGAGCTCTCATATATTCTTGTTTGTGGTGTGACCATGGTATTACTTGGGGTAGTTGTCTTGGAACCAATTGTTTACATGCTTTTTCCTCTGTACATATAAAATACTGCAGCCCTTCCCTTTTATTCTTTACTCTTGAAATGATAATTTTTTCATCCTTGAGGCGATTTTCTTCGGTAAGCTGTCCATATGCTAATAAATGACTTTGGTCTGGTATTCACCTTCCATAGGCTACAATTTTAAATGCGATGTGCAGCAGCTTTCTCACTCTTACGGAGATCTCAAGTGTTTCAAGCACTATGAGATGCTACTTGATATCCAGAATGTGTTCAAAGAACATCAGGGTGGTCTTTCTGGTTTAGCAGTGGTAATTCACATGCCTAGCAGCAGGAATGCATGCTTCTTTTCGTTGCTTTTTTTTTTTTTTTTTTCCTTTCCTTCTACTTCATGATGGTTTGTGTCTTTATCAAATGATCACTGAAGTATAAAATATTCTTTTTTTATGTCATTACTCATCGTATTGGAAAACAGAAAGTACTGGGACGTGGTTTAAACAAAACAAGACGAAATTGCAACTGGGAGCAACGACCTTTAAATGTTTATCAGGTGTGTATTACTTTCCTCTATTTCTGGAAAATAACCTTTTACTAGGGTTGGAGTTCTGGCATGAGTACAAGGCTTCATTATAATAGTTAATAAGGGGTAAGAGAAAGGAGCATGCTCTTTAAAAATCTTGTTAAAAGCTCCCATCAATTCTTTAACAATAATATGATTAATATGCAATTCATGTAGTTTCAGAGTTAACTTCACTAGTGACTTAACCTGGACTATGTCGGTCTTCTCCAGCTAGAATATGCTGCTCTAGATGCCGCTGTCCTCATCAACATTTTTTGGCATGTCCGTGAACATCAACAGCCTGCAGACATACCTGATGAGAATATTAAAACTGGGTGGAAATCTTACATTGTAAGCGTTATACCTTTTTTTCCCTTGATTATTAGGTATAAGCGCGTCTCAGAATTTCTTTACAGATTCTTGACAACCATGCACACTATTTCACGTGTATGTCAGTCTCTTACCCTGGAAATATTATATATACAGGTTTCACATATGGATAACCCACAGAAAGGCAGAAAAGGAGTGAAAAACAGAAAAAAGAATGATGCTGAAGGTGAAGGTGAAGGTAATAAGCCAGTATAAAAGGTGGGTACCTGAAAATCCCTTGGCAGAAACTAGCTACTGGTGGGGGTCATTCTCTATTCAGATAAATCTTCATAGTCTGTACATATCTTCAGTTAGTTAAACAAAAATGGTGACTGAAAAAACATTTTAATTTTTTGGAAAAGTGAACATGTTGGCTTCCTGCTAACATTACATGGAAGATTTTTTTTTTAGTCAAGTTTTTCATACCTTGGAACCAAAAGGCGGAACCCTCCCGCCCCAAGTTTTTCATACCTTTGTTGCTGAAATATATATATATATATATATATATATTGATCTCATAATGAATTGGTGCTATCAAGTTGCATTTGCTAGAATTCAAATGGATTGTTGTTAATGTTGATTCTCTAATAATGTCAAATAGGGTGTTGTTTCTTGGGAACTTTTGTTTGTTTTTTTGGATAAGTGTTTCCTTGGGAACTTTTAACTTTTAAGAAAATGTGTTGATTTGATTTTTATTTTTTAATACATTGAAGGAAGGACGTCGATCTGGTTCTTTAAAGTTACATGTCTACACTTTTATTTCTGAGAAAAATGTGAACCTCTTGATTCCCTTTTTTTTTTTTTTTTTTTTTTTTTTTTTTGTTTAAAACATGTCTTTTATACGTTCTTCCCTTCATTTATAAAAAAAATCCAATATAAAACGTTAGAAGCAAAATATTACAAAATTAAATAAAAAACTTTCTAATTAATTAAATTATCAAGCATGAATATATATATATATATATATTTTAAAAGAAAGAGGATTATATTTTATTAATATTCATAAGGATGTTGTGTGTTATATGGGAGAATGCCCCAGTCATTTTATATAGTATTCCTAAAGAGGGCATAACTGAGAAATTGACTGTCCCACCCAAATCATAATGAACACAAAAAATAATTTACATTTTATTCGAGTTGTAGTCTTATTACCATCCACTTTGTGGTGCACTTTTCTCTCCAACCTCTCCTAACCTTCATCCTCCTATTTATATGTATTTCTTGCCCCCCATAAAATCTAATTCTAACCTCAAAACTTTCTCTTGTCCACCTTTTCACAAACACTTTGCAATTCTCTTTTCTCCATCTCTCTCTGGAACAACTCCTCCTCCAAAGAGAGAGAGAGAGAGAGAGGGCAAAAATTCATTAATGGAAGAGTTCAGCTCGGCCGGCGCCGGTTATCGACATTATGGACATTATGGGACTAGCAATAATATGTATGTAGTTCGAGCATCGAATCATTTTACATCCCCATACGGAACATATGCTTTTAACAAACCGGCTTCCCCTCCTCCGGCTCCTGAGGTGTCTTCTCCATCTCCATGGTGCGATTGCCGTCAAATAAAGAGACGAAAGAGAATCGCAAAATATAAATTATTTGCTGTTGAAGGAAAAGTGAAAAGGTCTTTGAAGAAGGGTTTTCGTTGGATCAAACGTACATGTCACAGAATTGTTCATGGCTTTTAGGTGTTGTCTTGTGTATTATTCATTCTCATGCATGCAATTAGCAACATCTTTTTATAATTTTCTTTTTCTTTAGGTTATTGGTATTTTGTTTGTATGTTTCAATTTCTTTTATGTGAAATCATATGTAGAATAATAATGTATAATTAGGTTATTGATTTTGAAGATTTTTGTTGCTTATTTCTCTCTCTCTCTCTCTCCCTATATATATATATATATAATCAATTATGTAAAGCCAGTTTATTTTATCATATTAAATTGTTTTTCATCTTAGTATAACACAACCACACATTCACACATTGGTAACAAAGTTTTCCTCTCTTTACCTATATTTTGGAATGTATTTTTTTGATCGTTTTCATTGTAAAACTTAAAGAAAAAATTTTAAAACCATATAATCTATCTAATGACAAAGTTAATTTGTATTAAACTTGATCTATTGTAATATCAACCACATGCTATGCTACCATGACATGAAACAAGTCCAGCTAGCAGGAACGGAAATTCATCAATGCATAAAGCTAAGAATTCGGTGTAAAATCTCTTATTTTGAATTTTATATTTCTTCTCGTATAAATAATTTAACTTAATAATAAAAGCTTTGAAATTTAAACTTTACTAAATCAAAATTTACAAAAACGCATTCTAAAGTAGATTATCGTATTCCTTATGTTATCATTTTCTGTTGATCCAGAAGAATTATGTATTTTTATATAAAGTTGGATGCTCAGCTTAACAAGGGGAAGGAAGAATGTTTGCTGAGTTTTGTCACTTCATCAATTGATTAGCATATAAAACTTTAGTTTTATTAGCCTCCAAATTCTGGGATATCTAGAAAGTAAATTACAATTACAAAGTTGAGATAAAACGTTTCGTTAAAATAAAATATAACTACTAATAAAAATATATTACTCATTAATCAAGATAAAATTATTCGTACTCATCTCTATTAATTATTTTTTTTCTCATGTTCGATTAAGTATTTGACCATTGAATATTATTTCAATAATTTTATGCTACATTCTGATGGAAGATAAAATATTAATACTTATACAAGTTAATGATGGATATTTCTAATTTATTTTTTGTTTGCTGGGTGTAGGAGATATTTCTAACATATTTTTTTAGTCTCCTTATCCTTAAATTATTTCTCAACCAATTACTAACTAATTAAGCAGCAGTATTTGAAAGGTTGGTTACACCACCTTAGACCAACAACAAAAACAAAAACGAACTTTCATCATACCCTCTCTTTTTTCTAATAGGATTGGTGAAGTTTATGGTTGGTTGGTTTCCCTTTGACAAATAACAGCAAAACTATTTCCTCCTTTCTGTACTTTATTATAAGCAAAACAACTTATGGCATACATGCAAAGTCAATATTCCATAAATACATTACAATAAATATTTAAAATAATAATAATTAATACAAAGTAACAAAACTAAATACCTATAAAAATATAACATATATAATTTTTAAAAATAAATCTAACCGGTAAAGATAATTATCTAATTTATAATAATATACAAATTTTTTCACATATATAAATAATAGTATCAATTTTATATAATATTCTCTTGTTTTGTAAGTCTTTAAATCTATAAACATCATCTCTTCTTTTTTTAACTTAATTTTATAAGAGTAGTGATAAAAAGATCAATATTGAGCCAATTTTCTTAGTTCAATGAGGACAAAATGGTCATTTTAATGCGAAAGACCTTCTACTAACAAGTAGGGACTGTTAACGGTGCGGGTCTTATTCGTACCCGCGCGGGCGGGTCTGTACCTGTTTTTAGCGAGTAAAGTTTAAATTTTATACCCGCGGACCAGTACCCGTATTTATACTGCTATATGGGTCTGGGCAGGGTATGGTGATGCCCAGACCCATATACTATTAATAAAATAATAATATATTATATATTATATTAGATGGAGGATGTTAAATGTGCATAGGAAGGTTTGTCCAAGTAGTTAACAAAATAAATTTAAGTATTTGTTTGGCTTGGCAGTGCAAGTTCGAATCCTATTGCTACTAGCCTTTTTTTTTCTCCTTTTCTCTTTTTTTTCTTTTCAGCCCCTTTTTTCTTTTTTTTTTTTATTTTCAGTCCTTCTCTTTTTTTTCCTCATTTTTAGTCATTTTCTCTTTTTTTTTTCTTTTCAGTCGTTTTTTCTTCTTTTTCTTTTCAGTCATTTTCTCTTTTTTTTTTCTCATTTTCAGTCTTTTTCTCTTTTTTTTCTCCTTTTCAGTCCTTTTCTCTTTTTGTTTCTTCCTTTCAGTCCTAAATAGAGTTTATTTATTTGGTGAATTTGGCCCAACTAACCTCTTTCAAATTATTTACTTATTTCCAACTTTATTTCAAATGTCATTTCACAAATAATTTATTTTTTCTAAATATAAAAATATATTATTTCATCCCGTGTAAAAGCAATTTATGATAGTAATATTTTTGCATTACTTTTTATTTCATAGAACTACTGAAAATATGGATCATGACAAAAAGGACAATCTTTTTCTTTATTTTTCTTTTTCGTTATCTATCTTATATTCTATTATTTGACTTATCTATTAGGCGACACCGTATTATTACATATACTGTATTATTACATATACTAGCCTTTTTTTTCCTCCTTTTCCCTTCTTTTTTCTTTTCAAATTTCCCTTTTTTTTCTTTTTTTTTCTTTTTCAGTCCTTCTCTTTTTTCCTCATTTTTAGTCATTTTCTCTTTTTTTTTTCTTTTCAGTCATTTTTTCTTCTTTTTATTTTCAGTCATTTTCTCTTTTTTTTTCTCATTTTCAGTCTTTTTTCTCTTTTTTTTTCTCCTTTTCGATCCTTTTTCTCTTTTTGTTTCTTCTTTTCAAATCCTAAATAGAGTCTATTTATTTGATGGATTTGACCCAACTAACCTCTTTCAAATTATTTACTTATTTTCAACTTTATTTCAAATGCCATTGCACAAATAATTTATTTTTTCTAAATATAAAAATATATTATTTCATCCCGTGTAAAAGCAATTTATGATAGTAATATTTTTGTATTATTTTTTATTTCATAGAACTACTGAAAATATGGATCATGACAAAAAATGACAATCTTTTTCTTTATTTTTCTTTGTCGTTCTCTATCTTATATGCTACTATTTGACTTATCTATTAGGCGACACCGTATTATTACATATACTAGCCTTTTTTTTCCTCCTTTTCCCTTCTTTTTCTTTTCAGCCCCTTTTTTCTTTTTTTTTTCTTTTCAGTCCTTCTCTTTTTTCCTCATTTTCAGTCATTTTCTCTTTTTTTTTCTTTTCAGTCATTTTTTCTTCTTTTTATTTTCAGTCATTTTCTCTTTTTTTTCTCATTTTCAATCTTTTTCTCTTTTTTTTCTCCTTTTCAGTCATTTTCTCTTTTTGTTTCTTCCTTTCACTCCTAAATAGAGTCTATTTATTTGGTGAATTTGGCCCAACTAACCTCTTTCAAATTATTTACTTATTTCCAACTTTATTTCAAATGTCATTTCACAAATAATTTATTTTTTCTAAATATAAAAATATATTATTTCATCCCGTGTAAAAGCAATTTATGATAGTAATATTTTTGCATTACTTTTTATTTCATAGAACTACTGAAAATATGGATCATGACAAAAAGGACAATCTTTTTCTTTATTTTTCTTTTTCGTTATCTATCTTATATTCTATTATTTGACTTATCTATTAGGCGACACCGTATTATTACATATACTGTATTATTACATATACTAGCCTTTTTTTTCCTCCTTTTCCCTTCTTTTTCTTTTCAGCCCCTTTTTTTTTTTTTTTTTTTCTTTTCAGTCCTTCTCTTTTTTCCTCATTTTTAGTCATTTTCTCTTTTTTTTTTCTTTTCAGTCATTTTTTCTTCTTTTTATTTTCAGTCATTTTCTCTTTTTTTTTTTTCTCATTTTCAGTCTTTTTCTCTTTTTTTTCTCCTTTTCAGTCCTTTTCTCTTTTTGTTTCTTCTTTTCAGTCCTAAATAGAGTCTATTTATTTGATGGATTTGACCCAACTAACCTCTTTCAAATTATTTACTTATTTTCAACTTTATTTCAAATGCCATTGCACAAATAATTTATTTTTTCTAAATATAAAAATATATTATTTCATCCCGTGTAAAAGCAATTTATGATAGTAATATTTTTGCATTATTTTTTATTTCATAGAACTACTGAAAATATGGATCATGACAAAAATGACAATCTTTTTCTTTCTTTTTCTTTGTCGTTCTCTATCTTATATGCTACTATTTGACTTATCTATTAGGCGACACCGTATTATTACATATACTAGCCTTTTTTTTCCTCCTTTTCCCTTCTTTTTCTTTTCAGCCCCTTTTTTCTTTTTTTTTTCTTTTCAGTCCTTCTCTTTTTTTCCTCATTTTCAGTCATTTTCTCTTTTTTTTTTCTTTTCAGTCATTTTTTCTTCTTTTTATTTTCAGTCATTTTCTCTTTTTTTTCTCATTTTCAGTCTTTTTCTCTTTTTTTTCTCCTTTTCAGTCATTTTCTCTTTTTGTTTCTTCCTTTCACTCCTAAATAGAGTCTATTTATTTGGTGAATTTGGCCCAACTAACCTCTTTCAAATTATTTACTTATTTCCAACTTTATTTCAAATGTCATTTCACAAATAATTTATTTTTTCTAAATATAAAAATATATTATTTCATCCCGTGTAAAAGCAATTTATGATAGTAATATTTTTGCATTACTTTTTATTTCATAGAACTACTGAAAATATGGATCATGACAAAAAGGACAATCTTTTTCTTTATTTTTCTTTTTCGTTCTCTATCTTATATGCTATTATTTGACTTATCTATTAGGCGACACCGTATTATTACATATACTGTATTATTACATATACTAGCCTTTTTTTTCCTCCTTTTCCCTTCTTTTTTCTTTTCATTCCCCTTTTTTTCTTTTTTTTTCTTTTCAGTCCTTCTCTTTTTTCCTCATTTTTAGTCATTTTCTCTTTTTTTTTTCTTTTCAGTCATTTTTTCTTCTTTTTATTTTCAGTCATTTTCTCTTTTTTTTTCTCATTTTCAGTCTTTTTCTCTTTTTTTTCTCCTTTTCAGTCCTTTTCTCTTTTTGTTTCTTCTTTTCAGTCCTAAATAGAGTCTATTTATTTGATGGATTTGACCCAACTAACCTCTTTCAAATTATTTACTTATTTTCAACTTTATTTCAAATGCCATTGCACAAATAATTTATTTTTTCTAAATATAAAAATATATTATTTCATCCCGTGTAAAAGCAATTTATGATAGTAATATTTTTGTATTATTTTTTATTTCATAGAACTACTGAAAATATGGATCATGACAAAAAATGACAATCTTTTTCTTTATTTTTCTTTGTCGTTCTCTATCTTATATGCTACTATTTGACTTATCTATTAGGCGACACCGTATTATTACATATACTAGCCTTTTTTTTTCCTCCTTTTCCCTTCTTTTTTCTTTTTCAACTCCCTTTTTTTTCTTTTTTTTTCTTTTTCAGTCCTTCTCTTTTTTTCCTCATTTTCAGTCATTTTCTCTTTTTTTTTCCTTTTCAGTCATTTTTTCTTCTTTTTATTTTCAGTCATTTTCTCTTTTTTTTCTCATTTTCAATCTTTTTTCTCTTTTTTTTTCTCCTTTTCGATCCCTTTTCTCTTTTTGTTTCTTCCTTTCAGTCCTAAATAGAGTCTATTTATTTGATGAATTTGGCCCAACTAACCTCTTTCAAATTATTTACTTATTTCCAACTTTATTTCAAATGTCATTTCACAAATAATTTATTTTTTCTAAATATAAAAATATATTATTTCATCTCGTGTAAAAGCAATTTATGATAGTAATATTTTTGCATTACTTTTTATTTCATAGAACTACTGAAAATATGGATCATGACAAAAAGGACAATCTTTTTCTTTATTTTTCTTTGTCGTTCTCTATCTTATATGCTACTATTTGACTTATCTATTAGGCGACACCGTATTATTACATATACTGTATTATTACATATACTAGCCTTTTTTTTCCTCCTTTTCCCTTCTTTTTTCTTTTTCAAACCCCTCTTTTCGATCCTTCTCTTTTTTCCTCATTTTCAATCATTTTCTCTTTTTTTTTTCTTTTCAGCATTTTTTCTTCTTTTTATTTTCAGTCATTTTCTCTTTTTTTTCTCATTTTCAGTCTTTTTCTCTTTTTTTTTCTCCTTTTCAGTCCTTTTCTCTTTTTGTTTCTTCTTTTCAGTCCTAAATAGAGTCTATTTATTTGATGAATTTGGCCCAACTAACCTCTTTCAAATTATTTACTTATTTCCAACTTTATTTCAAATGTCATTTCACAAATAATTTATTTTTTCTAAATATAAAAATATATTATTTCATCCCGTGTAAAAGCAATTTATGATAGTAATATTTTTGCATTACTTTTTATTTCATAGAACTACTGAAAATATGGATTATGACAAAAAGGACAATCTTTTTCTTTATTTTTCTTTGTCGTTCTCTATCTTATATGCTACTATTTGACTTATCTATTAGGCGACATAGTATTATTACATATATTGTATTATCACATATACTCTTTGCTCAGAGGTTGTCTAGAAATTTGAATTACAGACTGAAATTAATATAGTTAAAGTGGTCTATATCCCTATTCATTTATATATATGTTAAATGATTGTATTTGTTGAAAGAAATATTGAGGAGATTATGTTAATCATGTTAAAATTTTTGTTTTAGAATTATACAGTGTTTTATATATTTTTGTTTAACAGGGAAAAAAAATAGAAAAATGTCATACGGGTACGGGTATACCCATACCCTCCCCTGGACTCTGGAGGGTCAGGTCTGGGTTCAAACTTTTATATCCTGGAGGGTATGGGTCTGGGTCTGGGTCCAAGTTTAACATAAGAGTACGGGTCTGGGTCTGGGGGTACCCTGAGGGTCTGGACCTGTTTACAGCCCTACTAGCAAGGAGGGCAAATGTATTTTTTTCTTATTTTTTCACTTTGATCCCTTATTGAACCATTATACTTAGCTCAATATTGATCGGTTAAACATTTCCCATATAATAAACATTTTTAACAACGGAATATAGATTAGTTTCTTGATTAGTGGGTAAGAAGGAAACAAGCACTTGAGATTATCGGATAAATCAGGAGAAAATCCTTTGTTTATAACCAATTCATAAGAGAATTTGACAAAAATAGATTTAAAATTATTCCTTTTGTATTAATTTAAGTCTCAAATTAATTTTTCAATAATTTTAATTCTAAAATTAACTTTTTAAAAGAAAATGTTAATCTCTACCGTGCCTTTTGGGGTAGAATGTAACAAATTCTTACATGTTACACGTCCACTCGCATGGGGTTTTTGACCATTTTAAACATTTTTTAAAAAATTATAACTGAAATGCATTTTTTTTTTATTCCTGATATAGGCATATCGCATATCCCATATTGAAATAGTTAAGGATATCGCATACAACATATGTGATATTGCTAATCCAGCACTAATAATGAATTAGTTGATGTGGCAATCTGACGTGGCATAGAAGTGGGGTGATGTGGCAAAGTCGCATATGTTATATGCAATATACAAATGAATCTCGCATATGTGTATGCAATAAACTTATGTATGCGATATTCGCTAAATACCATAAAAGAAAAAAGCCTTCTGCAATAGATCGCAACAGAATGAAAAAAAAAAAGAAACCGACGAGAGACGGGAGGAAGACGAGAAGAAGAAAGAAAGTAGAGGAACAAGAAAGAAAGAAAGAGGAGGAAGTTTTTTACGGCGGTCTTTTGGCAGTGGTGGCGGTTTCGGCGGCAGGGGTTTTTCTATTCCACTTTGGTATGAAATCAAATCAATTAATTGGTTTATATCGAAATTTCTTGTATGAAATTGGTGTAGTGATTTAGAGTTTGAAAATTTTTGTTCTTGGGAATTTGTTAGAATTGATTTTAGTTTCTTAGAATTGATTGCTTTGAGAAATTGTTAGAACTAGTAAGAAATTTGTGAAATTTGATGAAATTTCTGGTATCATATTGGTGAAATTGATGTAATGATTTAGGGTTTGAAATTTTTTACTCTTGGGAATTTGTTAGAATTGATTTTAGTTTTTTAAAATTGATTGCTTTGAGAAATTGTTTGAGCTAGTATGAAATTTTTGTAAAATTTAATAAAATTTCTGGTATGAAAATTTCAGAAATTGGTGTAGATTTAGGGTTTGAAATTTTTTGTTTTTGAGAATTTGTTAGAATTGATTTTAGTTGAAAAAATTGATTGCTTTGAGAAATGGTTAGAATTAGTATAAAATTGGTGTAGTGATTTAGGGTTTGAAATTTATTTTTTAGATATTTTAATACTTATCGGCATACATAGAAGTTAAGATTGATTATTATTCTAAAGCAAGATTATTATTGAATTGATCATTTACTACTCTATCCATTTTATAATAATATAAAGATACTGTTATAAATTTTAACATATATTATAAAAAGTTCTAAAGTATGAAATTTTTGAATAAAATTTCCTAGAAAAAAAATGGTTTTAGGCTAAAAACTAAGGTACATATCCTAATTATGAAGAACAGATATAGAGAAAGATAAATCAATAAAGAGAAATAAAATTGAAGAACATCAAAACCCTAAACACTAAACACTAAAACTCTAAACACTAAAAATTAAAACCCTAAACCTTAAACTCTAAAATCTTAAACCCTAAACTCTAAACTTAAATCCTAAAATCTCAAAACTTAAATCCTAAACCTAAACCTTAAATCACTAAAATTAAAAGCCAAAAATCCTAAATCCTAAACCTAATTCCAAAAAACCCAAACATTAAAACCCTAAAATTATTATAACTCTAAGTACTAACATCATCTTATGTATAAGGATAATAATTACCGAACATAATGAAATGTAGATGAAGGACTTGCGACCAGTGACTACAGGTGTGCATTTTGGACCGCTAGATGCTAGCGTATTGACTAGACAGGGCGAATATCGGTTTTTGCTCATCTGGGATGGCCATAGAAATATTATCCTTACGTGTCGACACTTTGCTTGAATTTTGTTTGATTGTTATAAGGTGGCTCCAAATAAGGTAGTTGATTGCATTGATAAGGTTGGTATTGAGAGATTTTTCAGGTGCGGTTACTTATTACTAGACCATCCTCTTATTACTGCGTTAGTCGAGCGTTAGAGGATTGAGACTTATACCTTCCACTTGACATGCAGCGATTACACTGTGACACTATAGGATGTGGAGGTGTTATGGGGATTACAGATAGATAGGCGCCCGTGACTGGTCCCAGTTGGACCTATCTAGCACGCATTGGCTAGATATGATTGAGCGTCTTCTTGGACTTCACCTCCCAAAGGGAGAATTAGTCGGGCATAGGGTCAAGAAGAGGCATATATAAGCTTTGACAACAAAAGATATGTCTGCTTCTTCTACATATAAGGATTATATTCGCCTAGTCCGTACGATGATTTTCTATTTGCCGAGCTCGTGCGATGATTTTCTTACTTATTGGAGGATTATTGCTTCCAGATGGATCGGGAAATATGATTCATCTTTGCTATATGAGATTATTGGAAGATTTTGATGCAGTTGGGTCTAGTTGGGGTAGTGTTGTACTTGCATTCCTGTATTGATGCCTATGCATATCATGTTTGGGTACTGCACGGGAGATATGCAGACCCCTTGTTCTCTTGTAGATTTGAGCATGGAAGTGTAGTCCTATTATTCGTCCTCGATTAAATCATGCCAATGAGGTAGATGATGAGCATGCTTCTTTTAGAGCTAGGTGGACTGTACTATTTGACATTAATTCTACTCTGAGTCATGTACTGACAACATATAAGGATCAATTGGACTTCATGCCCAGGGATCACATAAAGTTTATTATTCATGTTTAAATAATTTTAATTTCAGGCTATGTATTTTATATTTATTTTTTAAAACCTTTGTAGTTTGACTGGCTCCCTTATCACGACTATATTACGGAGGATTCCGATCTTTAGCGAACGAAGCTCCCCTTGATACACTTCGAGATAGTGAAGTTTCACTATCTCGGGAGGGTTATGAGACAGTTCAGCTGTGATCAGCCTATTTGGGAGGGTTTGGTGGGTCGAAGAAATCTACATGACATATCTTTGGTAGGGCAAGAACATACAAATTGCAAGATGAGTCACATTCAGTATGTGAATTTGTGGGCCTAAAGGAGATATTACATTCATTGTGGGACACAGATTCCAGTTTAGCAACTCCGACATTGCTGGCAGGATAATATGATGTGGTATTAGAAGATCACGAGACTATATATTGATAATCTAGCTCATCGTAATCTCTAGGCCTCTGGATACCAGCTATCTAGGTTCGACCGATGGAGGATGATGGTAACAAAGTATTTTATTATTCAGTTTATACTTTATGTATCTTCACTAACTAATTAATTGTTATTTATTTTTAGGCATCCATGCTACAACATATAGACAACATGGTAGATTCACAACTGAGTGTACTATCATTGTCTCCTTAGAGTCAGTCCTCCACAGAGAGAGTAAGGATAGAGGTCTTCCAATGCTTAGGATTTTTACGTGGTACATTGGGTTGCATACCATCTCAGCGAGAGGACTATGAGACATTTCGTATCGATCCAACACGTCGTCGACCTCGAGAACTTATACCTGATCGGAGAGCACATAGAGTAAAAAAGGACAGCGACGAGGTTGTGGAGGACGAGCCCCTAGAGTCAATCTGAAAGAGATGCAGTAAACGGAGGACATGGTCATGGAGTACTAGGACTGAGAGCTGACCTCAGAGTTAATGGAGCTGCAGAGGAGGATCGGGTTAATGACGACTATGACCTGGATCCTCATAGAGGGGCATCGAGAGATATAGATGTACATGAGGGTTGGGATAATGATGAGTACGACATGGATCCTCATGAAGGGGCATCGAGAGATACAGATGTACTGGAGGGTCGGGATAGTGATGACCATGACATGTTTTTACTTTAACTTTCTTTCACCATGACACCATCCACATCTCAGATCGAGCCATCATATGCCTATACGTCTCAGACTGGGCTTTCACATGCCTACACGTCTCAACTCGATCCATCACATGCCTCCACGTCTCAGACTAGTCCACCAGATTATTTCACATCACTTCCTCCAGTCTGTAGGTCTAATCTTGATTCTCGGTCCCCTTATCGATTTACTTCATCAAATTATTTCTAGTCGTAGACATTTATGATGTATATTATATTTTGTGTCAATAGTACTTATTATTATATTGTGATATTTTATACTTGATATGACAACGTGACACACCCTAATCCTAATTCTAAAATCCTAAAAACCCTAAAATTCTTAAACCTTAAAAAGCACTAACCCTTAATTTTGAAATTCAGACTAATTATATTTGTCTTCTTATTCCTACAATGCCATGTGATGAGAGAACTTGACATGACAACTCAAGCACGAGGAAAATTATTCTGACAATGCCATGTGACGACAATGTCTTGAATTATGAAAGGTCCACTATTGACATGACAACTCGAGCATGCAGAAAATTATTATTTTTGTCCACTATATCTGATATAGCCATGTGACGGGAGTATTATTGACATGATAACTCAAGCACGCGAAAAATTATTATCTTTGTCTACTATATCCGACAGAGCCATATTACGGGAGCACTATTGATATGACAACTCAAGCAAGTGAGAAATAATTTCGTTATATATATCAATGAAATGCACCCAATCTCTAATCACACCAAAACGTTGAAAGTTTTTCAATACCTTTCATACAATAAAATAAATAGTTAACATGGCTGAAACTTCACCAGTTAGAGTGATATTATATTGGGATTCTGAAGTCACTAGAGACCAATTTTGTCCTTATTTCACCGGAGCACCACAAAAAGCATGGAAATTCAGTCGGAGAGTGAGATCTCCAGAACTTGTCAATTTAATTTTTCCTTAAGAACTATGAATCCAAATGAATGGTGAATTCACATGATAATGAGGGTGCCAATTTATCAAGAAAGATATAAAACGTTTTGTGATACTCTTCATAGTAAGGATAACGATGATCAAATAGGGTACCTTTAGGTAACTACCCCTGAAATAGCCATTAAAGGCATCGATGTTTTAGTTTAGTTTGAAGCAGTCCAGTTACTAGAGATAAGCATACATGATGATTATACTCACGTCCCGGCGAATCAGAAACCCTAAATGTTCCGCAACATGTCACTTATGAAACAAGGATGGTGTATGATGGTAAATGATTCACCATCAATGTTACATAGAGACATACAAGAAGATGATGTGGATTCCACCAATGACGAGCACTATTCAAATGATTAAGATGAAAACAACGATGATGATTATACCGATAATGACACCCCCTAAACACTAATTCAAAAGTGAATCAAATGCAAAGTAATGAATGGGATGCTCCGTATGATTACACATTGTCCAGAGCTTTTCAAGATATAGGTTTGGAAGAGCAATAGACAACCTTCTCGAATCAGGAACTATCCATTTCGATGACTGGAATGAGGCAATGGTTGATATTTGAAGAGGAATGAGTTTCCAGTCCAAAAGTCAAGCGATCTATGCTATTCAAAAGTGATCAATTCATATGGGACGAGAGTACAGAGTAACAACAAGCATAAGTGATTGGTGGGTAGCAGAATGCTATCATAAAAATGGGAATGATTGCCAATGGTACATCCGAATGAAGAAAAAAGTAACTCATGATCTTTGGCAGATCACTGTTCTCAGATGTACATACACATATATTTATTCGGTTCAAGGAAATCGACATTGAAATATAACGATAAAATTTATTTCGAGGAAATAAGGCATATCATTGCCAGTGATCCCGAGATTATGGTGGCAAACGTAATGAAAGAAGTCCAATTCTTATATCAAACTGGTTGCACATACAGATCACTGTTCTCAGATGTACATACACATATATTTATTCGGTTCAAGGAAATCGACATTGAAATATAACGATAAAATTTATTTCGAGGAAATAAGGCATATCATTGCCAGTGATCCCGAGATTATGGTGGCAAACGTAATGAAAGAAGTCCAATTCTTATATCAAACTGGTTGCACATACAAGAAGGCATGGATCACTCGGACGAAAGTAATAGAAAGGGTGTTTGGGAACTGGAAATCAATTTTTTGCTATCTACCCTAATATCTCCAAGTTATGTTACATTCTAATCCACAAACTATCATCCATTGGTTACAACATATCATGTTATTAATATAGAATGTTTTCCGTTTTCTTGTCCTTCAAACCTTCTATAGACGGATTCTCACAGTATCGGCGAGTCATTTCTATTGGCGTCACTTATCTAAGCGGATCCTATAAGGGCACACTCTTAATTACTAGCACGTGGGATGTGAACAATTATGTGTTCCCACTAGCATTTGACATTATGAATAAGGAGTCAAAAGAAAGTTGGAATTGGTTCTTATCACTATTGCATTCAAAAGTGGTGAAGGATCGGAGAGTTTGTTTGATATCCGATTGTCATCCAGGAATTATGGATGTCATTGAAAAATTAGCATATTGTAAACCTCCACTTGCCGATCACAGATTCTATATTCACCACATTCGAGAAAATTTAACAAACAATTTAAGGACTCAGCATTGAAAAGTTTAATGTTAGAGACGAACACAATAACAAAGATATGAAAAATTCTAATTTCTTATGAATGAAATTAAGATGAAAAATGTAAAAGCATGGGAATACTTAACTGAGATCCCTTGGAAAAGTTGACACTCGTTTATGATGGTGGGTGCAGGCATGGGATAATGACCACAACAAATATATCGGAATCACTGAACAGTGTCCTTAAGAAAGCTAAAGCTTTGCCGTTGAAAGCCCTAGTTGAAGTGGTGTTCAATAAACTTGTTAGATGCTTTGATGAACACTATGAGAAAGCAAGGAACTGCATCAATCTGTTCCCTAAGAGTGTGTTTGATAAGTTTATGGACATTAAAGTCAAATCAAGATCACATACAGTTGTGCAGTTTAATGCACAAAATGGCATTCACAAGGTGAAGTCCAGTCTAAGGGTGATGGTCGAGGTGACCGCACATATACTTTGCGCATACGATCAAATTCCTACACTTGCGGGAAATGACAGGTCTACACATTATGCTTTTGCGGTTTGTAAAGAAAACGATACAACACCCAATAGTCTCGTGCCAGAAATATTTTGGCGGGAAACTTATTTAAGCACGTACGAATCCAACTTTTATCGAGTTGTGCATGAGGATCTTTAGAAACCAACCCCTTTCAACTTGACATAGTATCCTCCAAACAGGGACAGAACTAGAACAATATGATTGGGGGGGCTGGAGGAAAAAACAAATTTTGTCAGAATTTCGTCTATAAAATGATGCATTCCATGTACAAAAGACACTCAAACAATTCCAAATTTACATATAATATAGCAAAAGAATAGGTAATCGTCCATTACCAATTAGGAGTGATCACTCATCACTCACGGGATAAACATTACAATTCTAAATTTACATATAATATAGCAAAAGAATAGGTAATCGCCCATTACCAATGAGGAGTGATCACCCATCACTCACGAGGAATGATTACCCATCACTCACGGGATAAATACCTCTATCAAAGCTGAGAATCTTGATCAGAATCTTGAGATAACAGATGAGATGAGCACGATCAGAAGACGAAATCCAATATGACCTGCAATTGATTTAGAACGATTAGAATATTAATATGAAAACAAATAAAATTCATACCAATGCAAAGAATGAAAAAGAAATCACTACTGAAAAATGATTTAAAATAGAGTTTTACATGTGAACGAAATGATTAAGATGGCAATTTTATTCTTCAAGTTTGCATATTTTAAAACCGCTGCAAGATGTCTTCATTTTCGATACTCCTCCCAATAATCATCATCATTTCTGTACTTCTTCAAATCTTCCTTTATTATCTGAATCATCTGGACAGCAGTGACTATGTTTTGAGTCTTTTGTTGCAAGCACATTGACAATGTATTTGTTTTTGCCAATAATTTACCATTAATTGAGCAATGAATATAAATTCAAACTGCCACATTTTATCAATCAAATCTCGGGCAATGCCTCGACTATTGACCTCATCAGCGTATTTATATATAGTTTCAAGCACATGTGTCACTGCATCCCACATATGCAAAATCCGAGTTATTGTTTTGAAGTGAGAGCCCCAACGAGTGTCACCTGGCCGAGCTAAACTTGTTTCCTGATTTTTACCCTTTCCTGTAGCAATTTCTCCACTTTCTAGACATTTTACAAGATCATCATACTGCTTTTGTAGCAGAGCATCCTTTCTTTTACATGAAGCTCCAACAATGTTTACAATCTTAGCAAGGTACTCAAAAAAACTACGCACGTGAGCATTTTTCTTTGAAGTAGCCACAAGCACTAATTGAAGTTGGTGAGCAAAGCAATGAATATAATATGCGTACTTATTTTCATCTAAAATTTTTTGTTTCAATCCATTAAGCTCGCCAAGCATATTAGACGCCCCATCATAACCTTAGCCTCTGAGCTGTGAAATTGATAATCCATTTATTGCAAAGAAATCATCAATACTATTTTTCAACGTATTGTTTTGAAGTGTCCACGTGTACTACTCCAAGAAAACGCTCGACCACTTCTCTATTATCATTAACAAATCTCAAAACTATAGACAATTGCTCATTCACAGAGCTATCTCGAGCCTCATCAACCAAAAGAGAAAAAAACTTGTCACCAATCTTATGATAATAGCTTGTCTCACTTCTGTTGCACAAGCATTAACAATTTCTTTTTGAATTTTAGGAGAAGTCAACTGATTATTTCCCGGAGTATTCAAGTTCATGACCTTATTTACTTCTTCCGATTCCTCACAATACCATTTTGTTAATTCAAGAAAATTACCTCGTCGGATTGAATTTATCGACTCATCATTTCCACGGAAAGCTAAACCCTGACTTAATAAAAATCGAATAACTTTTACAACAGCAGTTAGCCGTGCACGGTAGTCAATCTCAGTTTGACTACTTTGTTTCGCTAAAATGTATTCCACATTATGTCTTTGATTTTTGAAACCCAACAACTGAATTATAGCACCAGAGTGAGGACTATTTGGAGCACCTTCATGGTTTCTAAATTTTTCTTTAGCACGTTTCTAATTTTTAAAACCAACTTCTGTAAACATATCATTACCATGTTTGTGATTTTGACCTTTAGCAAACAAATAACAATAGAAACAAAATGCTGTATCTTTATGTACACTGTACTCTAACCAAGTAAAATCTTTAAACCATATCTTCTGAAACAATCTTCTAATTTCACCAAAATCAGTTTGCTGAAATTTATGATCACATGGTTGAGTTGGGCCTTTAGCCACATACCGTCTCCTTAATTCATCTCTAATTTCATAAGGATAACTATCAATTGGTTTACGCAATCCTGGATCACCAATAATTTTAAAATCCGAAAACTCTACCCCTACCCGAGGCTTTTTCCCACGATCTTCATTATTAACGTTTCCTTTATTAGCTGATTTTTCTTCAACCGGTTTAGGACCCTTCTTCCATTTTCCAACATATTTCTCCATAGTAAAATCCTATATAATATTCAAATATTTTAAATTCACAATTCAACACATTTCATTTATAACATAATAATTAATTAGAACATAAATTACATAATAATCATATTTTTACCAAAAAAATCCTAGAAATTTTTTCACTAACAACATAAAAATTTTAGCACTCAAAATAAAAAATCCTAGAAATAAAAATGTTTATGAAAACTTACTTTTTTTTCCTTCAAAATGTTTCTGAACAGAGATTAGCTTCACTGCTTCAGTACAGCACTGGCTGCACTGCTGCCGCCATCGCGCCGCCGTGTCCGTCTCCTTCCTTCCTGCCTCCGATTGCGGGCTTGCCGCTGCAGCACTACTGTCCTGTCTCAGCGGGCTGAGGCTCTTTTCACCGTCGACACGCACACGACACCACCCGCTGCGTCGCTGTCTGCTTGTTGCGCCACCACCACCGAGCTCGGAGTCCTACCACTGACCGAGAAAGAGGGTTTACGTTTCTGTTTTCGGGGAGGGGAGCGGGAGCGGGAGCCGGTCGTGGAGAGAGAAAGCTCCAGTTCTTTTTTTTTGTTTCTGCTGGCAGCCCGCAACTGCCGAGGGTTTACAAACTTTTTTTTTTATAAATCAGTCCCTACGTTTTAGGGGGGCTAAATTGAAAAAAAATTGAGGGGCTTAAATGTAAAAAATCTAAAAATTTTTTTTAAAAAATAAATTGCCGGGGGGGCTCGAGCCCACCTGAGCCCCCTAGTAGGTCCTTCCCTGCCTCCAAACATGAAGAATAATCGAGGTCGAAAGCAAGGTACAAGGTTTCATGGAGAGATAGACTATCAAAACCCAAATTCTCCTCCAAAATGTAGCAGATGGCGAAGGCCTGGGCATAGTAAAAAAATTGTCATAACCCTTGCTCAAGTAGAAATGTGTAATTTTTCTTTTCTTTTAGAAGTGTTGTAATATTTGTCTTCTTATATTAATGATTTTTTTTCCAAATTACTACTACCTACTGCTTAATTACATTCTTTTATAGTTTTTTAAAATACTTCAAAAAATAAATACTTTTCATTGTTACATTTTCACAAAGTAAGGCAAACAAATGGAGAAAAAAACACACAAAGTGAAACAAACAGAAAATACTTTATCTTCCTTTTTCAAAAATTTTTTTTAAAAAAATCTAAGTATTTTAACCTAAAAATGCCAAAAGAAATACACAAAGTGATACAAAATATTAAATAGTTTATCTTCACAAAATAGGAAAAAATTAATTGATAGAAAAAAAAATAACAGTTTCATTCTTTTTATTTTCCATTTAAAATATTTTGAAAATAAAGTGTAGGTATCGCATAAACATGTATGCGATATACACAAGAATATCACATACATCATACGCGAAATCTTTGTATACATTACATTCACCATTTGCGAACTTGCCATGTGATATACCATATTCGCTAAACAAAAATTAAAGAAAATCATTTCTAGATTAGGCGTATCACATATGGCATATGCGAAATCTGTTAAAATTTCACATATGGTATACGATATGCCTAATCAAAAATTAAAAAAAATATGCGCATTTTAGTTATAATTTTCTTTAAAAAAAAAAACTTAAAATGGTCAAAAATTCCCTCACTTGATTATGGACTGAGACAAATAAATATCAATCACATATTTTTCTTACTAAATATATTCAATATAATAAAAATGGGAAAGAGATATCCTGGAGTATTTATGAGGAAAAATTTGAGATTCGTAACTTTACATTTAAGCTTTATTTGTTAAATTAAATTGCATCTTAATTAACAGTTTATTGAAATAATCGTGTTGATGATATTTTTTGTAAATAATATCATCAATAATATATATTATTGATGATATTTTTTGTAAATCACTTAATTGTTTAAATTGTGTTTAATTGTAGTTATAAATTTTAAGTGGAACCTTTTTGCTTAACTTTGAAGTCTAAAGTTCGATTCAATATTAGACTTAAAATTTAGAATTTAAACTTCAATTTCAATTCTATCAAACAAGCTTTATTGGTAACTTATATAAATGCTACATGAAAAAAATTTGTCATATTCCATCCAAAAGAGGGTTTATAGAACTCTTAGGCCTTGTTTGATAAATTAATTTATCTTTTAAAATGAATTAGTAAGGAACTTATTAAATTAAGTATGTTTGATAGCATATAATTACTAAGCACTTAATATTTTAAGTATGTTTGATAATAATTTTGCAAATAACTTAATTGTTTAAAATATGTTTAATTGTAGTTATAAATTTTATAAATTTTAATTAAAAAATTTTTACTTTAACTCTAAACTTTGAAATTTAAAAATATATATTGTTTGCAGAATTACAACATACTTTTTTATATATAATTATCACTCATTAATAAATTTAGTGTTCAAATTCAGAATTCAGTTTCAAATTCACTGTTTAGATTTAAGATTCAAGGATTCAGAACTTAAGCGATTCAAACTTGAGACTTCAGTTTTCAGTTTTAGCAAACAAACCCTCAGGAGTTTTTGTTTTTCTTTGATTAAAAAGGGAACATATTATTATTTTAGGTGTAATATAAACTCGAAACATTATTATTGAAATTATTTATAATTTATATCTTTATTTCAAAATTATTCATCAAATGCTGGGATGGCCGAGTTGGTCTAAGGCGCCAGATTAAGGTTCTGGTCCAAAAGGGCGTGTCTCTCAACAAAAAAAAAAAAATCCGAAAAAGCCCAATATACCTTTTTATTTTTTTTTCGAAAAGCCCAATAAACATTGAATTGTCATGGAAAGTCCATTCTTAAAGCCCACAGATCACAAACTGATTATCATAGACGACGTCGTCGACCACCCAGATCCAGAGTATATAAGCACAATTCTACCATTCTGGGCGATCAAAGCGCGGGAAACTCAACTTCTGTCTGCGACTGCGTAGAGCCCTAAGAATAAATGGACGATAATGACATGGAGGTCGAAAGAGCCAGATTGATAAGCTTAGCTTTGGATTTTGGATTCGACGAAGGCTCGGCTATCAAATGCTTAGATCGACTAGTTAACCTTTATGGTTGGTAATCATCAGTTTTCATTTCATAATGTAATCTACATATATAGCTAGTGAAATCTTATGATGAGTAGATTTTCTTACTAAATAGTTTCAATCATTTGTTAAGGTGAGGATGGGAGAGATTTTATCAGTGTGGAGCACTGTGGGGATGATTTTCTGGCTGCATTGGCGGAATCGATGCAGGACACGGAGGACTGGGATAATGATGATTTTCAAGCAATGGAGTCGGAGGCTTGTGGAAATTTGGCTGATATGTTGGAAAATGACGTTCATGTTCCGATTGACAATTACGATGGAGCAAGTGTAGATATTAATTCAGGAAGTCATATTCATGTCATTGAAGATTCTCCAAAACCACGAGGGCGAGGACGGCAGAATTTGAGGCAGCTGGACTCTTCAAGTAACGGTGAAGAAGATGAAGACCTTGTGGTTCTAAGTGAAATGAATAGAAAAGCTGCCAAAAATAGTAGCAGTCAGGCCATTGGGAAAAGATCGAGAGAACCATCTTCAATCTCTGAGGTATTCTTATATAGTATGATTTAGTTTCTTTATCTTTCAATCTTATGATAACGTTTATCAATTCTATAAACTGGAACCTAATGTTATGGGGCTGTATCGTTCAAATTGACTCTGCTTGTATTCTTTTCCTCTTAACTGTTAAGGGCAGTGGAAATGAAAAAACAAAAAGGAAGAGTGGATGGAAAATCTCGAGAAATTACCAATGATATTTAAGAATCCGAACATTCAGCTAGTGTTGGAATTTATGTTTCTTTTTTATGATACAATAAGCCAAGAAAAACTCATAACTTTTTCAGATAGTTTGTATTAATGGCCTCGTATGATTTCAGGTGCTGAATTTCTCCTCTTTTTGTTTTTTGTTTTTGACCCCTTAAGGATCTTTCTAGCACCATCACCCATAATTCCGTTTCATATAAAGGGAGATCGACTGTTGCAATGAAGAATGAGCCCAAGACCCTGACCTGCGAAGAGCTGCAATCCCTGGATGATATTGAACTGGCCAATGTTGTTATATTTGGGAACCAGAACTTTCGGCCTTTACAGCATCAGGCTTGCCAGACATTTCTCAAAAAGCAAGATTGCTTTGTTCTTATGCCAACTGGTGGTGGTAAAAGTCTCTGTTACCAGGTTGCGTTTCTTCAAACTTGCACTCCTGCCTTGCCAGCGACAATATCTGCTATTTAGATTTTATTTTTGAAGCAAAATACTTTGATGGTTTATGGATGTATGGTTAGTCCAAGTACCATAAAAGCTTATAATGGCCTAGAAAATAATATAAATATGATATGGACATGTCCTCACTGAATCAATGCTTCTGTGGATGTAATTAAGTAGAAGTGAGCTAAGTGAAAATTCCTTAACCCAGCAAATTATTAGCCGGAATCTCCAACTGATAATAGAAATTTGGAGGGACTGCTACTTTGAAACAAGTTGAAGACCCTGCCAAGAGATCAAATATTGGGATTACTTCCACTATGATTTTGCATGTGTATGAATTAATTTTACTTCATTTTTTTAATTCAACAAGTCTTTTCTAGGTTTCTTTTGTTCCATTGCATGTTTGTGTCAAGCAATATTTCCATGGATATAAGACCCTTGTGATGCCGCCATTCATATAATTTTTGAAATATGTAATGCTTATTCAAAATCAAGTTGATTAGACAGAAGACCCTCCTGCGTTTTATTCAAAATTTAGAGGAACCCTGTGTCGTACAGTAAATGTCCTAGTTGAAATGTAAAACGGGATACTTTTATAGAAAAACGAAGCTTGTGTTTGTGTTTCTGTTAGGAAAAAGCTTATATTAGGAATCCTGTCTTTTTCATTATTGGAATGCATAAAAGTTCGAAATCTTAAAGTCTTGTAATGGTATAGTCATAAGATAATAAATTATTAGAAGTTTAATGTTTTAATTTGCCACTTTTCTTATCTGAATTACGTGTATGCTGCAGCTTCCGTCCACTTTGCAACCAGGAGTTACAATTGTTATATCTCCTCTACTGTCTCTCATTCAAGACCAGATAATCACTCTGAACCTCAAGTTTGCCATACCAGCAACTTTTCTAAATTCTCAACAAACTGCTTCCCAAGCTGCAGCTGTTGTTCAAGAACTAAGGCAAGGAACTTTATTTTCTCCATTCTTACTCTGTATTGCAAATCTCTTTTTATTCCTTTTCTCCATTTATTTAGTAAATCCTGTGTACTTTCTTGGTGGCTTTTTGAGAAGTACAACTAAAACCATTTCATGGACTGGACAAATGAACCAGAAATTAGCCCCAGCCCCCCACCCCCCACCCCCCACCCCCCCAGCCCCCCAAAAGAAAGAAAAAAAAAGGACAAATGAACCAGAGCATATTTCTGAATCATAATGGTTTCTGTGCATTAAAAGGATATTGTTTCTCCAGTTACGATTTTTCAGGTTCTTTTGTTTTACTGATTTGCATCAATAATTTCTTTTTCCAACTTGGTCTCTGATTGTGTATGTGGTTGCTTGATTGGTCTTTTTTATCTTTTCCTTCCATAACTTTTTTTTTTGTCATAATAATTTATAGGAAAGATAATCCATCATGTAAGCTCCTGTATGTAACGCCTGAAAGAATTGCTGGAAATTTATCTTTCCAAGATGTCCTACAATGTCTTTATAGGAAGGTAAGTATGTAAACTATTACTGATAATATTCCAGGCTTTGAAACTGTGTCTTCCAGTGAATATCAGGTGTCATTAAGAAGAATTTTGTTTTCTGACGTACAGGGACAACTTGCTGGATTTGTTGTTGATGAAGCACACTGTGTAAGGTATTTCTTGTACATATAGGAGAACTGAGAAGAATAAAGAAATTCGATAAAGATTGAGAGTTTGGATGACAATTAAAATGTAAACAGACATGGACTGGTGGATCTGCCTTTCTTTCTTTTTCTTTTCATTTCTTTCCTTGACGCAGCACATGACAGAACAGGAAAGATGGAGGAGTCTGCGCTTATCTCCTAGTTGTATCAAATCAACCTATTTGGTGCCTTATAGATTTTTAATTGTACCTACAAAGAAAATGATATATCTTTTTCTTCCCCCTTTTCTTAAGAAATAAAAGAAAAGAGAAAGATCGCAGCATATGTTTTGCAAATTTCAATAGAATAATTCAGAAAATTAGAGTTTCCTGTTAACATCTAGCTTTTCCTTCCATGCTGTGGGATTCTAATCAATTCATTTTTGCTTGCTTGGTTATTCAGTCAATGGGGACATGATTTTCGTCCAGATTATAGAGTATTGGGATGCCTTAAGCGAAACTTTCCTGATGTTCCTGTTATGGCATTAACAGCAACAGCAACCCAAAAAGTTCGTGAGGTAAAATCCCTGCTTTATTTTGTAGTTGCTCTTTCAAGTCACATGTTCTCTTGATTTTGCTGTTTCTTCTTTGCAGGACATATTAAATGCCTTAAAAATTCCACGTGCACGTGTACTCAAGATGAGCTTTGACAGATCCAACTTGAATTATGAAGTTGTGGGAAAGACTAAAGAACCCCTGGAGCAGCTTGGAAAAATACTCTTGAGCCGTTTCAGGAATTTATGTGGCATTGTGTACTGCCTTTCAAAAAATGAATCTGTAGAGGTCTCAAAATATCTTAATGAAAAATGTAAGGTCAAGACAGTACACTACCATGCTGGCTTGGCAGCTCGTCAAAGGGTTGCAGTGCAAAAGAAATGGCATGCTGGTGAAGTTCAAGTTGTGTGTGCAACTATAGCTTTTGGAATGGGAATTGATAAACCTGATGTTGTAAGTCATACTATACAGACTAGTGTCTATTCTTCTTTCATAATAATCTGTTAGCAGTCCAGATAATTAGTCTGATCATTTGTTGGTCACTACTGAAGGCAAATGCAAATCAAAAGCACGAGTTACTATTATTTTCATAGCACCTAATGGGGTAGCAGACACTTGGAAACCATTCTTGTGTGCATTTCACATTGCTGCTGTTAGAATGGTTGTCATATTTTTCTGGTTGGAAATTATTTGCTATTATGCTAGATATATATATATATATATATGTGTGTTTTTGTAATTAACTGATTACTCTCATATTTCCAGAGGTTCATCATACATAATACAATGTCCAAATCAATTGAAAGTTATTATCAGGAATCTGGAAGAGCAGGCAGAGATGGCCTTCCTGCCACATGTATTGTTCTGTATCAAAAGAAGGACTTCAGTCGTGTTGTATGCATGTTAAGAAGTGGGCAAGGAGGCAAAACTAAGAGCTTCAAGTTGGCAATGGATCAAGCTCGGAAAATGCAAGAATACTGTGAAATCAAGGTAAATCCTGTAATAATAAAGAATTGTAATTCTTAGATCTGTCCAGAAAAGCCTCGATTTGTTTTGAAATTGTGAATTCCAGATACAAACTACATTCGTTTGCTAAGATTACTTCCTCTACTGCAGACCGGGTGTCGAAGACAGGCTCTATTGGCACATTTTGGAGAGGCCTTTGACTGCAATGCGTGCAAATATGGTTCTAATCCTTGTGATAACTGCCTCAAGACTTCCTCATAAAGGTATGGAGAAAACTTTTAACTACAATGATATAAAATGTCTCCAGTTGTTTACTACAGTCATCCTGCTTTTCCAGAAACCATGATAATTAGATTCCTTGTGCCATAACTTATTTTGTTGTCAAACTTGGCCTAGATGGATACACTCTGCTAGAATATTTGGTTTCATAAAAGATCAGAAGTTCCAGCCCCCGCCTGCCCTCTTCCACCCAGAAGAATACTTGGTTCTTTAGAAATCAGAGATTACGGAATGTAGCAATGCCCTTAAGGAAACTGGATAACTTTCATGTTAGATTATTAATGGTCTTTACAATGGCTTAAAGGTTCACAATCCAATCACCCACTGTTTTAAGTTCAACTGGTGAGATAATGATTAATCCATGCTTGATTTGACATCTGCATACATTATACTCCAACCAAAGATGTCCTTAGTTTCCTGCTTATCTCCTTGTTCGGATTACTTAAGGATCTGTTTGCATGTGCAATGTTTGACAGGTGTTATGCCATCAGACCTCAGTTTTCCATCTCTCTCTAAACTTGGTCACAACAATCTTGGAATCAAAACTGTCATTAGGCACTGCTTTAGTATTCTTGGCATAAAAAAGCCAGCCACCAATCATGGAGCTTACTGCCTCAAAAAGGTCTGTTTGGTGTCTCATCTCTTTTTGATTACTTTTAACAACCCATTTCATTGGTACTTTTGTCCGGATCTCATTCCATCTTAAGTTAATTTTTCTTGTAAATATTTTTTAGGCTAAGCATTTTAATGAAGTTTTTTCTTAGTAGATGAGTTTTTCTGTGACATAAAAACTAACTTTTAACAGTACTCAGTTGTTGTCATTAGTCAAACTTGTAAGGACAGTATTTTCTTCTCCCCCCACCCCAATTCCCAGCTGAACAGTAACAAGATTACCTATAATTCTCAGGTAAGGCTACCTTGCATTTGAATTTTCTTACTTTTTTTTTTTTTTTTTTTTAATATGTATTCTTATTGAATTATGGACAAATGTTTAGACATATTATGAAAATAAAAAAGTTATCTGATAAAAAAATTGCGACTTAAGGAAGGAAATAAATTTTATTTTACTTTTTTTCTTTCTCATAGACGAAAGAATATTACTAAATCTTGGTTGGCATTGATTATGATCAATAATAATAACTTTATAAACTGTTTTCCATCATATTATTAGCTTCATCTGAAGAGGAATTGACGGAACCTTGATGGAGGAGGAGATGGACCCAGATTTGAGATCTAATGGAAGCATTGAAGAATAGTTTGACTAAGGCACATGCCATTGCCATGCCAATGTGGTGATCCACATTTATTATAATTGTTTCAATAGTAACACTTACTTGATAACCAAGGAGAATACAGACCCAAAAAAAAATGCACCATTCAATATTTTTTAGTCCAATAATTCTCAGTAACCTCCAAATCTATTACTCAGATTTCTTCCATTGTCATTCCAAATTCTGCCCCTCTCGGTTTTTCCCTTCTTTCAGACCATATTGCCCAATGGAAGTCAAGATTAGTGGCTTTTGTATAGAATTGCTCATAACCTATTGGAAATTCATTTTTCACGTGCAAATTTAAATATATCAATGCTTATTTAGTAACTACTCGCTCAGTTCATAACTTATGATTTAATACAGTGTTTAGACCGAATTTTATTTCGAGAATTCTTATTTTTTTAGATTGAAAAAAAAAAATAGTTAGATTGTGAAAGGAAAAGTATGTCTAGAATTTAAAAAAATTCAACGTTTAGAATTAATAAATGAGGTTAGAGTGAACCATTTAAAGAGTTAATGATAAAATATCACCTTTAAAGTTAGCGGATAAGAGCACTTTATCTCTTAAAAATATATACACTTTACTCCTTAAAATTAATGGTGAATGATCAATTTAAGTAAAATATTCAAAATATCTTAATTTAAGTTATGATTTATTGTAAAATAACACTATAAAGAAAAATCGTTTTAGTCCTTATCATAATTTATATTTGTATTTTATTACAAAGTACTTTCATAAAGTGTATAATGATATATTTTAATCTATCTTCTTTAAAGATTGGTTATTTAACTTTTAAAAATTTAATTATTTAAGAAAAACATTGTGATTTTTAAATTTAATTCAATGAAAAAATAAAATGTTTTATTAGAATTAAAATATATTACCTCCATTTCATATTATACGGTTATTTGTTATTTCAGACAAATTAATAAAAATCTAAAATCAATGTATTTTTTAGAGTAAAATACTTTTAACGTCCTTTATTATTTCAAGGATTAATTGCAAAATACTCTCGTTTAGTGGAGGGTTAAATGCACTTTACCTCCAAAGTTGAAAAATAGACATTTTACCCTCCAAATTACCCTTCAATGTAAGTTATGATTTATTGCAAAATAATTCCTTCAAGTTCGATATAAAATCATTTTAGTCTATAGCATAATTTATAGTTATAGTTTATTACAAATACTTCTATAAAGTTTGTGATAATATATTATTAGGGTTTTTTTCTACTATTAACCCTTTTTTTTTAAAAGCTCACTAAAGTGGCTATAATTTTTTTTTATTCGTAATTTGGCCATAACGTTCAATCATTATGCGTTATCACTTAATTCCAGTTTTTCTTCCTTAATCTGCCGATGTGGCGGATAACGTATAACTTTTGTGCGTTATCAGCCACATCAATTTTTTTAATTTTTTTTGTTTATGTTGATTAGAATTTTGGAAATTTTAAAACATGAATAACTCTGCGATCGGATATTTGTTTTTAATGAATATGACCACTCGTTTCAATGGTTCTCGTAAAGATAAATGCAATGACATCGCCGAAAAAGTGATTCGGACGTGTTTCGAGGCAAAAAAAATTGTCCCGTATAGTAAAAAACTTTGACAGGACATAACTTTGCGTTCAGACATCCGATTGAGGCGATTCTCGTAGGCATTTCGTGTATTTTTTCGAGATCTACGCGATGAAAATTGCCGCTAGGCGGTTTCCATTAACTGTTCCCACAAAAAGCTCTAGTTTTGTTTTAATTTATGTTTGTACATTTTTCTAATATTTTCTCTCTTATTAACTAAGGAAATTATGCCGCTAATTTTAAAACTAAACATATGAGCAGTTCTTTTTTACTCTAATTAAAAATTTAAATGATTGAAGTCGGTAAATATTAAAATACGTAAATAAGTTATTATTAAATAAAATATCATACACTTAATGTAATAAAGTTTTATGTGAGTCTATTGGTAAGTCTTTTATGTTATTTTTTATTAAGTCAAAGGTTCAAATCTCTTACACCACTTTTTTTTAAATAAGTGGAAGGATGATGTGGCAAATAACGCAAAATCAACGTGCATTATGGCCAAAATAAGACTAAAAAGATATTGTGACCACTTTAGTGGCTTTTTTTAGAAAATATGATCAATAGTAGAAAAAAACCTATGTTTAGTCGATATATTCTTTAAAGATTTATTATTTAACTTAAGAAAAATATGATTATTTCAAAAAAAATTAGTAAAGTGATTTTAAATTTAATTTAATGAAAAATAAAATATTCGAAAGTAAAGTATTAAAATAAAAGACGAATATATAATGTTTTTCTTTACAATAAATACTATTAATTTATTACACTAAATTAGTTACAAATTCTAATAGTTTATTTATTTTCATAAAATAAAATGCTTTTGTTTTGAATTAAATAATCATTTTAAAGAATATAGGCTAAACAAATATTATGACAAAATACTTATATAATGTTTATAACAATATCTTTTTATAGTCTATATTCTTTTAAGATTGATTATTTAATTTTAAAAAACTTGACTATAAGTAGAAAACAAAGCAACTTTAAATTAATAGTATTTACTATAAAGAAAAAAATAAATTTTCGTCTCTTATTTTGGTACTTTACTTATAAATATTTTATTTTTTCATTGAATTAAATTTAAAATAACCATGCGAATTTTTATTAAACTATCAAAATTTTTTAAGTTAACTAATCAATTTTAAAAAACATACACTATAAATGTATTATTAGAAATTTTATGAAAGTATTCGTAATAAATTATAATTATAAATTAAGTTATGGACTAAATATTTTTTTATCGAATTTTGAGGAGTTCTTTGCAATAAAGCATAACTTACATAAAAGTGTATTTTAAGCATCTTACATCTTTTAGAGGTAAACTGGCTATTATTCAACTTTGAGGGATAAAGTGCTTTTACCCTCCCACTTAAAGGAGAATTTTGCAATTAACTCTAAATTTAATAAATTACATTCTTCAAAGCTTTATCTTCTCGCTAATGTAACTATAAGAAAAAAAATCTGAATGTAATAATTGATAGTGGTATTATATTAGGCTTCTAATAGCGAGTATTGAATAAAGAGTGATTTTTTTTTTTTTTTTGGGAAAGGAGTTTTGAATAAAGAGTTATCTCCCAAATTATCTATCTATAAATGGACTAATGTTGTAACATGCAATTTCTAAAAAATTCCATTAAATGGTGAAATTATAAAATCTAATCATAATCGAGCTCTTCGTTCTTTTGAAAAATACAGACAGAAAAAGTCTTGAAGAAGGTCCTACCATACCCCATTGATGTTTAAGTCTTTTTTTTTTTTCTTTTTTAATCATCATGGAACTAAATGAAATATGGGATGGATGTTCATATATTTCCAAGACACAAACAATTAAATTGGTTAAGTCTCAATCTATAACACTGTATTGTGAAGCCAATAGAGAATGACTTGTCTCAAACATCAAATATGGGCACAAGAAAAGCTCCTTCTTCTTCTTCTTCAACAGTTTCATAATATTAATAACTACTGCTCTGCTGCCCTTTAAAACGGTGCAGTTTTAGATGGTGACAATTTTTTTCTTTTTTTGCCAATTTCGAAACCTCAAAAACCCGGAATTGCAACTCCCAATATCCCAACTTTTTTACAATATGTCTTCTCTTCAAGCAAATCAATGTGTTCTTTTTTTTTTTTTTTTTTTTAAAGTAATATAGTAGGATAAAAATAGGTAAATATATTTGTAATTCTTTTGTGTGTTAGTGATTTGGAATGTCATCAAACAAAGAGAAAGATCAAAGCCTGATTTGTCTTTCTTTTGTTTGACTACCAAAAGAAAAAGTCAATTCTGGTTTTTATAAAATATATTTAAATTATTGTTTTCTTCTTCTTAACTTTTTTACCCTCTTTTTTCAAACTTATTATTTTTAAAACCCTTTTCAAAGTATTATTTTTTGTAATTTCATATTTTGGTTAAATTTATATAGACCAATAATAAAAATTATATAGAAATTCTACATGTGTCCATTGCATTATCACGCTCGCCCAATCGTTCCACTATATAAGCTAAAAAGCCTTGTGCATGCATTAGAGAAAGAGTATTTCATAATTACACCCTAGTTAAATTTACCTAATTGAACCAAATAAACTTAAAAGTTCAATAATTTCTTTAAAGTTCTTTGCCAACTGAAAATTAGTATATTTAATTCATATTTTCACTCCCTAAGAAAGTCATATTTTCCCATTCTATCATGTCAAACAGCAATACTTAATCAATACATCATCTGATCTCTCAAAAAATTAACAAATCTAAGAAAATATAAAATTATATATTACTCCCTCCTTTCATTTTACTTGTCATATTTCACTATTATTCATATTCTTTTTTACTTGTCAAACAATATAGTAGTAATATTCAATAAATATTTCTCATTATATCATTTCAAAAACATCGTTTCAACCCTTTTTAATTCTTCTTTCATGGAAACAACTAAAAGCACTAATGAGGTGAGAGATTAATTTGAAAGATATTCTAATTCATATACTCTTTAATTTTTTACTTATTGCATTTTAAATGTCACACTCTGTAAGAAAATTCGTTATTAATATATTTTTATATGGATTATAATACCTTAGATTCAATCTCTCACCTTATTACTTTTACAAATTTCTATGATAACAAATTAAAATTTGTTTCTTATAAAAAGATATAATTAAAAGAAAAATTAGCTATAATTAGTAGCGAATAATTTAGTTTTTCAATTTATAATCATAGACTTTTTTTTTTTTTATTTTTTTTTTCTAACCATTAGGTTTTTACGTATGACTATTTTTGTTAAAATAAATATGTAGTAGAATTCGGCTTAAAACTCATGTAGTGTTATAGTTTAGGGTAATTTTTCCATTTTACAAGCAAAATAAAAGGTAATTTTGTAACTTTAAATAAAGAGATGACATCCATTAGGGTTAAAAAGACATGGGTTGAGAGTATCAATCAGGTCTACTGACAAAATTACCCTCATTTCGCTTGTAAAATGAAAAAAAATTACCATCAACTTCGATATTATGTGCGTAGCATATGAGTTTTAAGTCGGATTTCGTCGGGTATTTGCTATTTTGATAAAATTAGTCACATGTGAAGAGTTTATGGTTAAAAGGTTAAAAAAGTTATGGTTATAAATCAAAAACTAAAATTATATATGACTATTTATGACTAATTTATCAATTAAAAAATTTATTTTGTATATTATTTTTACAATGTGACAAGTAAAAAAAAATATAAAGAGTATGAAAATATTTATATTTGTTATAAATTTAAGTAATGTTGAGACACAATATAGTAAGAAAATAATAGAGAAGAAAAGAGACAGAGGAGACTTTGAAATTCAAAAACTGATTGTATTATTAATGTCTTACATAATGTCCCATTTATAGGCACCAAGTACAAGGGTTAACCCTAGAATGAATGGGCTTGCCATTAAGAAGTCAACGTCCATTAAGGATTGGCCCTTGGAAGTTCTTATTCTCCTCAGGGAACGTATTTTGACATCCACTACATATACATTAAATTTATAACACTCTACCTTGGATGTCCATAACATAAAAGACATGCATCGTTAAAACCTTACTAGAGAAAAAAACCATGTGGGAAAAACGTCTAGTAAAGGAAAAACGAGTACACTGTTCTTTTATTTATAAAATCTATTCCCCTTGTTGAGAAGATCTCTTTAGATCTTTTAGTCGACCTATGTCAATTTTATAAATCAATTTCTTAAAATATAGCAGTCTTAGTGAATAAATCAGCCAAATTGTCTCGTGACGGAATTTGTCCTACATCAATTTCACCATTTCTTTGAAATTCATGAGTAAAGAAAAATTTTGGCAAAATACGTTTTGTCATATCTCCTTTAATATATCATCCCTTTAATTATGCTATGCAAGCAGCATTATCTTTATATAGGATCGTTGGAATTTCTTTTTCAAAGGATAAATTACAATTATCTCGGATATAATGGACCAATAATCTTAGCCATACATATTCTCTGCTTGTCTCATGGATAGCTATTATTTCAGCATGATTAGACAAAGTAACAGCTAGAAATTGTTTTCTAGAATGCCAAGATATAGCAGTATTACCACATGTAAATAAATATCCAATTTGAGAACAAGTGTTGTGTGGATTCGATAAATATCCAGCATCAACATATCCAATTAATTTCGAACTGGGTTTATTTGAATAAAATAATCCAAGATCAATCGTCACTTAGAGATATCGTAGGACATGTTTTACTCCATTCCAATGTCATCGAGTTGGAGAAGAACTATTTCTTGCTGATAGATTTACAGAAAATGCAATATCTGCTCATGTATTAATTGCAAGATACATTAGTGCTCCTATTGCACTAAGATGTGGTACTTCAGGACCAAGAAGTTCTTCATCCTCTTGTGGTCTAAAAGGATATTTCTTAGTATCTAAAGATCGTATGACCATTGGACTATTCAAAGAATGTGTTTTGTTCATGTAAAATCTTTTAAAGATTTTTTCAACATATGTAGTTTGATGTATAAACATTCCATCTTCAAGATGTTCAATTTGTAAACCAAGGCAAAACTTGGTTTTTCCGAAATCCTTAATTTCAAACTTTTGCTTTAAGCAATCTCTTGCATCTAGAAGCTCTTGAGGAGCTCCTATAAGGTTAATATCATCTACATCTATAGAAATAATAACAAAGCTTTTTTCAGTTTTCTTAATGAAAACACATGGATAAATGGGATCATTTTTACATCCATTTTTCAATAAATATTCACTAAGGCGATTATACCACGTCTGACCAGATTGTTTCAATCCATACAAAGACGTGAGCAACTTGATGGAATAATTTTCTTAAGTACTTGACTTACATGCTTCAGGCATGTTAAATTCTTTGGGGACTTTCATGTAAATTCTGTTGCCAAGTTCTCCATATAAATAAGCAGTTACTACGTCTAGCAGACATATGTCTATTTTTTTCAGGAACAGCTAAACTCACAAGATAACGGAATGTAATTGCATCGATCACAAGGGACTATGTTTCTTCATGACCAATTCCTGGTATTTGGGAAAATTCTTGTGTTACAAGTCGTGCTTTATATCTAACAATTTCATTATTTTCATTGCACTTTCGCACAAATACCCATTTAAATTCAATGGGTTTCACTCCTTCTAGAATTTGGACTACAGGGAATTTGGGTTTCACAACTTTCAAGGAAATTTAATTTCGATTGAATCGCATTTTTCCATTTTGGTCAATCCTTTCGATTCCGACATTCTTCAACTGATTGTGGTTCAAGATCCTCATTATTACTTAGAACATCAATTGCTACGTTATATGCAAAAATATTGTCTAAAATAATTTCTCTACGATTCCAACGTGTTCCTGTAGCAATAAAGTTGATTGAGTTATCTGATTTTTCATTATTTTCAATAGTAGGATTTTCTTAAACCAATTGTCACTTGTCCTTTTTATCTAGTCCTTTAGATGATCACTTTGATCATTTAATCCTCTTTTCTTGCGAGGATTTTTAGCTTTGGATCTAAGAGGTCGGGCACACTTCTGGCATACATTAGACTCATTTGCTATAGGATTTTTATTTTGTCCTACAGGGACTTCAACTCGAATAGGAGCATCTATAGCAGGAATATACGATTTTGTTACTTTTATGGATTCGGCAAAAGCATTAGGCAATTGATTTGTAATTTTCTGCAAATGAATAATCTTTTGAACTTTAAGTTCACTTGCGCTTGTGCATGGATCAAAATGATTTAATGAAGATGTTGCTCATATAATTTATTGTCTTTGCTGTTTATTTTCTCCCCCCTAATTTGGAAAATTTTGTCTCATCAAATTGATAATTTGCAAATCTTGCAGTAAAATAAATTTCCCGTTAAAGGTTCAAGATACCTTATAATTGAGGGAGATTCATAACCAACATATATCTCCAATCTTCTTTGATGACCCATGTAAGTGCGTTGGTTTGGCATTATTGGAACATAAACAACACATCCAAAAATTCTCAAATGGGAGATGTTGGGTTCAAACCCACACTAATTGCAATAGAGAGTACTTATAATAATGAGATGATCTAATTCGTACAAGTGTTGCAGCATGGAAGTTTGGTTCTCATCAACAATGGTCTAGTAATTAATTAGAGTCTTTTAGTGAATGACTCAGCTAGTCCATTTTGTGTATGAACATAAGCTACAGGGTGTTCAATAGTAATGTCTATAGACATATAATAGACATTAAAAGTATGATAAGAGTATTCTTTAACATTATCAAGATGAATTTTCATCAGAAAATTGCACTCGCAGATTTGGGCAAGTAATCTTGCAAATGCCAGGTTACGAGATGATAATAAATATACATGCGACCATCTAGTCGATGCATTAATTAATATCATAAAGTATTTAAATTGCCCACTTTGTGGATGAATAGGTCCACATATATCACCATGAATTCTTTCCTAAAATGCTAGAGATTCAACTCCCACTTTTGTTGATGAGGGTCTAATAATTAATTTCCCTTGAGAACATGCAGTATATGTGAATTTATTTGAATTCAAAACCTTTTCATTTTCAATGAATGACCGTGCGTATTTTCCATAATTTTTCGCGTCATTGTATACCCAAGATGGCTTAATCGATCATGTGAAATAATAAAGTTATTTGGATTAGTAAACTTCTAGTTTACTAAATGACATATTTCTATTGCATTAATTTTGACATAATATAAGCCTGAAAAAAGTGATAAAAAATTTTCTAATATTTATTTCTTGCCGAAAACATTTGTAGTGATACTTGGGTATTCACTACCATTTTCTTCCATAGTCTCGATATGATATCCATTTAAACGAATATACTTAAAATTCAATAAGCTTCTTCAAGACTTTGATAAAAATAACATATTTTTTATGGTCAACATTGTACCTCAAGGTAAAAAGATATTTGCTCTTCCAGAGCCTCCAATTAACTTTGCACTACCACTTATATAATATGCATATTTGTTTTTCCCAAATTTAATTGAGAAAAATATTTATCATATTTTAATATTGTGTGTATAGTTTCACCATCAATAATACATATGTCCTCAAAAGTTTGCCATTTAGAAGATGGGATAATAGCCATATCTGAATAAAAATAAAATATAAATAAAAGAACTTTTACATCGGAAATAAACATAAATAAAGATTGCATCTCCAAAAACTTAATGAAATTATAATCCTAAAAAAAAAAAGAATAAACTAACATAATTAAATAAATAAATTATTCCTTCCTAACATGCCCAACACCAATCCGGTGATCAATCTTCCCTTTAGGATGTTCAAAAAAATCTCCAACATCCAAGTGCATCACATCCACTTAAGTATCATCAAAGTAATCACCACCATTGTCATCAGGAAGAGAAGCAAAATTTACCTAAGCATTTTTTCCCTTTATTTTTAATTGATGCTTGATAAAGTTTAACTAAATGTTTGGTCGTATGACAGGTACGTGACCGATGCTCTTCCATACCCCATCTATAGCATATTTCTTCATGCTTTGCCGAGGTCATATCTTTACTTTTTTTAATTATTTTTCTCATTCTTTTTTGGTGGTTACCATAAGGGATATACCTACCACGACCATATCCACGACTACGACCACGTCTGCGGCCTCTACAGTTATTATTATTAATTCTAGTCGCATTCACTTCAGGAATTGGGACAGAACCAGTTGGTCTGTTCTCATAATTTTTCATGAGCAATTTATTATTCTACTCAGCAATTAAAATGCATGAAATTAACTCTGAATATTTTTTAGAGTCTTTCTCTCGATACGCTACTGTAGCATATTCGAGGCATGGAAGGTAGAGAACGTTTTCTCTAACATATCTTCCTCGACTATTTTTTTCTCTATATAATTTCATTTGTGAAGAGATTCTGAATATAGCAGAGTTATATTCATTATTAATTTATAATCTTGCAATCTCAGGTGCAACCACTCATAACGAGCTTTAGGTAAAACGACCATCTTTAGGTGATTAACCCTTTCTTTTATACTATTCCACAAAATCAGTGGACCTTTCAATATTAGGTATTCAACTTTCATGGCTTCATAAAAAGTAGTGACAAAGGAAAATCGTAGCTTTGATACAATTTTGATTTGATTATTTATTGCTATTCTTAATGGTGTCTTCCAGATCCTTTGACTTAAGATAGATTTCATCATCAAGAATCTATGACATATAATTCTTTTCCATGATATCCAAAATCAGAAACTCAAGCCTAGTAAGAATTGACATAATTAAAATAAAAATCAAAATTGTTACCCTAAACCTTCAAAGAATTGTTCTTCAATAGTATCTTCAAAATTTACGTCTCAGACGAACCTCGGTTAATACTAATCTAAGCTGTCATGCTAATTACTCATTATAAATTTAAGTAATGCTGATGTACAATATAGTAAGAATAAGAAGAAATATAAAGAAAATAATATAGAAGAAAAGAGACAGAGGGAGACTAAAAAATTCAGAAACTGATTGTCTTATTAATGTTATACATAAGGTCTTATTTATAGGCACTAAGTACAAGGGTTAACCTTAGAATGAGTGTGTTTGCTATTAGGGAGTCAGAGTCCATTAAAGATTGAACATTGGGAGTTAGTTCTCTTCAGGGAATGTGTTTAGACATCCACTACGTATAAATTAATTTCATAACAATATTTTTATATTTTTTTGTAAAAAATAGAGTAATTATGTAAAAATATACTACCTCTATTTCATATTATAAGGTGAAATTATTATATTTTTAGAGTTTCATTATTATTGAAAATTTTCCTTAATAAACTTTTTTTCCCAAGAATACTCCTATTCATTTACTACATCACTATTTAGTAATTTTTAAAACTTAAAATCATTTATATTTGATAAAATTTTGAAATATGTAGAGACGAGATGATAGAGAAAAGAAAACATTGAAAGATGAAGTTTATTAAATTAATATAAGGATATTAGAACCATTTTAATCTAAAAAATACATCTATTTAAGATTTTTCTTAATCGGTACGAATTAACAAATAACTTTATATTATGAGATGAATTAATACAAATTATATTCACGAAAAACAAATAAACATATGTATTTAGGTGCTAAATGTATTTTTATTTGTATTTTCAAATTTACCTTACAATTTGATAAAACTTGCTTGAACTTGAGGCATGTGGCATTTTTGTGGTTTTTTTATGAAAAAGAAAAAAGAAAAAAGCATATGTAGAGTAGAAGAAGGAGAAGAAAAATGAATTATGAGAGGTGGGAGCGGTGAGCTTTGAGTTGAGTTGTCTGCTCTTTGTCCTTCATATCTCTCCTAAATTCTCTTTCATATCAAAACACTTTTCACCATTACCCACTCTCTCTCTCTCTCTCTCTCATTTCCATTTCAAAACCTCCCCTCTCCCTCTCTCTCTCACACACATTCAAAACTTCCCCCCTCTCTCTCTCTCTCTCACACACACACAGTAGACCATTTTTTCAATATTTTAATTCCTGCTACTGATGAGCTCCTTCTCTTTGTCTTTACTGTGTTCATACTTCACTCACCCACCCACATTGTCGCCGATTTCTGGTAAGGTTTGAAATCCCCCCAAACAGACCAGTCTCTCTTTCAGATCTTTACCTGACTTTTAGTACCCATTGAATTTACTGGTTCTGTGAAATTATAGTGAGGAATTTGTAAAATTTTCAACGCTTTAATGGCTTTCACTACCGAGGTCTACTGTCCCCTGGTGAGTTTTCTCCGATTTGAAATTGATTCCGAGCTTATATTCTTTGCAATTTTCATTCTGAGACCTCTCGATGTAGTAACTGATTTTTGTACGAGAAATGTGTCTGAGAATGCAATATTATAATAAGTATTAACATATATTTTCTCTTATTTAGTGGTTAATTTAGAAAAAGAAAAAAAACCCTTGCCTTGACCATTCGGGCTTATACATTCTTTTTGAGATGCGAAGTAATTTAATCGTGGATGAAACGCACTTTCTTTCTCTCGCTTACATGTCCATAAAGGTTGTTTGCCATTTGTCTGAAGTATATTTTACATTGGTGTTTCTCTGCATTTTTAAATCCGCGGGCTTTCCAAATTAGGGCTATGTCATTAGCAGTTTGAAGCAGTATAAGGTAAAGACTAGCTCAAATTGCTGGTGTTTGATGATATGATTTAGGGGTTTTAGGCTCTTCAAAGTTAGATATTTGCTGATATTCTTTGTTCCATTCCAAGTCTTTTTTTTCCTGAATTTTTTATGAGTAATGCCGCTATGATTCTCTTCGCTTCTTGGATCTTTTAACAGAAGAGGGGTGTAAATTGAAGATTGAAACTATCTATGCTAATTTGCAGATGGATCCCTCTTGAATTCAGCTGCAAATTTTTTACTATTTGACCCTTTGCATATATGAAGAGATGGAACTTGATAAAAGAAGTTCGAAGGGAAGCTTTCTTCAGTTGTTCGATTGGAATGTTAAATCTCGGAAGAAGCTTTTCTCCAACAAGCCTGAATTATCCGGTAACTTTTTACCTTGCATATTCCGAAGTTGCATAATCTGTCTCTTTTGCCGTTTATAGCCCTTTCTGAATATTTTGTGGTAATTTGACTGCAGAAAATTCAAAGCATGAAAAAGAAAATTTCAGTGATTCAACTATTTCACGACTTCAACAGGTTCCTTTTTGTTCCTTTCTCTCTCCCCCTTTCTTAGCACTAAAACAGATGGTTCTTAACCTTCGTGTTATGTTGTCTGTCATCACTGATTCTTCACTATTCTTTGTGTGAAGGTGCATCAGAACAGACACACCCCAACCACCAGAGAAAACTATGATTTGAGTTATGTTTCATCTGTAAATGATGATGATAAAGGAACTAGAGCTCCTGGCGTTGTTGCACGTCTTATGGGATTGGATTCATTGCCGACATCAAATGTCCCTGAACCCTGTTTTACTCCATATTTTGACTCTCACTCTTTCAGAGATTCTCATTACTCAAGAGGCGTCCCTGGCTTTCAGACTGAAGAACAAATCGTGATCTTTGAGAGCATGCGCAATAAACTAGATGGGTTTACTAAGAATCCTGTTGACCTGATGCTGCAGAAAGTTCAGAATCGACCAATTGAGAGGTTCCAAACTGAAGTGCTTCCTCCGAAATCAGCTAAGCCCATTTCAATTACCCACCACAAGCTTTTATCTCCTATCAAGAGTCCTGGGTTCATTCCAACAATGAATGCTGCTTATTTAATGGAGACAGCTGCAAAAATCATTGAGCAGAGTCCTCGGTCAACCACTACACACAAATTGCCATCTTTTGGATCTTCTTCAATTTCGCTCAAAATTCAGGATCTTAAAGAGAAAGTGGAGTCCACTCACAAATCTTCCAGGATTCTTAGCAGTTCTCAGAAAGCCACAGAGCCAAACCATACCAAATTTACAAAGAGACAGCCGAGCGACAAACTCCAAGGCCGAATTGATGCGCCAGATTCGTTTAGGGCCTCTGGCGTGCCAAGAAATGCCAGTTCTGAAAGCCTGATGAGTAAGGCAAGATCGGTTTCACCTGCCAGTCAAGCAAAGCCCACTGTACAGAAAAGGGATATATTGGCTTCAGCCGGTAACCGGAGTTCTGCAAACCAGAAGGACTGCACTGAGGGTAAGCATGGTTACGTTGGTAGGAACCAGCAGAAAACCCAGAAGAATACAGAAAAGAGACCTGCACTGAACAAGCAGCCTGATGTGCTTAAGCAGAATAACCAGAAGCAAAATTGTGTGTCAAATAAAGAGAGGAACAGTTTGAAACCTTCTGTGTCCCATCAAAAGGAGAGGAAATTATCATCTGCCACAGAAATCTCGAGGCCCACCAAGACCATCAATAAGATTGTTATTAGTAGTGCTGCCACTTCAAGAAAAACAAATTCATTAGCAACTGATGCCGGAAAGGATCAACCTTCATCTACAAGGAAAAGATCCTCAAAGAAACCTCAACCTCAAACCATAGGAAATGGTATTTCTGACGGAAGCAGTAATGCACCACCTAGCAAGGGTGAAAGGTCTATCAAATGCAATTTTGAAACTGAAAGGTGTACTAAATGGGATGCAGCTGACAGTAGAAATAGCCTGGATGTTGTTTCATTTACATTCACTTCTCCCATTAAAAAGTCAGTACCTGAAACCGGTTCATGTGGGCAACATCTGGAAAAGAAAAGAAGCTTGGTTCTTATCCCCAATTCTTGTGAAAATCAGTCTTGTTTGGGACCAGATGCAACTGGTGGTGATGCTTTAAGCATGCTTTTGGAAGAAAAGCTTAGGGAATTGACAACTAGAGTTGATACATCCCATCAAGATCTGGTCGATTCGGGGTACCATTGTGGTTCTTCTGATGTTTTGACAGAAGTGACATTTGACAGGTCAGCGGAACATGACAAGAAGACTCTACCAGATCTGCCTAGAGATAAACTGAACATCCAACATAAATTTGATGCTTCTGCTGATGCTGAACTCCAGCTTAAAGGGATTCAGAAGTGGCAGGTATTTTTCTTCTTGGTGCACATAATCTTGCTTTTCTCTTCTCTGTGGCAATATCACATAATGAGAATCAATGAAGTGCACAAAGTTACTGTTTAGAAGGTCTTAGATTTTGTTTCTCCCTAGATATGATCTGGAGTTATTTGTTTAAACCTAGTTAAATCGCCTTGGTATCTCTCTCACCATTTTATGTATAGGTTTATTTTAGCATGTTACAGTGAGGTGGGTATAGATCTAGCCACAACTCCTTCCATTGCTTCCTTTTTCATGGAGTTTAGCCGATTATTATGCTATTATTTCTTTTGCTTGCAAGTTTAGGATCAGTAGCTGTAAGTTTGTGCAGTGAAGAGTGAGGACAGTTGGTGTGTCACATGATTAGTTCACAATCAGTCATCTCATTTTATTTTCTGTCTTGGGATCAATAGCGTAGCTTACTTATGTGTTCTTACAGTTTTCTGATATGTTTATCTAGATTCCTTCTGTCCTTTTCCTTCTCTGAGGGGTTTTTATGTTTTTTATTTCTCACTTATATGCCCGGAGTTATTGATTTTTTAGAGCATATTACTTCTCCAAATCGGCGACTCAGAGTCAATGAGCTATTTACATTAAACCCATATTGTAATGTTCACATCATTAAGATTCACGCTAAAGTGGTTCAAGTGGTCATCTTTAGTTTAAACAGACACCTCATAACTTTTGCATAAGGCAGTTTCCATGACACAAACTACACTCGCACATTTTGGAGGAGGTTCTTACCATGAGTTGTGGTCTGCAAGTATCTTATCTGAGCTACATCTGTCCTGATGCATGTAATGTAACTATTGAAAATCTAGTTCTTTAATTTCCTGCTAACGTTAATCAACTCATGTTCATATTAGTTTTGTGTAATCTGTTAGAGGACCTAGTATTTTTTAATACAATTGCCTTTACAATTCTGGGACAATTGTAGTGCTAGCAAGAGGACAAGAGCAAAGGGCTTGAAATGAAAATGCTTGCGGTTTAGTAACATGTATACCCTAAATGTATAGAACATAGATGTGCATTGTACTTCAGAGATTATAATAGCAATAGTCATTTGTGATACTTTTCTTTTTGTTTTCTGGTTGGTTGTTTATCAACTAGTATTTGTCTATACTGGAAAGCTAACGGACCTTGCTGCTTTTGGAATTTAATGTGAATATTACAAACACCGAGAGAAACTGTCACATACCACTTTATTGTGTTATAAATCCAATATCTCCTGAAAGGTTGGATGTATCTTTCTACTAATCAAGTGAAAGTGTCAAAATGACTAGTGTTGTCTTTGCTGAAGTTGGGGAACCTACTAAATCTACATATTCAACTTCAACATATATTTCTGTTTGTTTAAAGGGCTTCAAATTTGTATTACCTAGAGAGATTAACTATCGATATCATTATTTGAAAGCTTCATATATTATCTTGTCAAGATGTGCATACCGAGCTACCTGTGATTCTTGATACCAAATCATCACTGCAAAATAAGATAGCTTGAGGTCTGCAGATAGGCTAAACTTATGTAATTAGGAAATATTTTAGTAGAATGGCACAACTCATCCAGTATTTGGTATCGCGGAATGCATTCTCATGACATGTCCTGAGAAAATCTTAATTAAGCTTGAGGCACTTTGGCAATCCAGAAGAGTGATAAATTGAAGTCAAAGTCCATGTTATTTGTTAGAAACGTAAGGCACAGGAAAGTTATTCAATTGCAAGAACAGTGAGAAAATCTGGTTTTTAATTGAAATGAAACTCCCCCTTTTGAATCATACAAACAACAGCCACTTAATTTCTAAAATAGGCCTAATGATTCATTCACAAATGCCACAACCATTTTTTTACCAAGTTTATATATGTAAGTGTAATCCCCAGATCATATGATGACTGCTGTTATTGACCTCGTGTGTTTTCCTTATTTTAAAGCAGCATGATCATTTCCTCATTACACTGAAAACTTTACTCACTGTTCCCAGGGATCAGAGAAGATGGAATATCATAGTGGCATCAGAATCAGTGAATGTGAACTGAAAGTCCAGTATTGCAGCCCCGTCTCAAGTCTGGAACCTTCTTATTCAGAGTGTAGTTACAACTCTGTGGATAGTAGCGGAAGTATTAGCAGCAAAGGTGAGAATGCTTCTTTTTTTTTAACATTTATTTATCTTTCCATTCTTTTTTCTTTCCTTTTTTTTGTGCGTACTGCAAATGTGTTACCTTAACATGGTTCAGGGCCTCTAACCGATGAGAATGGGTTTAACCTTTTCTGTGTCTTTTTTCTGCTCTGAAGAGTTTAATTCCCCTAAGTTTCTGCTGTGATCTGGAAACAGATTTCTCTCTAGAATAAACACATTTTTGGTGACTATATAGAAGTTTTGTGTTATATTCCTTCATTTTCTCCTAATTGAACTATTCTACATGGGTTAAAAGATGATGCTCTGTGGTTTCAGGAAGCAAGAAATGTGCATCAGTTGAAGCTTTTGAATTTACAGAGTGGAGTTCTACTAGAAATAACTCTCAGGTGGAAGCTGACAGTGAGTTAGCAGATTCTGCCTCTTCAACATCTATCGGAAGCACAACTATAACAGATATTAGTTCAACTCTTGTGAAGGAGTCATCACCGTGGGAGCTAGAGTATATCAGGTGTTTGATTGTTAACACAGACCTGAGGTTGGAAGAGTTGGCATTTTCCCAGGCAGATGAGATTGTAGTCCCCGACCTCTTTGATCAGTTGGAGGATGAAAAACAAGGGCTAAATCCCATTTTGGAAGAGAATCTCAAACTTGGAAGAAAGGTATTGTTCGATTATGTTGATGAATCTCTAAGACTAAAGTGTGTGCAGATTTTTGGTGGGAGTTGGAGACATTGGCCTAAGTTGGTGACGCTTACTCGGAGGAAGGACTGGTTGGCAGAAGAATTGTACAGAGAAGTATCAGGTTGGACAAGCATGGAAGAGCTAATGGTGGATGAAGTTGTGGAGAAGGACATGAGTACTCAATTAGGGAAATGGGTTGATTTTGAAATTGAAGCATTTGAAGAAGGTGTAGAAATTGAGAAGGTAATATTGACTCATCTTGTTGATGAATTAGTTGATGAATTTTTCTTGTTCTGAAGCTTCTGAATAAGGTTACACCTAATTTATATATCCAAATGGAACTTGTAGATATCTTATTATTATTTATTATTATTATTATTATTATGAAAATTTCGGATTTAGGCTTCTTTTGTTAGGTTGAGGGCTATTTTTAAAGCCATAATATACTCATGTATGAGGCATTAACTTATTTTCCTTCAGAATTATGCTTGATTTAAAAAAGTTGACCAATTGGAAATTTTCTTTTCTTTTTTTTTTTTTTCCATTTGCCAATGTTGTACTTTAATGTAATAAACAGATTTCTGCCTCGTTAGATTATTATTATTATTATTATTGACGAAAAGGAAGTTATATTTTATTAAGTTGAAATAAATGTTTTTATTCAGTAAAAAAAAAAAAAAAAAGAAAAGAAACAATAGTATGGTTCCAAGGGTTACATGAACCTAAAATTTAGAAAAAATAAACAGATTGATCCGTTCAAGGAGGCTTCTAACCTTTATGAATGATGCCTAGCAACTCTCCTTTAGAATTGAATTTGTTTAGGTATGGTGTGTTTCGTGTCTGTTCGTGTACATATAATCAACCCGCTTAGAAAAAGACAAGGAAAACAAAATTCTTTCAAGACATCATTAGTTTACATACTACTTCCTATCATAAATAATGTTCGGGTAAGAGATAAACTTTAAGATAAAAAAAATATATTATAAAAGGAAAAAGGGTTTTAGATATATTAAGTATCTTAAATACAATACTTTTTATATCATTCATAGAATGAAGAAAGAGATAGATAACGCGAGGAAAATAAATAAATAAGAAAATAAGTAAATATGAAAAAAGTTTAATAAATGATGTAAAATGCCTCTTATATTCTTGATTATCATCAATGAATTTGAAATCCTTATAGTTTTAACCGAAGATAATTTGATCTTCAGAATGTATATAAAAATGTCCAATTTTTGAGGATTTTTTTTTAATTTTTAATAGTTTATGATTATAAATAACTAATATCTCTTAATTATATATACTTATAGTGAAAGTGTATATATATATATATTAAATTACATTACATATATATAACTGTATCATTGAATTAAAGAGAGTTTTTCTTTAATGAAAAAATCAGAGGCAAATAATATTATAAAGAGATATTAGTTATTTATAATCATAAATTAATTTTTACTTTATATAGTCATAAATTTTTATTTTTCTTAATTATATATAACTTTTATTTTTCTTTTATAATCACAAACTTTGATTTTTCTTTTTTTCTAATCATAAATTTATTTTTTTTGATAGCCATGAACTTTTATCTGAAATTGAGAAGTAGAATGAGATGATTTTTTTTTTTTTCGTAGGTACAGATGGAAGTTAATGGTGTTTAATTGCAAGTTGTAGGGATATGGCAACAAACCACCAACTGATTTGAGATTTGAGCTGAGTTGAGTTGAGGCTCCCCTCCCCTCCCATATTTCCTTCAAACAACTCACGTGCACTTTTCCCTCATACCTCCAAATCTAGAACACATCACGTGATCCCATCTTTCTTCTTCTTCTTCTTCTTCTTCTTCTTCTTGACCTAACTACAGATTCTAATTATCATTTCTGATTTTTTTTTTAATTGAAAATAATTTCGCCATGAGGCATTAAATGTTTCTCCATGTCAACCAAATATTTCATATCTCATTTCTAACTTTTTTACTTTTTCCTTGTGCCACATAGCTTTTTCCCTCTTGAATAAATTATAATAACTTACTTTATAAATATAAATTTGTTTTATAAAATTATTATTATGAAATATTTTTTTAAGATAGTATTACACCAAATTTAGTGTAAATTAAAAATTGATTTAAAATAATGATAGAAAAAAGGACAAATTTCTATTTCGTCCCTGAAATTTGTCCATTGTCTCAATTAACTCCCTCATTTTTTAAAAGCCCATAAAGAGTCTCTGGAATTAGCTAATCTGTTTCAATCAAGTCCCTGAGATGATTTTCATCCTTCAACTAACGGTTAAAGTTAGAAAAGAGGTAAAAATAGGTCTCAATGCAATCATATAAAAATTGAGAAATGATGTAATTGCCATTGGGGATACTATTCCATTTACAGCTCAATTTCGGCCGTAACTTTCAATTTTTATTTTGAGTTTTAGTCGAAAATTTTGGTTTTTATTTTGTTTTTAGTTAAAAAATTTGCTTACTTTCTCTTTTTAGAATTTCCGCTCACTTTCTCTCTCTAGAATTCCTTTTACTTTATCTCTCTAGAAATGGAGGTGAATTCTAAAGAAGGAAAGTGTCGTGAATTTTAGAGAGAGAAAATAAGCATACGTTTTAGAGATAGAGATAGTGTGATATGAATTTTAGAGAGAAAAAGTATAGGTGAATTTTATAGAAAGTGTCATGAAATTTAGAAAAAGAAAATAAGCGTTAATTCTAGGGAGAGAAAGTGAACGTGAATTTAAGAGATAAAAGTGCCGTAAATTGTAAAGAGAATATGTGGGTGAATTTTAGATAAAAGGTGTAGGTGAACTTTTGAGATAAAGTATTGTGAATTCTAGAGAGAAAATGGAATTTTATAAAATTGGAATTGGTTGATTTTGTGAAATTGGAATTGGTGGATTTTGTAGAATTGGAATTGAATTTTGTAAAATAAAAAAAAAAAAAAAACGTTTTGAGTAGAACCGAACCAAATCTAATTGGAATAAAATCGAATTTTTTAACTAAAAAATAAATTAAAAACCGAAAATTTTTTTACTAAAACCTAAAATAAAAATTAAATTTTCGACCGACAATCAAACCGTAAATCGCATGTACATGCCTAATGGCAACTACCTCGTTTCTCAATTTTTATAATCAAATTGAGATGCATTTTGACCTCTTTTTCAGCTTGACCGTTAGTTGAAAGATGGAAATCATCCCGGAGACTAGATTGGAAGGAATTAGCTAATTCCAGGGACTCTTTACAAACTTTTGAAAAATGAGGGTGTTGATTGAGATGATGGCCAAATTCCAGGGATGAATTTGAAATTCATCCTAGAAAAAATTACTATAAATACCCATGAACAATTATGCTTTTAATTTACCCATAAACTTTTATTTCAACATTTTATACTTATGAACAATTTTTGAGCAATTGATTTTGATAAATTATATGTTTTGTAATGGAATCCAACTAAAATAATATATACTCAAGTACATACTCATCAAAATAAATAAAAATTACTTTAGTCCTATGAGCATGTGATTTGGGTATGATTATTTTAGTTATATTTCGCCACATAACACATTATTTGTCAAAATAAATTGTTTGTAGATATAAAGATTTGAAATAAAAGTATATGAGCAATTTTAGAAAAGCCTAAATATTTAGGGGCATTTGTAGTGATTTTCTCAATAACGATAAGAATATACTCTTTTGTACAAATTTTAGTGTAAAAGTTTGATATAAAATTGTTGGAGATGGTGCGCAAATTATACCTTGGAGCAGAGTGCACCTTGCAAGGTGCAACCCAATTGCTGAAATGGTGCTATCCCACTTATGTTGGGAATTACTAGTGTGCTTCAGTTATGTACGTCTCACTCTTCAATGTCGTCTCCTTCTTCAACATCGTCCCTCATCTCTTTCTTCTTCTTTTTTTTTTTCCTTCGTTCTTTATTTTCTTCTCGATAAGATTCTTTAGAAATCTCTAATCAAATCACCATCTTCTTTGTTTTCTTATTATTTTCTTGCTGATCAACGACATTATTTCTTCTTGTTATCTAGCTTATTCGTAATCCATTGAAGAATTTGGACCGAGATAAGAAGAACATAATGGCTCTAGTAACTCTCTTTTCATATTTGTAAATTTTTTTAATATTATTTCATGTATTTTGTAAGGTAAATTATCTATACAGAATAATGGGAAAATCATTATTGGAGAAGATGAGGAGGAAGAATCATTTTTTCCTCTGTAAGGTTGTTAAGGTTATATGTCACAAGAGTTTTTGAGTTCTATATTTCAACTGCTAATGTTCTATGAGAATATAACAGTAGTTCCAAATTCAATTGCTAATGTAGCAGTAGCAGCTCTATTTTCATATTATTTGATATTTTTTATCTTATTCAGTGTATTGTAAGGTAATCTATGGAAAAATTATGAGAAAACCATTATTGTAGAAGATGAAGAAGAATTATTTTTTCCTTTATAATTGATGTTTCATCTGTTGTTAAAATTGTATGTCACCGAAGTTATGGAGTTTCATATTTCAATTGTTAATGTTTATAGAAATATAATTGTAGTTCCATATTTCAATTGCTAATGTTTCATTGGAATATAACTATACGTAGGTTCATGTTTACAAGAAATAACCGTCTATGAAATATTAAGTCATGAGTGATAAAGCTGTTATTGGTTCCACTTAACACATAATGCATGGAACATCATTACAACAAAGCAAACCTGGTATAAAACTCATGAAAATCCACGTCCAGCTGATGGAACATACAGTATAATTTCATCGAACATTAACACATAACCCATAAGATATTAATACTATTTTCATGAAACATTAACACATACCTATAACACATGCATTAAATTCTTATGGAATATTAGCATATAAACTATTGAACATCAATACTTCTATGTATCAGTAACAAAGAACATGGAAGCATTAATTATTTTTCCATGAAATCTCATCACAACAAAATATTATAATCTCATGAAACATTAACACATGACTCATGGAACATTAATACATAAACTATGAAATATCATTCCAAAAAATAAAAAGAAAAACCATGGAACATCATTACTTTTTTTAAAGCTGGGATCAATTCTTATTGTGGAGTCAAAAATTATAATTTTATGAGAATATAATGTATGTTTTATGAAAAAATATTAAAATTCAAAAAGAAAAAAAATAGGAAAAACTCATGACACACGTATACTATTTTGTTAAGGATTATTATAGGATTAGTCTCAATTCTTATGTAGATAGGATTACTCTTTATAAAATCCTAGACTACGTATATTTATGAGTTATAATTAGTTTAGGTTTCCTAGTCTTAATATGTTTAGGATTTATCACTTGGAAAATCTATATAATGTACACATTTTTACATTAATAAGACAGAAAATATTGGATTGTTTTCCCTACTGGAAACTTTCATGGTATCAGAGCCTTTGTCTAAATTCTCATAATGAATAAAGACAGAGAAGATGTCGGTAATGTTGAAAACAACATAGTAGAAGGAAGCCATGTTCGTGGAATAAAGAAAGATGCTTACTTTGTAGCATCCTCAGACGGTCCCGGTCTGATCATCACAACAGTCCAACTGAAAGAAAATGACAAAGATAATAATTATGCTGAATGGGCAAAAGCTATACGCTTAGCCTTACGTGCGAAGAAAAAATTGGGATTTGTAGATGGAACAATTCCCATCCTAAAAGACAATCCGGACAAAGAAGAAGAATGGTGGGAGATTAACACCCTGGTAAATTCATGGATTCTCAATATTATAGAGCCTTCTCTCAGATTTTCCATAAATTACTCTGAGAGGGCTAATGAATTATGGTCAGATTTAAAGGAGAGATTTTTAGTTGGAAACGGACCGTGAAAATATGAATTAAAAACGGCTTAGCAAACTGTAAACAAGGAAGAGATTCCATAAACGAATATTATTCACGCTTGAAGAAATTATGGGATGAGTTAGAAAATTATACCCAACTCCCATCTTCAAACGACACACAATTATTGGCCGCAATTGTGAATGAAAGGAAGGAAGAAAGGGTGTTTCAATTTTTAATGGGATTAAATAGTGCAACTTATGACACTGTTAGATCTCATCTGATTCAACAGGTGCGAATGCCAAAATTAAAGACAATTCTTACTGAAATATGTAAGGAAGAGCAGCACTAGAATCTAGTACGAATGACGGAACACAGCGGCGACAGTGCCGCCTTTGCCGTTGTCGGAACACTCCATTCATCTTCAACCTCCAACCTGTTTTGCAGCCACTGTAATAGGAGTGGACATGACATCGCAGGATGTTTTCAGCTCATAGGATACCCAGATTGGTGGCCCCGAAGTACTGTTCTCAGCCCGGGCAGCCGTGCAACTCCGACCAGCCGCGGCCGCGGAACGCCGACTGCAGGGAAAAGCAGACCCAGATGCACCATCTCTGGAGCTCACCAAACTGGCAGAGCAGCTGGAGCAAGCAGGCCGCAGCCATGATAGTAGGCAGTAGGGAGAGACGCCAATGGCTGGGCTCAGACTGTCACCGTCCGATGCTCAGAAGCTGCAACAGAAGAAGATAGCCATGGCTACTTCACAGAAACAACAGCCGACTCAGACGCAGCAAACAAATGCAACAGGACGGTGGAAATCTCAAACCACTTTCCAAGTTTGACCCAAGAACAATGGTCAACATTGTTGACCATGCTTAATGACAAAAATGCCACTGGTTCTGAAAAATTATCTGGTATGATAAATTTATGGATTTTGGATTTGGTATGTTCTCATCATATGACTGGTAGAAAAGATTTTTTTAAAAATTTAAATAATATTTACCCGTATACTATTGGTCTACCTAATGGTGCTAAGACAATTGCCCTTCAAGAAGGAACAGTCTCTTTAAACCCTAGACTCAAACTTCTTAGTGTGTTCTATATTCCTGAGTTTAAATGCAACTTAATTTCCTTGTCCCAATTGGCTCGAGACTCCCGATGTTTTATCACTCTTTATGATGATTATTGTGTTATACAGGACCGTATCTCGATGAGGCCGATTGGAGTGGGTGAGCAAAGGAATGTGATCTTTTTCTACAAACATTTGCAGTTACCAGATTTATTTGCTTTTTCTAGTGAAGTTCTTGATTTCCAGCACATTATGGCATATTCAATTGGGTCATCCTTCGGATTTTGTAGTAAATAATTTGTTGAGATCCTCTATGACCAAGACTGGCCCTTGTAATGTCTGCTTACGTAGATGTAACCTTTTTCCTTTAAGTACAAGTAAAGCTTCTGTAATTTTTGATTCAGTCTATTGTGACTTATGGGGCCATACAAAACTGTATCTACTATAGGAGCTTTTTTTTTTTTTTTTAAAACTATATTAGATGATTATTCTAGAGCTGTCTGGATATATCTACTTTCTGAGAAAAGCGAAGTCACATCTATCTGAAAAGATTACTTCGCAATGGTCCAAACCCAATTTCACAAAACCATAAAAATAATTCGAAGTGACAACGAAACGGAGTTCATCTGTCTCAAATAATATTTTTCTACTCAAGGCACAATACACCAAACAACTGTTCCTGGTACTCCGCAACAAAATGGAAGGGTTCATATTCTAAATGTCGCCCGAGCTTTGCGTTTTCAGGCTAATTTGCCAATAAAGTTTTGGGGGGAATGTATTCTCACAGAAGGATATCTCATTAATCGAACACCTTCAAAGTTGTTACACGGCAAAAGTCCTTATGAGTTATTATTTGAAAAAAAAAACCCTCATACTCTCATATTAAAAGTTTTGGGTGTTTAGCTTATGTCTATGAGCATGATACACCCAAAGATAAATTTCGAGCCCGAAGATGTGTCTTCATTGGCTACCCTATTAACAAGAAAGGTTGGAGATTTTATAACTTGCAAAAAGAAAAATTCCTTGTGTCTCGAGATGTGGTTTTTGATGAGACAAGATTTCAGCACAGAGAAAAACAAGACGCTTCAATATATCTTACAGATTTTACACATTTATACAATTTTGGAGAACAAATTTTGGGCTTCAAGGAAACCTTTATCAAGACAGGGAGAGTATTGGCCCAAATACTAACATCCTACCAGCCCAGCAGCCGCGCGGCCCAACTCCAACATTCAACTCCAGCCCATAGCAGGAAGATAGCACACACGGCCCAGCTCCAGCATCCAACTCCAGCCCACAGCAGGAAGACATCACACGCGGCCCAGCATCGCGCAGCCCACGCCCTTCTGCGCTGGACTCTACCTGCGGCCCAGCTTTGTGCAGCCCATGCCCTTCTGCACCGAACTCTTCCTGCGGCCTAGCAAACCTGAATCCTCATTGCGGCCCAGCTCCATCTGCTCAGTCCAGTGATGCACCGCCTGACTTCTCCTATGGCCTAGCGACCCAGACTTCTCCAGTAAACAATCTAGCCGCTCCATCAAGCATTGGGCTAGCAAACAGCAACCCACCAGACCAGTTCACCCAGGCAGTGGCACCAGCAGCAACATCCAATATTGGGCCAGCAAATCCACAAGAAAACCAGTCCACTTTCAGCACTAGAAAAAGTACTCGAATTAAAACTATTCCGGCTCGACTCCGAGATTATGACTGCAATGCTATATGAAAATCTTATATATTCCATTCCTCCCATGTTCTCTCACCCTCTCTGAACCTCTCAGGTACGTCCCTCTATCCAATAACACACTTTGTGGACTATGGAAAAATTTCTCCTTTACACAGGCATTTTTTAGCATCTTTAGCCACAAAATCCGAGCCCACCACCTACTCTGAAGCAGTCTCTAATCCTCTCTGGCGCACCGCCATGCGCCAAGAAATTGATGCACTCGAAAAGAATGGCAAGTGGTCCTTGACATCCTTGCCTCCTGGAGAACGTGCTTTGGGAGTAAATAGGTTTTTTGCATGAAGTACAAAGTAGATGGCACCATCGAGCGATATAAAGCCCGCTTGGTAATTTTGGGAAATACACAAATGACAGGTATCGACTTTACGGACACGTTTGCTCCAGTTGCTAAAATGGTCACCGTTCGCATTTTACTTTCTGTTGCTACGGCTCGAAACTGGCCTATCCATCAGATGGATGTCCACAATGCGTTTCTTCATGGAGATTTACAGGAAGAAGTCTATATGCGACCCCACTTGGTTTTCACCCCTCTTTCCGTGGACATGTTTGTCTTTTGAAGAAATCTTTATACAGCCTTCTCCAAGCTCCTCGGTGCTGGTTTTCAAAACTTACTACGGCTCTTCGTAAGTATGGTTTTTCTAAGTTTATGCAGATTATTCTCTCTTCACATACTCTCGAGAATACATTTTTCTATGTGTTCTCATTTATGTGAATGATTTACTAATTACTGGAAATTCCCTACCCACTCTAGATAAATTAAAAGCTTCCTTGAATAAATGCTTTTATATGAAGGACTTGGGTCCTCTCAAATATTTTTTGGTTGAAATTGCAAGAAATCCTTCGGGATTATTCTTATACCAATGCAAATACACTTTGAAAATTCTCTTTGAGATTGGTCTATTAGGAGCCAAACCGGCCTCAAGTCCTATTGAACCAAATCATTAGTCGGCCAAAGCCTCTGGATCTTATTTTGATAAACCAGATTGATACCGCAGACTCATCGGGAAGCTGATTTATCTTACTCTTACTCGACCTGAGCTCGCCTACGCAGTCCATACACTTGCTCAGCTTATGCACGCCCCTCGCTATGCTCATTGGGATGCTGCTATCCTCGTCGTTCAATATCTCAAGGGCAGTCCTGGACGTGGTATTCTTCTTCAATCTAAATCTCTACTTTTATTGACCGCCTATTGTGACTTTGATTGCGCTACCTGCCCAATTACCAGACGATCTGTTACCGGCTATATTATTTCCCTCGATGGGTCTCCTATTTCTTGGAAAATAAAGAAACAACATATCGTTTCTCGCTCTTCTGCCGAAGCTGAATACCGCTCTATGACAATGAATGATTCCCATTCCCAAGACCAAGTAGGGGTGGGGGCGGTATTCACAAAAGCATTTCATAAACCTATCCTTTATGTGAGTTAAAAATGGTTATCTAGCCTACTGCGTAATCTTCATGTGCCAATCACTCGCCCCATTCCATTACATTGTGATAATCAAGCTACTTTTCACATTGCTGAAAATCCTGTCTTCCATGAACGTACCAAGCATAATGAAATCGATTGTCGTTTTGTCCGTGATGCTTTTCAAGAAGGATTCATTTTTCCCTCCTACATCTACAGTGAATTTCAGCGATATTCTCACTAAAGCTCTTCATCCCGCACATTTTCATCGTTTAGCATCCAAGTTGGGCATTTCTGATATTCATGCTCCAACTTGAGGGGGAGTGTTAAGAATTATTATAGGATTAGTCTTTATAAAATCCTAGACTAGGTATATTTACGAGTTATAATTAGTTTAAGTTTCCTAGTGTTAATATATTTAGGATCTGTCACTTAGACAATTTATATAATAATCACAATTTTATATTAATGAGACAGAAAATATTGAATTATTTTCTTACTGAAAACTTTCATATTTCTATAAAACTTTTATAATATTTTATGAAATATTAATATATAATTTATAAAACATCTCACATATATATGCTCAGCTTATATTTACTGCTGTGATCATTTTTTGCTTTTTACTATGTGCACTTTACCATGTGCGCTTCGGTGTGCAACGTATAACGTCCAGATGGTGTAAGCTTTCCTTTTGGGCACCTCTCTCCTTTCTTGGTACCATAAAAACTGGAAACCACAATTAATTAACATAACTACGAAAAGATTAAGAAACAGTTAACGAGAGTGACAGTTTTATTCTACCAATGATTAAATATTAATTAGGGTAACCTTCCTTCACCTCGTATTAGCTGCCCAAAAGTCAGAATCCTATCAAAGACTTTGGCACTGTCCATCCATGGATGAATAAATAAATATAGTAGTAGAAATAGTAAATCTTAATTTATAAATTTGACTGATTGGTAATTATTTATTTTCAGGAAAAAAAATTGGTAATTATTGGTATCAAATTAGACAGAAGGACCATACATGAAATAAGATTATGACCTACTAGTTCAAATAAAAGTAATTAGGAATCAATATACTAAGTAGACTTTTAAAAATGTCCTTCTGAATTTAAAATAAAATTCAATTTACATTTTAATTAATGTTTAACCAGATTAAGGTGGACGAAAGATTAAGTTTTATGAAATTTAAACATTTATTATTTTGGAAATGATTAAGGACAAATTTTTTAGTAAGCAACAATTTTAAGGATTAAGATGATAATTTCTTAAAATGATTAAGTTATTTGTAAAAAAAATAAGTGTGGCTAATTCTTTTTTTTTTTCTTTTTAAGGTAAAAAAGTATGGCTATTTAAAAATTTTAATCTAACTTTGACCAAGTACATTATTCTTTCGTTTCATAATATAAAGATTTTAATTTATTTATACATATATCAAGAATTATAAAAATAAGAGGGCTTTGAATAGAACTTTGAATGAAAAATTATGTTATATTTTTAATTAATAAATGAAAAGATATAAAGTTTTCTCAAAAGAATAAAAAGATATAAAGAAAGAATTAAAAAGTGGAAAGAAATTGTAGAAAATAAAAATAAAAATAGGTAGAAAATACTAAATCCCACCCAAAAGATCTTATAATAAGTAGTAGTATATGATTAGATCTTTTTTGTTTTATTTTATTTCCTAAGGAGATGCGGTCAATTTCAAAGTCAATAAATGTCTGTAGGAAGAAAAGGTTTATATTTGGGAAATTGTATTGTCATTCAACTATTTTTTAAATTGTGAAAAATATATATTATTTTTTATTTCTTTAATTTTCTCCATCATCACTTTAGTGTGAAAAATATGTATCAAAATTTATGTATTGTTATGAATTTATTTTTATATAATAGATGTCTGTTATAATTCAATAAGAGAGATAATTTATCTTTTATTTTTATAGGACATAATTCCTAGTCACATTATATTTATATTAGATAATAGATATATCTATATAAAAAATAAAATAAAAAAGATGATAGAATTTGGAAAATCTTGAGGGACGCTTTACCAAGAGTGCAAAGCTTTTGTTTCTCAGCAACCAACTGCACCTTGTCAAATTTGTGGTTTTGAGGATGAAACTTTTGACCATCTTTTCCTTAAATGTCCTTTTATTACTGCTGTCTGGTTCAATTCTTAATGGCAATTATGCCTAGAAACCTTTTGTCTAATAAAGGAATTAAATCTTGGATCTGTAATTTATTAAATATGGATAATGACATTCCTTTATTTGATGTTGAAAAATGCAGGATTTTGAATTTTGTGGCATTACATAGCAATGCAGATAGATGACTTGGATATTGAGAAACAAGATTTGGTATGTAGGTCAATAAAAACACCAATAAAAGTTTTTCTACTGAAAACTTTCATGGTATCAGATCAATCTCTAAAATGAGTGGCAGAGACAATACTACAAACATCATCGACGATGACGATCAAGGACTTGAAAGCATAAAAAAGTATGCTTATTTCCTTGCCTCTTCAGACAGTCTGATGTTAATGGTCTTTCTTGAAATAGTCAAGGCAGCCACACAATTCTTTGTGAATACATAATCTGCTTCCGAGGAATGGTCAGGCTTTTTGCTCACTTTTTGGGAAACTTTGTGACTTTCTGTTTAAGATGTTTCCTAGAACTTTAAATTTACCTACACTGCCTAGTAACCAGCACCTAATTCTCACACAGGTGCAACTAAAGGAGGATAATTACACGAATGGGTAAAGACAATACGTCTTGCGTTGCGTGCAAAGAAGAAGCTTGGTTTTGGGGAAGGATTAATTCCTAAACCAAAAGTTGGCACCAACAAGGAAGAAGAGACAATTAACACCATGGTGGGTTCATGATTTGAAAACCATCGAACCAAATATAGGGACAACGATGTCTTATGCTGAACGCTATGACGAATTGTGGAAAGACTTAAAGGAGCAATTTATGTCTGGAAACGCACCAAGAAAATATGAACTTAAAACAGCATTGGTAAATTGCACAATCCGGTATGTCTATTTCTGCCTATTATGCTAAATTAAAGAAAATTTGGGATGAATTGGCACGGCACATTATCAACAGTTACCGGCATGTAGTTGTGGTATGATAAACGAATTAATCAAACAATGGGAAGAGGACAAAGTTCACAAATTTCTCATAGGCTTAGATGATTTAATATTTGGTACTGTATGTTCAAATATTTTGCAAATGGAGCCTATTCCAAACATAAAAAAAAAAACCTATGCCATGATTGTGAAAGAAGAAGCTAATCGGAATTTAATAAAAACTTCTAACATTAGACATGAAGCTATAGCCTTTCTTGCTCCTAAATCTGGACAGAACAGAGGATAGTGTACTCACTACCTTAAAATAGGACATGAAGCTAAAAATTGTTACCAGTTAATTGGGTATCTAGAATGGTGGTCGGAAAAGGGGCACGTTGTAGGCATTGAAAGTCGCAGCTGTCGCGGATGCTCAGGCCGAGGACGAGGCAGAAACAAAGGCTACAATAGAGGAGTACTCGGAGCTGCTCCTGCGGTCGGGTTGGGCGTGAACGTCGCCTTTGCTAGTGGATCTTCTGGAGTTGACGATGACGAGTGAACAGGAATCGCGGCGAACGTCGTTGGACCAGCAGCGGTGCCATCTTCTTCGGTGGGCATCCCCGGCCTCTCTCAAGAGCAGTGGAGTTCCTTCATCAATCTTCTCAACAATAAAAAAATCTTCCTCCAATTTGACTCCCTCTCTGGTAAGATGATGAGTGAACAATGGATTTTAGATACTGGATGTTCTCATCATATGATAGGAAGAAAGAATTTTTTGAGAAATTTGTCATCTACTCCTCCTTATAGAATTGTTCTTCCAAATGGAACCACATCTATTGGTGTGGAAATTGGATCAGTTTCCTTGAGTCCTCAAATATTTATTAAATGTGTTCTTTATATACCTCACCTCCAATGTATTTTGATTTCTCTTTCTAACTGTCTAAAGAAAATAAATGTGTAGTCAGTGTTAATGATGATGTGTTCCTTTTACAGGACCGCATCTCAGAGATGCTGATTGGAATGGGTGAAGAAAGAAAGGGGATATAATATTTTCGTTCGTTAACGAAAACAGTTGGTTTTGCTTTTTTCTGCTTAAGTTTATAATTCGAGTATTTTGTGGCATAATCGTTTGGGCACCCTTCTGAATATGTTATTAAACAGTTTTTAGGTTCCTCCTTTAAGTCTAATTCTTTTGACAATTGCTTTATTTATTTTCGTGCTAAGCATATTCGTGACTCTTTTCCTGTGAGTTTAAATAAGGCAAGTGCAATATTTGATTTGGTTCATTGTGACCTTTGGGGTCCCTACAAAATTCCATCATCTTGTGCAACATCGTATTCTTTGACTGTGTTAGATGACTATTCACGATGTGTATGAATGTTTTTACTTTCGGAAAAACGGGCTGTTGCACAAACTTTGAAATATTTCCTTGCTATTGTACATACTCAATTTAATAAGCAAGTTAAAATTGTTCGAATAGATAACGGACCTGAATTCACTTGTTTGAAGTCCTATGTTTTTGGAAAAAGGCATTTTGCATCAGACTTCCATAGTACATACACCACAACAAAATGGACGAGTAGAAAGAAAACACCGTCATATTCTCAATGTCGCTCGTGCATTACTGTTTCAGGTAAGTCTTCCTATTAAATTTTGGGGGGAATGTGTTCTTGTTGCCGAATACTTAATAAATCATACCCCTTCCTCTGTGTTGAATGGCAAGATCCCATTTGAAATCTTGTTTGCTAAACCTCCATCTTTCTCTTATTAAAACCTTTTGTTGCTTAGCCTATGTCCATGATAATAGTTTTCCTCAAGATAAATTTCATTCTCAGGGGTAAAAGTGCGTTTTCAAAATATATCTTTATGGGAAAAAAATTGGAAATTTTTTACTTAAATACGTATGAATTTTTCACTTCTCGGGATGCTATCTTTATTGAAAATAATTTTCCATTTCCACTACCAACAAACCAATTCATCACTAGTCTTGGAACCAAATTTTGGAGAAAATAGTTGGGCCACTGCAGAGTCTTCTTCCTCCTTGGATCGGCCTACAGCAAGGGGGAGTAAGCAGCCTAGTCCACAGTTACGGCCTGGCCCACTAATGGAGCAGCCTGGTCCGCATTAGCAGCTCGGTCTGCAGCAACAGCCTGGTCTGTAACAACTTCCTCATTCACCGACTGGGCCAAGGCTTCCTCCTTCATATTGGGCCCCAACTTCCTCCTTTTCTTGGGTTGGCTCAAGTCCCGACTACCTCTTCTTTAGCAACTCCCAGTCCAGCAACTGCTTCCTCTTCAACAATTTCCAACCCAGACTAAATATCCTTCATTGGGCCTGCGCTTGGTTGTGTAAAAATTGGTCCAATAGGAGAGAATTTGTTATTTGGGTTAGTTGCTTCCAGGTCTGCTCAATTGGAAAGTTCTGTTGGGTCTGATTAATTGGAAAATGTTCTTCCTGTGCTCTCTTGCATAATAAGGACCCCCGCCGAAGCATGAGAACTCGACAAAAATCTTCCAAGTTAAAAGGTTACATATATTATTCGGTTTGGTCATCTCCTAGTATACCTCTGTCTTCTCTTTCTCCCTCTTCTTCGGCTAACACAGGTACATCCTTGTATCCTCTTACATATTATCTAAGTTGTGACAGATTCTCTCATTTCCATTGGTGTTTTTTTAGTTGTGATTAGTGCACGGGTTGAGCGTACTACGTATTCTGAAGCGGCATCTGTTCCTAAATAGCGTCGTGCTATGCAACAAGATGTTCGCTCTCTTGAAAAAAATGGTACATAGACGTTGACTACTTTGCCCCTTGGTAAATGCACCCTTGGTTGCAATGGGTTTAGCGCATCAAATACAAAGAGGATGGTGCCGTGGAGCATTACAAAGCTCATTTAGTCGTGCCTAGTAACACACAAAAGGAGGGTATTTACTACACTGAAACATTTACTCTTGTAGCAAAGATGGTCATGGTCTGCACACTTTTATCTGTTGCATTCGCACGCAATTGGGATGTTCATCAAATGGACGTCGACAATGCTTTCTCTCATAGGGATCTAACCGAGGAGGTTTACATTTGTCTTCCATCGGATTTTCGATCTTCTGGTTCAGCTTAAGTCTGTCGTCTGAATAAGCCTTTATATGGACTATGTTAGGCTCCTCGAGGTTGGTTCTCAAAGTTCACCGCAAATCTTCGCCAGTGTGGGTTTGTGCAATTTTATACAGACTACTCCTTATTTAATTACACAAAGAATGAAATTTTCTTTTACATTCTGATTTACGTTGATGATTTGTTGATTACTAGTAATAATGCTGTTTCTACTGCTAAATTTAAATCCTATTTGTACTCATGCTTTCATATGAAGGATTTGGGATCTCTCAATATTTCTTGGGCATTGAAATTGCTTGCAATAAAAAGGGTATCTATCTTAGTCAGCGGAAATATGCCTTAGAAATTATCACCGAGACTAGTTTGCTTAGGTCCAAGCCTATTTCCACACCGTTAGAGCTAAATCATAATTTGGCTAAAGCCACGGCTAATTTCTTTACTCATCCGGACCATTATCGTATTTCTTATAGGCAAACTGATTTACTTGACTATTACACAACCAAATCTTTCCTATACGTGCGTACTTGGGCTCAATTTATGCAACGTCTTTGCAAGGAACATTGGGAAGCTACTCTTCGTATAGTTCGGTTTCTGAAGGGTGCTCCGAGACAGGGGATTCTTCTCAAGCAAATACACCTTTGCAACTGTTTGCATATTGTAATTCTGATTGGGCTAGTTTCTCTATCAACAGAAGGTTAGTCATCGGATATTCTCCCTCTCTTGGTCACTCTCCCATTTCATGGAAAACGAAGAAACAACATACTGCTTCTCACTCCTCTGTTGAAGCTGAATATTGTTCAATGGCCATAACTTTCTGTAAACTAAAATGGTTATGCCGATTGCTCATTGATCTTCGAGTCCCCATGCACCACTCCATTCCCCTTCACTATGACAACCAGACTGCTCTCTACATTGCTGAGAATCTTATTTTTCATGAATGCACCAAACATATTGAGATCGGTTTCCATTTCATTCATAATGCATTTCAGGCTGGCTTTATTCAACCTTCTTATGTTCGCAGCACATTTTAGCCTGCCGATATTTTCAAAAAGGCCTTGCATCCTGCTCAGTTTCAGTCTTGGCTTGCAAGTTGGGCATTTATGACCTTCATGCTCCAACTTGAGGTGGAGTGTTAAGATATTTAGCTGGGTTTCCTTGATTTTCTCCTGTGTTGGTTATGTATCTATACTTGTACAATTACATTGTATATCTTTTTCCTGACTTGTAGTTATTTACTTGATGTACACTTCTTAGATGATAGCTAGTGATAGTTAGGAATATGTTGTATATAATGTTTGGTTCTTCATCAGTTTAAGCAAGTCAATGAAAACATCCATAAAAGTTTTCCCACTGAATCTCCTCTGTATGCTGCCAAGCAAAGGCTGGTAGAAGATCAATTTTGACGCCACTTTTGAGTCATCTGGAAACACTTATAGTTCTTGCATTATCTGCGATACCGATAGCAAGGTTGATGGAGGTTGGATAAGGAAAGTAATTATTGGGGACTCTTTTATGGCCGAAGCTCTGCTCTACTTTTTGCTATAAAAGTTGCAAATGACCTAGGAAAGCATAAAATCTTTTAAGGTGACTCATTTCTTATTATTCAAGCCATAAATGGTTGCCGTGAAGTGGAAAATGGCAAAGCAAAGCTATTTTTTTCATCAAGCTAGAGAGCATTCCAATCTGTGTGGCCTAAATGACTTTTTAAATTTGCTCCAAGACCATGCAATTTTGCAATCGGCGAAATAGGCAGAGTCATCTAAGTTTTTTGGTTATCTTTCCTCCCTAGTATTCCCTCTCTTTACTTGCGCCTTAAGACTCTATAAATAGGCACTTAGTCGTGTAAATTTATTAAGAGTGAAAAGTGAATAATATTATATAGTCTTCTCCATTCTCTTGTGTTTTCTACTTTTAGTCATTTTATATTAATTCTTATATATCATTTTCTCTAAAATAATTTTTACTTTCATACCATCATAATAATTTATAATACGTTATCAACATGAGATTCTACCGTCGGACTTCTGGAAGTTTATATTCAAGACAAAGAGGTACTCTTTTATTTCCTTTTGTTTTTCATGGCAAATCTCAGTAAAGGATTTAAAAAATATTTTGAATTACTTTCTTGCCTTCTTGTTAATGAACAAAATAATGAATTAATGATGAAAAATTTTGAAACCCGACCAATGAGATTTACTCCATTCCTAGAAGTAAATGCAATTAGAGCCTATAATTTTGGCCCCAGAAGAGATCATGGTAGAGGTCATGGCCAAGGCCGTGAACGCAGATGTGATTATGATAGAAATACTCCGTATTATCATGGTTGTCAAAATAAATTAGGCGCGAAAAATAATGATGTCAAAAAATAATAAGAAAGTAAAAGAGAAAGTTGAACTTCCCACAAATTATGAAGATAAATGTTATCATTGTGGAATAAAAGGTTGGTCAAGTACATGTCGTATGGCAAAACACCTGGTTAATCTTTACCAGGCATCGATCAAAAAGAATGACAGAAAGATTGAAGCTAATTTTACCACTCAACATTTGACTCATGATGATGAAGATGACACAAATCTTGATGATGTTTATGTTAATATAACTCATTTGGAGTTGAAAAATTCCTTTACCTCGCTTCTTCCCCTTATTCGTATCTTCCTTTACAGACACTGTTGATCTCTTCGAGAATGCTAAAGGAAAGATAGATAATTTTATTAGTAAGGGAACTGCCCAAAAGGATTAAAAGTTTGACTTTAATGTTTTTACTTTTAAATCGTGTAAATATAAGTTTTATTTTTATGTTTTAGTTATATAATATAATTTGTTTTATGGTATTGTAATAGTTTAGTATTTTATTTCTTGCTTTCTTGTATATAAGTTGATAGTTTAGTATTTTATTTTTAGTTTTTCTTGGTAAATAAGTTTATAAAATATTTTTATTTTTTATGTAAATACGAGAAATATTTTTCTCGGTTAAATATAGGAGAAACAAATGTAAGTACTATAAATGGTAGTGCAAAGTTAATTGAAGGCTCTGGAATAGCTAGTATATTATTACACGAAGGAATGATTATTAATATAAATAAAGCATTATTTTCCTTTAAGTCCAGAAGAAGTTTGTTAAGTTTTAAGGATATCCATCAAAATAGATATTATATTGAGACAATAATGCACATCATTTAGTAAATCAAAAGTTTATAGATTCTTCTATATTTATAATTTGGCATAATTGTTTAGGTCATCCAAAAGCTATTATAACGAGAAGGATAATTTAAAATACACATGGTCATCCCTTAAAAAATCAAAGGGTTTTGACTTTAGATAAATTATTATGTGCTGCTTGTTCTCAAGGAAAGTTGGTTAGTAAACCATCTCCAGGAAAAGTTGGAGCTATATTTCTAGAACGGATACATGGTGATACTAGTGGACTTATTTATCCACCATATGGACCATTTAGATATTTTTATAGTTTTAATAGATGTATTCAAAAGATGGTCTCATGTTTCTTTATTGTAAAATTATAACTCGGCATTTGCAAGATTGATTACTCAAATTATTCGATTAAGAGCACAATTTCCAAACCATCCTAATAAAAACTTCCCTCTAGATAATGCAGCTAAATATTCTTCTCATGCTTTTAATGTTGTATGTCGATTGATATAACGGTTGAATATCTTGTAGCACATGTTATACCCTAATTGGTCTAGCAAAATCATTTATTAAGAGATTACAGTTAATTTCTAGACCTCTTTTAATGAGAGCAAAACTCCCAGCATCAGCTTGGGGACATGCAATATTGCATGCTGCAGCACTTGTACTATCAGCCAACAAGTTAACATAAATTATCTCATTTGTAGTTAGCTTGAACCAAATATATCTCATTTGAGAATTTTCGGTTGTGTTTTTTATATTCTAATAGCACCATATCATTGAAGTAAAATGGGCCCACAAAGACGATTGGATATATATGTATAATAAGATATCCTGAACCTATAATGGGAGATATATTCACGGCTCGTTTTGCTGATTGTCATTGTGATTAAACTTCGTTCCCTAAATTAGGGAGAGAAGATAAACCACAAATGAAAGAGCTTGTCTGGACAATATTATTAAATTATTCAACACAAATAAACTAGAAGTTCAAAAGATTATTCATTTATAAAGAATAGCTAATCAATTACCCGACGCATTTGCAAATTCAACAAAAGTAACTAAATCGCATATTCCTGCCATTGATGCTCCTATTTGGGTTGAAGTCCCGAAAGAAAAAAATATAATATCTATAGCTACTAATCCAAAATAAGCCAGAAGTGTGGCCGGCCTATTGGTTCTAAAGATAAAAATCCTAGAAAAAAAAAGAGGATCAAATGATTAAGAAGACTATATTGAACAAATTGAGCAAAAGAACCAAGAGATAACTGATAAAAACGTCCTAATTTCTACTAATGATGAGAATAATGTGGAGATTTTCATCAATTATATTACTTTTGGTAGAAGATGGAATCAGGTAGACAAAATTGTTGATGATACATGTAGTTGTTGATATTTTAATTGAAAATTAGAACCTTGAACCTACATCAGTTGAAGAATGTTAGTATAGAAATGATTGACCGAAATGGAAAAATGCGGCACAGTCAGAATTAAACTCACTTACAAAACATAAATTTTTTAGGTTCAAATACGAAAAATGTGTAAAACTTATTGGTTACAAGTGGGTATTTGTACAAAAGAGATATGAGAACAATCAGGTCATGAGATATAAGGCATGCCTTATGGAACAAGACTTCTCACAGAGACCAAGTGTTGAGTTTGATGAGACATATTAACTTGTTACTAATGTCATTATATTCGGATACCTTATACGTTTGGCAGTACATGAATGATATGCGTCTAATAGACGTTGTTATTGGTTATCTATAATAATATTTATATGAAAGTTCCCAAAAAATTCAATATGCCTGTAGCATATTTTAGTTCTTATAGAGAACATTCCATTAAATTACGAAAATCCTTATATGGTTTAAAGCAGTCAGGACACATGTGGTATAATCGTCTTAGGGACTACTTATTAAAAACAAGATATAATAATCCATTGTCAATGTGCTTTTATCAAGAAATATATGTCTAAATTTGTGATACTTGCAATATATGTTGATGATATCAACTTTATTGGAATTCCAGAAGAGCTTCAAGAGGCTATTAATTATTTAAAACAGGAATTTGCAATTAACGATATTGGAAAATTCAAGTTTAGTTCTTCTTTTACAAATTGAATATCTAGAAAATGGAATTTTCATTCATCAATCAACATATACAGCAAAAGTTGTAAAAATATTACATGGACAAGGCACGTCCGTTAAGTATTCCAATAGTTGTACGATCACGAGATGTAAATGAAGATCTCTTTCGTCCTTTAAAGATGATCGAGAACTTCTTGGTCCTAAAGTATCATATCTTAGTGAAATCGAAGCACTTATGTATCTTGCTAATAATAATCGTCCTGATTACTTATTAGTAAGATTTATTTCTTCTCCTACATGATATTGGAATGATGTTAAAAATGTCCTTAGATTATCTCCAAGGACTAATAGATTTTGAATTATTTTATTCAAATAAAACCAGCTCAAACTTAAATTGGCTATGCAAATGATAGTTAGTTGTCTAACCCACATAAAGCATATTCTCAGACACGCTATATGTTTACATATGATGGTACTACTATATCTTGGAGATCTTCGACATAATCAATAGCAACCATTTCTTCTAATCATGCCCAAATTATACCCATTCACGAAGCAAGTAGAGAATGTGTTTAGTTGAGATTTATGAAACATGACATTTGAGAAAGTTGTGGTTTATCCTCTAGAAAAGAAATTCCAATGCCTCTGTATGAGGATAATGCATCTTGTATAGCTCAGTTAAAAGGAGGATACATAAAAGGAGTTAGGACAACATATTTCACCAAAGTTTTTCTTTACTCATGAACTCCAGAAGATAGATAATTTTGATGTGCAACAAATCTGATCATACGATAATCTTGTTGATCTATTCACTAAGACATTACCGACGCTAATATTTGAAAAGTTGGTGAACAAAATTGGAATGCGTTGTTTAAGAAATTTCAAAGAATTATCTCATCAGGGGAGTAATGTGACATAAAGAATAGTGTACTACTTTTCCTTCACTAGAGTTTTTTTTCCACTTAGTTTTATCTAGTAAAGTTTTGACGAGGTATATTCTTTATGTAATGACCATCTAAAGGGAGTGTTATGAATTTATTTTTATATAATGGATGTCCATTATTATCCAAGAAGATATAATTTCTATTGGTGACTCATCTTTTATCTTTATAGGATATGATGTCCTAGTCACATCATATCTATATTAGATTATCGAATTCATGATGCAATTCTTATCCCTCTCTTTACTTATGACCTAAAGCTCTATAAATATGGCACTTAGTCTAGTAAATTAGTAAGAGTGAAAACGTGAATAATATTATATTGTCTTCTCTACTTTTAGTCATTTTATATTAGTTCTTTTACATAAGTTTCTCTCAAATAGTTTTTATTTTCATACCATTGTAATAATATTTATAATATGTATCAAAATTTATGAAAATATATGTATTTTTATGTAGAATATTCACATGTATCAAAATTTCTAGAAACAAATATGACAAGGTAAATTCAAAGAAATAAAAACATATTATACATAGAAATTGAAAACCAAAGTTGTATACGTATTCAGTCTACCCAATACTATGAGTTTCATAGAGCTTCTTTATTCAAAAAAGTTAATAAAAAATTTTAAAAATAAAGTGGGGAAAAATATATTGAACTTTAGGGGAGGAGGGAGAATATAAATTTGTTATAGTATCACTAAATAACTAAGAGAAGCTACAAATGGTCAAAGAATCCTATTACAATAATGTGCGTCCACACGTTATAGAAATTATAATTGAAAATTTTAAGGTAAAATTATAATTGACTTTGAATAGGGGAATATTTAATAATTTTTGTAAATTGACTTCGGATATATTGATATTAAAAAAGATTCATATCTACCCTTCATTTTTTTTGGGTATCCTTCATATGCTATGATTATATAATAGTCTTATTATGCTTTATTTTTATGTTTTATTCTCTACAAATTTCAACAAACTTCTCTCAAAGAGTTTTTTTTTTCTTTTTTTTTTGCGAATCAAAATGTAGGGGCGAGAGCTTTCTTTGATCTTTTTAAATCCTTTATTAGTTCCACTCCTCGAAGCAGCTTTGCAACTCGGATTCAATCTGGGCCCTTTCTCTATTTTCTCCATCTCTTCGAGGCAATTTTCAAAGTCGTTGATTCATCCATAGATTTGGATATTGCTAAGGAGATGGTATTATGTGTTCCTCTCGCTAATGTGGTTGGAAGATTAAGAGGGAAGCTCCACAATGAAATTTATTTCATGTCTATTTTCCTTTCAAGTAATATGTTTTCTTTACCACCGAAGTGTGGTTTTGCTGCTACTTTATGTACCTTGTTCTATGGTTGTCCCAATCTCTTTAATATAAATGACCTTGCACATTTCATATAAATGTACAACCTTCTTATTCTGAATATATATATTACACGTATTTTGCACATGATGTATAAGGGATAGTTTCATTAATTAAATGTATAATTTGCTATCAATGTACATAAGCATGATATATATATATTATTTTCCAATGGTTAGAGTCTCAACAGAAAAAATATAAAATAGTTTCTCACAAAGAATGTCACCAACTTCTATATATTTCTCCTCAACACCAAATTAAGTTCTGCCTCTTATAATTGGCTAGAAGTTTCAAAATCAAAGGTAGTCTCCTAAATTCCCCTGAATATTTCAAACAAAGTAAATTTAGAGCATTTATTGTAATAATGTTCATTGAAGGAGGGAAACAATGTCAACAATCAAAGTCCTTCAATTTGGGGCTAAAACTTTTAAAGAATAGAGATTCCAACTTTTTTTCAAACTCAAAAATTCAAGAACATGACATTTGATAATAAGTCCTTGATGGTACTAGAACTGAGCCCAATCCACCCCAAACAAATTTTACACATTTTGTATGTGATGTATTTTTAGGGGCAATTTCATCTTTTCAAAATATAATTTGCTATCATTATATTTGCGAATAATATACATTTTCTTTACTTTTCCTAGTCATATCATGTCTATATTAGATGATCGAATTCATCATCCAATTCTTGTCTCCCTCTTTACTTGTGCCCTAAAACTCTATAAATAAGGCACTTAGTCTCGTAAATTAGCAAGATTGAAAAGTGAATAATATTATATAGTCTTCTCCATTCTCTTGTGTTCTCCACTTTTAGTCATTTTATATTAGTTCTTTATATAAGTATCTCTCAAATAATTTTTACTTTTATACCATCGTTATAATATGTATCAAAATTTACGAGAAATATATGTATTTTCATGTAGAATATTTACACGTATCAAAATTTCTAGAAACTATTATGAAAAGGTAAATTCAAAAAGAAAAAAAACAAATTATATATAGAAATTCAAAACCAAAGTTGTATACATATTCCATCCACTCTATATTATGACTTTTACAGTTGTTTTTTATTCCAAAAAGATAATAAAAAGTTTTAAACAATTTGAACTTTTGGGATGGAGAGAGAATATAAATTATTATAGTATCACTGAATCACTAAGAGAAGCATCAAATGATCAAGGAATCCTACAATAATGATGTGCTTCCACATTGTAGAAATTATAATTGACTTTTTTTAAGTTAAAATTATAATTTACTTTTAGTAGGGGAATATTAATAATTATTCTTCATATGTTATGATTATGAAAGAGTTTTATTATGTTTATTATGCTTTATTTTAATGTTTTATTCTCTACAAATTACAATAAGCCTCTCTCAAAGAGTTTTTTTGTTTTTTGCGATTCAAGATGCAGGAGCGAGATCTTTTTTCGACCTTTTCAAATCTTTATTAGTTCCACTCATCAGAGTAGCTTTGCAACTCGCATTCAATATTGGCCTTTTCTCCGTTTTCTCGATCTCTCCTAGGTGATTTTAAAAATCTTAGATTTCATTAGTTTGGATATTACTGACTAAAGTAGATGGTGATTCTATATTTCTCTAGCCAATATAGTTGGAAGATTAAAAGGGAAGCTCGGCGAGGAAATTTATTACGCGTCTGTTTTCCTTACAAGTTCTAGAATGTTTTCTTAACTATCGAAGTGTGGTTTTGCTGTTACTTTATGTAACTTATGCAATGGTTCTTCCAATCTCTCGATTTCTCTCTTTCATTAAGTTAAAGAAAAGATTTGAGGGTTACTTTTATTGTAATGACCTTGGCCATTTCATATCAATGTACAATGTTCTTATTCAGAATATATATATATATACATATACACACACAAACACGAATATATACTATTGTCGTACACATTAACATAGATATAAAACATATCATATATGAATAAAACATATTATATATGACAGTCAAATCTTATCAAATCTAAAAATCTTATAGAATTTGTTGAGCCATAATGAAACTTATATCGTAAATTGAAAAAGTTAATTCATATTAATTTATGACACAAGGGACGCGATAACAAAACCTTTTTAGATTTTATACGATTTATTATACTTAAACTACCATATATGATGTTATATAATATTTTTATTTGTACGGTTACTAATTCAACTACCAAGTATTAATTTTAAAAACGATATTTCTTTTTAATTTTGATAAATATACCCAAAAATTTAACAAGTACAATATAACAATAAACTTATTTATTTACATTACTTATTTAATTCCTTATATATACATATATATATATATATATTATTGAAATAAAACATATCATATATGAATAAAACATACTACATATGACAATCAAATCTTATAAAATTTAAAATCTTTTAGAACTCATTGAACCTTAACGAAACTTATATCTGAAATTGAAAAAGTTAATCCATATTAAAGTATGACTCGAGGGATGTGACAGACAAAACCTTTTAGATTTTATAAGATTTATTATACTTAAAATACCATGTATGATATTGTATGATATGTTCATTTGTATATTTTTTTTTTTTTTGGTTACCAATTATTAATTTAAAATTATAATTCTTTTTAATTTTAAAAAACATACTCAAAAAATTTTCAAATATAATATAAAAATAAACTTATTTATTTACATTACTTATTTAATTCCTTATATATGTATATATATTATTTATATACATATATATACATATATACATATATATATATATAAATATATATGTACATATATACATATAGATGTAAATTTATATATTTCACGTACTTTGCACATGATATATTTTTAGAAATAGATTCATAAATTTAATGTATAATTTGCTATCATTATACAGAAGCATGATATATATTGCACCTATTTTGCATGTGATATTTTTAGAGACATTTTCATAAATTCAATGTATAATTTGCTATCATTATACATAAGCATGATATACATATTGCAAGAATTTTGAACATGATATATTTTTAAGGATAATTTTATAATATTCAATATGTAATAAAGGAAGGGTAATTGAGATCAAAAGATGCACTGCAACATCTGCTAGTTGTTCTTGTAATAGTGGAAATTTGAGTCTACAAGAAATTTATAGCGGAAAGAAGATTAATGTATGCTTACAGCTAATTTAATTTTCATAAAATCTAAAAAAAAAAAAAAAAAAACTAACTCAAGTATCACAACTTCCCAAGAAAAATGTGATGCCATAGAATTCATCTCTATCCAATGCTATCTTGAGTATCAAATGCCTAACAGCAAGACCAGATTTCAGATAAAGTAGCTTCCCCCTATGAATCACCTGTACAAGAAGAAGAATCAAATCCCAAGAAATTCAAAAAAAAATATAAAGAAAACGAAGAAAATAAATAATCAAATTCATTTACCTTTAGCATGTAGTTGCCAATGGTTAGCGACTTAAGAGAAGAAATATAAAATAGTTTCTCAAAAATAATGTCATCAGCTTCTATACATTTCTCCTCTACCCCAAATTCAAGTTCTGCCTCTTGTAATTGGCCAAAATTTTTAAAGTGAAAGGTAGTCTACTAACTTCCCCATAATACTTAAAATAAAGTAAATTTGGAGCATTTATTGTAATAATATCCATTGGAGGAAAACAATTGTCAACAATCAAAGTCCTTAAATTTGGGGCTAAAACTTTTAAAGAATAGAGATTCCAATATTTTTTCGAATTCAAAAATTCAAGAACATGGCATTTTGTTAACAAGTTCTTGATGGTACAAGAACTAAGCCCAATACAACCTAAAAAAATTTTGCACATATTTTGCACGTGATGTAAATTTGGGGCAATTTCATTCATTCAATATATAATTTGCTATTAGTATAGTTGCTAATAATATATTATCTTTAATTTTCTTACTCACATCATATCTACATTAGATGATCGAATTCATCTTTCATTTCCCCTTCTTTATTTGTCCCCTGAAACTCTATAAATAGGGCACTTAATCTTGTAAATTATTAAGAGCGAAAAGTGAATATATAATATATTCTTCTCCATGCTCTTGTGTTCTTTGCTTTTAGTGATTTTGTATTAGTTATTTTATATAAGTTTCTCTGAAATAATTTTTACTTTTATACCGTCGTTATAATGTTTATAATTTGTATAAAAATTTATGAGAAATATATGTATTTTCATGTAGAATATTCACAAAGAAATAAAAACAAATTATATATAGAAATTGAAAACAAAAGTTGTATATGTATTCCATCTACTCTATATTCCACAGCAAGTCGTTATTCCAAAGAGATAACAAAAAACTTCAAAAAAAAAAATAAAGTGGGGAGGAAAAAATATATTGAACCTTAGGGCAGGAGAGAGAATATAAATTTATTATAGTATCACTGAATTATTGAGAGAAGCATCAATTGGTCAAAGACATTGAGTAGGGACATATTTAATAATTTTTGTCAGTAGATTTCGGATATATTGAAATTAAAAAGAAATGCATATCTACCCTTCTTCTTCTTTTTTTTTTTTTTGGTTTTGGCATCGTCATATGTTATGATTATGAAAGGGTTTTATTATACTTTATTTTTATGTTTTATTCTCTACAAATTATAATAAGCCTCCCTAAAAGATTTTTTTTTTTTTTTGCGCTTCAAGATACAGGGACAAGATCTTTCTTCGGTCTTTTAAAATACTATGTTAGTTCCACTTCCCGGAATAGCTTTGCAACTGGATTCAATCAGGGCTCTTTTTTCGTTTTCTCCATCTTTCCGAGGCAATTTTAAAAGTCGTTGATTCGTCTATGGGTTTGAATATTCCTTACTAAAGAAGATGGTGATTCTATATTTCTCTCATTAATGTGGTTGGAAGATTAAGAGGGAAGCTCCGTGATGAAACTTATTGAGTGTATGTTTTCATGTCAAGTTTTAGTATGTTTTCTTCACCTCATAAGTGCTGTTTTGCTGTTACTTTATTTAACTTGTACTATGATTGTCCCAATTCTCGAATTTTCACTTTCACTAAGTTAGTGAAAACATTTGAGGGTTGTTTTTGTTGTAATGACCTTGGCCATGTTCTTATTCTGAATATATATATGTATGTATATATAGATGGACACAAACACACACACGAATATATACCCATGTAACACATTAATATTGATATAAAACATATCATATAGGAATAAAACATACTATATATGATAGTCAAATTTTATAAAATCTAAGAACCTTATAGACTTGTTGAACCTTAACGATGAAATTTATTGTTTGTCTGTTTTCATTTCAAGTTTTAGTATGTTTTCTTCACCTCCGAAGTGCGATTTTGCTGTTACTTTACGTAACTTGTACTATGATTGTTCCAATTCTCGATTTTTCTCTTTCACTAAGTTAGTGAAAATACTTTGGGGTTGTTTTTCTTTTAATGACCTTGGCCACGTTCTTATTCCAAATATATATATATATATATATATATAGATGGACACAGACACACACGAATATATACCACTGTAGCACACATTAATATTGATATAAAACATATCACATATGAATAAAACGTACTATATATGATAGTCAAATCCTATAAAATCTAAAAACCTTATAGACTCGTTGAACCTTAACGAAGCTTATATCTTAAATTGAAAAAATTAATCCATATTAAAGTATGACTCGAGGGACGTGATAGACAAACCCATTTAGATTTTATAAGATTTATTACACTTAAACTACCATATATGATATTATATGATATGTTTTATTTGTATGATTACTTATTCGATTACCAATTATTAATTTTAAAACGATATTTCTTTCTAATTTTGAAAAACATACCCAAAAATTTATCAAATATAATATTACAATAAATTTATTTGTTTATATTATTTATTTAATTCCATAATATATACATATTTATATACATATACAGTATATATATTGTACATATTTTGCACGTGATGTATTTTTTGGGGTAGTTTTATTAACTCAATGTATAATTTACTATCATTATACATAAGCATGATATATGTATATATATATTTGTACGCCTTTTCCATGTCATGTATTTTTTGGGATAGTTTCGTTAATTCAATGTATAATTTGCTATCATTATTCATAAACATGATATAATGTATATATATATATTGTACGTATTTTGCACGTGATGGTTTTTTTTTGAGATAGTGTCATTAATTCAATGTATAATTTGCTATCATTATACATAAGCATGATATATATATGTATTGCAAGAATTTTGCACGTGATGTATTTTTATGGACAGTTTTATACTATTCACTATGTAATAAAGAAAGGGTAAATGAGATCGTAAGATGTATTGTGGCATTTGTAGCCCGTTGTTCTTGTGATGGTTCAAATTTGAGCGTGCAGGAAATTCATAGTGCCATATACAGGGTCAAGATCATTGCATGATTTGGGTCAAGTTGAAACATATATCTTTTTTTACAACTAATTTAATTTTCATCAAGTCTAAAAAAAATTAAAAAAAAACTCAAATACGACAACTTCCTAAGAAAAATGTGACCCTATAAAATTCACCTATGTCCAACGTTGTCTTCAGTACCAAATGCCTAACAGTAAGGCCAGATTTCAGAAAAATTGGTTCTTCACCACTATGAATCACCTGCACAAGAAGAAGAATCAAATCCCAAGAAATCTCACAAAAAAATCAAGAAAAACGCACAAGATAAATAATCAAATTCATTTACCTTAAGCATGTACTTGCAAATGGTTAGGATCTTAACAGAAGAAATATAAAATAGTTTCTCACAAAGAATGTCGCTTTTATGTATTTCTCCTCAACCCCAAGGTTGTGCCTCTTCTAATTGGCCAGAATTTTAAAATAAAAGGTAGTCTTCTAACTTCCCCTGAATACTTAAAAATAAAGTAAATTTGGAGCATTTATTGTAATAATGTCCAGTGAAGGATGGAAACAATGTCAACAATCAAAGTCCTTAAATTTGGCGTTAAAACTTTTAAAGAACTGAGATTCCAACATTTTCTCAAACTCAAAAATTCAAGAACATGACATTTGATAATAAGTTCTTGATGATACTAGAACTAAGCCCAATCCAAACCCAAAGAAATTGTACACATATTTTTGTATTTGATGTATTTTTAGGGGCGATTACATCTATTCAAAATATAATTTGCTATCATTATACTTGTGAATTATATACAATATCTTTACTTTTCCTAGTCACATCATATATATATTAGATGATCGAATTCATTGTCCAATCCTTGTCCACCTCTTTATTTGTACCCTAAAGCTCTAAAAATAAGGCACTTAGTCTCCTAAATTAGTAAAATTTAAAAGTGAATAATATTATATAGTCTTCTCCATTCTCTTGTGTTCTCCACTTTTAGTCATTTTATATTAGTTCTTTTATATAAGTATCTCTCAAATAATTTTTACTTTCATACCGTCGTTATAATATGTATAATATGTATCAAAATTTACAAGAAATATATGTATTTTCATGTAGAATATTTACACGTATCAAAATTTCTAGAAACTATTATAAAAAGGTAAATTCAAAGGAAAAAAAACAAATTATATATAGAAATTCAAAACCGATTGGGCCAAACCCTCTATAGTGCTATGCCCCTCTTCCAGTGGATCCACTCTCCCGAGTCTGAAACCGTCCACACCATCGAAAAAGGCCCTCTTACGGGGGACTAGCTACGTACAGTGCAATCCTCTAACGCTTCCGAACACATGATCATAACCAGAATTGTAACCCTGGTCAGAATGGGGTTTTCATATTTTTTTTATAAATCGAAAGGACACTTGCCCAGCTGTCGGAACAGAATCAAGTCATAAATATTTGAGATCAGCAAAAATCCCCATCCGCCAGTCATCACATGCTTGTGCAACTTTCATATGCCAATGTCAGGTCTATATTCATGCATGTCAAAACATGTAACCTTTCAAGACCAAAGCATTTCCAGCTTATGCAGATTTACAAATATGCCAAGACTACATTCATGCATGCTAAACTATGTAACTTTTCAAAACCAAAGTATTTTTCAATTCATAAATATTTCCAGAAAACTCGTGTACAGACTAGTTCTTTTTCACAACAATAATAATATGTTTTAAAAAGATAATTCCTGTTTGGAACACCGCTCCTATGCATTTTTAATGAACATGTAACACATTGTGAAGAACATCTCCAACCAAGAAAAACATGTCAAGTTATAACGTTTCAAAAACAGTAAATATTTTATGATAAGTTTAGAGATCATATTTATATGGCCCGTAACATTTGAAATATCATAACAAAACGAGGTTTGTGGACTCACCTGGATGCATATCTGGTGCTAAGATCCTACAAATATAGTAATAGGAAAATACTTAATATTTAGATACCAATCGAATAACCCTATTCCCTATATAATATCGAGATCCTCTGAAATGAACTTAAAATGTATATATATACATATAATAATTCTTTAAAAAGGTCCAAATCCTATACCCTTAAAAATACACTCTCTTAAGAAGCCACAATTAACTATATACTAAAATCCATTTAAAACATTTAAATCCTAAAAAAATCACAAACTTAAACTATATATAATCTAAATACCAAAAAATAAAAGAAATGAAAACAACCAACCTTGATTTAGAAGATCACTAAGGCTACCTAAAACTAAACAAAACTACAAAAAAAAAAACTTATGGTATATATATATATATATATATACATTCACTAAACTTGGGATTTGAAATATATATAGATATATATAAAGGAGGTCGATAAAGATAACTCGGAAATATATAACGATAACTCGAAAATCATTCATTTTAAATGTAAAACTTTTCTCTCTCTACAAACTTTCTCTCTAACTTCTCGCTAAAAAAAATCCAACTTTGAACATTAAAACGAAATTAGAAGAAATATGGACTCTTTTGAAGAATTTTTGCAAGAAAATGTTGGTTGTGAGGTAAGAAAATCGATTGAATATTTTTTTTTCAGTTTCTGGGTCACTTTCGCCCATCAGGGTGATATCTCAACGAAATTTTTGCCGAGACAGGCAAAATTTCCTTTGCGAATTCACTCCCCTGGTAAAAGTGTTTCGGATTTTTTTTTTTTTTTGGTTTATGAATTTCTTTTTTATTTTTTTGGTATTGCTAATATATTTATTTTACATTAGCAGGGTGATGAAGATCCAAGTACATTTGAAGAATTTTTAGAAATGGAAGAATATATTGATCTTGTATATTTATTCACAACAGACCAAATTTTTAGTTTGAAAAATGAGTTGATCGACTGGAAAAAACAAAATGCGATGAAAGCCAAGACATATTTAATCATCAATCGGTATCAAAGATCAAGAACAGTTGACCGTCGACCGTATGTCACATTGGCTTGCGAGCGCAGAGGTGCAGTTAAAAAAAAAATACGAAACCAGTAGTTGATGATGAGGAAGAAGAAATTCTAATAAAAAGGTGGGGGCCTTATGGGACAAAAAAATGTGGGTGTCCATTTAAACTAAAGGGAGAGCAAATGGCAACAAGCGAAAATTGGCAATTGTTCGTATACAACGAGAGACACAACCATAAAATAGTTGTTTATAATCACGGCCATGCTTAGGCTGCAAGACTTACGGAGGAGCAGTTCAACAGACTAAGCAGTTCAGGAAGAGTCATGTGCCGCATCGTAATATCCTACAATTTTTTCGAGAATAAGACGTTGGTTGTGCAGTTAGGTATGTTAGAAGGGAATTATTTTTAATATTTTATTAAAATATTTTAGATTTGTTTTTCTTCTGCCAATAAAAAGAATTTTATGATATATGTAGTGCACAGAAAATTTACAATATTGTTGCAAAGATTAAGAAGAGCCAGATGCAGGGAAGAAATACGATAGAGGAAGTTCTCTGTCTAAGTGCACAACGGGGTTACATGGTCTTCTATAGAAACCGTGAGGAGAGCAACGTACTTAGTGATATTGTCGTTGCACACCCAACATCAATTGCAATGATTGGAACGTGGTCATATGTACTGATAATGGATAACACGTATAAAACGAACAAGTAAGTACTCTAGTGGATCATTGTATTATTAAATCTCCTTATTAATTTACATGCATATTGCTTTTTAATCATTTTTTTAATAAATATTTAAAAATATTTTGAAGTTCTTTTAAAACAGTTGCTATGTTAGTCATTAATTTTCCCCTTTATTTTTTAATTAAGGTATAATGTGCCACTATTGGAAGCTGTAGGGATGACTCCGACTGGAAAGAACTTCATAGTGGCAACAACTTTTATGTGCAATGAACAGGCTACGACATACAGACGGGTCCTTCAACAAATAAAGCACTTATATGTTACATATACTATGTCAACTGGGTACAGTTCAATTCTTAATGACGGTGAGTCAATCATGATTCTTACTGATAGGGAAAGCAAACTTATGCCGGTGATTGATGATGTGTTCAAAAATTCATATCATATGTTATGTAGAAGACACATCGATTAGAATGTGTTGGCAAAGTTGACAGAGATGGTTAAAGACGAAGAGGTGGCACAACAGTTCGTGAATGGCTTGTGGCACAAATTAATAAATGAAATTGATCAGGTAGAATACTGGAGAAAGTTGGAAGTGTTGAAGACTAGGTGGCAAAGTAGGCCAGACTTTCTACATTACCTGCTTAGCACATGGTTGAATCCATTTGCATAAATTTTGCAGGGTTTGGACACCTCAAGTGCTGCATTTTGGATTGAGACAACGAACCGTGCTGAGAGAAAACATTCGGTGTTGAAGCTATGGCTCTCAATGTGTCATGGTGATCTGGACACCGTGTTTCTTAATATCGACTCTCTCATCGAAGGTCAAATTGCCTAAATAAAAACCTCATTGGAAATTTCTAAACTTAAAGAGATGTATGCCGCAAAGAGTAATGCTATATTGATGAATATAAGTAATAAAATCAGTCATTTGGCTTTGAAGAAGATATGGTTGGAGATAAAGAAAGCACGCGAGATGGTTGAAAATCCGAAAAATAAGTGCTTGCATTGTTTAAGGAAATCGGACAATCTACCATGTGCATGTGAACTGGTTGGTAGGTGCCAATATTTACTTCTACTCCAAGAGGAAGATATTTATATTTTTTGGAGAAAACTAGAAATTGGTGTTGATATCCCGAATGTACATGAGAGAGACATGGATTCTGAGATGCGTGATCTCACCTATGTTAGAGGAAATTAGTACGGGTCCAATTTTGAAGGTCCAGGAAGTAAGTCGTCTCATTAAAAGGTGTTATATATCCGGTGTTGCCTGAAGATCCTTGCCCTCCATTGACAACCCTCCTCCCTCCCGAAACTACAGTCACTAAGTGATGAGGGAAGATGAATTCAACCAAAAGGGATAAGTTTTACTGGGAACATGTGTCCATCGCACATAGGACGATAGGAGAGTCAAGCGGTTCAGGGTCTAGTTCGGGAAGCGGTTCAGGCTCAGGGTCTAGTCCTAGTCCACGTGAAAGAGGTAGACCACCCTGTTCCGGTAGGGGTAGGGGCAAAAGGACGTAACAGTGGGAGGTCTAGTTTATCTTCTGTTGTAAATCTGGATTCCCATCAACGCCATTCCCGTTCAACAATGCATTTCTCGGGTTCATGTATGAGTTTATTCAAAAATGGAAGAATGTGGTAGGTGAACGTAATTATGGATTTAGGGTTGTAGCCAATTTTCTGTTCAGGGATGAAAACCAGTGGCCTGAAATTCATAGGAGAATGTCTTATGATTTGCACCATCATATGAATATGTATGTGCAATTGTTCAGATCATTAGAACGTGTTTACGAGCTGATAAAGAAGACGAATTGTGAAGAGGGTTCGGTGCCTTATGAGCATTGGATAGATACTCGTGATCATCTTTATGTCATTGCCAACACATTCAATTTTTGTGTGGTTTTAATAGCACGATTATGGTCGACCACTGTCCTTCCTCTTTATTCTAATATGTATTGTACTACTGGAACGCTATTCATCGGATTCATATCGGAACAAGAGCATTTCATACAGGTATTTTGGCAGCAATTGATAATCTTTTACTATTAATAATAAAACCTTAAAACATAAATATAAAAAATATTTACATAAAATAAACACATAATATATAAAATATAAATATAAATAATATAAACCTTAATGCAATAAATATGAAAAATATAAACATAATATAAAACACATTATATTTAAAATACATACCTCCAGTAGTGACCAGCACCCAGCGAACTCCTTTGCATCAGCACGTGACGTCTGCCCCAGATTCCTATACAGATACACAAGCATAGCAGCACGCCATGCGAACTTCCCAGTAGACCTCACATCCTTCACCAGTGGCCAAAGTCTGGAATGAGCTATGTTGCCACTCTTATCACTAAACAGTGAGTAACCCAGCAAATATTGTATGTAGCAGGCAGCTCTATCACTGGATGACAGTGTACTTCGGGAGCTAATGGCTACACAGTGAAGCTCCAATGCATTTATGCCTCCAACAGTGAAGGCCAAACCCAGATCACCCTGGACGATCCATACCAACTGATCCCGTGATAAACTCGAATCCATAGCTCGACCATATGCAGGAACCCTAAGTATCAGCTCCATGTCGTGTAATGTAACGGTCATCTCACCCCATGGCATGTGGAAGCTTTTCGTGTCCGGCTGCCACCTTTCAACAAAGGCCGATAACAATGCAGGATTGGGGTGCTAGAACATGCACGATCGCAAATACATAAGACCTATCCCGGAAGTCAAGGAACGAACCTGTGCATTAGTAAGGTCCCACCGATGAGTGCCATGCAGCGCGATCGACACTTCAATAAACCACGATCCTGAAGATAAAATAAATAAATTTTGCATTTGAGATAAAACAAATAAACTATTTATAAAAATATAAATATTTGAGAAATTACATAAAAATAAATTAATAATAACATATAACTTTAAGATAAAGATATGTACCTGTCCACGCCATATCGGACTTGTAACATGACCACCATATGATGGGATTATCTTCGGGTCAACAGGACCTCCCTCTGCTGGGTCTGTCTACTCCCAATCTAAAGCCTTCACTTTTTTCCTCCTCTGAGTTGGAGCCGGAACTTCACGAGCCACGTCGGGTCTTTTGTTACAAGACCCTGAAATCTTACTCATGACTGATATAAAACTGTCGGTCAACCCTTTCCCTTTCCCGTGACGAGGTCAAATCCGCTAGCAGGTGCCACAGGCAGGGGCTGCTCCTCATCTCCAGTATCCTAACCATCATCCTCATCATCATCATCACCATCACCATCATCATCAACTCTTTCATCTGCCTCACCCTCAATATGTAGGGATCGGACCCTATCATGCTCCTCGCCTAAACCCCTATCACCCTCAAAGCCTTTATTTGTAGAATGCCTCCCTATGTAAGGCTCAGAAGATGAAACACCATAAGTTGTAGCAGTATAACCAAGTATGCTGTATGAAGAATCCTGAGGGGCGGCACCCACCATCTGATAAAAAAACTCTACCCCTATCTGCCTCGTCTGACAACTAAACTCCTTTAGAAGTTCTTGGACTATGAATCTATATGGTATGTGAGGTCGTACAATGGGAGCATGTATATAGGGATCATACACTGTGTCTGGGGAGTGTGAAGGTAGATGTGCAGATCCATATACCTCATATAGTACAGGAGTGTGAGACAGATGTGATGGGAGGGGAGGCGAGATCTAAAAGGTACAGGCTGTGGTTGGGTAGAAGACCCGAGTGCACCTGTATCATAATGAAAACCAGTAGGAAGGGGGTTAGGGGTAGACGGGAGGTCGGATGTACTATGTCGCCCCCTCAAACCTCTAGACGAAGTTGTGATAGTGCGCCCCTCAACTCGACCTGTCTGTCCGTGACAGGACCAAGATCATCATCTCCTCTACAACCGCTAGGTCGAACCATTTATTATTTATTCAAACTCATTAATAGTTGTTTATCATATATTTGAACATTTACTTTAACATCTATTATTATTTTACTATTTATTATTATCGGGATCTATTATTTTATTTCTACAATTTCTTTCATACTATTATTATTCATCACTAATATTACTTAGTAATAATTATTAATTTATATATTATTTGATCTTATCTCCTAAACCCTAAACCTAAGGCCAGGAATAACGATGAATTCAAATTAAAATTCAAATAGCTGATCAATTACATAACACATTTTCTTATTAAACACATAATTATAAGCAAACAATTTAAAACTAGTTACATTTACTCTACATTGACAAAATTAAATAACATTTGAAATAACATTTAATATTACTTTATTATTGACCTTAACGAGATTTATTATTTCATTTCCATTATTTTATTTCTTCTCACTAATAATAATTCATTTCATATTATTCACAAAAATATTATTCATAATCATATTAATAATAAAATTATAACATAAAATCTTTTAAACAACCAGTTACACTCATTCTACAAATACAAAATTAAATAACAATTCAAATAAACATTTATGAACAAAAAAATTGAAATATATAATAAAAAATCAAATTTAATGCAGGCATTTTCACCCAGGCTGGAGAAAGTCAATAGTGATTTTCGCCCAACCTGGAGAAAAACAACCCCCAGGATCGCCAGCCCCAGAGAAAGTCTAGGCGCATTTTCATTAGACCGGGAGAAAGTCACCAGCGATTTTCTCCGGCCTGGGCGAAAATGCACCATTTTGGCATAAAAAAAAAATCTAAAATTGCGATTTTTTTCAAATAAAAGGCATATTTTCATGATCTAAACCGATAAATTTATAAATAAATGAGAATAGATTAAAGAACTAACATTTTTTCTAAATTTTGAAGGTCGGATCTTCCAAGATCTGAGATTGAAGTGAAGAGTCCTAGAAAGTGTTTAGGGACTTTTTTGTTTAGAGAGAGAAAATTTTCAGGTGAAAATTAAATTTTTTGAATTTTTTTGAGTTATCCATCCTGAGTTGCCTTTATTAACCCCCTATATATAAGGGAGATGGCTTAGGCGGTTAGTGGCAGAAGGGAGAGAAAAAAGAAAAGGAAACAATGGTAGTTGTGACAGGTGGAAATAGAGGCTTGAGGTGGCGGGAGTTCTCTTAGTCATTAAGTTTTTTTTTTTAAAACACTACTTTAAAGCCTTATATGGGAATGTCGAGTACTTAAATTTCTAAAATACAAATACTAGGTATTCTAAAAAAAATTCCCACTTAAAGGCACTTATAAACCCTATTAATAAAGGACTAATGTAATAAGGTTTTATTCTCATTCCTAAGTATCTCCAAAATACCACTAAGTGTAAAAAATACTATACTCCACTATATCAGATCCCAAACTCTACTTTCATAACGCCCTCAATTTAAAAATCATACTAGGTGCTTACTGGATAGGGCGTTACAATATGTATTATATATATACGTGTATATATATATGTATATATGTATATACATATATATATATACACAAACAAATACACGAATATATACCCCGTAATACATTAATATTGATATAAAATATATCATATATGAATAAAACATATTATATATGATAATCAAATCTTATATAATCTAAAAACTTAATAGAGCTTGGTGAAGCTTAACGAAACTTATATCTTAAATTGAAAAGTTAATTCATATTAACGTATGACTTAGAGGACGTGATAGACAAAACCCTTTTAGATTTCATAAGATTTATTATACCTAACCTACCATATACATGTGTCTGTGTATATATGTCTATATATATGATATTATTTGATATATTTTATTTGTATGATTATTGATTCGATTACCAATTAGTAATTTTAAAATGATATTTTTCTTTTTAATTTTGAAAAACTTACCCAAAAATTTATCAAATATAATATAAAAATAATCTTATTTATTTAAATTACTTATTTAATTCCTTATATATGTGTTGGATCTAAAATAAATAAATGAGATAGCACGAAAAAATAATATGAAAGTAAAAAAGAAAAGATAAAGAATTTATGTGGTTCGGTTAATTGACCTACGTTTACAGGTGAAGAAGAAATAAATCCACTAACTCACTATGGTGAATTACAGTGTAAAAGAAAACTCTTTCAAACCCATTAAGCTCAAAAGTACAAAGCCCAATTACAACTATCCCATAAAAACCCAACAAGAATGACTTAAACGCATAATTGGGCTTCTAGCCCAAAGTTAGATAAATGACCTAATGCCCTACATGTTTCTCTCATTTAAAAGGCTTAACCTAGACTCCTTTATATAAGTAGTATTACAAGAGTAATTTTAGTAGACAATGAATATTGAAATCAAATCAAAACTCCTTTTAAGAAGTTCCTTAATCCTAATCAACATGAATTAAGAATCCAACTTAGAATCTTGAACTTCTCTCCTTCTCCAAACAAAATCCTTATATTACCCATCGAGAACCTCCAAGTTATTGACAAAAAAATCTTCTTAAGTTATGCTTTAAACAACAAGAAGTATCCCATTTATAACCTCGCTCTAATATCATGTTAAATTTTTTAGTTTTGGGTCTAATTCACCCCAAAGGTATCTCAAGTGGAGGAGGATTGCCTAATTTTATTAAAGGTTCATTAATTCTTTAATTAGTCGATGTGAGATTCTCAACACATTCCCTCACACCCAAGCTGGTCATCTAGGCATAGAGCGTGAAACTTTATAGAACATCATCTGCGAGTGGCTCAACATCATGGCTGTGATACCAATTTCTTAGAGAGAATACACAGAATTTACTCGGTTCGTTCAACTGACCTACGTCTGTAGGCGAAGGAGAAATAAATCCACTAACTCTCTATGGAGAATCAAAAACACTCTCAAACCCAAAAAGCTCAAAAGCGCAATGCCCAACTACAACTATCCCGGAGAAACCTAATAAGAATGAGGCTATTTAGGCCTATAATTGGGTAATTAGCCCATAACTAGACAAATGGCTCAAAGTCCTACATATTTCTCTTATCTAAAAAGTTTAATCTAAACTCCTTTATATGGGAATATTACGAGAATTATTTTAGTAGACAACCAATATAAGATTACATTAAAATTTCTTTAAAAAATTTCATAATCCTAATCAACATGAATTAAGAATTCAATTAAATCTCTAACAAATCTTCAAAATATAAGTCAAATCTTAAAATATATATATATATATATATAATTGTATATTAATATCGTATTTTTTATTTGGTAAACTCTCTGTCAAACCTATGAGATTACAAAATCTCATAAATTTTCCAAAACTAAAACGAATTACCCCTCTATCATGTAATAAGTTACACGAGGAGGGCTATATTGGTAGTATGCAGGAAAAGGGATAGTGGGGGGGGCGGTGTGGTGTGGTGTGGCACATCACAGGAACAAGGCAGCAGAGAAAGGAACGTGCTACCCTCAATTTTATTTGCAAATTGCAGCCGTCTGTGGTCCATTGTATTTGTATTAGTACTTGTAATCTATCGATAGATATATATATTATATTATATATACACATAATTTTCTATATGATAAATTTGTCATCTTCAAGAGAAGATGGATTGGATCCCTATTAGTACTCTTCCTTCTATATTCACCCTTTTTAATCCTTTTCATGAATTTGGTTACTTGCTTTGTAATCAACGCGTAAAAAAGGTTTAGGGTTGTGTACTCCCCATATATACAAAATGTTCCATAATTAATACCTAAAATATGGAAATATGCACACACACACTATAGGGTAAGGAGTTCAATGGATGATAAATAATATTAAGATAGCAAAATTACAAGATTTTTTATATTACTTTTTCAACAATCAATAATTGTTGCGATCAACGGTGGAATTGGACTCGAAAGTGAACCAAATTATAAGGTAACGAAGGATTGATTGATCGCGTCGATATATGTTAAACGTTAATGGTGACCGTTTGAGAAAATAATGATTTAAGTTGTTACTTACGTTGAAAAACTTTTTTAAATAAAGTAAAAGAAAAACTTCATTTGAGATTTTTATTAAAAAATATTATTTGAAAAATTAGCCAAAAATTCCATGTATAATTTAGGTTTTTGCCACTTGAGGATATTGTTTTATATCATTAGTAATTTCTACCTAATACTCTTATACGGCAGCTATAACGGATTTTTTTGTCAATTTATGTCACGTGACACTCACATGTCATTTTTAATAAGGGTAAAATTTCTCGGACACTACCTAAATGCCAACCATGAATTGGAATGGGTCGAAAGTAACTCACCTCATGAATCAACATGGATAATTGTCAGGTTATCTTGATGCATTCCAAGCGGGGACTAATACTTAAATTAGTGATTGGATAATTTTTTAAAAAAAATGATTGGACAATTTTATCCTTATTAAAAATTATATTTGAGATTCACGTGACACTCACATGTCATTTTTAATAAGGGTAAAATTTCTCGGACACTACCTAAATGCCAACCATGAATTGGAATGGGTCGAAAGTAACTCACCTCATGAATCAACATGGATAATTGTCAGGTTATTTTGATGCATTCCAAGCGGGGACTAATACTTAAATTAGTGATTGGATAATTTTTTAAAAAAATGATTGGACAATTTTATCCTTATTAAAAATTATATTTGAGATTCACGTGAAAGAAATTTGTCGAAAATAACCCATAGCCGCCGAATAAGGAAATTTTTTGCTCTCATAAAAAGTTATTGAGTTTAAATGATTAATGAAATAAATAATATTTTCAAGTATTACCTCCAATCAAGAATATAAATTTTTTTTGAACTTTACATACGAATTAAGGATTAATAAAACAATATAATTTTTTATAGAAGGCATCTATTTTATCATCAATAAATAATGAGAGAGGAAGAGAGGAAGGGGAGATAATAAATGAATTAAGATGGTAGAATTAAAATCTATGTAATAAATATAACATAAAATGTGTAAAAACATTTATAATTTTGACAATTTAATTATGAAAAATTTTAGGAATTAATCACTTTCACAGGAGAGAAGACGATGGGTGAGGCCCTATCAAGTAGTATTACACAGAAGAAATCAATTATAGCTTTTCGGGAAATTTTCAAACGAACAATTTCAACCGGTACAGATACCTTCGAGCTGGCACCAGAGAAAACAGCCAACCCCTTTTGAATTCCATATTCGAAGTTGCGATAGTTAAAAAGTTAATATATAAAACCAAATTATATATAGGCATTTTTAGTCAATTTCTTAAATTATATTTTACTATGTAAATCAAACCTGAATCCGCACTTTGAGATAAATATTTCCATAATCTTTTTCAACAAAATCCAAGGAGATGACATATCATTCCTTACGTATTCTATGTGGTAGGTCAACCCCAATGAGCCATCACCATTAGTAGATGCTTCTATGGAGGGGAGATGTTCCCTAAAATTGATGTCATACAAAAGAAAAAAAGAAATCCAAAACAAAGAATTTTTTTTTTTTAAAAAAAAAAAGGAAAAGAAAAAGGCAGTAATGTATAACCAGTTGTGGTTTTTTCAGTACCTACTAAAATAAAGAGCCTGTCAGTGTGCTCTATGCAAATCAATATTCCTCTCTTTATTTCACTTTATTCTCATTAAACCCTATATAAATTATCAGCCAAAAAAATTTAACTACCAGAATTTATTTTAGGCCTAGGTTCCATTAAAAGATTTGAACATAAAAGAAGAGGTTTGGAGGGGAGGCTCTTAGGAAGAGGAGTGCGGGATGAAATTCCTTTACTTTCTTCCCAGCAATGGAGAGAAAAAGAATTGTGCTTAAAATGGCTTAGTTTTTAAAATTTTATTTACCAACTATTCCAACAACTAAACTCATCAATTATCTCACAACATCTCCCCGAACATTTCTTTTTATATTATATTTTCTGCTTAACCTTAGAATTTATCATGTACCCTTTAAGATTACTTTTGTACAGTAAAAAGAAAAAAATAATGAATTGTAGTAAAAAGATTAAAATATTTTTAAAATATTATTCTATGAGTCTAATTTTATCTAATTTCATGTATTAAAACAATAGTACCCATAAAAATATTTTAAAAATGATATTATGACTTAAATATATAATAAAAAATAAGAATGATACATGTGAGATGATATTTTGGAAAGCTTTAAATTCTTCGTTAAAAATCAGTGTTTTTGATCATTTTTGTATTGGAATTAGCACGAAATAATTAATTATGAACGTTAGATACTAAAGATGTATTTATAATTTATACAAATATTGGGATGAACTTATAATTTGGACAAACGTTAAAACTAAAACTTAACTAACCTTACAAAGTAAGAACATTTTGCATAAGATTATTATGATTCCTAATACACCTATTTGTTTGATAAAATTGTGCTATCCTCCCTACAACTCCAGCAGGGAGAAAGTGATAAGAGATTTTTTTTTTTCCCTCCTTCTATCAAAGCCTGGATTTCATTTCACTTTTTTTTTTTTTTTTTTTTTTCTCTATGAACAAGATTTCATTTCATTTGAATGAGCAATCAGGAGAATTCGGGAAGATATATTATTCGGCAAAAGAAATGGAAATGACCATTACCCTTTATTGCGGTGTGGATTGTAAAGATTTTAGTATAAAATTACGTATAATTGATAATAAATATGAAAGTTCAAAAATAAAATAGCCGAAGTGTGTTACTTGCCCAACTAAAACCGTTCTCTTTAGGATTGTTTCTTGAAAAAGAAAAAAAAAATCAAAAAAGAAAGGACAATTGGGCATCCGATGTGGAAAAAAATGTCCATATTATATCTATTTGCATTGCAATTTATGATTTATTAACATTGTACTACATCTTATTAGAAATATATATTATTTTAAAAATTGATGAATATTAAAATATAAATTCTTTTATACTTTTTAATAAGTATTATAAGTATGTATTATTTTAAATATTTTATTTATTTTTCTTCTTATTTATTAAGAACATAAAAATTATTTTAATTTTAAACATTATATTATTTTTAAGATCTTCAATTATTCTGTTCCTAATAGAAAATAGTGTATGTATAATATTTTCCTTTTTTTTGAACAAGAAAATAGTGTATGTATAATACTATAGAGATTAAGTCTTTTTGTACATATATCTAACTTGTAACAAAATATTATTTCCTTGCAATGTATATATATATATATATATAGAGGATTTGTCTAATGTGTGCCCTATAACACATGTTAATAACTTAATACAATACACTTACATTATATTTGGTACTTCATATAAAACAAAATTTTCATTAAATCACCTATGAAAATTTTGCCCTAATAATAATCAGCTATATGTATTTACTTTAATTATATCAAACAAAATCTTTAATATTTTCTCTCATCTCCATCCCATAAAAGAAAATACTCGGGATAGTCTATAACATTTTTTTTTACAATATATTTTCCTTTTAGATTTATCTTTCCTCATTAGGGTTTATTTTTATTTAGTACGTTTTATTTGGTATATTGTATTAATAAAATCAACAAAATAAAAAATAAAATCTAAAAGAAAGAAGATAAATCCTAATGAAAAAATATACTATAAAAAAAGTGTTAAAGACAAGAGTAGATTCTTCCTTTTTCTTTGGGGGGGGAGGTATAGAATGAAGTAAAGGTAGAGAGAATATTAAAGATGCTGATTATGACAATTAAGATAAATAAATATATGATTATAATTAGTGAATTTTTATAATTTATTTAATAAAATTGTTGTTATATTTTTATTAAATATAGAACGGGTTTATTCTTATTAACGAGTGCGATAACACGGTGGACGACCTCCTATATATATTATTGTTTCCATATTTGCCATATTATTTAACACAATGATTCTACCTAATGAATGTCTTGATCTTCCTATATCTTTAGTCATAAAAAGAGTATTATTTTCTCTCTCACCTATCGAATTTGCTTCTTAATTACTTCTTAATTAGTATTTTCTTTATCTCATTTCTCGTAAAAAAAAATAGTAACAAAAAAAATTGTGTTATGGATCTCCAAAATAGTAATAATCATAATAAATATTTTCGACTGATAAAATGTTTTAGTTTTAAAAATTATTTTATTTTAAACATATTATGAGATATTTTGAACAAGTATATACGTATACAAAATAGACCTTTAAAGCTGTCTCCAATCAAATATTCTAAAATACGTACAAATTACACAAAAATATAGCAATTTACAGTATTTTTACTCCAACTAATTTATTCCATTTTTCATTCCGAAAAGCATATTTCTTATCCTTCTAGTTCTTGTTATTATAATTATTTGTACGTAATTACAATGCTTCATTTTTATTATGCCTCTTATTAATATTTAAAAAATAAATAGCATAAATAATAGAACTTTAATTAAATCATAATATATTATAAAATATCAATTTTATTAAATATTATTAAGGATAAGGAAATCAATTTAATGAAATTAACATAAACATTTAACTTATCGAAACAAATAAATATTTAATCAAATAAAATTAAAAAATTAGAAAAAAAGAAAAAGTAATCTCAAAAATAACATTTCTGTAATATCACGCTAAATTTGAAGTTATACTATAACAATCGACATTTTAGTGTTGAATTTGCAATAACTGTTAGAGATCCTTTTTACTGTATTATGTTGTTTTGTCGTTACCAATGAAAATGTTCTAAGTCACATTGTACTTAAATTAATTTTTATTCGAATCTGGCTTTAAGATACTAAAACTCTCTTAAAAGACATAAGTACATTTTTAAAATTTGAATTCTAAATTTTTAATTAAGTTAGAAGAGATCCAATCGTTTTATCTACATATTAAAAAAAAAAAAAACTTAATAGTGAAATACAGCCTAAAGTCTAATTCTGATTAAGCGAAACATGGAGGAGGTAAGTGTAAACGTCTTTACTTCAAGTCCAAGATGAGCCTATGAGGTGAAGGTGAGGTTAGTACACTAGTACTAGTACTAAAAGGAGAAATTAAAAAAAAAAAAAAAGAAAATAGTAGAAAAATGGAATCTGAAAAGACAGCAGTGGCATTAACGATATAAACACCCAAATTAAAGCCCCATTTCTTAAATCTCAACTGTCCTTCCCATTCCCCCCACATTATTTTTGCACACACTTTCCATCCCCATTCCCCCATAACCCAGCCCCCCGTTTTCACAGAAAATTATGGTACAACAACAGCAACTGCAACTACAACCAGAGCTCGAAACTCCCACCACCACCACCTCCTCCGCCACCACCACCATTACCACCTCCTCCCAAGATCCTTCCACAATCATGTTCTCAGATGACATTGATAATGACAGTACCTGTTCAACTCCTTATGTCAGTGCACCTTCTAGTCCCGGCCGTGGTGCACCCATTAGCGGCTTCTATTACAGTGCTCCGGCGAGTCCTATGCACTTCATTTTGTCGAACAGTGCTGCTATGAGTATTAATTCTTCGATTCCAACTCATGTTGAAGTTTCTCCAGCTTCTTCTACTTGTTCTTTTGAGTTTGATTTTTCTGCTAGGTCAGCAACGAATGGTACAGCTTCAGCCGGATCTATGAGCTCTGCTGATGAGCTTTTCTTGAACGGTCAGATCCGTCCTATGAAGCTCTCTACACATCTTCAGCGTCCTCAGATTTTGGCTCCTTTGCTTGATTTGGAGGACCCTGATGATGTATTTGGAGATGAAGTCCCTGTAATTGCTGAGAGAGGAAGAGATGTGAAGCTTCGAGATAGATCTTTGAGGAGGAGGACTAGATCTATGTCGCCCCTTAGGACTATGTCTTTTGAATGGCAAGATGATTTTGAAGTTAAAAGTACTAACAAAAATGAAGAGAAGAAGAAGCATATTATTGCCAAAGATAAGAAGCTTTGTGATGATGATAATGATAACATCAATGGTATTATTGGTAATGAAGAGGAAGAAATGGTTTCAAGTGAAACTACTCCATGCGAATCTGGGGCTTCTTCTAGGTCTTCTTCTGTTGGGAGGAGTTCAAGGAGATGGGTTTTCTTGAAGGAGTTTCTTTATAGAAGCAAAAGTGAGGGAAGAAACAATGGCCACAAATTTTGGGGTTCTTTATCATTTTCGCCTGTTAAAGACAAAATCAAAATGGAAAAATTTATGAATCCAAAAATCCCATCTAATTTTTCCGGTAATTCTTCCAAAGAGAAGAACACAACAGCAGCATCCTTAGAAACCCCATCAACAGAATCTACTGCTTCATCAGAGGGGAAAAAACCGAAACAGAGCAGTACTGGTGGTGGTACTAAAGAAGGGAAGAAGAAGATGGGAAACAACAATGGGAAGGCAGTAAATGGAGTTGGAAAGAGAAGAGTGCCTCCTTCTCCTCATGAGCTGCACTATACTGCAAACAGGGCTCAGGCTGAAGAGCTGAGGAAGAAGACATTCTTGCCATATAGACAAGGTTTGCTTGGTTGTTTGGGGTTCAGTTCAAAGAGTTATGGTGCCATGAATGGTTTTGCTAGAGCTTTGAACCCTGTTTCTTCAAGGTAAAATTTTTTTATATATATGTAAAAATCTATGGTCATACTAGCTATGATGATGATCTTTGGATTCAAGAATCTTCTAAAAGCAGAATATGTATAGAAAAATTTTTATTTTGTGATTTTCTCTGCTTCCTTCTTTTTCCCTCGTCCCTGATGTATGTAGTTTATTGGATCAAAAGCAATATTCTCTTTAGACTTGAAAAGAGAAGTTGTTTGGTTAATGATGGATGGTTTTAGTATTTTGTCAATGATGGAACTCTGCCATTTCTTAGCCATTTAGATCTGAAATTTGTTTTTTGTACTAAAAATGAAACAAATGATGCAAAATCTCTATAGCCACCAATACATTTTTCTTTTTGTTCATTTTAGATCTCTGATTAATAATCCGTTCTTTGGTACTGAAAACTAAGGAAATAATGATATGAAAAAATATACTAGTTTTCTTTCCCCCTGTGATGAGCTATATGATGTAATGTAAGATTTACTGGTGGGGGAGGGGGGGAAGGAAGATGTTGCAGAGAGGGAGGGAGGGAGGGAGGGAGCATTGGAGCAAGGAATGATAATGCATGAGATGAGAGAATACTGACTTTGATCTTTACAGTCTTTTTGCTTTTTATGCTTCCAAAAGATTCCCAAGAATTACTTAATAGTATTACTTTGCTTAAATTCCCCCAAATAAAAAGGATGGTATTTCCTCCATGTTTACTTCTTCCTAAATTAATCACATTAGAAGCAGGATAAAAATAAAAATTAAGTACTATGAGAAACCAGAAGCTTTAAGAAGAGGCATATTAAGTCATTACTCCGAATTTTCAATTTAGTATTATTATTACCTTTCCCATTAAATATACTTAAATATAAAGAGTTTTTGATTTATATATAAAAATTAAATGTATTAAAAATAATCTAATTGTTTGAATTAAAATACTTTTTACATTCTTAGTAAAAATTTGTGAGAAATAGATAATAAGAGTAATAATAAATGCTAAAAAAGATGAGTATAAATAAAAAATAATCAATAATGCACATTAAATAGTATAAAATTCCTTATATTTTTTACTGTCTCTTTTTCATAATATAAAGTTAAGTTATTTTTTTACACAGATTAAGAAAATATGAAATTTATTTATTTTTATAGTAAATTACCAACAATATTCTTTATTAACTTTAGTAAACTCCACATTTTAGCATTTTATCTCCCTTCTCTCTCCATATTTCAAACATTTATCAAATGTGAATAAGTTTAAGATTTGATATTAAGTAGATGGTGATGCATTAATTGAATAAGAGTAGTTCAAAAAAAATTATAAATATAACTTAGTCTATTTTATGAAACCCTAAATATGGAAACCTAAATTTTGTAGTATGAAATAGAGATAGTACTATTCTTAACTCCACTAAAATCCTTAAAATCATGGTGTAATTATATAGTATCTTAAATTTCAGTTTCGGACTCACATCCCATCTATAACCATTTTACTTTTTCAAAAACAATGCAAAATTTTCAAAATCAAACCCTAATTTAAAGTGTAAGTACACTTGTGACAGGATGTAGTAACGTTTACAGCAATATTTTTCTATAATATATTTTTTGGGATTAATTTTTTTCTAAAATTTACAATTTATGTAGTAATTTTAATATAAAACACTATATTAATAATGTTACTATTTTTTTATGATTAATAATGTTAATACTAGTATTACCCAAAATGCTACGTAGAATTCATTCGGACCAACTTTAGGAAACAAAATAAAAGAATTTCCAGAAAAAATAAAAGAAAAACCCAAGGATTAATTACAATTTTCTCCTTGAGATTTGTATAGAATATACTTGTATCCCTATATTTTGTATAAATTATTAATACATCCTTATATTTTATATTTTAACTTATTAATTCCTACTATTAATTTTAATAAAAAAAAAATTATCCAAAAACAATGATATGTGGTAAAAAATTTAAAATATTTTTAAAATATTAATTTGCAAGTTCAATTCTTATTTATTATTATATATTAAGATAATAATATCCTTCTTTATAGAAATTAAACTAATTAAATTTTTTTTAATAAGAGTATTATTATCTTTATATATTATAATAAATAAGAAGTAAATTCGCAAAATGATATCATAAGAAGATTTTAAACTTTTTACTACACAATTATTATTTTTTTGTTAAAATTAATAGTAAGAATTCATAGAGATGTATTTAAATTTATAAAAAATAAAGAGATGAAATTGTAATTTAAATAAATTTTTAAAGAAAATGTAATTGATACAAAACCAAATGGTAAAGCACCTAAAAAGAACCACTGAAAAAGCTTGGTGTGTCCTCCTAAAAAAGGAATAGGGGATTGCGTCCTTGTCTTGTCCAGTTGGCCCTCTCAAAGAAATCATAATTATGTACAAACAAAACAAGCATCTCTTTTGTAATTCAAAGTCCTAAATATGGATTGTAAATTCTGCTCTTGCATTTTTCTTGGCCCTTCTAAAGGATCCCCGTTAAAGATAATTTCTATAATTAGAATTAACTTAATTTTGAAACTCCATACAAATGTTTTATTTTGGATCACAATTAGTTTTACTTAACAACATGAGAGATAAAAATCTCAAAACAAAAATTATATGGGTTTAATTCAGGGATGGAACCAGAACAACATTGTTGGGGGGTTGGAGAAGAAAAAATTTTTACCAAAATTTCGTCTATAGAATGATGCATTCCGTGTACAAAAGATGTTCAAACAATTCCAAATTAGTAATCACACATCACTCACGGGATAAGCATTACAATTCTAAATTTACATAATAATCATATTTTTGTCAAAAAGAAACCCAAGAAATTTTTTTACTATCAAAATCAAAATTTAAGCACTCAAAAATCTATTTACCAAAATAAAAAATATTTTTACATAGATTAATCTAGAAAACTTACTTTTTTTTATTCTTCAAAGTTTAAAGAACAGGGAAGCGAAGCTGCCAGCCCGCTGCCATCCTCCGTCTACCTGATTGCTAGTGCTGCCGCGCTGCTGCAGCTTGCTGTCCACGGCTCCACCGTCGCGAGGTTTCCGGTAACTTCAACACCACTCGTCGTCGAGCTCGGACCGAGGAAGGGGATTGATTGTTTACGCGGAGGAAGAGGAGGGAATCGAAGAGAGAGAGTAGAGAGAAAGTTGATTTTTTTTTTTTTTTTTTTGGTTTCTGCTGCTACCGAGGGTTTTCAGGTTTTTTTTTATAAATCAGTCCCTAAGTTTTGTGGGACAAAATTGAAAAAAGAAAATTTGAAAGGCTTAAATGTAAAAACCTTAAAATTTTTTTTAAAAAATATAATTGTTGGGGGGCTCGAGCCCACCCGAGCCCCCCTATAGTTCCGTCCCTGGTTTAATTCATACATTTTCTACGAGAATTATAAATACTTAGATGAAATTTACGTCTATTCTTATAAACTATTCAATTTTAACAAAATTAAAAATAAAAATCTCACAACAAAATTTTATCTAATACTACTAGAGGACAAGAGAGATGTGGTTCGATGGACGACCTCCTTATTCAAATATCTTTATCTAACATGTCAAGTAAAAAAACATAAAGTAAAAAAACATAAATTCGAATCACTAAAAGAATAATTTAATAACGTATCCTAGCTTTGTATTGTTATTTGAAAACTTCACACCTTCTAATTTTTTCAAAAATTAGCCAAAATATTTTTTTTATCCAAATACATCTCTAGAGAGAGGCCACGTTAGATCCTCTTGAAGCAATTATTTGAGCCACATGGATATTTCAGAAAGGGGGGCGGGGGGGGTGATTGGTAGGTATATGAAGGAGGACCCCCAAACTCCTACAATGGCGAATTGGACCCAAGAGCCTCACCAAACAATAATATCATATCAACAGCATTTGCACTTTTAGCTGTTTTTGGTTGTATCTTCCCTTCCCAAGGCCACCCAACCCCAACCCCAACCCACCACTCTTTAACCACTTCACTTGTACTAATTGACAATTGTGTTTGGGGCATTATTTACACCCAAAAATGGTGTACACAATAATATAATATAATAAAATTGACTTCATGAATAATGTTTTAAACTTGTGAAAACTTGATTAATTATTCATAATAATAATTAAAAAAAAAAAAAAGAAACTTGACTAATTAAAACGATTTCAATCACCATCCAAATTGTACATATGTAGTATCATACTCTGGTTTCTCCTTATGAATTGGAGTAACTTTTAGAAAACTAAGGTTGAAATTTGTCCATTTACACTCTAGCAAAATTTAGAGGATCTTTTTCTTTTAATTATACTTTCTCATAACCTTTCTTGGCATTGGTTTAATAAAGGGCATGAGAAGTGGATGTGAGAGGAGATGTGAAAGAGAAAATTACTTTTTTAAAAAACTAACAACTTTTAAATTGTATAAATTTGGACAGAGTTTGTTTTTAAAATATCTACTTTGGTTGGTTTTACAAATGTTAGAAAATATTTTTGTGAGAAAAAGTAATTGTAACTGAGAGTTGAAAAAAAATTATTTTTAAATTTTTTGTAGATATATATTTGACTTTTATAAAAGAAATATCGCCCATAATAAAATAAGTGAAAAGTTTTTTTTTTTAATTGAATTTCAAACCAAATAAATAATATATTTCCAAGCTAAAGTTTTTCATTGTGAATCGAGGATCTTTTTCTTTTTCCTTCTTCTCATATATTCAAGACATTTTATTCTTAATTTTGTAAATTACAGACCAAATATCTTTAAATTATAAAGTTTCATTTCTTCTGTACTGAAAAAATAAAATGTATTAAATAGAAAGCGATCTAAATTGTCCCATGATTAATTAAGTTGGTATGATATGGTCATTGTGTCTCCAAAAAGGCTGTCCAAAAGGACTTATGATGGAGACATAGGATATGTTGGCCATTCTAAAACTCAAATTCTAGTGAAGTGTTTGATTTTCTTGGACACTTTTTCTTCTTTTATCTTTTCTTTTTGTCATTTTTTAACACATTTTTAATCTCTATCATCATTTCTATTCAAAAGTTTGGAATTATTATTAATTATAATTAATAACAGCCATGGAAGCCTCACATCATCATTCAACAAAATCATGTTATGCATTTTCTTTTTGGGTAATATCTCTCAAATTGTGACCACTAACTAAACTAATCTCTTATATGTCGGTGAGACATTACATTACATGATGATCTAAGGAGGGGTCAAGCAGGCAGTTCCCTCATGCTCAATTATTATTCAAACTCACTAAACACATATATTAATTAATATTTCACAATTGGTGTATTAAGGCTATATTCTTAATGGTTTAAGATATGTTATTAGTATTATTTTTAATTAAAAGATACTTTTTCAAATTATTTATTACATTTATTCGTATTCAAAAAATTAAATACCGTGCATTTACTTTTTAAAATTATTTTTATTTATTGATGTTTTTTATAAAAAGGTTATATTAAGCTTTAAAATATTAGTATTCAAAAAAGAAGTTATAGAATATTTTTCGTAAGTAATCTTTTTAGTAATTTAAAAAAATTATATTCAACTGAGAAATATTTTTAGAAGTGAGCAAGTCGATAAGTTTCTTATTGATTTAAATATTTTTTTTTAAAAAACCCTTGAAGTTAGGATCATACTCCATGTCAAACTAAAATATCAAATTTTCTTTTATACAAAAAGCTTTTAAAATTAAGATAGTTTGTCAATAAAAAATATGAATTCTTTTAGACAAAATCCTTTTAGGTTGGATAGATTTATCACTTGAGCATGAGATTTTTCTTACGAAATTATTTTGTTAGTTGTCTGTCACTTTGTAAGAGTATTGTATATAAAATAGTTGTTATTTTTGGTAATGAAGAAGACATCCGGGATGAAGAAAAAATTACAAGAGAAAGATGGAGAAAGACAAAAAAAAAAGTGAAAAAATGCGGTTGTTATACAATGATACCTTTTCATGCTCATCTACTTGTATTCTAGACAACTGATACTGTTGGAGTTCTTCTCCTACGGGGCGGGATCGGAGGAAGGTAGAAGAAAGTGAAGGCATTTAAACGAAGAGGTCATGTTATTGGATTACACAATTCTTTTCGGTTAGAGTTCTTTTCATATATTATCTTTTTATACTCTAGGTAATTTTTTGCAAGGTCAAGAACTTAACTTTGTATAATGATTATACATTTCGATTCTTAATGAAATCTTGATCCGTTCGGATTAAAAAAATAATAACAAGAATTCTATCATGTTTATTATTTTGAGATGAGCAATTAGATTGGTATGGGATTTCTTTTTTTTCCTAAGTCATTTCATTAAAAAAGACAAAAGTCTTGCGGTACGATTGTATTTATAAATGATGGAGTATGTGCTTCCCACCAAATAGGAAACTTTAACATAGTTAACCTGAAATTAACCAAACTAACATCTAACTAGTCTAATAGCTATGACTGGGTTTGGGAGACTTACCATTACAACTGTTTCAATAGATCACTGCAACTAACAACAAACCAAGCTTAGACCAGCAGCTTTGGTTAGACTAGAGTAGGGATCCGCTGAGGCTTATTTACTTAAAAACTAGAAAGTATATAAAATTAAAGGAAACAGAAAAAACAACAATACCAACACCAATCATATCACTTTTTTTTTTTTAGAGAAAACAGAAATCTTTTATTAGCATGAATTTGCAATAAATATAGTGTAAATAGTTAGGCATGGGAGGACCATAACAGCATATTGCATTAGTTGACAACGAAGCAAATTTAGCTAAAACATCAACTATATTATTCTACTTCCTATCAATTTTAAAAAGGCCCCAACAATTTTGGAAACACGCCTCTCCTATGATTCTCGAGACATTCCCTACCATTGAGAGATCACAGCGAGTTGAGAATTGAGCCACAATGTAACTATCACTCAATAATAAAAAGGAGGCTACAAGCTCCAAACCCAAAAGCATTACCTTATCCTCTATACGATCCACTCTCATAGACTCATTAAATGGCACGATAATAGCTCCAACGAAACTACCCCTACCGTCCCTTGCCACTGACGCTCTACCGCACTTCCTCCCCACCAAAGCACTGCCCCGTTAATCTTCACATGTCTGTTGAAGCTCTTTCCCACCTCAAAGCTTCAGCCAGCGCCATGCCTTGCTTTTCCCCCCCCAAAATACAGCTCCTTAAATTCCTCCCAAGCTACCATCACAGTGTTCACCACCTCCTCTAGTCGCTTTCGTCGATCTTCTAAGACCAGCAAACACCTAGCCCTCTACATCCCCCACAACTCCAAAACCATGGTTGCCAACTCCAAAACCCCTTCCTGCAAATTGCTTATATCTACTACCCAATCTCCAACACCCAGGCCCACGCCCCAACTGATGCTCACTCAACCCAACCAAATTCCAAACCTCCACCACAAAATCACAATGCTTAAGCACATGGCTATCTGTTTCGGAATTATGCAAGTAGAAAGGGCAAAGAACTGATGTCATTACCGGTTTTTGGTTAAGATTAACTTTTGCAGCAACAATTCCATTACACAATTTCCATAAATGCAATTTACCTTTAGGAGGACTTTGGCTGTCCATAAATTCTTCCAGACAGAGTTAGCAGAGGTGGAAGAACCCGGTACATTACTTCCTCAATCAGTAACAAACGTACATCCCAAAAGATATGCCGACTTTGCCGGAAAAACTCTATCTTCGTGTAATACCAGTCCGGAACATCTTGTCCTAAAGGAGCAAGAGGGATTCTTAAGATTTGTTCACAATCACGTGCATTAAAATACCACTTATCAACTCTTTATTCTATTCTCCGGCATCAGTCTGAATCAAATCCCCAACCATGAGGGAAATTTCCAAAAATAAATCCTTTGAGGTTACCTTAAATTGGTGAGGTTCATGTAGCTAATGATCATTCTATGCTTAAATCCAGGCTCCATCCCCAACCCTTCACTGAATTCCTTCCTCAAGCAATCCCCTAGGTTCTCGAATAGAGCGCCAAGCATAGATAGCATTTGTCCCAATGTTGCCTTTAAAAAGTCCCCTTGCAAATATTTAGCTTGTAGGACCTTAGAAAATATTGAATCAGTTAAAAATTTCCAAATCTCTAAACCTAGTTAGTGCAATGAAATCTTCTGAAAAAGGCCTGCCAATCTTCAGAATTTCATTATATGTAATCTAATGATCTTTTACAAAAGCACTCCGAGAGTCATCAATTATCTTCAGAAGCACCTCTCTCAATCTGCTAGTCAAGGTCTTCAAAATCAACTTATAGACCATATTACATAAACTAATGGGTCTATATTCTGTCACATGAGATGGATTTTTTTGTTTTTGGAATCAGTACAAAAAAGCCTCATTCAAGTCTAAAATATCCAAAGTACCATTAATAAACTCCAACACTACCCAAGTGACATCTGGCCAACCATCCCCCAATACTACTAATAGAACAGAACATGAAAACTATCTGGACCTAGTGCTTTTATCGGATGCATCTCCTTCAGTGTTGTCAGAACCTCCTCTCTAGTAAGTGGTCTGCTCAATAAATCCAAACTACTAGGGTAAAAAACTCTAACAGATGCATCTCCTAGAACTGCATTATAATCCAGAACTGTCCCGTCAGAAGAAAACAGATTCTGATAAAATCCCACAATATGATCCATAAGCTCATCCTCCCCGTCAACACTTGCCATCCACTGCCTCTAGAGAGCAAACAGAATTTTTTTGTTTTCCGTTGGCTAGCATGGTGTTTAAAGTAACTAGTGTTCTTGTCACCATAATACAAGCATATGTCACCTTCCAATACTCATCCTTCCGCCCAAGCAGCCTCTCCAACTCCTCCTGCGTCTCACAAAACTCTCTCCCATCCCCTCCCTCTTCAACACTGCCCTCGCCTTTTTTTCCTCAGTTAAATCCCTAAACTTCCTCTTCCCCCACCCCTTCAGATCAGCCAACAACGCGCCTGTCCTTCCCAAAAAACCCCTAACTGTGACCCCCTCCCTAGTCCCGTCCCCTCCACCCCCTCACTATCAGATCCCCACAACCATGCTCCTTCCCTCACATAGGCTTAAAAAAGCTAAGCCTCCCCGCCCGTCCCCCTCTACCCCCCTCCCCATTCGATCGAACCTCCTTGAGAACCAGAAACCTTAAGAGGAATAAGATGGTGAGTACAGGAATTCTATCACTCTTGACAATAATGTAGGTTAGGGTCTTTAAGCGATAGGACAATAGAGGCAGGTGATTAGAATATGAAGACTCCACCACTTGAATATATGTAGATGGAAATAAATGCCTCCAAGCTACATTCCCAAAACCCTGATCCAACATTTCCCAAGTATATGGATTCCCTCATCTCATGTTACACTATGTGAAATCCCCCCCTCTCATACCCAAACAGTCCATTTTTAACATGAACCTGTCCTATACTTCGCCTCCACCCGATCACCTCATGCATCGAAAGGAACTCACTAAATGCCCCAAACAAAACCACAATTAACTTCTCCCCTCCTTACCATCTCTAAAAGCCGCCAGGACTCCCTGGTAAGCTCCACCCTTGGATTTCCATAAAAACCAGTAAATAACCAATCATCCCCTCCGACCAGCCCCCTCATACTCACATTAATATGCCCCACAGAAAAATTAATTAGAGATACATCAACCACCTCTTTTCAAAAAAAGAGCCAACCTTCCCTCCCCCTCCCCCCTCCCTCCAACCCCCAACACTTTCAACAACAAAAGAATGAGAATAGCCACAATAACACGAAGACGAGATCATTTAAATTTTAGAAATTTAGTTTCCAATAAAAACACAAAATATCAGTCTTGTATCAACGAACCAAATCACATAAAGTTCTAACTGCTCTGGTATTTCTCCAAAGCCCGACCGTTCCAAGTAGGCAACTCATTGTTCCCAATAGGGCTGCTTCAGTGTAGCGTTCGTCATTTTGATATCAGAAAAAGAAACGTGCACACCATCCATAATCATATCAAAAAATTGTACCTGATTACTAGAGGATTCTAAGATTTTGGACCTTTTAAAACCTGGCTTTTCAACTGCAGCCAAATTGGCGATGTCCTCCAAAGCTCTTTTCCCAAAACAGTACTCCTTGCCAACAACCTTTCTTCCTTGCTACTTCCTACTGTCCACCTGCACCACCTTTGATTTCAGGCTGACTCTCTCCTTAATTCCTTTCCCAGCTGCCACAAAGACCTGTATGACTGAAACCTCATGCAACATAGGTGTCGAAGCCCCAGCATTCACCCTTTCCCCTCTCAGTCTGCACCTCAAGCTGGAACTCCCTAAATAAGACATTATTATGCCGCACCCTTTCCCCTTCTCGGCCACCCTTACTCCCTCGTCAGAATAATCCCCACCCTCACTTGCACTTGCCACTCCACACAGGCAACCTCGAGCTATCCTCACCCAACGGTCTTTCATACACTACCAGAGCATCACCCTCCTCGAGTACCTCACCATTATGCACCATACACTCACCCGCCCACACTCCATATCCACCTCTCGCTGTACCAATTGCACTAAATCTCCTTTATCTGTGGAACCCTTCAACCAAGCTTAGTAAGGGAAGCCCCGTCTCTGCAGTATAGTGATTTCGCCATCCAACTTGGGGCAATTACAAACATTGTAGTCCAAGAGCCCACAATTGAAATAAAAGTTAGCCAAACATTCATATCTAACCATCCCACGGACCTCATCGTAACTTGGAACTGAAAGACCACCGTCCACCTTAAGGACATAGTCACAGAGATAGAGACCTCCAAGCAGAAAAATCTAAGTTTTGGTTTCTGGAATTCCCTAATTTTCAATTCGTGAACTTCCCGAAACAAACCCCTCACCCTCCATGCAACATCTGTCGTATAACATTCAAATGGAAAACCAATATGTATGCAAAAGTCACACAACAAGAAACCCTCATCCATAATATTCAATTCTCTACTCCATGGTTTAAGAACCATTAGAACCTTGTTGAAACACCATGCCTCTTTTGCCAAAATATCTTTCCGTAATTCCGCATCAGGAATAAAAATCTGGTAAACATTCCTCCTGAGTCACACAATTTACAAAGCGATGCAACCCCAAAAAAGTGCATCATGGCATCTAGCACTTTCAATACGGGCCTAGAGCCCGCAGGCTGGCCCGAACCGTCAGCGGTATGGACATATATGGATTTATAATTTTAGGCTCGTCAAAAATCAGCCCTGATCGGACCAACCCGTTTTGGGTGCGAGCTTTTACGGTCCGGTCTGGTTCACGGGTTGGCCCTTTTTTTTTAAAGGTTTAGGACCAGATTTAAATTAATAATTTCTTGAGGCCCTAAATGAAAAATAAAAATTTTTCAAGAACCCTAAAATATACCTAACCCTCTCTTCTCTTCTCGTTTCATCATTTCCTTCCTCAGTCTCAAGAACTCTCTCGAGCCGACCCTCACCTCTTCACCGACACAGCCAATGCCACCACGTTCATCTCTCATCTCACGCTGATGCCAACGCGCCGCCCCTTTCTTCTCTTCTTCTTCCTCTTTCTTCTTCTTCCTCTTCTTCACCATCAAGCTTCTGTTGAACCCGACGAAACCCTCCTCTGTTCTCTCTGTTGAACCCCACCACCGCCTCACCGTAGTCCTTTCACTGCTGCCCCTCACCGTTGCCTCTCTGTGGTCCAGTTCAATAATTTCACTTATATGGGCCGGCGAGTCCGACGACATCTTCCAAAAGCCTTCAATTGTTAATTGCTTGTGCTTGGTTTCTTTCTTACTCTACTAGTACGTTCGGAACCTTTATATAAACTAGGAATTCCATCAGTCCTCGATATGCCTCTGATGACAGAAAATACATCCTTTTCTAAAGCATCCATGGATATAACTTGCAGCCTAGTCTTCACAACTGAAATAGGGTAAAGTGCAACTGTAAGCCTAGTGAAGACTGACTGAAGATCCCAGCTCCAAAAAGATGAATGGAAACGCAGCATTCCCCTACCCATTTTTCTTGATATGTAGATGTAGAGATTGAATGGAAATTGGATTTTTTTTTAATAATTTGGTTCTCTGATTTTTGTTAATCTACAATCTTCATCATCTTTTGGCTCTTTTGGATTTTTTTTTAACTTTTAGTTTTTATTGAAGATTCAAATAAGCCAGTCTATTATATGTATTTGTTTGCAGAACAATGTTCATTATGTTGAACTGGATTTGTTCTTTTGAGTATTGAACTTGAATTTTTTTTTTTTTTTTTTTTTGTTTTAAGTGTGAAATATAAATATAGAATGATTAGGGGCTAAATTTGAAGAAAAAGTTTTTTTTTGTTTTTTGCCAAGCCCGCCGGCTGGCTGCAGGCGGATATAGATTTATATCATTTAGGCCCATTGGAAACGAGCTTGGACCGAACCTGACAGTTTAGGCACGGGCTTGATACGGGCTGGTCCGATTTGGCTCGTCTGACAATTCTAATGGCGTCCTTGTAATTGCAAATACTGGTATCTTTGCATAAATAAACTTTTCCTGTAGGCTAGTTTTTCAATTATTCTGGTTCTCCTACTTTCCCAATAGGAGATTCATTCCCCATAAGAACCAAGGAACTAAATAAATCATGGACTTCAGTAGCACCCATGATCCAAGAAATCAAATTTCACCCCGTGGGAAACCCAAAACAAAAAGAGTTGGTACTTTAAAGCTAGAGAGAGAAAGACCATAGAGAGGACCGTTTTGATCTAGAACCCAAAATTATATTTCCAACCATAATTTCAAACCAAAATCCCTCCACCATCATCATACTTCTAGAGGAAGAGCAATCTGAGAACGCCACGGCAAAGCCCATATATTCCACATCGACAGACATGCAATAGAGATCCAAGTTACCATTACTCAAATCTCCATCCAAACTTAGTTAGTGGGTGTAAAATAAGCAGCATCAAAACAACACCAATCTATACTTGGACAAAAAAAGGTAAAAGAAACATGGATTATTGGGATGCCCAACGGGTAGAGAAGCCACAAAGGAAGACAAAAAAAAAAAAAAAAAAAAAATCAAAGAACATAAAGGAAAAACTAGATCCAAAAATTACAACTAAAAACTACGAACTACAAGCTATTCCTACTCAACTAGCCGAGAGAGAGAGAGAGAGAGAGAGAGAGAGAGAGAGAGAGAGAGAGAGAGAGAGAGAGAGCCCTGGAGGTTTCCCTTCATCGGTGAGCAGGGGTTAGGAAAAAGGAGTAGATTTGACTTTTGTGAGGGGACAGAGTTCGTGAGGGAGGAGAGAGAAAATGTTTTCTTTCTTTATAGATTGGGTATGGGATTATATTTTAACTATAATCACCTCAACGAGGACCAAGACTAAAAATCTCAAGGGCCTTATTCTCCATTGCTTACGATGAGTAGTTTTTAGCTTACTTTAAGTTATAAGTTGTTTTTAAGTAGTTCTCAATTGCTTATTAAATTTGCTTATAACTTAAAATAAGCTAAAATAAACTAGTTTTGATAAGCTAACATAGGGATTTTTTTTAAACTGTTTCTGTTTATTCGTGATATTAAAATTAAAAATGTTAAAATAATATTATTAAAACAACTTTTTTAAAAGAACTTTTTTTAAACTGCTTAAAAAATGCAGAAGTAATGAAGAACAAGCTCAAGATCTATCACTGTTTCTCTGTAAACCTGTTGGGGAGGGGAAGGAGTGGGCCAAAAGTTTCTAAATAATTTTGAGGATCAATTAGAAAAAAGCTCTCGTAATTATAAGGAATATAGTAAGGTGACAAATAGGGTTGCGAATGAACCAAGTCGTTCATAAAATGTTCATAAAAAAATTCGATCAATGCTCGCTTTGAATTCAAGTTTACTGAGCTTGACTCGAGCTCGAACTAGCTCAAGTAATGTAACGCGCCAAGCTCAAGCTTTTCAAAATTCGGTGCGAAACTCAACGAAGAAACTCGACAAATAAATTAATATTATATAATATTATGTTTTTACATATTATTTATAATATTAAAATTTTAGTTGAATAATAAAAATTTAATTATTATGAACTTTATTATAGTGTCCATTCAAATTTGAGGTATATACTAAGATAAATATAAACACAAAGTTGTAAATTTAATTAGTAAATTTATATTAATTACTTTTATAAAATTTAAGTAGTAAGTTTATAAATTCAAAAGTCAAATAAAATTTATAATTAAATTTATTTATATTTTTATCCTTGTATTTTTAATTAATTAATGTTAATGTGCTTTTATTTTCTTTATGATACTAAAATATTATTAAAAATAATATATTCATATTTTTTGTTATAAAAGCGTGTTACAATAAATTGATACTATATAAAATAAATAAAAATTCGAAAAAAGTTCATGCAAAGCTCGTGTTCAACTCAAGTTTGAGACGAATCATTAAAAAAATAGGCTCAATGATGCTCAACTTGAGCTTGAGATTGAAAAAAAAAATTTTAAAACTGCTCTCCTCGGTAAGTCAAAACTTAGCTTGCTTAGGTTCGCTTGCAACCCTAGTGACAAGATATTAATTACACATAAAAAGTAATGTATACTACATTACTTAGTTAAAAGATTTTGAGATCGAATCAATTTTTTTTAATTAAAATTAACAGCGATAAGAATCGTATTTTTTGAGATGCCTTGGATATAAGATAGAATATGCCCCCCATGTGTAGCACGGTTGATTTCAAGACTAGGAGTTGCTACTGAAATTCAGATTCGAGTTCTGATAATAATAATAATAATAATAATAATAATAATAATAATAATAATAATAATATGAGAATTTTATTTCTTTTGGGGCTAATCCCCTATAAACACCAAACATAAAATCTCTAATTTAATGAATCGTTGTATTCTTTTTTTTTTTTTTTTTTAATGGGTGACTATTCTGTATCTGATTTACTATCTCCCAAGTACTTACTTACTATGGGGCCCTCAGGGGTGTGGGATTTCTCCTTCGACACCAAGATACTATTACTAAGGATAGGATATGGTGAAGCTACCATCAGTATTTTGTCAATTAGTGATATTTGGATCAAAGAAGAAGGAAGGACTCACATCACATGAGTGGCCAACAAGCCCAGCACTGCCTCTCAGCGTAAGCGGCCACCAAACCATCTTCACCCGGCCCGCCCATGTGACTTTCTTCAGTTTCAGTGCACTTTTTTCTTTCCCCTTTGCCAATGCAATTTTGTTTTTTTTTCTATTTAAGGCAAAGGCTTGCAAATTCCGTTTCATATTGATACAACTTATCTGATGTAAGATAAATTAAACATATATCATTCCGATTTGAAAATAATTGCTCAATCTTGATCCTTAAGTTGCTTTATACGCTATGAACATCTTTTTTAACTTTTGAATACTCTTCTTCAATATTATACATAAACTGGAAAAAGATTTGATACAAAAAAAGGCAGTACAACTTAGCCATAAAATCGTTAAACTATATTGCAAAAAGACAACCTTACCTCTATTAGCCAAAAAAATTTAAAAGAGACGCAAAAAATCTTTAATGCGATATGGAATTAAAATCTGAGGCAAATAATAAACATAGGTTCACTAAAACGGGCAGTAAGAACCTTCTTTTTAGGATAGAGAGTCATACGAAGTGCGAGGATCCTGTGTTTTCTCTTGTCAGAAGGACTAATAATTCAAGCCTATATCAGATGTTACATTATTGCTACTAGTAAAAGGCAAAATGTTCCCACTCTCCTCCCCCTCTCTAAACATATAAATCAGGCACAAAAACGTGCCATTAAGTAACAAAATGGTACATTCTCCCCAAAACAGTGCAAGGAAAACCTGTATGACCAACTTCTTGAACTATCTGCGTGTACCCATGACATGAACCGGTGCCAGATTATACTTCTCTGTGCAATCAAGCAAATGTGGATAATATATTCTTCTTCAAGACGAACTCATCTGCCTTTGCTGGACTTATGGACTGCAACAAGTATACATGATATCAGATTCCCTTGGTGCAGTAGAAACATATTTTTGATGGATTATGGAATCGTGATTCTGGAAATTTTCTCAATCAACTGTTTTTAAAATTATTCTAAGATGAGATTTCCAACTATTCTCAATCAACTGTTTTTAAAATTATTCTAAGATGAGATTTCCAACTAGCATCGCCCATATCAAGGGAATTAGAGAATTGCTATATAAAATGCACGGACTAATTTGATAAAAATAGTGAAATACAATACCTTAGCAAGCATGCGTTCAAGTCGCTGAACTTCGTTCTTAGCATAATCTGCACCTTTTTCCATACAACTCTTGGCAGCTTTTGCATATATTTTTCCATATCTGGACATATGACAATTTATAAGAAAATACAGATTTAACTATGGGTTTGGAAGCTCTACTCATCTTGTAAAACTCTAACAGGAACTTATAACAACAAACAAAACCATGCTGCTTAACTGGAGGCAACCATGATAAGATCTATGTAGAAGAGGATATCTGTAAGTGCATGTGTGCATGTGGATATATATGCCTGTATTTGAAAAATCGTTTTATTAAAACCTTGCAGTGGAACCCTTCAGCTTTCCTGCTTCCTCCTCAATCTGGGAATATATGGTCTTCTTCTCCTCATCTGAAGCACTTACAAACTCCTTCACCAAGGTGTCCAGTGATTCAACAATACCAGCCTACTCAACATAAGCAAAAGAACAATAAGGTAAGATTAAGATTACAACCACATAATATTATCATAGGATTGCATTAAAGTTTACTAGCCTTGGATGTATATTGTCCCTTTGCATCACGGCTAGTACCGGATTTCTCATTGATGAAGGAAACAAAGTCTTCCAAATCCCGCCCTCCTTCATAATCTTCACCTGCTTTATTACCCTTGGGGAAGAATTTCAGTGTAGGAAAACCACTTATACCGTACCTGCTTATAAAAATTAGCATTAATACTTCATCTAGAGACAACCAGGAAAATAAGAGAAGTGAAGAATAGGGGATTGGGTAGAAGAGAGGCAATGAAGAATTTAAAAAAGGAGGAGTCAGGACTGGTTTCGAAGTCAGTCAACTGAAGAACATCTAGGGGAAATATCAATATAAGATGTATTTATTCCTGGAACTCACTTCTCAGCAAGATCCTTATATTTGTCTGCATCAAGATTGGCGATAACCACGCCATCCTCCAATTTAAATGCTGTTGCAACCTTCTCGTATGTCTGCATACAAAAGTATGAAGCAGAGAAAGTCAGAATAGTACTTGTAACACAGCACAAGCGTTTTCATTCCACAAGCTAAAAATATACTTACTGGAGCAAGACTCTTGCAGTGACCACACCTGCAGAGGAGAAGGAAAATCAGAAACTCAAAGCAATAGATATACATGCATAGATGCACAAGAAGTATATACAGGTGATGAAACCAATTTGTCTTCTTAGTAGTTCTTGGTAGAATGATTTATGTTATCCACAGCATATTTAGCCATCTTAACTCTTTTATACGAGAACAAATAATTCGCAAACATCAGCACCAAATGAAATTAAATAAGCCATACCAGGGGGCATAAAACTCAACAAGGACATCCTTTGTTTCATCCAGCACAATCTCATTGAAATTTTCGGGAGATAGAACCACAACGTTTGAAGGTACAGCAGCTATTTTGACATTGGTCCCTGAAAATGACAGTGTACAATGGAATGTGGTCAAGTAAAACATCATCAGGTGCAGATCAGAATCAAACTTGACATTAAGTCAACAGAAGATTTGAAATGAATTTATGAATTTACAGTGCTACTTTCTCCTATTATACTAGTTACACTGGGAGAAAAAATCTCGTTATGACAGCATCTTCCACCAAACCACTGCTTTAGAAGAGAACTGGTGCATTTTAAGTATATCTAACTTCCCATTATGGTAAAGGAACATTTGCTCAGCACAAAAGGAGACAGCTAAATTTAATGCTTCACAAGGCAATACTTGGTACATCTCCAATTGATACAATTATCTTCTCACTTAAAACATTATACTTATTCAGTACCATAAATAAGTTGGCAGAAAGAGGCAATAATCAAATAAGTAAAATACAAGTTCACCAAAACTCACTTATTCATCCACAATGAGTTTAATGCCAAAACCGTATAGTTCAATGAATTTCAAATCATAAGCCACCATTGATCAACATTGAACACCAAATTGTTCAGATGACTTTAGGTGAAAAATATTTGAAGGCATTCTCAAGTTAAGTGCTTTATCAAAATTTACAGCACATATCTTTAAGTATTTACACTGCATAGGACAGAAACATTTTTTTTATATCATTAAGAACTAAAAGGAAACTATCAGCTCATAAAGAAACAAGGAAACTGATTGGCAAGTATTTATAGAACATAGAATTTGTAGTGCTAGAGAATATCAACTGATTGACTGAAAAATTAAAGAAAAAAGGAGAAAAGGAATTGCACATCACATAGAAGGCCAATACCATGCTCAGAAATACCAGATATTACCCGATTAAGTTTATCCAAGTTCAGAAACTAAAGATTATGGATTCCAACATGCATTTGCAACCACCAAACCAGACCACACAGATGATAAACAGGGATAATGCAATTTATTTTCCATGATCAATCAATGATATTAATAATTCAATATGCTTAATGTTAACAAATGACAGGAGAAATCATTCTGAAAGGAATCAAGTATAACATCTAGTGATATGCACCATATGTGAATGGGAAACTATCAACATATGATGCAAATGTCTAAAGCTTCATCAGATTCAACAATACATATTAGAGATCTAGATTGAAAGAAAAGAAAAAAGTTTTGCATTACCTCCTTCACTGTTGATGTACTCGGCAAGGGCTTCTGCAGATCGTGCACCTTCATACCTAAATACCAGAAATCCAGATTATAATAAGTTTCTTATGGTGTTGAGTGATTGGAAGTTACAAGAGAAATAAAAATTTCAAGTGGCTGTAGGATAAAGGAACGAAGTTCCTATAAGAATCAATTGGAGTCACTCTCATCATGTGTAGTTCAAAATTTTAAAATCTTCAATTCATAATAAAACATTGAACAACTATTAGACTATACAAATATGTATACTACAATAGAATTAAGTAAGTTTCTATCTACAGTTTTCTATCCTTATTCATATCTCTTACTTTATTAGGCCTCAGTGCCCGTTTTCTGACTGACATACTCAATTTCCAGTGCCTCAACTCTAGAAATGAGGCTTCATCCTAAACTACAAGAAAATATGAGAAAAAACTAACAAAACAAATCATCTTACACTGATTCAAAAAATATAATAATAACAACTATGGAGGGAGGGAGAGAGAATACACTCACTTTTTGGGCTCCAGAGATCCCTTTGGAAACCACTGAATAGTGGGGTATCCAGAGACACCATATTTGCTGCAAAGGCTCTTGTGCTCATCGCAGTCAACCTACAATAGATGAACAATCTTCAAGCTCCAAAATAGACAGCACTATCTGAGTGGAGTATGATCAAAATCTTGATGCATTCCCATTACTTAAAAAATGAGATGAAAGGAAAAACCTTCATAGAGTACGCTTACACAATTACTAGAAGAACTATGTGTTTCAAATATTAAATACATAGGCATCAGAAGATAATGAAATTAGCATCCATTTCCAGAGAGCAATATGGATCCTCATTTCAGAGGATATAAGTATCAGAAATAATGGTTTTTCTAGAATTTAACGTGAATACAAGCAAAACTGAGAATGGCTGATATTAAACAACATTGTAATTGTAAGCGCATAAGTAATTAATATCAGAGGTGTATAAAGAAATGGTTATAAGGTCAAATGCATCCAACTGCCTGAATGCACATATTATAAATCCCAACTGTGCTCACATCTGGGCCCTTTATCAGCCTTTCACCTCTATCCTAGAGGATCCTTAAGAAAACTTGTCCACAGTCGTGTGCTTACGGGTGAAGACTGTACGAGACATACAGGTGGTCCGAAGAGTTGGTCTTGAAGATGTCAGAAGAAGATTAGATATGTGTTTGTTTTTTATTTTATGTTTTGTATCCACTCATTTATGGAGTTGGAGTGTTGAAGATGTCAGGAGAAGGAGATATGTGTTTGTTTGTTTTTTATTTTTCGTTTTGTATCCACTCATTTATGGATTTGGAGCGTGTTTTTCTATTACCATAGATATTGAAGGTACCTCTCTTATCCATTTATGTAATTTTGTTTCTATTGGTTAATACAACTACTTATTTAGCAAAAAAATAATAATAATAAATCCCAACTGTGTGAAAGCTGTCACATAGATAAGTTCTAAACCATGCATAAGTGCGAAATAATAGGGGAAGAAGCATCAGATAGTAGTTTGGTAAACAACATGTAGACATGCGATTCTTCTCAAAAGATGAAGATGGAGAAAACTGAGAAGTATTAAGCTGACCTTTCCGATCAGAACAGATTTTGCTTTCTTGAAACTAGCGCCTAACTTCTCATACTCGGGCGCAAGCTTCTTACAGTGCCCGCACCTGCCAATTTATTACATAAGAAACCAAAGTTCTGATTCACATTACCCCATTTCATGGAAATTTCAATTTCACTTCCAATTGTGCAGGAAATCGATTTTCTTTAAAGGTTCTTTAGAAACTTATTCCAAATACGGTTCTTTTTAGAAATTTTTTCTTTTTATTTTAGAAATTTTGTTGAATATTCATAAAGCTAAAAAATCAAAATCAATTTTAGATGCGAAGTTAAGGATCAAGGTTCTACATCAAAAAGTAAAATAAAAAAGACAATTTTGAAGGCGGCAAACACTGAGAATAACAATAAAGTCGGTACTATAAATGACTCGTATTTTGATAGCTAAACATAGCAATCAGCACATTTAGTTTCACTATAGATCCACACTGCTACATCAAATCTCAAAAATTACAGATCAAATGTGGTTAAACGCGGTCATTCATAACAATTGAACTAACAATAAAGAAACAAAACAGTCAAAAAGCAAATATCAACGTCGAATCAGTTCACAATTCACAAACATCATCAAGACGAATTTAACATTGCAGGATACATACCAAGGAGCGTAAAACTCAACGAGAGCGCCGCGATCTTGACCGACCTCTTTTTCGAAATTTTCCTCGGTCAGAACGACGACATCGTCCGCTAAAGCCGAAGAAAACAGGAACAAAGCTAAGGTTGCGAACGCTAAACAGATCCGAGACCTCGTCATTTCCTCAAGCTGATGCAGTGATTTACTACCGAGAAACACGGAGGCAGGAGAAGTATGTATTTGCAGTGGTTTTGGGCGTCCGTAGAAGAGCCTTCTTCTCTTTATGGCGATATTTTTCAGATTATTTTTTTTGGTACAAAAAGGACTACTATTTCGTAATCTAGGAGCAACATGTTTCTTAATGGTTTACCCAAAAAAAAAGAAAAAAATCTCAATGAATTACATGTCATAGCGGAGCCAGGGGACCAACAAGGGGGTGACATCTGTACCTAGCTTTTTTAAAAAAAGAAATATGTTAAGGCCAATTCTTAACGGAGTCAATAAATATAACTCGAGAATCTATAAAATAGCATAAAAAATTCATTTCTTATTATCAACTTTTTCTTTCTACCTAACTTCTCTTCAACTTTTCTCTAACTTCAAACTCAAATATTTCATATTCAACAAAATTTGAAGGTAGATATGGATCATTTTGAATATTTTTTATAAGAAAATATTGATTTTGAGGTAAGAAAACTCCAATTTTTTCATGACTGGACCGAGTTTCGCCCAATCTGGTGAAATTCTTGACAAAATTTCGTCCAGGTTGGCGAAATTCATTAGATAATTTCACCAATCTGGATGAAATTAGGTCTAGTCAATTTTTTTTATTGTTAAATGTTATTTTTATACTTTTTATAATTCTTTGAATTAATATAAGATGTATTATTAATTTGTTTCGTATTATGTTTTAACCTAACATGCTGATGTAGATCCGAATACATTTGAATAATTTTTGGAATCGAAAGAATACGTGGATCACAGACATTTATTCGCAACAGATCGAATTTTTAATTCGAAATTAGAGTTTGTGGATTGGGCAAAAGAAATGGCGATGAATGTAAACACATATTTGATTGTCCCTTGATATTTGAGATCAAGAACATCCGACCGTCGATCGTACATTATATTGGCTTGCGAGCGTGGAGGTGCAAATCAATCAAGAACGAAACCAAGAGTTGATGATGATGAAGAAGTTACCATAAAAATGTGGGGTCCTCATGGGACTAAAAAGTGTCGTTGCCCCTTTAAATTAAAAGGCGAGCAAATGGCCACGAGTGAAAATTAGCAATTATTCGTACATGATGGGAGGCACAACTATGCAATAGGTTTTTATCATCATGGTCACGCTCGAGCTGTAAGACTAACGGAAGAGCAGCTGATACAAACCGAGCAATTTAGGAAGAGTTATGTGCCACCATATAATGTCTTAAGATTTTTCTGAGAACAAAATGTGGGTTGTGTCGTGAGGTATGTCGCATTACTTTTAATATATTATGATAATATTTTAAATTTGTGTTTAGGGTCTAATAATATGATTTTTATGATTTATGTAGTGCACAGAAAATATATAACGCCGTTGCCAAAATGAAGAAGAATAGGATACAAGGGCGAAACACAATATAAGAAGTTCTTTGCTTAAGTGCTCAACGGGATTACATGGTCTTCTACAAAAATTGTGACAACAGCAACGTACTTAGTGATATTGTTATTGCACACCTGACATCAATTCAAATGATGAGAACATGGTCATATGTACTGATAATGGATACGATGTATAAAACAAACAAGTAAGTTGTCTGTATACATTCTATTAAGTGTAGATTTGGATATTAAATGTATATTAATTGTTTAAGTTATAATATTAATAAGATTATGTTGAAGGAATTGTGATCGTTTAATTAGTTGATAGTGTATTAATGATGAGTTAGTGACACAAAGTTAATTTTTATTTATTAATTAACTTTGGGGTAATTTTAATACGTTAGTATAAAGTACATGAATTTATACTTTAATTTATGTTCAAATTAGTTTTTTTAAGGAAAAGTGTGTTTTTTCATATATATATATATATATATATATAAATACATATAACTATTTTAAAATATATATAACTATCTGAAAATAATAGGATTATCTTAAAGGGATCGTGATCATTTCATTAATATTTATAATTAATTAATATTGATGATGAATATAGATAATTTTTTTATTAATTTATATTCGGGCAATTTTAATATCTTAGTATGAAGTATCTTCATATATACTTTAGTTTAGTTTTTTTTTAGGGTTGAGTGTGTTTTTTCATATATAAAATTATTTGATTAATATTTAAATGAATTAGTTCACATGAATTTGTTTTTATTTAAGTTTAATTATTTTATTGTATGTTGTACAGTTTTTAAATATCTTATTTGTCCATTGCATTTTAAAAAAGGTACAATACGTCATTGTTAGAGGCCGTAGGAATGACTTTAACCGGTAAGAATTTCACTGTAGCAACTACATTCATGCGGAATGAGCAAGCTACGACATATAGATGGTTCTTCAACAGATTAAGCACCTATATTTTTCAGCAGCTGTATCAATAGGTAATGAGCAAGATGTTAATGCACATGAACCGTTCGTGATTATTACGGACATGGAAAACAGTTAATGCTTGTTATCGATAAGGTGTTCAGTAGATCGTACCATATGCTATGTAGAAGGCATATCTATCAAACTGTATTGGAAAAATTAACTGAGATGATAAAAGATGAAGATGTCGCATCACGGTTCATAAATGGTGCATGGTACAAATAGCATAATGAAACCGATGAGGTGGAGTACTTAAAAAAATTGGATGATTTGAAGACGAGGTGGCATAAAAGACCGGACTTCTTAAATTATTTTTTTAATACTTGGTTGAATTCCCTAGCTTAAAGATTCGTCACAGTTTGGACAAGTCAAATATTGCATTTCGGGGTAGAGACAATGAACCGAGCTGAGAGTGAATATTCAGTGTTGAAGTTATGACTTTCAATATGCCATGGTGATTTGGACACTATGTTCCTTAATATCGACTCGTCCCTTGGAGGTCAAATTGCTGATATTAAGAGCTGAGTATTCAAGGCTTAAAGAAAGTATAATGCCAAGAGTAATCTGATATTGAAGAATGCAAGTAATAACATTAGTAATTTGGCATTGAAGAAGATATGAGTTGAGATAAAGAGAGCTCCAGAGATCATTAATCATCCAAAAAATAAGTGCGGACACTATTTGAGAACTTTACACAGCCTCCCATATTCATGTGAGTTGATACACGGTTCGAACACCTTCTCCCTATCCGTTTGGATGATATTTCGGCTTTTTTTTTATGATACTAGAAATTGGGGGTGACTATCCTTGTTCTCAGGAAAAGGATATGGATTCTGAGATGCGTAATCTTGCCTTTCTCTTAGATCAGATAAGTACAGGACCCATATCTAAAGTTAGGGAGATGTATCGTCTTGCGAAAGGGATATTAAGTTCAGTTTTGCCTAAGGATCTTGGTATGATATTGACATCTGTCCTTGAGGTTATAGCCAAGAAAGGATGACAGAAGACGAACTCAAGAAAAAGGGACAAGTCGTACTGGGAACACGTTTCTATTACTCATAGAAAGATACATAAGTCAAGCAGTTCTAGTTCGGAGTCCGGATCAGGATCTAGTTCGAGATCTGGTTCGGGTTCCCATAGGAGAGGCAGACTGCCACGAGCTCCTAGGGGTAGAGGTAGAGAGCGTAGTAGTGGACGAAGTAGTTTATCATCACCAAGTTTCGATCCATACTGGTTCCACATTCCCTTTCTCTAATGCTTTCTCTAGTTTCGTTTATCCTTTCATTGAGAATTGAAAGAACGTGGAAAGGGATGAAAATTGTAAATATAGAGTTATGGCATACTTTGTGTTCAGAGATGAACATTAATGGCCTGAGGTCTGCAGGTGACTGTATTTTGAGTTGGAACATACTTCGAACATGTACATTTCACTATTTGGATTAGTGGAACGGTATTATGAGCTCATACACAGGACATAGTGGCAGGAAGGACTTGCGCCTCTAGCACATTCGTTGGATGCACCTGATTCTTTTTATCTCATTGCAAATGCATTCAATTTGTGTATAGTCTTAATCGCACGATATCTACGACTGTATTGCCCTTGTACTTGTCTATGGATCGGACTGGAGGTACGATAGTTATTGGTCACCTGGATGAAAATCAGTATTTTATTGCGGTGAGTGTATTTTTTTTTTCTCATCCTTTTTTATTGTTTCAAATATACACCTGAATGGAGATTAATGTTGCATTATGTAGCTACATATGCGATATGAATGCCCATTGCCCCCTTTACACGTGCAATGGCAATATCATTGCAATGATTGAGTCAGTGGTTAGCCAGAGCCTTATTTTGACAGGATTGCATATTGGAAGACGAGAGCATATCCACTAGGAGGTCCCATTCACATTAACCTTTAGTTGTTTTTTGTAATTAAATTTATTATTTATTTGTACATTATTTGTATTTTTTCCACTTTATTTACTACATTTTATTGATTGTGAGTTTTCCACTTCATTGCTACCTTTCTTCATTTGTATTTATTCTACTTCATCATATATATTTACTTTATTTCAGCAAGCATTCATAATTATATTGACTTAAAAAAAATAAATATAGATAATTGCATGAAATTGGGGGAAAGTAAACATACTAAAGAAACAGTACATAAAGATAACATACCAAAAGAAATGTCCAAATCATAGCATAAAAAAACATCAATCTAAGCGCGACATGGATAATAGTCCTTCATAAGCCGGCATATCCTTCTGTAAGAAGAGTCATCAGTGTTATCACGGTCTACCTCAAGAGCAATCATGTCCAGTTGAATTGAGGGTGATAGTAGAGCTCTAGTCGGGTACTATACGCCACGTGAAAGTCTTTCAAGATTCTGTATCTTGGAATGGGTGCGAGGGATAAACCACAGCATGTAATCGTCTGTGCATTGACTTAGGGGTACAGCAGGTATACTGGTACATGTCTCCGTAAGCAAATGTTATGGTGCCTCTAGCCACAATGCTTCTATAAATGTGTTTTTCACCACGTCCATCCTGTTATTTGCTGGCCTATAAGCCTCCAAAGATCGAATAGGATGTATTGGAATGCATTACTGCCACCTAAACTACTGGACAACTCTATCAGGCATGTACGGCTCAACACAGTCAAAGTATACAAGCATCCCATGCCAGGTAGAAACCCAAATGTCCCATATCTCACTAGGCTTGTATGGAGTTCACCGTACCTCATCCGCAGTCATCACATCTAATGGGAGGCGGGTGTCTAATAATTTATACTCAGATTTCTGCCCCAACATTGCATATTGCTGAATATGCGGCTTACAAGACTTCGCTCCCGGTCTTACCAATGGGGTAAACATAGGAAAATACATGTATATCCATGCCTAATAAACACATATAAAGCATATGAATTAAGGTAAAGTATGAGTAAACGCTAAAACAGACTAGATCCATAAAAAATAACACCAAAGAAATAATGACTAGATATGGTAAATGTAAACATAATTAAACATAATCAAAGTAAATAAACAAATGAAGACAGTAAATGATAATACGTCAAGCAGTGACCAACACCCAGCCAACTCCTTCGCATCAACCCGTGAGGCCTGACCTAGATTTCGGTACAAGTACGCAAGCGTCGCAGCACCCCATGCAAAATCCCCACCGCCTCGAACATTCTTCATGGGCGGCCACAGCTTTGCGTGGACGATGTTACCATTCTTATCGATGAAGAGTGAACTTCCAAGTAAATAAGCGATGTAGCATGTAGCCGTATCTCCGGGGAAAGTTCACCATACGAATCTTTTGCAACTTATGCCAACTCCTAAGCATTTATACCACCTCCAAAGTAGGTGATAACCAAGTAGCTCTGAACAATTCCAATCAGTTGGTCTTGAGCATACTGTAGATCCACAACGTAACGTGATTGTCTTCTCTCCCCAGGAAATGTGGAAGGTGTTGGTGTTTGGCTGCCACCGAGCTCTATAAAAGCAGATAATAATGCTGCATTGGGGTACTGGAACATGCAAGATCTTAAATGGACAAGTCCTGTCCCCTTGGCCAAATCTGCAACCTCAAGTTCACTAGGGTCCAGCCCGTTAGTGACACAAAGCACGACCGCGACTTCAATATGCCTCGCTCCTACATATTAATAGAGTAAATTAATATAAATATTAAATCATATGATACTAAAAATAAATGCAGAATGGAGTAATGATAATTCATATATTTACCTGTCCATGCCATATAGAACCAGCAATATGTCTATTGTATGCAGGGATAAACTCTGGATCCTGTGGACCTCCCTTAGCTGGTCCTGTCTGCTCCCAACCTGCATGCTTTGCTTTCTTCCTCTTTGTAGGTGTCGGAAGAGGAATGGACTTCTCAGGTCTTTTTGGTCGAGACCCAGCGATCTTACTCATCATTGACCTGAAACTGTTGGTCAACCCTTTACCTTTTCGCGGACCTAGGCTAACACTGGATGATGATGCAGAGGCCAAAGATACAAGCTCGTCCTCATCATTGTCACTGTCGCCATCATCATCATCATCCTCAGGCTCAACCTCAACATCTTCCCCACCGATGTGGAGGGATCCAACCATGACATTCTTCTCAGACCGACCCCTGTCACTCTCTAACCCTATATCACCAGAATCCCTCCCTACACAAGGCTCAGATGAGGGAATGCCGTAATTCATGGCTGTATAATTAGCCATGCTGTAAGATGAGTCGACCCGGACTCCTGACACAAGTTGCTCGAAAAAAGAAGCACCTAACTGCACCCTTGGACCACTAACCCATTTAATGGTGTTGGATGTTTAGTTCTATACAGTACATGATCCTAACCGGACATACGGGGAGGCACAGAAGAACCATGTGCATACGGGTCATATAATATAGGTGGGGGCTGAGAAGGTCCATATATCTCATAGGGTAGCGGAGTGTATGGATGGTATAAAGGGAGAGGAGGACGAGTCCTAACGGTATATGGAGTGGTTGGGTAGAAGACGCTGGTGCACCGGATCATAATATATCTCAGGTCCAAGTGGGGTAGGAGTACACGGGATGTCAGATGACTGTGATGACCCCTCACACCACGAGATAAAGCAGTGATTGTAATACAGTGAACTCGACCTATCCTGTCTGTCATAGAACCTAGATCATCATCGCCCCTACGTGCTCCAAGCCGAACCATCTAAACAAATTTCTAAATATATTCATAAATAATTAACATATATTTGCCTAATTTATGTCTTAACTAATATATATTTGCTTATAATTAACATATATTTTCCTAATAAAGTATAAACCGCTCTGTATGTTTTTATAATTTGAATCAATATTAACTTCATTCTTTATAATTTTTTATTATTTAAATTGTATTTTTTAATTACGTAATTTATATTATTTATTTTTTAAATCTATTGTAATATCTCTTTTGTATTATTGTATTATTATATTAATTTTTAATAACTTTATTATTTCATTTACATTACTTTATTATTTATATTATTAATAATCAATAAACCGCTCTACATATTTTTATTATTTTATTATGATTTATATGAAGAAATTAATACGCTTAAGAATGAAATTAAATTGTTAAAACAAGATAATAAAAATTTAGATATTCGAATTTCTAATTTAGAAATTAAGAAGGAAACTACTTTAATAACACCAAATCCTTTTGAAAATCTTAATAAGATTCGAGAAGAAAATTTTCTATCTGTTTTAGATATTATAACATCTTTTAAATTTTATGTCAAAGTAACATTATTAATAAATCATGATGAAATTATGGAATTAACTGCATTAATAGATACAGGGGCAGATATTCGTGTTATACAAGAAGGAATCATTCCTACTAAATATTTTGAGAAAACCACTCATAATTTAAGACACGCAGGTGGTCAGAATTCAAACTACCACGTGCATATATTTGCAATAATAAAGTTTGTATTCCTGAAAGCTTTTTGCTAGCCAAAAATATAACTAACCAAATTATACTTGACACTCCTTTTATAAAAAAGATTTTTCCCATCACTCATATTGGGTACAGATTGTATTATAGGCACATATGAGAAAACTCCGGTTTCTTTTCAGTTTATAACTGAACCAAATACTCGATTTGTTAATGAAATTAAAGATTTTATTTTAAGAAAACAAAATCAAATTAATTTCCTTAATTTTGAAATAAATTCTTTAAATATTGAAGAAGTTTTACAGAATCCTAAATTACAGGATAAGATTAAAACAATTCAAAATAATATTTCACTAGAGATTTGTAATGAACATCCCAATGCTTTTTGGAATAGAAAAAAGCATATTGTTAATCTTCCTTACATTGATACTTTTGATGAAAACCGACAAAGGCAAGACCTTTTCAAATGAATTCTAAATATTTAGAATTATGCAAAGAAGAAATTACTTCTTTATTAAGAAAAGAATTTATTAAAGAGTCAAACTCTCCTTGGTCATGTACATGTTTTTATGTTAATAAACATAGTGAGATAGAAAGAGGGGTACCAAGATTGGTAATAAATTCTAAACCCTTGAATAAAGTTTTAAAATGGATCAGACATCCAATTCCTAATAAGAAAGATTTGTTAGACAGATTATGTGAAGCAATAATATTCTCAAAATTTGATTTAAAATCAGGATATTGGCAAATTCAGATTGTTGAAGCTGACCAATATAAAACAGCCTTTAATGTTCCTATAGGACACTTTGAAAGGAAAGTTATGCCTTTTGGTTTGAAAAATGCACCTTTTGAATCTCAGAAGATTATGAATGATATTTTTATTCCTTATAGTGAATTTATACTAGTCTATATAGATGATATTTTAGTATTCTCTAAAAATGTTCAACAACATTTTGAACATCTTGATATATTTAAAAAATTAGTAATACAAAATGATTTAGTTATTTCAAAACCAAAAATGATTCTTTTTCAAACTAATATCAGATTTTTAGGTCATAATATTGAAAAGGGAAAGATAATTCCTATTAATAGAAGTATTGATTTTGCATCCAAATTTCCTGATGAAATCTTAGATAAATCTCAGTTACAGAGATTTTTGGGAAGTTTAAATTATATTTTACCATACTATAAAAATTTAGCTTATAATACAGCTCTCTTATATGATAGATTAAAAAAGAATCCTAAACCCTGGATTGCCCAACATACTAAAATAGTCCAGCAAATAAAAGAAAAAATAAAAATATTGCCTTGTTTAATATTGGCTAATCCTAATTGGAAGAAAATTATTGAAACAGATGCCTCTGATATAGGTTATGGTGGTATCTTGACACAAATCTGTCCTGATGATAAACAGGAAAAATTAATTAGATATAATTAAGATAAATGGACTGATAGTCAGAAAAATTATGCTACTATTGCTAAAGAAATTTTGGCAATAGTAAAATGTATTTTAAAATTTCAAGACGACTTATATAATCAGAAGTTTATAGTTAAAACTGACTGCCAAGCAGCTAAATTTATGTTTAATAAAGATTTTAAACATGATGTTTCTAAATAAATGTTTGCAAGATGGCAGGCTCATTTAGCCCCATTTGATTTTGAAATTATTTATAAAAAAGGAGAAGAAAATAGTCTTCCTGATTTTCTAACACGTGAATTTTTGATACCGCGGGGAAGAGGTAATCATTTCCGTGGGCGCGGGAGAGGTAATACCTCTCACAATACAGGGAAAAATGTTCTTGTCCAAATGGCAATAAGAAGCTTATAGCTGAAAACATTGCTGATAAGGATGCCTCATTATATGAGGAATTTAAAAAATTTAAGTTGAAACCTCCTCATCTGGGTCATACTCCCAAATTATATCAGAAGACGATAATATGGCCTCATATCATACAAATACACACAAAGAAATTATTTTTCTTTTAGATAATAAAGATCTCCAATGGAAAAATGATCCTTGGATACTCATGAATCGGTATCTGGACACAGCATCATATGTTGTTACATCATATAAACAAAGACCATACTATGAGCATATACTTAAAGTTAGCTCGTGTGACATCACACATTTTTATCCTAATACTAAAGTTGCTAATATTTATAGTTTTAGCAAAATCATAATCAAACGGATTATATCTGTTGAAGAATGGGGATTATCTCCTCTAAAAGAGAAGGAATTTATACTTACTGACTCTAAATTATCATTTAAATATAATTATTGGAATTATATTGACGCTTTTCATAAAGCATTTTTATATGAAAATCCTAATAAGAAGCACACTTGGTTAATAAAGGTTTGTGGGGATGTTTATAACAATCCCATACCAAATTGGTTTTTACAATGGTGGAATATTTATGGCACCTCGGGGAAAATACTCCCTGACAGATTTAAACCATTATATGGTGAATGGGTTAATATTTCCCCAAAAATAGCTGATTGTATCGCTTCAGAACAATATTCAGAGGAAATAGCCTCTATGTTATTCTTTATTGAATTTTCCATACCATGGGTGTGGAAATGGACACCAGAAGTGGGTTATACTTACCAAAATATACCATGTCTTAAAAGAACTACTCATAGTAGATTCTGGGATAGATTAATTAAAATCAACCCAGACACGAATGAAATTCATGGGAAAAATATTCTAGATGAAATCCATCAGAAGAATGATCTATATCATACAATGAAAGAAAAAGGCGAGATTAAATCAATAAGCCCTTTCCATCACATTGCAACAAAATTAAAATTGCAAAAAGAAGTTATCACGAAAGAAGACCCCATCCGCTCATATATGGAGGAATTAAAGAAAGATTTGGTCAAAAATTTGATCGACAATGATAAAACAGATGTGTCAATGACAGACCCTTCTAATGAGGATTGCTTAGCTGGAGAATCTCAAGATCCTGATATGGAGGATATTTCGGAAGCAGATATTGACCAGATGGCCAAAGAAATTAAAGCTGAAGCAAGAAAAGAAATTTTCAAATAAAGAAATAATAGGACAAAATGCTGAAAGATTCTCATAAAGAATCATTGTAATAGAAATTATTGTAATAGCAATTATTGTACTCTAATAGGGACCACTCCAATAATGTAATAGGAATAGTACTATTCAGATTTAAAATTCGTAAGTAAATTAGAATAGATAGAATAGCTGAAGTCCGGCCCTTCCTCTGTCTATAAAAAGGATGGAAAATCATCCAAAGGGGACACGGACCCAAGAGCAAAAATATTAGCTAGAAAACTCTCCCTCTCTCTTTGTAAAAATTCTCAATCAATAAGAAGTTTGAAGTTTTCTCTTTCATTCTCCTTGGTAAGTTTTAAAAGCTTTCTTATTATAAATTTTTATAATTTACTGTTATTAGATTTAGCCTAATGGCAGGCTAAATCTTTCCATGTTAAACTATGCAATCATATATATCTTCGTAACTATGTTGTGAAGATCCGATTTTGTCTGGTTGTATAGTCTAATGTAGGAATTCAAGGTTTGGGTTAGGAGATCTGGAACTGGCCATAATTATTGAAAGATGAGGGCTAGCCTGTTTAAAGCCGTTCTGAAGGCGTGTTAAGGCATTGATCCTCGTTTCATCTTTTGGTAATTGTGCTGACGGATCTGGATCCCCAGTAAAAAATTGAACCTTCTAACCTGGATTCTTACATGGATGCCTACCACCGGACCTTACATATTTTTTATTATTTTATTATTTATTTGTAAATAAGTTTATTATTTTATTTATATTATTTCATTACTTTTTCTTATTAATAATGGAAATAATAGTTATTACGTCAATAGTTGGATCCTATTCTTTAAATTATTATCATTATTATTTATGTATTATTAATTATTATTAATTCAAATAATAATTTTATATTATTATTCACAATATTATTTAAATATTAATATTTAAATTATTATTTGGTCTAAGTTATTCATTAATCTTTTAAAATTAAGAACTTCATACTTCTTTATTAAATAATGTTTATTATTATACCAATTTATTATTTACTACACAATACGCTATATTAACCAAAACAATAATCTACCATTACCATTTTTTTTCTCAACCATACATTTAATAAATAAATTAATCAACATAAACATATAAATTTATTCAAAATATAACATGAATAATTGTAACACTTATACTAACACTTGTACTAACAAAATAATTAATGCGCATTAAAAGTCAAATTATTCATATAAACATAATTCATAATCAAATTAAACAAATAATTATAAAATAAACCAGTTAAACAACTAATTACATGTATTCTAAATAAAAAAAATTTTTAAATAACATATCAAATAAAAATGAAATTAAACATTTGTAACACTAAATTAAATAACATAACATAAACAAATAAACATAATCATAATGTTAAACATTTATAAACACAAAACTAAATAACATAAACAAATATTTAAAAAGTTTAAATGATTCTAATAATTTCGCCTAGGTTGGCAAAAAAAAAGGCCGAATTTTGCCCAGCCTGACGAAACTTTCACAAAAATTTCGCTAGACCAGGTAGTCAGTTGTGTTCTTTTCGCTGGATCGGGTGGTCAAAACAACACAGTTTTGCTAGACCGAGCGAAACTCTCCGTATAATTTTGCCAGTCCGGGCAAAAATCGACGAAAATCGGCAGAAACTCAATGAAAAAAAGGTAATTTTTTTTCAATCCGATGCATATTTTTAATTTTAAACCGATAACATTATAAATAAATGAGTATAGATCGAAGTACTAACCTTTTTTTTAATTTTATTTTCAACCGTTGGATCTTCCTAGATCTGAGATTGAAAGTTAAACTTTTAGAGAGAAGAAAGAGGATTTGTTGTTAGAGAGAGAAAGTTGATAGTGAGAAATGAAATTTTTTGAATTTTTTGAATTATCCTTATACATTTTCGAGTTATATTTACTGACTCCCATTCTTAATTGTGCCTTAATTTTATTTATTTATTTATCAAAAGGGATCAATAGTATTATAACTTCAAAGAAAAATTTACATCAGGGGATTTTGTCCCTGCAAAACTCTGCCTTCCATGGCTGTACATTTAGCATTGTTCTCTATACTTTGGTTCCTATTCTTCTGATTGACTAGATCAAGCAAATTAGCCATGTACAAAATATTTCTAGCTAAATCTACTCCTACAATGCTAAAGTCATCAATTCCACGCATCTTCTGATTTCTCCAATACCATAGGTATTTACTTGCTTCACAAAAAATGGTCTTCCACTGAGCGATATGGCACTCATTGCTGAAGTCACATTGTAAATTCTTATCAATCCATTCAGCTGGGTTTGATGCCGCCTTAAACTCCCACCAATTTTACTGATCCACTAACCACCTCCATATATCATCACACCATCCACAATCCCTCAAGGCAGAAGGCTTGTTTCTGGTGCCCCATTTGCAAATGCCACAAATTGGATAGTCAGTACTATCTCTAGCAAAGAATAAAGCTGCAATAAGAAGTTTGTCATGCCTGGCCAACCATAAAGTGAGGATTAAGCAAGTGGGGCCCTTCAATTTCCAAAGTCTTTTCTAGTTTCTTTTCTCCAGTTCATCTTCTGTTTGGCCATATAATAGATCATATATTTTCTTTTCTGGCCATCTTTTGTCTTATGTAGCATCCCAAGCATGGTCAGCTCTTGCTAAGACTTGGAGATGTTGTGCTCCTTGGGTTATCGCTCCCCATACATGAGATGTAGTATTGTTCCACTTCTTCTTCAAAAAAGAGGAGCCATATTTATGCCAAAGAACCTATGCCCAAAGTTCCTCAAAGTTTTCTATCATCCTCCAAGCAAGCTTAGCAAGGAGAGCTAAGTTCATAAGTTTCAAATTCTTTAGTCCTAATCCCCCAGCTTCCTTGTCACGACAAATTATACTCCATGCTACAATATATCATTTCCTTTGATGTGGATCTTCACCCCAAAAAATTTCGATTAAGGTGTTCTAATTCACTGGTAATGGATTTAGGCAGTCGACTTGTTTGTATCACATAATGGGAGATAGTCGAAGTTACTGATTGGATCAAAATTGTGCGGGCTTCCTTTGATAGTATCTTCCTCTTCCAACCGCTTAATCTTCCATTTACCTTTGCTATGATGAATTTATAAAGGTTGTGAGATTTCCGACCATGCACAATTGGCATACCGAGATAAACTCCAAGGTCTTCAGTGAGGGGTGTTTCAAAGGTTCTACTCAAGGCTTCCCCCAATGTTGCTTGTGTGTTCCTGCTTAGAAACAATTTAGACTTGTGCACATTAATCCTTTGGCTGTTTTCTTTGCAAAACTGTTGCAATAATGTCACACATGGCCATTGCTTATGTCATAGTAGCTTCCCCAAAGAAAGGAGATCATCTATATAAATGAGAAAGATTGGGCCACTTTTAGATGTTTTCACGGCCTTCCATTGTCCTTGATTTACTGCCTCCTTTATCCATAATTCTAGAGTTTCCATGCATAACACAAATAGGCAGGGGGATAGAGGATTCTCTGCCTAAGTTCCCTTCCTAGAGAGAAGTGAGACAGCTTCTCACCATTCCAAATGATGGAGAGTCTAGAAGATTTGATACAAAATAGAATTAGTTGTCTGAGTTTGTCATTAAAACCCACCTCTACTAAGACTTTCTCCAAAAAGTTCCAATTGATTTTGTCATAGGCTTTCTCTAAGTCCACCTTGACAGCTAAACTCCTGATTTTTCCAGACTTCCTCTTCATGGTATGGATATGATCACCATATTATATGTGCCCTGCCTTCCTGGTATGAAGCTGACTTGGTTCGTCCCAACAAGGGTATTCATGAGAGGTTTGATCCTATTTGCAATATCTTTGTGATGATTTTACTTATCACATTACACGATGCAATAGGTCTGAAATGAGATATATTTTTTGGGTTCTCCTACTTAGGAATAAGTGAAATAAATGTCTCATTCATTTCTTTTGGGAAGCTTCCGATTACAAAGGAATCTTTGATGAACTTCACTGTCTCTGACCCAATATGTCCCAATTTTTCTAATAAAAGCATGACGGTAGACCATCCGGATCCGGGGCTTTTAGTGGACCCATCTGAGCAAGAGCAAGTTTAATTTCACCTTCAGATACTCTTCTATTTAGAGACCTCTTATCTGAATGTTTTAAACTAGGAACCCTATAGTCTGAGAGTGTAACTGATAAGTATGGTCCTTTAAGTATAGTTGCTTGTATTATTCATGGGCAATAGCTTTTAGGATATCTTGGTCTTCTGTCTAGTCCCCATTTATATCTTTCAATCTAATGGCTCTGCTCTTCCTCCTACGTACAACGGTTGTATTGTGGAAGTATTTTGTGTTTCGTTCTCCTGCTAAAAGCTATTTCACTCTGGACATTTGTTGCCAATGAAGTTCTTCATGTTTGAGGTGCTGTTATATTCTGCCTTGAGTTTCTCATTGAGGTCATGTAAGAATTTGGTTTGCCCTTCCTCCAATCTAATTTGAACCTCTAATTCTAGCAAGACATCGTTTCTTTTTGTGGAATATATTCCAAAAAACTGTCTGATTCTATTCTTGAGCATGTATAACAAAGCCCTTTAGTTTTACAGTTCAGACTACCTCTTAGGCTGTTTCAACACTTTTGCAAGAAAGGTTTAAAATTTTCATGTTCCATCAAAGCGGCAATAAAACAGAATTGCTTAGCTCTATATCGACCCCTTTGCATTGCATTTAATTCTAAGAGAAGTGGACAATGATTCGAATGTGTGCGAGGGAGGTGTTCGAGGGTGGCGTGCTGAAATTTCACGTTCCACTCCCTATTGCACACAAACTTCTGTGTAGGCATTCCAGAATATTATGTCTGCTCATTCTCGAGTTGGTCCATATAAATTTTGGTTCGAAGAATCCCAAGTCAATAAGGTTGGCGTCTTCAATCAATTTCCATAAAGTTCCTCCACTTCTTTTCCATTGAGACGATCGTCCTAGATTCTCTCCTCGGTCAGTTATCTGATTAAAGTCACCAATTAAAAGCAACACGCTACTAAGGTCGGCTACTAGTTTCTTAAGGTATGACCATATTTCCTCTTGGTACAACGCTTTAGGGGATGCATACAATGCCGAGAGTACCCAATTAATTCGATCACCTTCTTTGAGCACCATTGTAACTATCTGGTCATTCACAACAACCATTTCAATGTCAGTATCACATGTCTTCCAGAAACACTAGATCCCCCTGCATAACCTTTAGCTTCTGATGCAACCAAACCATCATAATTCCCCGCACTCGCAATTCTCTTAGCCCTAGAGCTTGTTACTCTGGTTTCCATACCTATAAGGACATTAGGATTTATTATATTAATTAACTCTTTAATATTCCTAAAAAAATTCTGGGAGCCTATCCCCCAACAGTTCCACGATATGACTCTCATAGGGAAATCACAGTTCCATGATGTCCTAAGCATCAGGGACACCATAATATTATCAAATTTATCAGATATGTACAAAACAAGCTTACTTGCTGATTTTTTGCAAGGGATGGAGAGTTGAGTTTGGATTTCACCCTGATTATCTACCACCATGATTGCATTTGTCACCGGGTCCGAAGGGTGTTCCTTCATTCCATCCATTCTTTGCTCTTGCTTCTCCAGATCATTGTGAATTTCTAAGACTGAAACCCCCTTAGTTTGGACACCAAATTGTTGGGCCATGGCTCCAAAGTTTGGCCTAAGGAAAATCTGTGCCCCTTGAATCTCCTTCAAGGGCTGTCTTGTTTTGGTAGTAGTTTGGGCTTGGCGTGAACCCATACTTTGGCTTTAAGCCCAGTTTTTGTTTGGTTCCTACCACAATCCCTCATTTCTTTCATAAGCTACTATGCGGGAGACTCTTTGGTCCCGGGATCGATTCAAGGAAACTCTTGAGTCATTTGATACTGAATTGGGCCTCCCCAGATAGTTCCTCCTCAGCCAGTACTTGAAAACCTGATCCCCTAGAGTTAGAGTTTCCCTTCAAAACCCCTTCTCCTTTCATGTCACGTTACTGGCCCGTCTTTTGTTGAGTTGACCTGTTAGAAGTTTGTAGGCTGACATCAACAGTATTTTGCTTCCTGTTGCCTTGGGTTGCTTGGCGGATATGGGATAAGTTTTGTGGTCGGTTCTCTCCCTCCACTTGCTGGATATTTCGCCTGTATGCAGGTCATCGGTGCCTCTGCACCACTAGCATCCAAGGACCAAAAGGGTTGTCCTCATCCAAACCAGTCTTTTTACTGCTATCCTCGGGGAATACCGCCAACACTTTCTCCAGTTCCATCTCAGGAACATGAGGTTTGAAGAAATCTGCTATGTGTCTATATTAGCCACAATCAAAACATATCTGATGGAGACCCTCATGTTCAACCGCTTCGTTGTGTCCTAATACATTAACAATAGGAATAATGGGCTTGTTCAGGTCTACTTCAAAGCAAATTCGGGCAAATCTACCCCTCAAGGTTTCCCTTGAGGTATCATCTACCTTCACTGCATTCCCTAGGTAGTTTCCTACTCGCATTAATAGATCATCATTAAAAAAACTCAATGGGTAGGTCAGCTAGCCCACACCAAATCATGGTGGAGGTAATTGTCTCCATTGAGGGTCTAAAGTTTGGCTTCCATCAATTCACAGTAAGGTAGTGCCCTAGGACTATCCATGGGCCTCCTTCCAATACATGTACATAGTCCTCCTTGGCATAAAATCTCACAATGAAGAACCCCTGATCCATATCTAGCATATGGAATCCATTCTGTAGTTTCCATATTTCTGTCATTCATTGTTGCAGGACCTTCAATGATATATTCCTACCCAAAACTTTAAGTACCAATGTCCTTCTCTAAGGTTTGCTCCACAGTTCGAATTCTTCTGCAGATATGGGTATTCACAGCCATCGCCCTGATTGTTCCCCTACAGAGAGGTTAGCCAAATCCTACCAGTGTAGTTTATATATATCCTCCTCGCTCTCCCCTGTGCAGATAGATGTCAAGGTACATCCCTTGGATTACCTCCAAGAACAACTTGTTGTTCCATGCGTTAGCATTATTGTCTTCTTCTGTTTGTACTGATGCATTATAGACATTCGGTGAAGCTTCTGAAAGCTCCTCACTTAGTCTTTTCTTAGTTTTCTTGTTGCTCTGACCTGGAAGATTTGTATCAATGAAGTTGAGGGGGAGGCAGGTTAGGCCTCCCCGCATGAGCCCTCTGTGTGTGCCAACAAACATAGATGAAGGACGACGATGACTACCTAAAGATGTTGAGGTTTGAGGAGGGCTACTACCGGAAATTTGCAGGTTACTCTCGGTTATAGAGTCCAAGAACTATCATGAGACTTTTCGGAGGAGTATACACATCGAGTCAGAGATGGCGAGAAATGCAGAAAACTCACATGCAAAGAGTATACTAAAAAGGGTATGAAATTGGTTCTGGCATTTACATTGCACATCCATTTACTAGTTTGAGAGCAGGGAGAATCTAGAATCTTGCTACATTATTGATTAGGATGACTCGGAAGAGAAACATGCTCATCTTGCATTAGGTTTAGGTTTCTTGCATGAGGCACTTATGTAACATAAGCTTATCTGGTTTCCTGGAAAAAAAGGAAAAATCATAAACCTAAAACAAAAAGTAAGATCAAAATTAAAATACTTGATTAATTAAATATTATTGGCCTTTTGAGGCTTCCATTTGAAGTATTTCCTTTCTTGTTTATACTATTAGAGTTAGTTTTTGGTAATTTTGTCAGCAATGAAATAAAAAATTTGTAGTTAGTAGGATAACGCTTGGCACAATGATTAGTCCAAAATTGGTTACCCTTTTCTTGTGCATAACATAATTTTTATTCCTTTTGTAATATCCTTTCGCATCTGATCCATTTATTTGTTCTTTTTTATTGAAGTTTAGTTCCCTTTTATGTAAAAACAACTATGCTCTCCATTCATATTTGTCTACTATATATAGATGCTTTCCTTGTTTATATATTAAGCCTATGGTACATGCACGGCTTCAAGTGTTTTTCTGTGATACAATCTAGTACATGTATGGAAATATTTCTCATTCTGCCACGAATTTTCAGATTTATTCTTGAAAGAAAGGTAATGTGGTCCCATAACTAATAAAATAGGAAATGGCAAATATTCACTGAAATGGGAATGTTGTTTGCACATGTTCATACTCAAAATGGTCTGATAGAATCATTTATTAAGAGATTATATTTTATTGCTAGACCTTTTTTAATGAGAATAAACTCCTAACATCAACTTGGGGACATGCAATATTTCATGCTACAAAACTTGTGGGAATGATGCCAACAAGTTATCATAAATTCTCTCCTTTGTAGTTACTGTTTAGTTTTGAACGAAATATATCTCAGTTGAGAATTTTCGGTTGTACTATTTATGTTCTGATAGCACCAAATCAGAGAAGAAAAATGGGCCCACAAATAAGATTGAGTATATATGTTGGATATGATTCTCCCTCGATAATAAAATATCTTGAACCTTTGATGGGAGATGTATTCACGCTTGTTTTGCTAATTGTCACTTTGATGAAACTCTACTCCCTAAATTAGGTAGAGAAGAGAAACCACAGAGGAAAGAGCTTGGTTGGACAACGTCGTTAAATTATCTTGATCCGTGCACTAGCGCAAGTGAATTAGAAATTCAAAAGATCATTCATTTGCAAAGAATAGCTAATCAATTGCTAGACACATTAGCACACTCGATAAGAGTGATAAAATCGCATATTCTGGCTATTGATGCTCCTTTCGGGTTGAAGTCCGATAGAGCAAAATGTAATTCCTATAGCAACTGAATCCAAAAAAATATTAGAAGTGTGGCCGACCTATTGGTTCTAAAGATAAATTCCTAGAAAGAAAATATGATTAAATGATCTAGAAAATCATATTGAACAAAGAAACTAAGAGATAACTGACCAACAAGATCTAAGTTTCTGCTAATGATGGGAATATGGAGATTTCCATCAATTATATCACTTCTAGTAGAAAATGGAGTCAGATGGAAACAATTGTTGATGATATATTTGCATACAATGTACTTGTTGATGTTTTAACTGAAAATAAGAATCTTGAACCTACATCACTTGAAGAATGTCGGAATAGAAATGATTGGCCAAATTGGAAACATGTTATTCAATCGGAATTAAACTCACTTACAAAATGTGAAGCTTTTAGACAATTTGTTCAAACACCAGAAGATATAAAACCAATAGGTTACAAATGGGTATCTGTATGAAAGAGAAATGAGAATAATAAAGTTGTGCGATATAAGACACACCTTTTATAAGTCTGGCAATTCATGAAAAGATTGATATGTGTCTAATGGATGTTGTTACTACTTATCTATATGGAAATCTCGAGAACGATATTTATATGAAAGTTCTGGAAGGATTTAATATGCTTGTAGCATATTCTGGTTCTCGTGGAGAATACTCCATTAAATTAAAGAAATCGTTATATGGTTTAAGGTAGTGGGGATACATGTGGCATAACCGCCTCAGTAAATGCTTATTAAAAGCAGGATATAAAAATATCAAATATTTCCATGTGTCTTTATCAAGAAACCTATGTCTGGATTTGTGATACTTGTAATATATGTTGATGATATCAACCTTATTGGAACTCTAGAAGAGTCCAAGAGGTAGTTAATTATTTAAAACAGGAATTGGAAATTAAAGATGTTGGAAAAACTAAGTTTTGCCTTGGTTTACGAATTGAGCATCTAGAAGATGAATTTTTTTTCATCAATTAAAATACACAACAAAAATTGTAAAATAGTTTTACATCGACAAGGCACATCTATTAAATATTCCAATGGTCATTCGATTATTAAATGTGAATAAAGACCCTTTTCGTCCTTATGCAATGATGAAAAAGTTCTTGGTTTTGAAGTACCATATCTTAGTACAATTGGAGCACTTATATATCTTGCTAACAACACTCGTCCTGATATAACATTTTCTATTAACTTATTAGCAAGATTTAGTTCTTCTCCTACACAATGACATTGGAATGGTACTAAAAATGTTTTTAGAGATCTCCAAGGGACAGTAGATCTCTGATTATTTTATTCAAATAAATCTAACTCAAACTTAATTGGCTATGCAAATACTGGTTATTTGTCTTACCCACAAAAAACGTTCTCAGACAGGCTATATATTTATATATTGTGGTATTACTATAACTTGGAGATCTTTGAAACAATTTATAGTATCAACTTCTTCTAATCATGTTGAAATTATAGCCATCACGAAGTAGGTTGAGAAAGTGTTTTGTTGAGATCTATGATACATTATATTCAAGAAAGTTGTGATTTATCCCTTGGAAAAGAAATTCCAACATCTCTCCATGAGGAAGTGCATCTCGTATAGCTCAATTAAAAGGATGATACATAAGAGGAGATCAGACAAAACATATATCACCAAAGTTATTCTTCACTCATGAATTCCAAAATAGAGGTGATATTGATGTGCAACAAATCCAATCATGCGATAATCTCACTGATCTATTCACTAAGATGTAAACGACGTCAATATTCGAGAAGTTGGTGAATAAAATTGGAATGTGTCGCTTAAGAAATTTAAAAGAAATATATCATCAAGGGGAGTAGTATGACATAAAGAATAGTGTATTGTTTTCCTTCGCTACAAATTTTTCCTACTGGGTTTTTATCTAATAAGGTTTTAACGAGACATATTCTTTATGTAATGGACATCTAAGGGAAGTGTTAAATTACAAGAAAAACGGATGTCCATAAACATTTGGGATGATATTCTTTTTAGATAATATGACTAATGGCTTAATCACTATATGAGTTGAATAATGGTTTTAAATGCTTAGTCACCATATGAGTCATCTATAAAATTAATCCCCAACCTCTTATTATGTGCCCATTACCTCTATAAATAAGACACTTTAGACTTGTAAGCGTACAGTGTGAAAGGTTAATAAAATTTTACAGTTTCTCCCCACACTTGTGTTCTCTACTTCTTTCTTTTATAATACAGTTTTATTAATATAAATCTTAATAAAAGATATCTCTTAAATTCTAAAAGATAAATCCTAAAGAAAAGTTACTATTAAAGGAAGTGTACTAGAGGGTGTACTAGAAAATGTATTACACGATCGTGTAACTATCACACCCCAAAACTGTGGGACGTAACATGACTGTCCCAAAAGCACAAGGCCTCTTTCACTTTATAACATAAAGGAAAAAATTCTGTAAAATAAAACCCAAAACTTAAAACAAATACATCTCTAACCTAACTTATTACATCGTTTGCATAGCGGAAAGTTTAAGACATGGAAAAGAAAAAACTAAAACTAAAACCGATCTAACTTCTTCACCAGAAAGGAACTTTTTCCAACTTACCTGCAAATCTTTCTTAGAAAACTTATCATCTGTAAGGGGTGGAAAGAGATAAGCTTCCAACTCAGCAAGCAACAATAATCCTTACCCAAGAGTTAAGGAAAAACCATATTTGAAAATAAAATTGGAGTACATTTTTAACCACTTACAGAAGAATACTTAGAGTACATTTTTAATTCGTAAAATTAACATGTTTTGGATGTGTTTTAAAAATCTAAAAAGCTTTGGGGGTTGACCTATAAACTTCTAAAAAGAATTTATATAGACTATCAAAAACATTAAAACTTTTTTGTCAAATCACAATTTCAAAACTTGTCAAGCAACCAACAAAGTTGCAAAATTTTCTTTATGAAGTCACGTTTACAATTTACAGTTTGTTGAAATCCATTCAATCAAAATTGTAATAAAACAAAAACAATAACTTCGAGCTCTTTAATTTAAGAAAATAGACCATTATGAGAAATTGATTTCAAATAACAAATTTGCAAAATAACAAGTTACGCACCAAATGCTCTATTTTCTTTGAACAAAAAGAACCCAAATTTAATCATATAATTGTACAAAATCTTGCAGAAAAAGCATAAACACATAATTTATTCATCATAAACACTTACACAAAACAATTAACGTAACTCAATCATGATATGGTGATAGAAAACATTGGTTTCAGAGAAACCATACTTCGTTTAAACAATTAATTGCGCAATTAATAAACTTCGGCTGATCATAAACATCACACATATCATGCTTCGCTAGTCATTGGGTCATGCAAATACCTTAAATTATTCTTAATATGTGAAAGACAACCACGTTAAAACTTCATAAAAACACATATTTTGAAAATTCGATGATCAAAGTACATCGATTATGATTCTAAGATTGGGAATTAGATGTTACTTACCTTTATCTTTCGTACCCGAAACTCTGATTGAAGCATAACTCTCCCTCCTTCTGCTTCTCTAGCATCTATGAAAGCATGCCAGAGAACATAATAGATCTTTAGGTTTAATTAAACTATCTGATATTATTTATTACACTTAAGACCCTTATCCCTCTAACACTTTATTAAGACACCCCAAGACTTATAGTTAATAAATTTAAACCTCAATATTCTTTTACCATAAAAAATATAATTATAAACTAGTCCCTCAAAAACCTAGAGAATTACATTTCCCCCTCCTTACAAAAAGTTCCTGCCTCAAAACTTAGGTCTATCCCAAGCAACTAACACGTAAAACAAATAAAAAGAAATATCAAAACTTATAAACGAACTTACCTCTTCCAAGCTCCATTAGAGAAAAGACTCGTGTTTCCTTTAGTATTGGTTTGCTACTCTAGGTTTCTGTTGTTGCTCAGTAGACTTCTCTTCCTCGATTCGTTGAGGACAGTCTCTTATCTTGTGCCCTAGTTTATCGCGCAAAGTGAAAGCAGGTGACTAAAACCCTTCTGCATTCTCTTGAGTGAAACTTGTTGCATGTAAGACACCTTCTAAACGTTCCTTCCTTGGGCGTCTAATAAGTTGAAACATCGCACTTCTTATTTGGTTTTTGCATTTCTCTGTTGTAGTTTGAGAATTCGGAAGATTGATTAGTAACGGGCTTGCTACTTTCTGAGGTCCTAGAGGACATACTGAGAGCTTGTGCTTTAAATTTTGGAAAATAATGGGTTGAAAATCTTGCTTGTTATGATTTTGATTACAATAACAGCTACCACTCTTCAGTAGTGAGGGGCACCATTTGAAGCATTATATGGTAAGAGATGTAGATCACTCATGTATTGGGATAAGGTTAGAGTTCGATCTCATTAGAAGCAAAAGAACTTGATGCCAGAGTTGGAAGAGAAGCATAAACAAGTTAAGATAATTCAAGATCAGCTTCGAACAGCTCAGAGTAGACAGAAGAGCTATGCTGCTAATCGGAGGAGAGATTTAGCGTTTAAGGTGGGAGACAGAGTTTACCTAAAACTCACGCCTCATAGCGGGAAGCTTAGATACTCGAGGGGAAGAAAGTTATGCACCAGATATATCGGACCATTTGAAGTTATTAACAATATTGGTAAAGTGGCATATCGGCTAGCCTTGCTGAGAGAGCTTATGGGTATACATGACGTGTTTCATGTATCCTAATAAAAGAAGTACCATCCCGCACCTGATCATGTTCTCAACAATAACAAATTGGAGTTACGGGCTGATTTGTCATACGAAGAAAAACCAACTAAGATCGTGGAGTGAAGCACAAAAGAGTTACGCAGGATATGATCGTTGGCATGTACTGTCCCAATGCATTAAACTGATTGTTGTATTCAACGACTGACATATGCTCAGTTTGCTTGGGTAGGAAGAACTGCTTCTATCTCTCTATCCGGATGGATTGAGAAAAGTAGTTGTTCAGAAATTCCTCCTTGAATTCGTTCCACGTCATTACTTATCCATTAGATGTAAGTGCAGGCGCTACACTCTCCCACCACTTCTCAACTTTCCTTACTAGGAATGGTTTCGCCACCGTCACCTTTACCTCCTTGGGAGTCTTGAGCACTCAAAATTTCTCCCCCTTTCATTGATCCACTTTTCAGCTTCTTGGGTTCTGAACTTCCATCAAAGTAGGCACGTGACTTTTTTTCAGCCGCTCAAAATGAGAACGAGATCCAATGTGATTTTGTCATTCCATTTGCATATGCATTTACTCTTGTAACATAGCTTGTTGATTTTCATTGCTTATGCAATCATCATTAGTGCGCTAGCCATATCTAGAGTAGGAGTGGTGCAGGCGGAGGAACAAGTATGGGTGCAGGGGCAGTTTCGTCATTTGGCACATCAAGAGTCTATCGTCCCCACCTCTCCCTCTTTGGTTCCCCAAGTTCGCTAATGTAATGTCCATGTCATCTTCCACGTCTTCACGTTCCCTCAAGGTTCCTTCAGGTTTTCTTGTAGGTGGCATCTTAAACTACATAAACAAAACACATGTAGCAATCAACAATAAAGTTCCCCCTTAATCATTCTAATACTAACTTAAGGTTACTTATGACCTATATTATGCGTCTCTCATACCCTTCCCCAAGGTTTTCTAAACCTAGGCTCTGATACCACTAAATGTCACGCACCAAAATCGCGGGACATAACATGGCCGTGCCAAGGGCACAATGCTTCTTACGTCTTATAACATAAACGAAAAAATTCTATAAAATAAAACCCAAAACTTAAAATAAATACATCTCTAACCAAAGTTATAACTTATTACATCGTCTTGCACAGCGGAAAGTATAAGACATAGAAAAGGGAAAAATAAAACTTAAACCTATCTAACTTCTTGACTAGAAAGGAACTTCTTCCACTCATCTTCGACTTCTTTCTCAGAAAACCTATCATCTACAAGGGGGTGGAAAGGGGTAAGCTTCGAACTCAGCAAGCAACACTAACCCTTAAGTAAAACGCTTAATGTGTAATAACATAAGTATAATCATAAAAGTAAAATGCTTAAAGTGTGATAAAATAAGTATAAACATAACTCGACCGTCATATATGTATAAAAATCATACAATGTTTTAGGTATCAGAATGATCATCGGAATCATCATCGTCATATTCCTCAATTTCTTCATCGGAATCTTTATCTGAATCCCATTCTATCTCATTTTCATCATTTTGTAACTCCTCAAAATATGTCTCGACATCAACATCAACCTATTTCGATGAACGAGACTCATGGATGAGAGGTTCTACATCTTCAATCATCACATCTATTGTCAAAGCCTAACATTCATGTTCTCTTGGAATGCATCATCTTGGACGGAAACATCTATTACTCGGGATCGAGATTTTATTACAAACATCTATTACTCGGGATCGAGATTTTATTACACTAATCCAGTCGGCCTTTGGTCTTTTGCAGCTAGGATATAGGAGAAACGACACTTGCTTTGCTTGATGAGCTAAAACAAGAGGATAGTAACCTCCATATCTCCGATCTTTATGCAACTCTACAATTTAATACTATGGATGAATCCTCATTCCTCGATCCGAAGAATCAAACAAATCACAAACGAACAACATAATCTTTTGAATTGGTGTAAATGGCATCTCTACCTCAACTATTTCTTTTAAAACACCATTGTACGCAACAAAATTTCAAGTTTGAAAATCAAAAGACAAGAAAAATATAGTGACAGTATGATTTATTTAAAATTTGAAGTGGTTACAACAATCTCTAGAGAAGTTCCTAGTTTCTATGAGAATCCTTCGATTCTTTTCTTTAGTAAAATGTTAATTCAAGGGATTGAAAGCTTGATCTCAGATCGAACGAACTTTGATTTGTGAATTCGAGGGCTTGAAAGCTTGATCTCGAATTGGATGAACTTTGGTCTTGAATCGAGGGCTTGAAAGTTTCATCTCGAATTGGACAAACTTTGATTGTGAGCTCGATGGCTTGAGAGCATAATGTTGAGTCTGTCGAACTTTGAATTGAACTCGGCGGCTTGAAAGCTTGATGTCAAGTAATTGGATAAACTTGGATTTTGAACTCTGCGGCTTGGAAGGTTGATGCCGAGTCAGATGGACCTTGTCAATCGAGGGCTTGAGAGCTTTATGTCGAATCAAATGAACTCTGATGATAAACAAAGGTTTGGAGCTTGATCTCGAACTACAGACCCTTTGAAGCTTTCTTCACTCTTTCGGATGAAGAACGCTTGATGATTCGAAGAAGACCTTTGTTGGAGAGCTTTCGCTTGTTTGAAGCTTGAATCTCTCCTTTATCTCCTTTTAAATTATTTTGAATGCCTCTAAATGCTCATTGAATGGTCGATGACTTAAACAATCTCTGCAATTGAGATTCAAATTTCTCCACCTGTTGATATAATTAAGCGTAGTTTCTTCTTTCCAATGGTGAGCATTCGTCAATTCTACCATGCTCACTACTCAGCGAGTGCTGTAGAATCGATTCATGAATTCTTGTTTGAGTTGCCCCAAACTATCAATTATTCCAGACTCTAAATCTGTGTACCAATCGAATGCATTTCCTTTAAGAGATTGAATGAATTGATTCACAAGAAGATCTCTGTAGGTTCCAGCATTGTTACATATCTTAATGAAGTGAGCTACATGTCGCTTGGGGTTTTCTTTCCCATAAAACTGTTGAATTTCGGTGGTTGATAACCAGCAGGCATCATCATGCTATCAATCCTTTGAGTGTAGGGTTTAGCATAAGTGCTGATATATTCGCTACCCTCTTTATATTTCTCTTTGATGGCGCCATTGATGAAGTCTCTCAATTGATCAACAGGAATCAATCCATCATAAGATATTTGGATGTCGTGATATTTCTTTGAGCTAACAACTTCTTCTTATTTCTGCCATTTAGGAGGAGCTTAATTTGTCTCTCCATTCTTTTCTAGACGATTTGTTAGTTAAATGATCGTATACTCTTGCTCTTCAGATTGTTTTGCAAGATCTTCAACTAACCTAATAAGATTTTCTGTTTGGTCTTCAATGCTAAGTGTTCCAATCACCATGACATGTACCATTGAAGATGAGGTTGAATCTTGCGACATAGAAGAGTTAGCCCTTGAGTCCTTTTGAGAACTTTGAGGGAAAGTGTTAACATTTGAGACTCCTTCATCTTGCTTTGACAAAGATGATGTGTTTGGAATAGCCAATGTATATTAAACTTTATCTTGAGAAAGTGCTATTGCCTTAGTCATTGTCATTATTCCAAACTTGAAGTTTGTGAAGCGATGCAAGAAGTAGTGATAGTTTCTTTGATATCAACAACCTTGGAATGAGTAGATTTGGAGTTGTCGTTCTTGGGAGCCATGTGTTTGATCTTTGAAGATTTGAACTTCAAGAAGAAGAGATGGGAGGTAGAGATTGTCCCACTGGGCGTGCCAAAATTTGTACATAGCAAAATTTCAAGTCTGAAAATCAAAAGATAAGAAAAATATAGCGACAATGGGATTTATTTAATATTTGAAGTGGTTACAAGAATATCTGTAGAAATTCCTAATTTATAGGAGAATCCTCCGATTCTTCTCTTCAGCAAAACGTTGATTCGAGGATTGAAAGCTTGATCTCTTATCAAACAAACTTTGATTTGTGAACTCGATGGCTTGAAAGCTTGATCTCGAATTGGATGAACTTTTTCTTGAATTGAGGGCTTGAAAGCTTAATCTCGAATCAGACACCTGGACAGCTTGAGAGCTTGATATTGAGTCTGTCAAACTTTGATTTGAACTCAACAGCTTGAAAGCTTGATGTCGAGTAATTGGATGAACTTAGATTTTGAACTCGGCGGCTTGGAAAGTTGATATCGAGTCAAATGGACTTTTTGAATCGAGAGCTTGAGAGCTTTATCTCGAATCGAATGAACTCTAATGATGAACAAAGACTTGGGTGAACTACAGAGCCTTTGAAGCTTTCTTCACTCCTTCGGACGAAGAACACTTGATTGTTAGCCCTAAGGGCATTATTACTTGTGTTTTGATTATGATTAACATGTGCTTGTGTGAGTATGTTAGCTAACCCTTCATAGAGAACAAAAGAAGAACATATGAAGTCTCAAAGTCTCAAGCAAAAGATCTTGATGATGAGGGCAAAATAGAGAAGAAGAGATCAAGCCATACCAAGATCAAATCAATTGAAGACATTGAAGACATTGTATTTGTGAACTAGGTATTATCTTGTAAAACTCTCTAGTCTTAGTCTTTGATTCATTGATCATACATGAAGCTCTTCTCATGTTTTTCTAAAATATAATCCTTTGATAAAATCCAAGTATTCTTGACTTTAAGATGTTTTGAATAGTTTTTCTCCTCTTTAAAAAATTGTCAAGAATGCCTTTGAAACTTGGAAGAAAGTTTTGTTCGAAAAAAAAACTTGGTGAGGAAAAACAAAAAAAATTCGGAAGTCCATTTTTTTAAAAAGGGGGAGTCCGTTTTTTTAAAAAGGGGGAGTCCGTTTTTAAAACCGATAGTCCGTTTTTTAAAACCGATAGTCCGTTTTTAAAACAGATAGTCCGTTTTCTAAAACCGATCGTCCGTTTTTACAATTCGGCAGTCCGTTTTTCAGAAAACCAAGTCCGAATCTTTCTGTCCCGAGAATTCGGCGATCGGTTTTTAAAACCGATCGTCCGTTTTTACAATTCAGCGATCCGTTTTTCAGAAAACCAAGTCCGAATCTTTCTGTCCGAGAAATTGGGCGATCCGGTTTTTTAAAACCGATCGTCCGTTTTTAGCTGTCAGTATAAAAAATACTACCGTTGCACAGAAGCAACGGTCATTTTTGAAATTTGACAGCCTATTTCTTAGGCAACGGTCTTAAGCTTAAAAAACCCTATATATACACTCAATTATCAGCGATAAATTCAAGGAGTTTGGGAATTACTCATTGAGATCATTTAATACATTTCAAGAGCTTCAAAAATACATTTTTATTACAAATTATTTTCAAATCCCAAACAAAATCTTCTTGAGCTTCATTATTGATCATCCATCAAAGAAGAAGAAAAGAGGTGCTTGTAGAAGTATACCATTGAGTTGTAATCTTCCTCTTCTCAAGCTAAATTGGTAACATTGTTCCTAACTCTCTCTATTCTATTATTGTGATCAAAGGTTTGTGGAAAACCCTTTGGGTGATCCTTTGATTAACTAGTTGTATTATTGTGATTGAGGTTTTGGTGTAAAACCCTTGAAGGGTGAACCTCATTGTGTAGTTGTGTTGTTGTGTTTGAGGTTATAGTGTAAAACCCTTGAAGGGTGAACCTCATTGTGTAGTTGTGTAATCAACTTTGAAGTTAGTGGATTTGTGAAATCCTTGGGTTGAGGCTCAAGGTAGTGGATGTAGCTCTTGGAGAGAGTGAACCACTATAAATTGTTGTGCATGCTCTTTAATTCTTTGCTCATTTCTTAATTGCCAACTCTATAAGATTATGCTTTGCGTGGATTCTTATTAAAAAGAGTTTTAGAAATCTTTCACAAACAAATTGGAGGTTTATCTTTCTAATCAAACAAAAGATTTTTTAAATTAGCCAAAAAACCTTATTCACCCCCCCCTCTAAGGTTTTTCAATTGGTATCGGAGCGGGGGCTTCTTTAAAAAGGGACTAACATCCTTGAAGCAAAAGATCATTATTTTACTATGGCTAATGTTTCTAGTTTACCATATGTAGAAGGCTCTTCTACAAATAGACCTCCTCTTTTCGATGGTTCAAATTATACTTTTTGGAAATCTAGAATCAAAATATATATTTGCTCTATTAACTTTAATCTTTGGAGCATTGTAGAGAATGGACCTTATGTTCCTATAAAGGATGGAATTGTCAAGAAGGTCGAAGATTATGATGAGCTTGACTCAAGGAAGATGACTCTAAACTTTCAAGCTATGAACATATTGAGTTGTGCCTTGGATGCTAATGAATACAATAGAGTGAGCGGATGCGACTCGGCTCATGAAATGTGGAAGTTACTTGAAGTAACTCACGAAGGCACCAATCAAGTGAAGGAGTCTAAATTGGCTATGTTGGTGAGAGATTATGAGCTATTCATGATGAAACAATATGAAAGCATTAGTGACATGTTCACAAGGTTCACCAATATCACAAATGGCTTAAAGGCATATGGAAAAGAGTACACAAGGGGAGAAGTAAATAGAAAGATTCTTGATTCACTCCCAAAAGCATGGCAACCAAAAAACTCTTGCCATTGAGGAATCAAAAGAGTTAAGTCAACTTCCTATTGAAGAACTCATAGGATCTCTCCTCACCTATGAGATGAAAATAAAAAAGATTAGATGAAATGGAAGATGAAGACAAAGGAAGAAAAGGCATAGCACTCAAAGTGAATGATGATGATCATACATGCTCGTCAAACAATGAAGATGAGATTGAGGATATGGCCCTAGTGATGAGGAAATTTAAAAGATTTTACAAAGAAGACTTCAACAAAGGAAAGAATCCTCCATTCAAGAAAGGAGGACAAAGTTCATCACTCTTCAAGGCTAGATGCTTTGAATGCAATAGCACCAATCATCTTGTAGCCGATTGTCCCAAGGCCCTTAAAAAGGAAAAGGAAGCTTTAGAAGTCAAGCTTGAGGCATTGAAGAAGAAGAAGAAAGGCAAAGGCCTAATTGGAGCATGGGATGAAGACTCAAGTGAAAATGAAGAAGAAGAAAATGCCAACATATGCTTCATGGCACTAGAAAATGAGGTACAATCTTCACTTCCTAACTCTTCTAGTATTCTTGATGATGATTGTGATGTTGATCCTAGCACTATGCTTATTGAAATGTATGATGAGTGCAAAAAAGGTTACCAAACGAAACAAAGATTTAAAAAGCAAAACTCAATTTTTGTTGGATGAAAATTCAAGACTTATTTGTGAAAATAAAGCCATTCTTGAATCCTTGGAAGTCTTGAAGAAAGAAAAAGAGAGCTCAAATGATGACCTTCAAAAACTTATTTTAGAAAACAAAAATCTTTGTGAAAAGATTTCCTTTCTTGAAAAATGTTTGATTGATTATGATGCCTTAAAGAAAAAGGTGAGTGATCTCACTCTATGTGTTGAAAAATTCACAAAGGGAAAAGAAAATTTTGAAAAACTTCTTGGCTCTCAAAGATCACTTTTTAACAAAAATGGTATTGGATATAATCATTCCAATATTTTTTCTAAACAAACACGTTTTGTAAAAGCCTCCTCATCCCTTTCACACTTTTGTTGTACTTATTGTGAAAAGAGTGGTCATAAAGCCACAAAGTGTTTTATAAAGAAAAAGATTGAAAGAGGAGTGAAAACCGTTTGGAAAATAAAAGAAAATCCAACTAACATTCATGGACCCAAAAAGATATGGGTACCAAAAGACCCTTCTACTTCTTTTGTTGTAGGAACACAAGTCAAGGTCATCTAAGTGGTACTCGGATAGCGGATGCCTATGACACATGACCGGATATGCATCCCTCTTGATTGAACAACCGAAGGTGCTTCGTTTTTTACTTTTGGAAGGATCATCGGTATAGGTAACTTTAGATATGATTCATCTTCTTTAATTAAGGAAGTTCTTTTAAATTGATGTTTTGAAGTTTAATTTATCTAGTATTAGTCAATTATGTGATTATGGGTACAAAGTTGTTTTTGAAAGTGAATCTTCTTCTATCATAAACAAGCTTGTGAACAAAACTATTTTTTGTTTCAAAAAGAGTTAGCATATGTCTATGTCTTTTATCTTGAAGTTCTCATTTCTCAAAACTTATAGCGTCTCTTGGTTCATGATGATGATGTATTTTTGTGGCATAGAAGGTTTGGTCATGTTAGTATGGATTTATTAAACAAACTCTCTTCAAAAGAACTTGTTAGGGGCTTACCAAAACTTCATTTTGAGAAAACTAGACTTTGTGATGCTTGCCAATTTGGAAAACAAATTAATACCTCTTTTAAACCATAGTAAATGATTTCAACTTCAAAACCTTTAGAACTCATTCACATGGATTTATTTGGACCAATGAGGACCACTAGTCTTGGTGGTAAGAGGTATGTCTTTATTATTGTGGATGAATTTTTTTTTACTTGGACTTTGTTTTCAAGCCGAAAGGATGAAGCATTTCATGAATTTATTAAATTATTCAAAAGAGTCCAAACCTCCCTTGTTTGCAAATTGATTTCTATACGAAGTGATAATGGGAGAGAATTCAACAACCAAGATTTTACAAAAATTTGTGATGATTTTGGTATTTTACAAAACTTTTTTCGGTAGCCAAAACTCCTCAACAAAATGGATTTGTGGAAAAGAAAAAATAGAACTTTACAAGAAATGGCAAGGTCAATGCTTTATGAAAATTCCCTTCCTAAACTTTTTGGGCCGAGGCCGTTAACACCGCATGCTACATTTGAATCGTGTTATCTTGAGACCTTCTTTAAAGAAAACTCCCTTTGAACTCATTTTTAATAAAACCCCCTCAATTGGTTATTTTAAAGTTTTTGGATGCAAATGCTTTATTTTAAACACCAAAGACAATCTTGGGAAGTTTGATCGAAAAATCCGATGAGGGAATTTTTTCTTGGTTATTCTTCAAACAAAAGGGCTTTTAGAATTTTCAACAAAAGAACCTTATGTGTTGGAGAGTCTATTCATAGATATTTTGATGAAACTAACTTTTTTTTGACAAGAAAGATGATGATGACATAGATAACTCTTTAAGCTACCAACCTTTGTACACTCAAGCAATGGAAGAACATGCTTATGGAGGAAGAAGAGATTGAAGCAACACAAGAAAATGATCAAGAAGCTCAAATTCTTCCTCAAAATGTGATATATCCAAAGGATCACTCTAAGGTTTTTCAATTGGTATTATTTCTAATCCTAATTTGCTTTTGTCATGCTAAGTGATCTGTTTGTTGCACTTTTTTCTTTGTTGATAGGCCCTTCTTGTTATGGACTTCATGATGACACTTTAATGTTGAAAGTCCTACTAGTATCTCTTCTATGATCCCTTGATACTTTTCTCCTACAATTTTTTTGATTTATGACAAAAAGGGGGAGAAAATAGTGCAAGATGTAAGGGGGAGAAATTTTGTTAATATGATGATTATTGATGATGCCTATAAATTGTTTACAATGATTATTGATGCAAGGGGGAGTTATCTCCTTTTCTTGGTGATTGTTATGCTTTGCCTTTTTTGATATTTTGATGCATCACCAAACTTTACTTTTGCTCTTTTGTTCTTCTTGCATATGTGTTTGTCATAATCAAAAAAGGGGGAGATTGTTAGCCCTAAGGGCATTATTACTTGTGTTTTGATTATGATTAACATGTGCTTGTGTGAGTATGTTAGCTAACCCTTCATAGAGAACAAAAGAAGAACATATGAAGTCTCAAAGTCTCAAGCAAAAGATCTTGATGATGAGGGCAAAATAGAGAAGAAGAGATCAAGCCATACCAAGATCAAATCAATTGAAGACATTGAAGACATTGTATTTGTGAACTAGGTATTATCTTGTAAAACTCTCTAGTCTTAGTCTTTGATTCATTGATCATACATGAAGCTCTTCTCATGTTTTTCTAAAATATAATCCTTTGATAAAATCCAAGTATTCTTGACTTTAAGATGTTTTGAATAGTTTTTCTCCTCTTTAAAAAATTGTCAAGAATGCCTTTGAAACTTGGAAGAAAGTTTTGTTCGGGAAAAAAAAACTTGGTCGAGGAAAAACAAAAAAATTCGAAGTCCATTTTTTAAAAGGGGGAGTCCGTTTTTTAAAAGGGGGAGTCCGTTTTTAAAACCGATAGTCCGTTTTTTAAAACCGATAGTCCGTTTTTAAAACCGATAGTCCGTTTCTAAAACCGATCGTCCGTTTTTACAATTCGGCAGTCCGTTTTTCGGAAAACCAAGTCCGAATCTTTTCGTCCGAGAAATTCGGCGATCCGGGTTTTTAAAACCGATCGTCCGCTTTTTACAATTCAGCGATCCGTTTTTCGAAAACCAAGTCCGAATCTTTCTGTCCGAGAATTCGGCGATCCGGTTTTTAAAACCGATCGTCCGTTTTTAGTCATCGAGTATAAAAAATATTACCGTTGCACAGAAGCAACGGTCATTTTTGAAATTTGACAGCATATTTCTTAGGCAACGGTCTTAAGCTTAAAAAACCCTATATATACACTCAATTATCAGCGATAAATTCAAGGAGTTTGGGAATTACTCATTGAGATCATTTAATACATTTCAAGAGCTTCAAAAATACATTTTTATTACAAATCATTTTCAAATCCCAAACAAAATCTTCTTGAGCTTCATTATTGATCATCCATCAAAGAAGAAGAAAAGAGGTGCTTGTAGAAGTATACCATTGAGTTGTAATCTTCCTCTTCTCAAGCTAAATTGGTAACATTGTTCCTAACTCTCTCTATTCTATTATTGTGATCAAAGGTTTGTGGAAAACCCTTTGGGTGATCCTTTGATTAACTAGTTGTATTGTTGTGATTGAGGTTTTGGTGTAAAACCCTTGAAGGGTGAACCTCATTGTGTAGTTGTGTTGTTGTGTTTGAGGTTATAGTGTAAAACCCTTGAAGGGTGAACCTTATTGTGTAGTTGTGTAATCAACTTTGAAGTTAGTGGATTTGTGAAATCCTTGGGTTGAGGCTCAAGGTAGTGGATGTAGCTCTTGGAGAGAGTGAACCACTATAAATTGTTGTGCATGCTCTTTAATTCTTTGCTCATTTCTTAATTGCTAACTTTATAAGATTATGCTTTGTGTGGATTCTTATTAAAAAGAGTTTTAGAAATCTTTCACAAACAAATTGGAGGTTTATCTTTCTAATCAAACAAAAGATTTTTTAAATTAGCCAAAAAACCTTATTCACCCCCCCTCTAAGGTTTTTCATTGATAATTCGAAGAACACCTTTGTTGGAGAGTTTTTGCTTGTTTGAAGCTTGAGTCTCTTCTCAGTCTCCTTCTGAATGATTCTGAATGCCTTCTTCTGAATGCCTTTGAATGCTCCTTCTGAATGCCGTCTTCTGGATGACTCTGAATAATCTCTCAACCTCGAGAAAGACCCTTATTTATAGGTGGGGATGGGGCTTTAAGTTACTGGGTAGCCAAGCAACCCATCTGTGGTTAAGGTTAGCTCAATTCTTTATTTGGGGGTCCAATAGGTTTAACCAATTATTTAATGGGTTTAATATAAAATGGGTTTGTCCTCAATTTAATTGGGACACAATTACATAAGCCTCATTCTATTGGGCTATATATAAAATGAAGTTGGATATATATTTTTTAAATAAAATCCAACCCAATTTAGATGGCCCAAAACCTCTTTCATCAATTTAATTTAAATAATAAAGATTAAAATATTTATTTTATTTAGTCTTTAATTAAATGAATTAATTGAAATTTCATTGTCTACAACCATAATAATTTGGTTTCATGCATACACAAGTTTCCCCCTCCTCACCCCTATCTCTTAAGTGAAACTAAAACCTATTCACAATGTAATCGGTGTACGTCTTAACTTTTTTACAAGGACCTCAAGATAGATTTTTAGAAGTTGACTATACTATTTCGTAGGATTGTGCATCTATATAAACCGAAACACATTTGTTAACTGAATGAGTTAATAAGAATAATTAAATTTGAATGCATTCAAATAGATTAACTTACTTCAATTCTAAACCAATCTTCTAATCCCTCGCTTATTTTTGAATTTCATAATCCATTATATTCGAATTGACATTTCTTAGTTTCGATTCATATTTCCTGCATTTTATAAATTCAAATCAAATCTTTACAAGATATGTATATTAAACGTGTATTAAGTTTACAACGTCGATTAACTTACGAAAGGTAAGGTTCCACTTCCTCGCAATTAAGGAGGATATAATTCTTCATTGCTTTAAATTCCCAGTCGTCCAACATTCTTGTTTTTGTTTCACAGAATTTTCGTCCTTATTGATTGCATATTGATAGAACCTTACCCTAATATAGAGGATTCCTGATATCATCATTCCGTCTTACTCTTTCGTGGAGGATAGTTACGCTTTCTTCAAAGTAGTAGCTAAAGAATATTGCGGCCTCCTCGATTAAGTAAGCATTGCATATTGATCCCTCAACTCTTGTCTTATTTCTTTATTGTCTTCTTTATATGGTGCAAGTACCTACTATATTTCAAGTATACATGAATTAGTTATATAATTTAATAAAACTGACATTGCATTTAAGTAAAGTTTCATTGTTTACCTCTCGAATGGGTACATCCACCTGTATTGGATGGGACTGCATACCCTCGCCTCATATGATAAATGAATCATCAAATGCTCCATAACATCTAAAAAGCTTGAAGGGTATATGCATTCTAACTTCCATATCAAAATGGGAATGCTGTTCTGTAATTCACGTATATGAGACTCATTTATCTTTGGGGCACACAAGTCTCGATAGAAAAGCACACCTCTATTTTACCTTCTTAAAAATGATCTAGTAAGAACAGCACACACATGATAGCAAAAATCGGAAAGCTAAGGGGGAAAAATCTATTGGAATGAAATGTAACCAGTCGAATCTTTTACGAAGAAAATGTATTCAGTAGTATATCTAGAGAGAGAAAGTAGTTGAATAGGCAATCTTCTTGACTATATTGCTCTTGATAGTGACAAAACAAACATAAAACTAAAGAAAAATGTTTTAATTGTGCTTTATCGGTCCCTACTAAGTACAGAAGTAAACAACAATATGCACAATACAACGGTTAAACTCCCAACCTTCTAGTTGGGAGTTCTCAACTCTTACCACTCGATAAAAAAGTATAAAAATTATAAAAATGAATTACAATCACTTTTATTTAGCATTAATCATTTATTTGTTATCATTTGGCAATTGTATTCTTTCTATTGTATTATACAATAAAAAGCTACTTTGTATCACTTCCATTTCATATTATAAAATAATTTATTATTTTACACACATTAAGAAAATTTGAAATCGATGTATTTTTTAGGATAACATACCTCTAATACTCTTGTATTAATTTGAAAAACTTTATCTTTTCTCTCGTTTTTCTAATTTTCATATTTCAAGACTTTATCTTGTCTTTCCTAATTGTTTTAAAATTCAAGATTAAGATTTTTAACTCAATGAGTATTGATCAGAATGAATGGTGGAAATTACTAAATAGTGATGTTTGAATATGAGTATTCCGGAAAAGAAATAAAAAAAAATTTATTTATATGGCAATATTACTTTATCATATGAAACACAAATAGTAATATTTTTTTATATATTAGATGTGATTTAAATTTAGAACAACGGGATCCTAAAATGATGATTAATGCTTCTAACGCCAAACTAGTATCTTTCCACTAAAATATTTTATCATCACACCACCAATTTACTCTTTTGTCGGTTTCATTTTTCATTTTTTTTAATCTCAATTCCATTAATATTTTATCATTTTATCCTGCATTTAATTATGATTATAAATGTTTTACAAAAAAAATATAATTTTGTAATTTAACTTGTTATGTTTCTCTTGATTAGAGCATTGGATATTGGATACTAATTTTCATCAATCCAATTGTATCATCATCTTAATTATTTGAATATAGTTTGATTGTAACAATTTTTTATTATTTTTTTGGATTTCATAAGAACTTATAGTTATTTGTGAAATAATGTGATGTACCAAAAAAATAAAATAAAATTAGCTGACTTCGAACTAAAAACTCCACCCCTTTAAACTTCCAACTCAACTTATTCAATTTTTTAATTTATTTCACTATCCAATTTTTTCATCTTTCATTATTATATTTCATACCAACTCTATCGTTACATTTTTATATTATTTTATTTTATATTAGACTTGTGAAAAAGAATTGTGTTCGAACTGCGTCCTCTCCATCGTTCACCATAGTTGTTTTTTTCTTCTACTATTCTCTCAAACCTTAACTTTTTTTAACACGGTATTCGAGAGTCATCTACTAATTCGGGAGGGATCAGAGGGTACAAAGCCCCCAAACAACAGCATATATGGCTGGCATGTGATATGAAACTGCTCCCTGGATGACTTGAACTCAGGACTCTCACTTGACATGTCAGGTGGAGGTACCTAAGTGAGAGGAGTTACGCCATCGGATCTCATACCTCTTGTCAAATCTTGACTTTCTTACTCTCTTTCATCCTATGACCTATCTTCTTGTTATTTCAATTTGAGTAAAAAGATGAGAAAGAAGAGAGAAAAGCAATGACAAATTGAGAAAAAATGTTAATAGACAGTGACCACAAAAATAAAATAAATGTAAAAAAAAATAAATAAAGAGTTAAGAATGGTTGTTGAGCAATAATATTATATAATTATTCATAGAAATAAAATGATATAAAATTATATGAGTTGATTGTCGTGAAATTTAATAAAGAAAAATAAAAAAAGGTTGAAAGGTGAAATAGAGTAGTAAATTAAAAAGACTTAGAGAAATTGGAGGGTGAAATTGATATGAAAAATTAACTAATGAATTTTAAAAATTATAAATTTACCTCAATTGACAAGAATGATGCCGGAAGTACTTATTTGGAGTTAACCGTTGATTATAATATGGATGGAAAAGGAAAAGAAAGGCAAAAAGGATTTCAAGCGGTGTTGGTAACTTATGAAATAAAGTGAATTAGGTTTATGGAAGAGAGTAAGGGGTGTTGCGAGAATCGAACTCGCGACCTCTCGCACCCGAAGCGAGAATCATACCACTAGACCAAACACCCAAGACACTCATAAATAATTTTGTAGGACCAAATTATATCCATTAAATGATTTTAAAGAATTAAAATAAGCATCTTAATACCTTCCGTTTCCTCCCCGGCCCGGGTACCGACTCACTCATCATCTTCTGTCATTCATTCCCCAATTCACCTCCCAAGCCAATCTCGTTTAAAATCAAATTCAAATTTAGGGTTTAATAATTCCCTACCTTGCTCTATAATTTTCTCTTCGAGTTTTCTTCCATTGGTGTCTGGAAACTCTAATCAAGAACCAAGCTCTCAAGCTATGGCTGAATCGAGCAACAACGTCGTAAGTTCAATCCCTCATTCTGTTTATATACTCTGAACTAATAATATATGAATTACAACTATTATTTCCAGTTGATACGAGTTTTTATCTGTTGATAATAACCTGTGCAGGTTGCTGGAGTCGATAACACCTTCAGAAGGAAATTCGACAAAGAAGAGTACTTGCAGCGAGCTCGTGAACGTGAAGAAAAGGTTCTTTATTCTGCTTTTCTTCTTTTGATACTTCATTCACGCAGAGCTTCATGCATTAATTTATTTTTTAGATTCTAATCGCTGAATTTAGTTGAAAATTGTTGATTTTGATTTTAATGCAGGAGTCTGAGAGCAGGCATAAATCAAAATGTAAGTTTTCTATTTACCTGCTTTTTAACCCGATAAATAATCTAGGGTTTAGATACAAAGCTGCATGACAATATCGTTGAACTATATATATATATATATATATATTTGCATTTCATAATGTTTGCCATTGGATGAAGTATGGAATGTGCATTTAGTTTCTTTGGGTTGGATATTCATGGGAAGTTCTCAATGTGTTGTTGATGCAGCCAAAGGTCCGCCAATACAGAGGAAACCTTTGAAGCACAGAGATTATCAAGTTGACCTTGAATCTCGGTTGGGAAAGACTCAGGTTGGTATTTTTTCTTCAGGCTTCTGTCCTGTTGGGTACTGTGAATGAGGATATCAAAATGTGTAGAAAATGCTATGAGGATTTTAGTGCTGCCATAAATTGTTTACTTTTAGCTTATTTCCTTCTGTTGGTACTGCTATATTTGTAAATCTTCTTCAGCTCATAATTTATTCCTATAGGGATTTATTATTCTATATGTGTTCCCACAGGTTGTTACCCCAGTTGCACCCTTAAGTCAGCAGGTATGCTGCAACCTTATTCTGATGTCTATCATTATCATTATAACCACTATTGTAATATTTGGTAGACAAGTCAAAGATTTAAGTAATTGTTGTCCGGATTAATCATTTTCTTTGAGAAGCTATAAATGGTTTCTTATTGAATGTACCTGAGACGGAATCTAATGAACCTATTTCAATTGGCACTTGATTTTCTAGTCTCTATATGATGCTGAAGTCTATTTAGAGATGTTGCACAATTTCGTTGGGGTTTAATTTGGTTCTTTTGTAACCATCTCAATTACATTTCATGTTTGTCTTCACATGACCGAGTTAGTTGTACTTCAGGCTGGATACTACTGCTCAGTTTGTGAATGTGTCGTAAAAGATTCTGCAAACTACCTGGATCATATCAATGGAAAGAAACGTAAGTACTCATTCTTATGTCATTTTCTTCTCTAACTTTTGAATGGTATGGTCAATTTTGATTTTTTTAGATCAACGAGCTTTGGGCATGTCAATGCGAGTGGAAAGGGCATCGCTAGAGCAGGTATTGCTTGCGGTTCCTTTTTTCCCCCCTCATGTCTTGATGCTTAAGCATTAATCAGACGTGACTTCTGAAGATAAATTAATGATGAAAGAGAACCTGGTACTTCTCTGTTGTGAAACTTCCAAATAACTGCAATGTTCATAATGATTATGCAAGTAAAAAAGCGAAGAGTCTGGTACTGCTTCCTAATGGTGAAACCTCCTAAGATTTTGACAATCAGGCAAACCATTGTTAACCACCAACCACAGTATCTAAACATTGTGCTTATGACATTCAATACAAGGTTAGAGGTTTCGGTGCTCATTCATTCCTTAATAAGTGTAATTACTATTGCAATAATATGTTTCGTGATGAAATTTTTGATGAATGTCATGTTGGGAACCGTAGATATGACCTTGTGATAACAGAAGCACGCCTTTTCCATTTATGGTGACATCGAATACTCTGAAGTATGTAGTAGGATCCGGATAAACCAGTAGGGAGGGCTCAGTGATATCTTTATGTGTTGTCTTTGTAGTTAAGGAAACTTATGGAGTATTGGGGTTTCTGTTGGAATCTGACTAGATGAAGAGTTAACAGACATGAGGTTGAGCATCAGATTTCAGATTTGCAAGGGGCTTTCTGAATCAGTAGTCTGGAAATGCGAATATGTAACTGTATCATCTGGAAGTTATTTCCTTGGTTAGGTCAAGGGATTGTAGAAAGTAAAAGGTTCTGATGTTGCCCTGTTAACAACCTAGTAAAACCATCTTAAGAAATCATTTCTCTTATTTATGCTGGTTGCTTTATGATTAATGTCTGATCATTTCTTTATCACACAGGTCCAGGAGCGATTTGAGCGTCTCAAGAAGCGGAAAGATACTGTAGGCTTCACCGAGCAAGGTAATAATTCAGATTGATGAGAAGTTATTCAGATTGATGAGAAGTTCAATACCAAATTACCTAATCTAATGCTCGCTTTAGGTTGGATAGATGATTCTAGTTGATTTTTCTCTCTGTCTCCTCTTAGTTCTCCTTTTTGCATTTCTTCGTTCTGCCGGGTATTTGACACTGGTTATGATTTACAGTGTTAATGCTTGTTTACTCATGAGTAATGGTGCATTTCCATCTGTCTAGTATGACAAAAGACAAGGACGGACCTAATGTGTAGTCTCTGTTTTTCTTTTGTTGTAGATCTTGATGAGCGAATCTTGAAACAGCAGCAAGAAGAGGAAGAGAGAAAGCGTCAACGGCGAGAAAAAAAGAAAGAGAAGAAGGTCTGCATGAATTCTGTGGTCTTCTTGTTTGTTTGTAATCTAATCTAATTTGTTGATTTATTTTGTTTCTCAGAAAGAGAAGGCAGCAGAGGAAGAACCAGAAATGGATCCTGATGTTGCTGCGATGATGGGCTTTGGAGGTTTCCGATCATCCAAGAAGTAGGAATGCTAGAATACACCTATGAAATGTTATAACGGCGTGACGATAGCCCTGTAATCTGCGAGCATTTTGCCAATTCTAACATGGAATACTTGTACAAGGCGGAATTTCTGTATCATGATAGCCTGTAAAGATGGTAGTTGAGTTGCCAAGGAAAATGGCTTCTGCCTTTTACAGAGAATAGTTGGATTCTGTTTCTGAAAATTTTAGTGATAAGTCCATTCTAATTGGCTTTTTTTTTAAATTATATATATGTATATATTTTTTGGGTGGTAAGTTCATTTCATTCTAAGGTTCTCTTGGTTTAGAAATAAGTAAAAAATGAAATAAGTTTTACATTTCAATTGTAAATTGGGGGAAATTTTATTTTTTTAAATTCTTTTTTAAAACCAAATGTGTATATACTTGGTTAAGGAATAAAGGAAAAATAAAAGTGACACATGTATTTAAACTTACTCATTTCAATTTATATTGTTTCATGTCAAATAATGTCTGGAGCACTCTGTGTAGACGTGTTAACATGGTCGAATTGTCAACACTAAATATTATTACTTGTTATAAGAAGTTTATCTTTAACATCTTCGGAGAAAAAGAAAAATCCTTAAATGCAAAAGTTGTGTTATGCTAAGGAAATGTTAGTTTAGAAATCAGATCACCAAGATCATATTAACAGTCAATTTCAGAAGCATATAAATTCATTTTTCAATGTGGCTATAAAATTGCCTAATAAAAATCTCTCATACCATCTCTTTAGAAAAAAAAATTTTGAGTCTCCATCTCGATCTTTCACATAGATATATGAAAGTCAAACTCGTAACAGTGAAAGTATATCTGATGAAAATATTTTATTTTATTCAATTGTTAAAAATAAATGAAAAAGATCCATACTTTATTTCATTTCCTTTTTATTTCAAAATAAAAAAATAGGTGAATCCAAATGATTTTTGTAGATTTACTTTTAAAATTCAAAAGGAAAAATTGGGTAAAATTTTAATTCAAGAGGACCGTTCCTGCTTCCATGGCCTTAAAATCAAAATGAAAGAGGAAGGAGGCGGTGACTTCAGGAGCTGTCTTCTGAGAGGGAAGAAACGAATAAAACCAACTTCAGTCTCCACGTACAAATGCGCACAAGCGGCATCGAGGGTGTGGAACGGAGACTCCTCCACCTTCTCCATGGCCGGAAAACCCGAAACCACCTCACTGAAATTCACGCTCACTTCCTGCGCCACCATCTCCACCACTCCAACAAGCTTCTCTCCCACTTTGTCTCCGTCTGCGGCACTCTTAACAAAATGCTTTACGCCGATCTCATATTCAAACAATTTGAGCACCCCAATATTCTCCTCTTCAACTCCATGATCAAGGGCTACTCTTTATGTGGTCCCTTTGAAAAATCCATTCAGCTTTTTGCTACAATGAGAAGCCGTGGCATTTGGCCGGACGAGTTCACCTTAGCGCCGTTACTAAAGGCGTCTGCTAATCTTCGCGACCTGAAATTAGGTGGAGAAATTCATAAAGCAGTACTTGTTCTTGGATTTGAAAGGTTTGGATCCATGAGGGTTGGGGTTGTTGAGTTATATGCCAGTTGCGAGAAAATGGAGGATGCGAGACAAGTGTTTGATGAAATGATTCACAGAGATGTCATCATATGGAATTTGATGGTTCGTGGATATTGCAAATGTGGAAATGTAGAAATGGGATATAACTTGTTTAAGCAAATGAAAGAGAGGAGTGTTATCTCTTGGAACACAATGATTTCGTGTTTGGCACAGAGTGGAAGGGCTAAGGAGGCTTCGGGTCTATTTCGCGAAATGCGGGATGGAGGGGTTGAGCCTGATGAGGCAACTCTGGTCTCCATTTTGCCAGTTTGCGCACGATTGGGGGAAGTTGATGTGGGGCGATGGATTCACTCTAAAGCAGAATCCAGTGGTCTTTTTCGAGATTTTGTATCAGTGGGCAATGCACTGGTCGACTTTTATAGCAAATGTGGTTATTTAGAGACTGCTTTTGTGGTTTTCAGGGATATGCCTAAAAGAAATGTGGTTTCTTGGAATGCTCTTATTGCAGGCTTGGCTTTCAATGGCAAAGGGGAACTTGGGGTTGGGTTATTTGAGGATATGGTAAAGGAAGGTGCCAAACCTAATGGTTCGACTTTCGTCAGTGTTTTGGCATGCTGTGTTCATGAGGGGTTGTTGGAGAAGGGTAGGGATTTGTTTGGTGCAATGAATATAAAGCATGGTGTAAAACCAAAACTTGAGCATTATGGATGCATGGTTGATCTTTTTGGGCGTAGCGGATGCTTGAAGGAGGCTTTTGATCTGATAGAAACAATGCCTATGAAGCCAAATGCTGCATTATGGGGTGCATTACTAAGTGCATGCCGGACTCATGGTGATATGGTTCTTGCTGAATATGCAGTTAAGGAGCTTATTAGTTTAGAACCTTGGAATTCAGGGAACTATGTGTTGTTGTCAAATATTTATGCAGAAAGAGGGGATTGGGATGAAGTTGAGAAAGTAAGAGTCTTGATGAAGGAAAATAGTGTAAAGAAATATCCAGGGCATAGTTTGATTGGATAGTTAATTATCTTAATCAAGTGATGGAGAAGCTTGGGGTTTTGATTGGATTGTATTTGGTTTGCAAAACTTGTTAGAGGAGATGTGGGACCAGTGAGTGAAAAATTTGCATTCAATTTTAAAATAAAATAATGTTTGAATAGACTTGAAGAAATTCATAAACGGTCTCCGCTGCAACAGAGATGGCATGCTAATTTGTGGCATTAACAAGGAGATGAAAAAGGGCAGTAGAAGCATTCTGTAGCAGGTCAGAACAAGTCTCATACAGACAGGAACAAAAGAAACTTTGATTTTTTTAAAAAAAAGAACTTTTATGTCTGTCCATTGCTATAGTTGTATTATTAAGGCAAAAAAAAGGAAGGGAGATGCATTCGCAAATAGAAAGGGTTGTGTGTTTTAATCAGAGAATGAAGCAAGCAATCACGCTAAGTGGCTTATCTGTGAAAGCAGGGAATGTCACTGAAAATATCCAATACTGTAGCAGAATTTCAATTAATATCCAGGAAAAAAAAGAATTTCAATTAATAATTTTTTTATTTATTCAAAAAAAGCAATCACACTAAGTTTTTTTTTTTTTCCCTGCAGTTACTGTTGGCCTTCCTCTTCCTTTGTGCTCTTGGCCTACGTTTAAAATCCACTGTCCTTTCAGCTTCTTATTGGGAACTTCATTTTCTTTTCGTCTCAGAAACAAATTCAAGTGATCCACGAAATCATACTGCTTCGGGAGTTAAACAAAGAACCTGCTGCACCTTTATCTGTTTTCATTTAACTTGCTACTCCCCTCCCCTCTAGTAATAATAGTATATGGATTTCGGAATACGAGAAATTTTATTATCAAATGGATAACTACTACTACTACTTACACCTCTTCGAACACCATAAGTCAGTCCCTCTTCCCCTCTATAAATACCCTACCCATCTCTGTTTCCCTTGCATAATCCTAAAACAAAACCTTATACTAGCAGTTACTTAGAGTTTAATCACAACCCCTTTGGCATATCTCTTGTTGAAAAGAAAGCAAGAAATGGAGAGAAAAAGCTGCTGTGGTTATTCTTGTTCGACTCCAAAGAAAGAATCAGTTGTTGAACCGAAGAAGGAGAAAAGTTCATGTACTCCTGTTAAGGTTGCTACTCTTACTACTCCTGCTTCAGTGGTGAAAGATGTGAAACAAGAAGCTAAGGTGACTGCTGAGGTGAAGAAAGAGGATCCCGTCTAGGTTTCTTCTTTACGACGCGATTCTTAAAGAATTACTATGAGGGGTGCCTGTACTGTCCAGTTCCGGCCTGGCCTTAAGCTTAATATATATATATATATATATATAGCATGAGGAATTGCTTGTCTTCTTTGGCTTGCTTTCCTTGTGTATAAAAAAGAAAAAAACTCTATTATTAGTATTATTATCTGCTACTTATGCTCTATTGTACCTTTTCTACAGGCACCCCTTCATATAAAATTATTACAATATTATTATTATTTTAACGTCTGACTCTCTCTCTCTCTCCAATCTGTCAAACAATTCTTGAAATTTCATTTTTTTACTTTTGTATTTATGGAAATTTCAAGATTGATTCTTGATGGTATATATACATCATATAAACATGAGTAAAATGTCTATGAAAATATGCTATATATTACCTTGAATACACGAAAGATTTCTAAAGATGATTTTCTAGCCAAAACAAACAAACAAACCAGCTTGATGAAATTAGTCTCCAAACAAATGGTTTACTGGCTAAATTTCTCAGACCGCCTTCTACATAATCAACTACATTGAAGTTCCCTGCAAAACAACATGGCGATTACATAAAAATATCGGATTAACAAACACGTATACTGAATATATTTATATATTCTTGTTCCCTTAATAATAAAATTGTAAAAATATCTTGTTTCGAGTTATAAGTACCTCTGTTATAAGTAGTGCTGCATCCAGCATCAAGTGCATTCCTTATATCTTGAGTTGTGGCCTTATTGTTGAATACATAGTTTGAGTCTATCTTATCAATGCACTTTAGAAATAATTTGGCCTCCAAAAGACAAGGTCCATTACAGAATCTATCTGTTGAATCAGAAGGGACATTTATGATTCCACTTTGGTTTATTCTAAATTCTTCATCGCATCCAATGAACATCTGTGTGCCAAATTTCCCATCAAAAGTTAGGTGAACTACCCAAAGAAAAAAAAAAAAAAAATTCACATGAACCAAACATGGATTTAAACTTCCAAGGAAAATTAATGCAGTAGGATTTGATCAAACATCACCAACTTATTATTGAAGCACAGCAAGTCTTTGCCAGCGGCTTGAGCTGGATTATTATCCTGTGAGTATCCTATTCAAGATTTCGATTAAAAAAAAAAAGTTCAAAAGTTATAACAGAAGAATCAAACTGATATAAAAATACGATAACAGAACACAAAGTCGGATAGTTTCTTGAAGAATACCTAGATTGAAGCAAAGAATGGCGATAACAAAATACAGGAAATAGCATTTTCTTTTCCACAAGGCCATTATAGATGTTGTGAAAGTGAAGTCTTATTAATGAAAGAAATGAACATATAATGGGATTTTTTGGTGTTGGAAGTCTATTATATAGTAAGCTTGTTTTAGGTGATCTATATGATGGGACATGTGGACAATGAATAAGAATGTTTGGTTGAGGAAAGCCACCAAACTTATATGTTTAGAAACATCTGAAGTGTACTAGAAACATAAAACCTGCATTTTATCCTTAACCACAATGTTTTTTGCCCCCTTTTGGACATCTGGATTCATATTTTCGGCTAATACTTTTCGCTTTTGTATTCAGTTGTTTTTTTGGCCTTTCTATTATGCTACAAGACTTTACTATCGAATAAAACGTCTTCAAACATACAATACGGACCTTAGTACAAAATTATGATACAATAAATTGTTTTACAATATTTTCTGTGTCACTGAGATCAAGATTTTCTTAAAAATGAAGCAAAATCAATAATGAACAAATTGATATAAGAACAATGGTATATTTGGATCCAATTTCAGAAGCCCTGCTAATGAAATTGCAGTTTCCACTTGGTAAGTCATTTTCCAAATTAAACAGCCCTGCAAAACAATTATAAAATGAAGTTAAAATAAGCCAAATTTGAAAGTTGAAAAAGAAAGGCAAGAATGATTAGGCCTTGAGTAGTACCTCTATGAGGAGTGTAACTACATCCAGAATCAAGTACATTTCTTATGATTCGGGTTGTGGCTTGATTCAAGAACACGAATCCAGATGCCATTTTATCGATACACTTGAGTAGTGTTCTAGTTTCTGATAGACAAGGTCCGTAACAGAAGTTACTAGCTGCTTCACAAGGAACGCGTAGATCGCCACTTTGGTTTAATCTGTATTCTTCATCACATCCATTGTAAATCTGCTTCCATCATCATCAAAAGTGAAAAAAAGTTCATTGAGGGCGTTGGAGAAATTCAATGGAAGTATGCACTCACAAGCTTATTGTTGAAGCACAAAAAAGCATTGGTAGCAATTTGTACTGGATTTATCTGTGCATTTCCTGTGGATTGTATTGTACATCAAAATAACGTCATTTGCTTGACCGATTAGAACGCGAAAATACAAGAAATGTAAGAAGGAAACCATTCATAAGTATTACCAAAGTGGATGTAAAGGACAGAAATGGAAAACAGAACAAGAATGATGCATTTAGAGGCCAACATAAGAGTATCTCAAACAATGGAAGCTGCAAAAAGTCTTGTGATTGGTCTAATGCTCTCGTCTCCATTAATAAACAGAAATGCCATGAATATATATATATATATATACATAAATTTTTGAACAATTTGGAAACGTATTTGAGCTGCTGATCTTGTAGTTATTGTTGTTGAGACAAAATCAAGAACTTGAAAAAAATATATTAAGTATGGCATTACTTATCCAGTTTGGTGTGCAAGCAGCCACCAACTTTCATTTGGTCTTCTCCTGGATTTTTCATTTGTTTGCTTGGAAATTAAAGTAAGCATTCTTCTTCTTCTTCTTATTGTAAAGCTTTAGAAATTATAAAAACCAAAAGGAAAGGATAAAAAAGAAAACAAAGAATTTGAAGATGCGGGGATATCGATCCCCACACCTCTCGCATCTAAGCAAGCACTCTACCAGCTGAGCTTCATCCCCTCATTGTGAATGTCTCAATCATGTAGCTATTATTGTGTTTATGAAAGATAATGAATTTAACTTTTTATTCTATTGTATTTACTACAAGGTTTGAAATTGGTTTTGGATAATTTTACATGAAGGGCTCGTCCACTTGCTTTGACAAAGCTTTTTTTATTATCCACATCACATTCTTCTTCGCCCCTCGGAAATTTTCCACTCCCACTATTTGTTGGCTAAAATCTGCGATATTCACTTTCAACCAAATAACTAATAACGATAGCCATTTTACTAGCAATGGACTTTAAAAGCTGCCAAATTGGCTTTCAAAGTCCATAAAAACAACCAAAAGGAAATTACATATCATCAAGTAATTTATAGAACCACGTCTTGCAGCATATATGATATTACCAATTTGCCATTACCAAAATCGCAAGCAAGAGAAAAAAAATTTCAATATTGCTTTCAGACAGAAACGTCCATTTCGAGTTTAATACATATGGCATTCGAAAGGGCGAAAAACAAAATCTTCCTCTCTATGCCCAACTACTTGATGTATTGTGAGAGCCATTTGAAGCCTTCTCCATAGCCCATCTTGCGAACAATGCTGCACATGAACACCTCAAGAGGACGCACATTTGAGTCTGCCAGGTTTACCTTTCCCTTTCCTGTGGTGATGCCCGTCAAACCCATATGGTAACGCAACTCATCTTCAGAGGCAGCGTAAGGGATATCGATCTTGTTCCCCAAAATCAGGAAAGGGACATTACCCAATGACTCATCCGAGAGGAGGGCATCTAACTCTTTCTTTGATTCTGCAAACCTTTCTTTGTCATAGGCATCCACAAGATAGACAACTGCATCCACCTTCATAACCACAAAATCTATATTACACATCTAGAGCACTGATACAGCAGGAAGAACAACAGAGCTAATATTTTATGTACCTAGTATGTGATTTTTCTTTTTCATTTGAAAATCTAAAATGGTGATGAACCTTTGAAGATGCATGAATTAATCAATAAACAACTTCCCGGGCAAAAGAATTTCAACAGAGTATTCGAGGGGCAAACTTAGTTTTTACAAGTATGCTTTATCAAGATGGGAACTAGAAATGAAGACAAAGTTCACTTGCCTTTTAATCTTGTACGATAGTCACAAACATATCCTTCAATTTTCACGTGTTTTATCCTTCAACTTTTTGTTTAAGGAAAAGGGAGAAGAAGAACCCACAAATACAAACACAAACAAAAATAAAAACAAAAAAGAAAATAATAGTCACTAAAAGTAGAATCAGAACAAACAAACACGTCATAATAATTTGGATTTCAGAAATAAAATTAGGCGTAGGATGACAGGAATACAAATCATGAGATGTAGACAGAGAAGTTCACAACAAAACAGAAACACGGACCAACCTTGCACAAACCTTCAACTGATGGCTATTTAATGTTTTAGAATTATTCATGGCACAAAGAGGCCACAATAATAGCCAAAAAAAGAAAAGAAAAAAGAAAGTCTTAGATTATGATGACTTTTATGTCAAGTACTCAACAATAAAAAGAATGCAACACAAGATGGAGCACGTGTCACTAATGGAATATATCACATAATTTAGAATCCCTTATCCTAATTCAAAACTAATTTATTTCATGGCTTGGTAGCCTGGAAGTTACGATCCTTTTTTTTTTTTCACATTGTCACCTTACAACAGAAGCTTCAGAAAACTAATGGTTCCCCGTCATGGCTGGGCTCATCCTTTTACCACATTTGCACATATAAAATTGTTCAGATTGAAGGAAAAATTGAGTGCTCAGAATTCCAACTGATCGAAAGAAAGAAAATCTTCCTCTAGAAGAATATCTTCAAACAAATCGCACCTTTGTGGGGTAAGCTACTATTCAAACACCTTCTGGGATAGGCAAGGTGTTATCGGCGAACATCCAAGTCAATATCAGCCTCCCATGAATCAAATAAACACTATAAAATTTTTTACTTGGGATTATGGAGGCTCAAGGTTATATATCAAAATTCATGATGCAGTCCTTGCTATTCCAGATAACAATCTAGCTGAAATAGATTTCCTTTACCTTTTTTTCTCCAAATGCATGATTTAACATCAGATCTTGAATATCAATATAGATTGATGAACAGGTAGTATCAGCATATCTTCAAATCAAATCATACATTTGTGTGGTAAGGTACTATTGAAACACCTTCTGAGATAGGCAAGGTGCTATCAGCGAACTTCCAAGTCAATATTGGCCTCCCATGAATCAAATAAACACTAACGAAGTTTACTTGGGATTATGGAGGCTCAAAGTCAAGATATCAAAATTCAGGTGCAGTCTTTGCTATTCTAGATAAAAATCTAGCTGAAATCGATTTCCTTTACTTTATTTTGCAAGTGCATGATTTAACATCAGAACTTGAACATCCTTTAAATATAGATTGATAAACAGGTAGTATCAGAAATTCTTCTTCTAAATTTGGGAGAGAAAGTCTTGATTCAAAATAGCACAAGCTCCCACGAAGATTGTTAGAGTAGATGCGCCCATATTTGCTAAAGCATTTATATGCATTAATTATAAGCGAAATTAAAACTAACATCTTAACAAAAGCACGGATCTTAAAAGAACATGCCATGCTGCATCTACATCATGCAAGTTGCCACGTCATAAATAGCTATGAGATTTAAAGAGTACACCATAGTAGCAGAAAACTCAGAAATTTTCTTCCAGAAATGGATAAAGAATTGTGTGGTCACAGCTACTAACAGCAAATCATAGTGATAACCAAATTAAAATTAAGGAAAATCCAAGCATCAAAATCTAAGCATCAAAATTGGCATACCAAACTTTTATACTATCATAACCAAAAGTAACTAATGAAAGGGTGCATACCTTGGCATAATAATCTTTCCAGACTCTGCGAGCAATCTGGTGGCCTCCCAAGTCAAAAGCTTTGAACTTAATTTTGCCAATGCTCAGCTCCTCTGATGTTGGGTGCTGCGTTGGCTGATGCTGGGCCAGTCTCTGCAAGATATCAATAATATTCATGATCCACCACTTTCAAATTTTAGTTAAACTCAAATTAGATAAGCAAAACTATCCTAATTCATAAGAAAATTTTTATATGAATATAGGAAAGCAAGTGTCTGTCTACCTATCTTGATAAATTTTTTATACATAAGCCCCCAGCCTACTATATAGAAGAAAAAGGCTAATAAGAAATAACGCAGACACATAATAGAGATGTAGCAGGGATAATTGCTTATCTTTTGGAGCAATTTAAAAGCATCATAAAAGGAATTATATCAAAATTCTTAGAACATTGACGTAAAAAATCATTTAACGCTAGTAAAATTGAAAAGAAAAAAAAAACTTGAAAGTCAAAAGCCTGGAAATGAAAACAAGAAGTTACCTCATCTTTCAACATATGAAGTAAAGTGGTTTTGCCGGCATTATCAAGGCCTAGAAACAAGATCTTAGCCTCTTTCTGCCACAACCCGAGCGATGCCAATATTCCATAGAACCAATCCACCAAAAACATCTTCGATTATTCACTGTTTATCCAACAGCTCCAATTAAAACCAACGGTTCGGCCAATCAAGCGCCGACTTCCGAAATAAACCCTATAAAAATCTCAAACTCTCCACAGTCGATCGATGGATCGGCCTATGAAAGATAGAGTGAAATTGGAGGGCGTAATGTTGGTAATCTCTCTCCCGGTTATGTTCTCAAAAGAAGAAGGGAATGAGAATATATATCCTCGAGAAAGCTAATACTATTAATGTGTGTGTTTTCGGAGAGGGAAAGTTTGTGCGCGGTATAGACTAGAGAGCGCGTGTCATATGCATAAATATGAAGGGCGAACCCTAGAAAGAATGGGCTGTGGAAAAGTATAAATTGTTTTCTTCGTTTTCTTCTCCAAGTGTAGAAATTGTTTTCTCTACTTATACTGCTATGCTAGGGTCGACCTGGTTTGTTTATTTTTTTTTTAATTTTTTTAAAAGTAGAGTGTAATTTTTTCTTTTGAAGATTGTGAAAGTTAAATCCGTTATGAGATGAGAGGTCGGATTCAAAATGAAAAGAAATAAAAACTAAATGAAAAAAAGACAGGTAGAGCATTAATTATATTGAGTTCTAACTATTCTCGTATGGAAGTTTGATAGGAAAATTCATATTTATTTGTGACCTAAATTTTAAGGTAAATAAGTCTAGCGTACTCAATCTCACCTTGCATAGTGGAGTTTGCAAATTATTATCTTGCAACTCTAAATTCCGAAAGCTAAGATAGTTAGGTATGATATTTTATGCATATCATAGAATAACATCTACAATGTGGTTATCTTGAGGTCGTTTTTGTGAAGCTTAACCTTTTATTTATATGTATATAAAGATCATTTTCAAACAAAGAGATGCAACTTGATTGTTACCCCAAAAAGATATAGCTTTGAAGTGAGAAACTCCTAACTTGTGCAACAAATGCCGGAACTACAAAATTTCAATTAATGTGGTTGTTGTACTCTACCTTTACAGTGGACTTAGAAAACAATAAACAAATTTTTATTCTTCCTACATAACAAATATGAACCGTGTTGAAGTAGATAACTTGTAGTAGATCGACAAATTAAGATACATCCTCCCCAATCTGAATCACTACAGTTCATTTTTTCTAAACAACACATTTACTAGACTAACAACACCTTTAAATAATGCATAACTCAAAAGTTCATATAAAAATGCACCTGAAATAGTTTGCTTACAAATTGACTACGCAAATTAACAGAATAGGTGATATGAAGCCATGTTAAGGGTAAATGCACAATCCACCAATCAGTTTTTTGTATTTTTCAGGATTAATCTTGGTTCCAAGAGATAGAGCAAATAGCTAGCGATTTTATTCAAATGGAAAAAACAAGGCTCAATTCTCAACATACAATAATTTTTGAGCAATTCAATTTGTTGGCACTTGGCCCAAATATACTCATATTTTACTTGGACCCTTCTTTTGAACCCAATGATGACTGTTGAGCTTGAACCTCACACTATTTGACTTGGGCTCTACCTTATTATATATTTTGGTTTATGGATGCCGGGCAGGTTAGGTCAACTGACTCGCCTGTGGTGACCTTTTATTATGTATATGTTGTTTACTAATTGTTGCCCTAATCTCTTTCTTTCTTTTCCTCTCTTTCGGCTGCCTCTCTTTAGGGTTTCTTGGCCTCCTTTTCTACTCTCTGTGACCTCCTGTTCACTTCTTCCTTGCGCCGCTTCTTTAGTGGTTGACGGTGAGCTTAGTCAGCCTCATGGCTTGACCGGCTTCTTAAAGGGTAACGTCTGAGATAGAGAGAGAGAGAGAGAGAGAGAGAGAGAGAGAGAGAGAGAGAGAGAGAGAGAGAGAGAGAGAGAGTCTTTGAGGAGATTAGTTCTGCCCTTCTGGAGGTGTATCGTCCAATATATTCAGATGGCTGTATCGTCCAATGTATTCAGATGGTTTACTCTATTATCTTTTGTAGTAGTTGAAGAACTTGTAATAGATTAGGTTATACTTCTCTATTTATTTGATTTGGTTGTAAGCTTTATTTTTGTTTTGTATTTTGGGCTAAAAATTTCTGTAACAGTGATATCAGAGTCTTTATAGGTTGTTCAGTGTATTTTTCTAGCACCCTTTGTTGGAGGAATGTCTTTGAGAGACTGTTGAATGACCCTCAGGCTGCTCCGGTTGACGCAATGATTCGGCTCTTTGGCAACGATCTTCGATCTGATTTTTCATTGGGAAGTCTGGCGAGAACCCTTGAGTTCCGCACAGAGAAGTCCCTATATTACCTTTTTTTTTTTTGCTTTAGCCACGACAACTGTAACAATGTGTTATTTCTGCTTTCTTTACTATTCAGTCACTATGCATGTGGATCTGTTTTTTTGTTTTTGGTTTGTTTGGCTAATCTTTTGATTAATCATTGTTTTTCTCATAAAATTAAAACCTAAGCCTGGTTGGGATCCTATTAAGACACCCAGTAACCGTGCCTTGGTGATTTTTTGGTGATTTCAAAAATTCCTTTTTCAAAATCTTTTCAGATCTGTAACTTTGGGAATGAATCTGTGTTGTTGCATTTTTTTTCGCTACTGCAACATATCACCTATTCTTACTGTTCAAGTGTTCTTGTTATTGCGGATTTTTTGGTGGTGTTTTATTAACTTGACTTGCGAACTACCTACTGTTCTGTGGCTGCTGTTTTTGTCTCCTCTGTTGTCTTTGCTCATTCACTATTAGTGTTAGAGTTTGTTTGCTTGTGCACAACATGTCTGTATCCACACCCAAACTTGACGCTGATAAGTTTGATGGTAAATCTGATTTTATTATTTGGAGAAGAAAAATAAAAGTTGTTTTATTCAAGTATAGACTTGTACCTGCCATTCTTGGTCCTAATAAGCATCCTGGATCTTAAACAGAGGAAATCCTTTTTGAAAAGCTTGGAGATACTCACAACACTCTCACTTTGCATTTGGGTGACAACGTTTTACAAGAAATTGATGAAAAATAATCTGCTTTTGAAATCTGAACCAGACTTGAAGAACTTTATTTAGATCAAACTGTTCCAAACAAGATCTATTTGAAAGAATAACTTTTTGGCTTTAAAATGGACTCTTCTAAGTCTCTTGATGAAAACATTGACGATTTAAACAAAATCGTAAATGAGTTACAACACGTTGGCGAATTTTTTTTTGATAAAAATCTTGCTGTGATTTTACTAAACTCTCTTTCTGAGTCTTTTAAAGATGTAAAATCTGCCATCAAGTATGGGCATGATGGTTTAACTCTTTTTGCTATAAAATCTGCTTTAAAATCAAAAGATTTGGATTTAAGGAAAGAAAATAAATCAAACGGTGAGAACTTGTTTGTTAGAGGAAAATCTGATAAGATGGAATCTAATAACAACAAGGATAGATCAAATAGTAGATTTCAATCGAAATCAAAAGATAAAAACAAGAGCAAACTCAAGTGTTTTTATTGTGATAAGGAGGGTCATCTTAAGAACAGGTGTTTTAAGAGAATTAGAAACAAGAAATAGGGTAAGAAGGAAAATAAAATTGAATATAAATCTGACAATAAAATAAATGAACTTGATTTTGATGGCAATTCTATGTACTTAGAAGTTTTATGTGTCACCTCTTTCCTTTCCTTTATTTCTGAAGAATGAGGTTTAGACTCTGGTTGCACTTTTCATATGAGCCCTAACAAACACTGGTTTTCTAATTTCAAAACTATGACTAATGTCAAAGTTTTTATGGGAAACAATCGGTCTTGTCCTATTGAAGGGATGGGATCAATTTTTTATAAAATGCATGATGGCGTAACTAGGAAGTTAACTGATATTAGATATGTCCCTGGTCTTAAGAGAAATCTTATTTCTCTTGATGTTTTTGATACAAATGGGTAATCTTACAAGTCTGAAAATGATTGTTTGTGTGTAGAGTAAATGCTCTTTAGTTATTTTAAAAAGTTTTAAGAAAAACGGCTTATACACACTGATTGGTAAAACTACATGTGATTCATCCGCACTTTTTACTAAAAATGCATCTGTGAATATCATGCTAGGGCATAAAAGAATTGGACATATGAGTGAAAAAGGTTTGCATCATTTGCATAAGAAAAATATTGTGAGTGGTGATAAACTTGGCACCTTGGATTTTGTGACCATTGTGTGCTTGGCAAATAGCACAAATTATTTTTTCCAGTAGCACACACAAATCAACTGTTGTTCTTGATTATGTACATACTGACTTGTGGGGTCTTGCTTTAGTATCCACTTATAGTTGAAATGTGATTTTCTTTCAATTGTAGATGATTTTTCAAGGCATGTTTCGATATTTCTTTAAAAATCAATAGATCAAACCTTTGAAAAACTTAATAAATGGAAAATACTTGTTGAAAATCAAACTGGTAACAAACTTAAATTCATACGAACCAACAATGGTCTTGAATTTTATAACAAAAAGTTTGATGACTTGTGTGCATCTTGTAGCATCACACATCACAAAACTGTTAGGCACAATCCCCAGCAAAACGGTGTTGCTGAAAGGATGAATAGGATGATCATGGACAAAGTTAGATGTTTTTTGGTCTCATCTGGGATTTCTAAGCCTTTCTGGGGGGAGACAGTTAGTACTTCTGTTTATTTAATCAAAAGGTCACCTTCCACAACAATTGATTTTAAAACTCCTATTGAATTATGGACTCGTTCACCACCAGATCTTTCTAACCTTAGAGTTTTTGGATGTTCTGCTTTTGCACATCAAAAAGAAGGTAAGCTTGTCCCAAAGTCTAAAAAGAGTCTTTTTAGGGTATCATAGTGGGGTAAAGGGGTACAAGGTTTGGCTTAAGGGTAAACCAGGGGTGAGGGTAGTAGTTAGTAGGGATGTCGAGTTCAATGAGCAAGAAATGCCTTGTCTCAAATCTTTTTCGGTTGATTTTCCCTCAAATTGAATTGTTCCAATTGAGGTGGAGGACACCTCCGATCAAACCTTTGAGCACACAATTAGCCATGAGTTGAATCAAAACCAGGCTAGCACTTCAAAACAAGATATCCTAGGTCCTATACCTGAAAATGTTGAAGCTGAGTTAAAAAGTTTTGAAGATGATGAAGAGCAGTCTGCTGCTTAGTCTCATGCCCTTAGTGATTACCAATTGACTAGGGATAGAGAGAAAAGGAAAACCTACGCACACAAGAGATTCATTTTTTCATATCTTGTGTCATATGCATTTGCAACTGCATCATTTGTAGAGGAAAAGGAATCATTATGTTTTTCTGATGTTTTGAAAAGGCCTAATTACTCTTTTTAGATGCGTGCCATGAAAGAAGAAATGTCTTCATTGCATAAAAATGATACTTGGATGCTTGTTCCCAAACCTAGAAAACAAAAACTGATTAACTGTAAATGGCTTTTCAAAATCAAAGAATCTGAATTGTCTAATGAGCCTCCTAGATTTAAAGCGAGACTTGTTGTTAAAGGTTTCTCACAAGTCGAGGGTATTGATTTTAGTGCAATCTTCTCTCTTGTGGTTAAATACAAAACTCTTAGGATCATGCTTGCAGTTGTTGCATTGTTTAACTTGGAACTTGAACAACTCGATGTTAAAACTGCTTTCTTGCATGGTGAGCTAGAAGAAACCATTTACATGCATCAATCTCCTGGTTTTGAGGTTAAAGAAAAAGAAAAGTTTGCTTGTCTGTTAAAGAAATCCTTGTATGGTTTAACACAGTCTCCAAGACAATGTACAAATGGTTTGACTCTTTCATGTTTAAATCTGGCTTTGTGAAAAGTAGCTATGGCAGCTGTCTCTATTTTTATGGTAGTTTTGTTGACACTACTATTTCTCTTTTGTTGTATGCTGATGATATGTTGATTACATGTAAACATAAGGATAAATTTGTCAAACTAAAAACTTTGTTGAAATCTGAGTTTGTTATGAAGGATCTTGGACCTAAATCTAAAATCCTAGGCATGAACATTGTTAAGAATAGGTCTGACTGTTCACTTTTTTTATCTCAGAAATCTTTCTTAGAGAAAATTGTTTCAAAGTTTTCTATGGACTAGTGTAAACTTGTCAGTACACCTCTTGCTAGTCATTTCAAACTCTCTTCTAAAACTTGTCCTAAAACTGAAAGTGAGAAGAAGAGTATGACTAATATACCTTATAGAATGGCGATTGGTTATGTTATGTACTAGATGATATCTACAAGACCTAACGTTGCTTTTTCTACTAGCCTTCTAAGTAGATTTATATCCAACCGTGGTAGGAACCATTGGGCAACTCTTAAGGTATTTGAACGAAACCGTTAATAAGGGTTTGCTTTATCATAACTGGACTAAAACCTTTGATTCAATTGGTAATGTGGATTCTAACTTTACTGGTGATCATGATTTTCGAAAATCTACCACTTCCTACTTTTTCACTAAAGCTGGTAATTGTGTTTCTTGGAAATCTCAGCTCCAACTTGCAGTGGCTCTTTTAACTACTGAAGTTGAGTACATTGCTGTAACGGAAGCTATTAGGGAGCCATTTGGCTTCAAAGTCTTTTGTTTGAACTGGGTTTACTACATTCTAAAAAAAGCTGTCATTTATACTGATAATCAAAGTTGCTTGCATCTTTGTAAAAACCCCGTTTATCATGAATGTACCATACACATAGATATGAAGTATCATTTCATTTGTGATAAAGTAACCAATGGCATTGTGGTTGTTAACAAGATTAATACCAAGGACAGTCCAGCTGATTTCGGAACCAAAGTGGTGTCTTCTGACAAATTTGTTTTGTGCAAGAATTTGCTTCATGTTAATGAAGCTTGACTCTTCGAGTCTTTTTTTTTTTGTTGGTCATATGTAAAATGTGTTCAAGGTGGAGTTTGTTGGCCCTTGGGCCAAATTCTGCTCACATTTTACTTGGACCCTTCTTTTGAACCCAATGATGATTATTAGGCTTGGACCTCACACTATTTGACTTGGGCTCTACCTTATTATATATTTTGGTTTATGGATGCCCGACCCGCCCCTGGTGACCTCTCATTATATATATATATTTTTACTGATTGTTGCTCTAATCCTTTTCTTTCTTCTCCTCTCTTTCGATCGCCTTCCTTTAGGGTTTTTTAGCCTCCTTTTTCTACTCTCTTGACCTCCTGTTCCCTTCTTCTTTGCGCTTTTTCTTTGGTGGTCGACGGTGAGCTTAGTCAACCTCATGGCTTGACCGAATTCTTAAAGGGTAATGTTTGAGATAGAGAGAGAGAGTCTTTAAGGAGATTATCAATGTGAGGTTCCGCTCTTCTGAAGGTATATCATCCCATATATTCCGCTGGCTTACTTCATTATCTCTTGCGGTAGCTGAAGAATTTGAAATAGATTAGGTTATACTTTTCTATTTATTCGATTTGGTTATAAGCTCTATTTTTGTTCTGTATTTCGGGCTGAAAAATCTGTAACAATTGTATATTTGTATTAAGAACAAGTATCTTATGAACTCTAGCCTATTTAATTCCAAAGAAATATTTCAATGCACCTAAATCTTTAATATCAAATGCTTGATGCAAATGATGCTAGACTTAAAGTATAAAACCTTCATTATTTTTTGCAAGGATAATATCATCGAAATAGATAACTGCAGCAACAGAAACATCATCCTTCGAACAAATAAATAAAGAAGAATCAGCTCAAGGTTTGTAAAAATGCAAAATCCACAATGAAGCAATAAACTTGTGATACTAATTTCTTGAGGCATGTTGTAGCTCATAAAGTGACTTCTTAAGCTTAGACATCACTATCTAAAAAATCCATTTTTCTAACCGATATTACCAACTGATTAAGTTCCATAAGTAACTTTTGTTACTTATCGATCAATTACCAATTGAATTGTAATTGGTAAGTAAATAAAATAGGTTATCAACCGAACTTGACTAAATCGATCAATAACTCACCAGCTACGAGTTACTGACCAATATATTGGTCGGTAATCAGTTCCAATTTTTTTTAAAAAAAAATTTCCCATTTTTTTTTTGTAGAAAAAACCCGTTCTCCCTGCCCTTGTTTAGAAACCCATCGACTTAATTTCCCCCTCCCCCAGCTGAAACCATTTACCCCATTTCTGACAAACCCATACCACGACCACCCCACCCCACCCCACTCCACTTTCTCTGGCGATATTGACAGTGAAGACGCCTCCTGTCGCTACATTAATGTAAGTATTTCTCCTCTCTCTCTCTCTTTCTCTCTCTCTCTCTCTCTCTCTCTCTCTCTCTTTCTTATTTTCTATTTCAATTTTTTTTTTCAATTTTTGTATCTCCACCCTATTCCACCTGCTCCAGTGACTGACTGATGTTGAAGGTGATGGGCGACCGCTGCTGGCACCCTCAATATTTCCTAGTATCTCTGTTCTATTCTAATTTCTTGTATCCCTATTTTCTTCTATTTTCTGGGTGTTTTTTCCCTAAAGTTTTATACATTATGAAACAAAATTCTTAGGTCTCTCAAATCTTAAACCTGTAATAGTAAGACCAATCATGCCAGTGAACTTTTGAGTAAAGCTACCATTGAAATTGAGAACATTTGAAATTACCTTGTTGGTTAATATATTTAATAAAATTTGTAAGAGATGAAGTTTTGTGAAAGTTTTCAGTGGGAAAACTTTTCTCTATTTTCTGTTCTATTCCTCATTCACTGTAACACCACATTTACATAAGATTGCTTCCTGTGAACCAGGAAGTAGTTACATAACTCTTCCCTATAATATCTGAACAATAGTATCCTATCTATAGCCAACAAATCTTAACTACCTAGAGATACAACAATATAGATATAACAATATACATCAACAACTGAATATTTCAACACTCCCCCTCAAGTTGGCTCATAAAGATCACAAATGCCCAACTTGCTAGTCAACCTGCTGAACTATGGTAGATGTAAAGCTTTAGTGAGAAAGTCAGCTGGCTATGTAGTACTTGGAATGTAAACAGGTGCAATTAGACGTGCCTGAAATGTATCACGGACAAAATGACAGTCTATTTCTATGTGCTTGGTGCGTTCGTGAAAAGCTAGATTTACAGCAATATAAATTGATGCTTGACTGTCAAATTAAAGTGGTATGGAGTAATCCATAGAAACATGGAGATAACTGAGAAGTTGACGGAGCCACTTTAACTCACATAACATCATAGCCATTGACCGATATTCTGCTTCAGCTGAAGAGCATGAAATCGTATGCTGCTTCTTTGTTTTCCAAGAGACTGGAGAATGTCCAAGCCAGATGACATATCCTGCAATAGAACGTCGAGTAATCGGGCAACTTGCCTAGTCAGAGTCATAATAAGCCACTAATCGAAGAGGCGCAATTGAACAAAGGAAAATTCCCTGTCTTGGCATGTCTTTAAGAAAAAGGATGACGCGTAGAGCAGCATCCCAGTGCTCTTTGCGAGGGTTCTATATAAACTGAGTTAGTACATGTACCGAATAGGCAGGATCTGGTCGAGTTATAGACAAGTAAATTAATTTACCAACAAGCCGGCGATACCGGTCCGGATGATCACATAATTCCCCAGTAGCTTTAGCGAGTTGATGATTTTGCTCTATCAGTGTGGAAGCAGGTTTAGAACCCAGCATCCCTACTTTAGATATAACTTCAAATGCATATTTGCCTTGGCTAAGATAAAAACCTACCTGACTACGAGCAATCTCAATTCCTAAGAAATACTTAAGATAACCCAGATCCTTCATATGAAACCATGATCCTAGGTAGGATTTAAATTTATTAATGCAGACAACATCATTACCAGAAATTAACAAGTCATCAATATAAATCAGAATGCAGAGAAAAATATTATTTTCCCTAAATGTAAGAAGAGAATAATCAGCATAAGATTGCACAAACCCTCACTGTTGAAGGGCTTCTATAAGTTTAGAAAACAAGCATCGCGGCGCTTGTCAGAGTCCATATAAAGATTTATTAAGACGACAAATCTTATACGGGTCCGAAGCACTGAATCCTAGAGGAAGTTTAATGTAAACTTTTCGGTCAAATCTCCATGTAAAATGGCATTGTGGACATCCATTTGGTGAACTTCCCAATTTTGGGTAGCCGTTACAGATAACAAAGTTCTCCCCATCACCATTTTTGCTACCGGAGCATGTGTATCTGTGTAATCAATCCCTTTCTGCTGTAGATTCCCAAAAACCACCAGTTTTGCCTTGTATCGTTCAATGGATCCATCAGACTTGTACTTGATTCTATACGCCCATTTGCACCCAAGAGCTCGTTTGCCAGGAGGTAATTTCATCATAGTCCAAATTTTATTTTTTTCAAGAGCTTCTGTCTGCTTCTATCTCGTTTACCGGGATTGAAGCGGCCTCAGAATATGTGTTTGGTTCTATCCCTGTATTGACAGATGCTACAGAATTCTGGTGTGAAGACGAAAAATTTGTTAAAAAAACGTAGTGAGTTAAAGGATACAACCACGTACCTGGAGGATCTGAAGAAGAAGTTGAGAGCGAGAGAGAGAGAGAGAGAGAGAGAGAGAGAGAGAGAGAGAGAGAGAGATACTAGGACTAGACTTTACTGTATTACAAATGTAATCTTTCAGTTTTCCGGGGGGTTGATGTTGTCTGTTACTTTAACAAAGATTCACAGGTTCAACATCATTCTGTTGTCCAATGCCAGAGGAATCAGAGGAGTAATTGTGATTGATAGAGCTTCAATTACTGTGAGTCACCCCTAAATTTTCTTCTACATTTACTGTCTCTAACTGTGAAGATGTCTCTCGCTGTCCAACTGTGCTAACCAGGCTTTGTCCGAGCTGACTTCCTTGCAGCCCAGTCCACTGTTCGTGCGGTCCAAGTGTGTGCATGAACTACAACAGTCCTTCATATGATTTAGATGGGCTAGCCGTAGCAATTTGGACAAACTGTTGTGTTCCATTGTTTGGCTGTGGTGGGCCAAGTGCATGCAGCCCAGCAAGTGGAGAAAGGAATGTTCATTGGGCTTCGTTCTGTTGGGCTTCATTGTGACTTGATGGCTGGTCTAGAGGATGGGCTCGGCCATTTGAGATATTCTGTTAGGTCATTGCAGCAGATTGGACTGGACTGTCCCTTCTTGCTCCTAGGCTGCCGGTTAGATGGTTGGGTGGTCCACTCCAGTAGATTGGGCTGGCCTACTCTTTAAAGCTGGACTTCTCCCCCTTGATGCTAACTGGGCTTCACAAATTTCACCGAAATCATAATTCAAGTTACTTAAGAAGATACCTCAACTTATGATTCAAAAGAAGATGGAAAATTGTTTTCAACAAATATTACATCTCGGGAGACAATAAGTTCATGCGTCTATAAATAAAAAAATTTCCACCTTTTTTTTTTCCATGCGGATATCCCACAAACACACATTTCCTACCCCGAGGATTAAACTTGTCTTTAGGCAACCCATCATTATGTACAAAAGCCAAACATCCAAAATTTTTTATATGTGAATATGATGGAGCTTTATTAAACAAGAGTTCAAACGGTATTTTTCCTTTCACCACAGGCAAAGAAGTGCGATTAATCAGGTACCCAACAATGAAAACACTCTCCCCAAAATTGAGTTGGAAGATTTGCCTGGAAGAGCAAAACACGTGCCACATTTAAAATGCGATGATGCTTACGTTCTACCCGGCCGTTTTGTTGAGGTGTTTGTGACCTAGATTTTTGATGTAATATGCCATTTTCCAAAAAATATGATTTCAAAAAGGTAAATTCTGTCTCGTTATCTGTACGAACATTTTTTACTCTTTTATTAAATTGTGTTTGAACCATAGCAAAGAAGTGTTTTAAAGTTTGTGCAACTGCCCGTTTTTCTGGAAAAAAATCCAAACACACCTTGTATAATCATCTACCACAGTCAAAAAATAATTTGCACTACAAGATGAAGGAGTTTTATATGGCCCCCAAAGATCACAATGCACCAATTCAAATGAAGCAGATGTATTATTTACGCTAACAGGAAACGGTTCTCATGTTTGCTTGGCGTGTAAACAAATTTCCAATTATTCAATGAATCAAAATTTGATGTTTGTCCCAAAAAATTCTTAAGAGGAAATTTAGAAGGATGTCCCAATCTACTGTGCCATAATGTACCCATATCAGAAAAACAAGCAAAATAGGTAAAATGTTGCTATTTGGAGATTTGCCTAAAATAGTCTATCCCATCTTTATCTTCAACCGCTCCAATCGCCATCCCCGAGATACGGTCCTGTAACATTAACACATTATCGTTAATTATAATAACACAATTATTTGCCTTAGAAAGCTGGGAGAGAGACAATAAATTATACCGGAGTTTTGGAATAGACAATACATTATTAATTTTTAAGTTTGAAGGCAAAATTATTGCCCCCAGTTCTTTACTAGTAGTTTTAGACCCATTTGGAAGAGTGATAACATAAGGAGCAGAAGGTTTAATATAAGATAACAACTACTTTCTTCCTGTCATGTAATGTGAACAACCACTGTCTAAAATCCAATTATTTTCCACTTTACCAGAGAGAATGTCATTTACGGAAGAACCCTTTTGTTGATTATTCATCAGGTTGATGAACTGACTTCATTGCTCTGACCTCATTCCTGGAAATGTGGTAGAAGGGCCGTGCTGAACAGGTGCTCCAGCGACGCCGGTTACTCTTGTAGATGGGTCTTCTGCAACAGCGGCCTTGGCGAACCCCTTCTAGTTTTCTGTGCTAAAAAGGTCCAGTGAGTCACGATGGATGCCGTAGTTCGAGAAGCTCGATGCCGACGCTCTTGTTCGGTGAATTGACGCCACGGTTGCCCATCCTGTGGTTGCGGGAGAAGATTCAGACAGACCGCGACCTCCAAAGCTCCTGCTGCTACCTCTGCCTCTGCTCATCCTTCCTCTCCCTCTGCGACTTCCAGCGCCGAAATCCAGTCCGCGTTTGACCGTGCGCTCCGGGTACCCCACCAACAGATAACAATTCTTGGCCTCATGTCCCTATTTGAAGCAATATGTACAATGTGCTAAATTCTGAGTTGCTCTTGAAGCTGGAAATGCTACAGCTTCACTGTCTTTTTTTGCTGTCCTTATTAACTTCGTGTGTGCTTCTTCCTTAACGATCATAGCATAGGCCTTCTTGATATTTGGAATAGGTTCCATTTGCAAAATGTTTGACCGGACAATTCCAAACATAGAGTCATCTAGTCCTATAAAAAACTGATGCACTTTATCCTCTTCTCTTTGTTTAATTAGTTCGTTATCATTCCTCACGTGCAGTTGGGTAATTGTTGATAGTTGCTTAATTCATCCCAAATTTTCTTTAATTTCGCAAAATCAGTGGAGACAGATATACCTGATTGCTTACAGTTGACTGAAGCGGTCTTTAGTTCATGTTTTCTGGGAGCATTTTCTGACATGAAAGTTTCCTTTAAGTCTGCCACAATTCATCACATCTTTCAGTATAAGACATGGTGGTTCTTAGGTTAGGTTTTATGGTGTTTAAAGTCCATGAACCTGCCATTGTGTTGATGATCCACCATTCTTCTTCTTCTGTAGTGCCTGGTTTAGGTTTTGGAATTGAGCCTTCCACAAACCCAAGTTTTTTCTTTGTCGTAATGCTAATCGCATTGCCTTCACCCATTCATCGTAGTTGTCTTCTTTGAGTTGCACTTGAGTCAGGATCAAGTGTGGACTGTCTAAGGATGCCAGATGATAGGCATCTATTTAAATATGATCATTAATTTGATCATCGTTTTCTATTTCTTGTGTATTAAGTTTTATCTGAATAGAACTAACAACTCATACAGCCAAATGATTTGGCTTTGATACCATGAAGTTCTGTGAAAGTTTTCAGTGGGAAAACTTTTCTTTATTTTCTATTCTATTCCTCATTCACTGTAACACCATATTTACATCAGATAACTTCCTGTGAACTAGGAAGTATTTACATAACTCTTGCCTACAATATCTGAACAATAATATCCTATCTATATCCAACAAATCTTAACTACCTAGAGATACAACAATATACATCAACAACTGAATATTTCAACAAGAGAGAAGGAAATATCTCCAGTAAAACTAGTAAAAATTGTAAACATGGTAAAATTTGTAAACATAAATGGAGAACATTTGAAATTAATTTGTTAGTTAGTATATTCAAGAGTAAAATTTGCAAGAGAGAAGGAAAATATCTCTAGTTTCAACTTTATTCAATTTATTGCAAAGTGAGACTTAATGTTCTATTGGTATTTGGATTTCATCAAGTAATATTTTACTAACATTTTTAGACTTAAAAAGTGTTGAAAAGTATGAAACATTTCACATTTTAAAAGTAGAATTATTTTTGTTTAATTGAAATAAAAATTTTCATTTAATTATATTTCCAATTACTAAATAGAATACTCTCCATCGAGGTTTATATTTCACATCAAATGATATTGTTTGATATAAAAACCAATTTCAATTTTCAAGAAAAGTTTCTATTGGTTCAAATTGTCACAATTATGGATCATATTGATGTAAAAGTGACTATACATAGAGTGAAATACTTTGCTTTCTAAAAATGTTTAAACATATTTCTGTGGTAGAATTAATATTTGTCTCTTGCCCTTTGTTAGAATTAATATAGTAAAACTAGCCCTCAGAGAAGTAGTATAGGATTGATAACTATAGTGTATAATTTGAATTTGTAGCATATGTTACCTTAAACTTTGTGTTGACTTAGGTATTTGAGTTATAATTGTTGTGAAATGATCCTAGGGTTTTTGGTTAGTAAATAATATAATAGTTGTGTATCTTTGTTTCAGGACTATTTTCAAGACTTCATAAGTGTGTTGTGTATTCTTTCGATAGATGTATGTATTATACAATTATATATTGTTTCTTTGTCGTTATTATGGGGGAGCCCGCACTCTTCAATATATAATTTTTTTTTACTATAGGGGAGCCCAGACTCTTAGAAATATAATAATTTGTTGTTTGTAGGGGGCAGCCAGACTCTTAAGCTTGATAATTGTGAGATTTGTTTGTTTATGTGTTTAATTAGTGTAGTGTGTTTTTATTGTACCTAGATATTGTTCATTTTATAGGGGAAACTTTGCCAAAATTTTAAATTAATCAAACTTAAACTAAAACAATTTGAGTCTAACTGTAGCACTGTAATGGTAAATAAATTATTTAAAATCTTAACCTATAAGTTTAAATGTTAAACTCTCAAACTCTTAAACTCTTATTTTTACTCTTAATCTCTTTTTCAAACTTTTAAACTCTAATTGTAAGCTTATTGAACCTTTAAATGTAAAACATTTAACTTTTATTAAACTCTTAAACTCTAATCATTCATAAATCAAATTTAGAAACTTAAACGTAAGACTTAATGAGTAATAAGTTCTTATTTTAGACTCTTAATTTGTAAATGTTGTATTCATAACTAACTCTGATATCAGAATCAATTTGTTTTTATTTTATGAAGTAATGGAAGAGGACCATAGTTAGATGTATAGAAGAATTGTGCCCATAGTATTGAGTTTAGTAGTGAGTTTGTGAATGGAGTGAATCGTTTTTATTGGTGTCTTACAACTGGTTATGGTACAGTTAACGAATTATGGTATCCGTGTGCAAAATGTAAGAATAAAAAGTTCCATACTTAAGATTTATGTGAAGTTGCATATTTTTAGTAAAAGTTTTTTACCAAATTATAAAAATTGGATGGCATATGCTGAATCGTTCTGGGGTTACCAACCGAATGTTGAGAAAGGGAGTGTTAGGACAAATATTGAAAAGAACACATATGGTAAGGGCATATTTGATGCTGCCCGGCCCGAAATTGAACCCAATACACCATACTACAATTATGAAGAGGCACTTAAACCTAAGGCACAAAGGTTTTATGATATGTTGAAATTTGTAACTATACTGTTGTATGAAGGGTATACAAAGTATTCTATCGGTAAAGTTTTTTTTTTTTTTTTTTTTTTTTTTTTTTTTTTTTAAAAACAAAAAGTTACCAAGCGATTTTTGGTCGGGTAGTCAAAATTTTGGTCAGTAACTTGATATTTTTCGTGAATTATTTTAATTACAAAATTTCAAGTTACCAACTGATCAAAGAATCACTTGGAAAAAAAGTTACCGATCAAACTTTGACTGATCGACTTATTTGGTCAGTAATTGATTAGTAACTTGAATTTACCAACCGATTACTGCTCGATTAGGCAGTCCATAATCCTATAATTTTTTGTAGTGCACTTTATAGCGTTCCATATCTCCATTGGATTTAACTTTGACTTTGTACATCTATTTAGAATCAATAGGACGTTTGCCACGGGGTAATGTGGTTAGTTCTCAAGTCTCATTAGCCTCTATTGGAGTTTATTGATATTATTAGTAAGTTGAATAAGATGGACTGGACTCAAAATATTCCGTCACTGAATGGATACATTTTAGAATTTGTGTAATTGGTTTCGACTCAAAGTGTTCCATATCTCCATTGGATTTAAATTTGAGTTTATACACCTATTTAGAATCAATAGGAGTTTTGCTATGGGATAATGTGGTTAGTTCTCAAGTGTCATTAGCCTCCATTGGACTTTATTGATATTAGCTAGTTGATGATTCAAAATGTTCTATCACTGAATGGTTATATTTTGGAACTTTTGTTAAGAGAGAGAACCTGTTGGTATATGTTGAGGACGCCGATGTAGGGTTGTGTTCAAAGACCGAACTGTGGATGTAGGAATGTGTTGAGCGACTGAACCACGTGGATATAGGTCTCTGTTGAGATATATGGATTGAAAGGTGAACCTTGTAGATGCAGGCCTGTGTTGAGAGAATAAACTTGTGAGAGACTAAACTTTAAAAAAGAAAATTATTAGATTAGAGGAACTAATAAGAGTAATTATCAAATTTTTATTCCCAATGAATTTTCGTGTGTTGAATAAGGTCCCCAAGAGTTAATTTTATCATTTAAAATCCTCAATAAATTTTTGAACTCCATTTAAAATCCTTTTATGCAAAATCTATTAACTTTAACTATGAGCCAACTTTTGTGATAATATATATCAAGTCATAGAGTTATTATTGGAATTTGGAATAGCCTCTGCCTCTGTTGTTTCTCTTTTTCCTCCGGCACCACCTCTCCCTCCAGCCTTCTTCTACACTTCCTCCTTCTCCTCCTTGCGTTGCCTCCATCTCTTACCTTCTTCATCTTCTTCTTCTCCTCGTCCCATGGCAACTTGCTAGATGTTTTTAACTTCTTGATAAGTGACATTTTGTGGGTTTTTCTACAAATTTTAGATATTGCTGTTTGTAAAGAAGATTTCCTCATGAAAAGTTAAAGTTTTTGCACAAGTATTCTTCTTTATTGTGCTTTTAGATTTATGGGTAAGTTTTAGTCTTGGAGTCCATGTCTTCTATTACCATTTCCCATGGCGAATATGGTCCAATTTTTTTGTGGTATTAAGGCAGATGGCTCTCATCTTGTTACTTCCTATGGCTCCAATGAAGCTATTATGTATGGAACACCACCCTTGCACCTCGTATTGATTTTCTGGGCCTAATTGCTGGAAATGGCTTTGACTGTGGATTTAGTAAAAACTTGTATCAAATTATATCGTTGAAAAAGTTAAAATTTTGTGAAGATGGGGTGCTTTAACCTATTTTTTACGGGTCTTGATACTTGGAAATAATTAAGTGGTGGTGGTGATAAACATTTATGTGGATTGAGAAAGCCCTCACGAGATGAAGTTTAGACATTGATAAAGAGAAATATATGCCTCATGCTTGTAATCTTAACGTCGATTTTATATGTTTAAGGGGTGGGTTAGAAGGTGGAGTTGTTGGGGGTGGTGGTGCCGAAGTAGGTGATGGAGATATGAGATGGTCATGGTTTAAAACTTTTTTTTTACTTGTCGTTTTTCCCATTTCACCCTTGTATTCAGATGATTTCAATAGTTTATTTTCCATTAAATTTAACTGAATATACATAAAAAGACTTAAATAGAAATTGAAAATTTGTTGAGGATTCTAAATGATAAAATTAACTTTTGGGGATATTAACAAATGCACAAAAATTTGTTGGTACTAAATATGATGATTACTCAAAGTAATAATTATAAGTAAATAAAATGAAAATTCCCACCCAGGGGCCTTCATCCACGATACTTGGCCATTGTATGAGATCTTGATTGCTAATAGCCTCCATTTATTACGTGACTTTCCTTTATGAGAAAGGTTTGGAATTTTCTTCTCCCAAGTGGCCAGGTGGTGGATTTATGGAGTCCTAGGCAGGTTAGTCTAGAAAGTTTTTTTTAGAACTGAAATGTTTCGAGAGCGGTAGCAAGGGTATGCAAGATTGATCATCGGAAGTTAATGGATTTCTCATGAGTTTTTATCATGGATTTTCTAGTATGATTGGAAAATCTTCATCTTTTTGTACAAAGAAGCCTACACATGATTACGTTGCTGCTTCAATTATATTGTAATATAGCTAGGGACAGAACCAGGACAGAAGGTTGGGGGCTGAAGAATAATAAAAATTTTGCTAGAATTTCGTCTATTTTATAAATGCATTTCAAGTACAAAACTATTCAAACAATTCCAAATTTATAAATAAAATAGTAAGTTTTGAAATTGTATTAAAAAAAAAAAAAAAAACTGGGAGAGCCTACCCGAGCCTCCTGGTTCTGTCCCTGAATATTGCAGTAGATACATACCATGGCATTGAGTAGGATTGATTACTTTCAAGTAGCTTCACACTTGTTTGTTTTTTTTAAATCTCTGGGTCATTAATAAAAGCACGTTTTTTAAGATTAAAAAAGAAAAGAAAAGAAAAAATGATTTTTTTATTAAAATTATTTATCTAATTTAATAAAAAAAAGTCAAAAAATGTTGTTATAGAAAATCATTCACATTCTATTCGTATCGGGAAATGAGAAGAGAATAAGACAAACTAATTTAAGTATGAGAAAATAGCCTATTTTACCCTCACTTTTTACGTATTCTCAATTCAATCCCTAAACTTTAATTTTGAAACTAAGAGTCCTTAACTTTTTTATGTTTCGCCTACACAGTCCCTACCAACACTTACGTGGTGGAGTCCAACAAAAATGGTCATATTCTAGGGATTGAATAGACGAAATGTAAACAAGTCAGGGACTGAGTAGGTGAAACATAAAAAGGTTTAAGATGGCTTATGACCATTTTTTGCAGAACTCCGCTGTTGAAGTGGTAATAGGGACTGAATAGGTGAAACATAAAAAAAATTGAGGATTCTTAATTCTAAAATTAAATTTTAGGAACTGAATTGGAGAAACGTAAAAATTGGAGGGTAAAATAGGCTATTTTCTGTTTTAAGTAACCAACTTTGTAAGCATGGCGGCCTTCAATTGGGACAAAGAATATACTCGATATTGCTTTCTCTTGGGTGACATACATTTCCATTTCATGAAATACAAGACTTGACGATCCTATGAACTATTCCCCAAAATATCTTAGTAACATATGATACATAAGCTTATATTCATTTTGGTGCATCTAATGTAAAGATATTAATTGTTCTTCTCTTGTAAAAAGTAACGTAGGTATATAAATCTTTTAATTTTCTCTGTTATGATAAACTCATCTCAAACACTCTTTCTTCTCCCACTCATAGATATAATGATGCAAAAAAATGTGTAGGGAGAAATCACGGCAGAAGCTGATCATTTTGTGGTTGATATATTTCTATGCTTCGTTATTATGATCTTCATGTCATTTCTCTTGTCCCGGTGCCAACCTAAAGGGAATGAGTGTTTGACATCCGATTTTTTGGTGGTGGAGCAGGGAAATCGAGTTCTAGTTCCATTACATTCATCATTCATGCAGAAAGGTAGGAGAGTTCAAGAATGGAGAAAGGCTTCCAGCTCTCTTACCAACCAATGCGGGAATTCTTATCATTCTTCAATTGCTCATTTGGTGGTTACTCTCAATTTCCATTTCTTCTTTGCCATTGTAGCTATCATTCACTCTATTATGAAAACATCAAAATCTGCAGAAAATATCTTTTTCCACTTCATCTACTCGTAATCTTTCCTTGATTATTTGTGATATTTTTCCACTATTGAAGTTCTGATAGGGATCAATTTAAGAGGTGAATTTTGCGTAGATATTCAAGTTTTATTGCCCCCTTTTGAACCCCCAAAGAAAGGAACAAAACTAGCTTTTAAGACTCCAAAAAACCCCTAGAGAACAAAGCTCCAAAAATTGCAGAGGAGTAGGATCCGAATCAGTGGCTGATTCAGTGATGCAGGATGAGCGAACTCAAAACTATAAACCTAAGGAGATAGTAAGAAATATGACTCAAAATGAAGCGAATAAGATCCTAGAGTAACAAAGGCTCTAAAACACTATTAACATTCACCCAAGTTTCCCATACAACCAACTAAGAACCCTAGGATAACTATGATCCTAAAACCCCTAATTAAGTTGAACAGAAAAATGATCCATTAGAATCCTTAGAACAAGAATTCTAGAGTAAAGACGCCACAAAAATGATCAACCCTTGATTAGTCTGGCTAGAAAAGTCATTGAAAAAGTTCTCTCAAGCTCTTAAGAAGAAAGTTCTTCAAATTTTGAAATATGATGGCAATTAGGGTTCTTAGCCCCTCGAGAGTATTTATACAAACAGTGCCCTTAACTCAGTAGTACTACTAATCTAGGAATATTAGAACTTTAAACATCTAGAGAATACACTTAAAAACACTTCAAAAGAGTCTTGAAAAAAAAAATGATCTAGAGAAGTTTGGCCAAAATGAAAGAAACTTAAAATATTGGGTTGTTGCGGATCTGACGCCAGTTGTTAGACAAAATCGGTGCCGGAAACTCTTGAGAAATCTTCTGTTCATGAGCTAGTAAAAATCCGCGCCGATTTCTTTGTTTTTCTCCATTTCTTCTCTTTTGCCCCCCTTTTAAGCTTTTAAACTTCATTTTAGATCCCTCCATTTGTATAGTCATGCAATGTGACCATTTTTGCCTTTAATTGAGCTCCTTAAGCCTTTATTTCTTTTTTCCACCATCTTTTCAAGCTTATACAAACTTTTAGCTTCCTCCAAGCTTGATTTCTCCTATTCTTCTTCATTTTGAACTTGGAGCTTTTCTTTGTGCTATTCTGATTCCTACAATTCCCCCTATCTTTAGCTTGATTCGTCCTCGAATCATGACCTTCAATATCAAAACAAGCAATGAGTTCAAGGGAAACATAGGTACACCAAGTAGCAAGATATTCACATTTATGGCAAGGAACACATATTAGGTTCAAGCAAGCTTTCTGAAGATAGAACTTAGACATTCTGGAAACATTGAGAATGCAAGCTCACAAGAATTTAAAGATCGTGCAACTTAAGTTTGGGATCCAAAAGAAAACCTTGTTTCCAAGCCTTTTGCTGGTTCAAACAATATGCAATATTTAGAGTATAAAATCTCATGGGAAAATGAGATCTTTCACCAAAAATCCAAGAGTAAAAAAATAAGAATTCACTAGCATTAGAAAGAAAAGTAGATGACTCATGTATGAAAACTCTATTTCTAGCAAAAGCAAACACACTTTTGGAAATAACTTTATTTGACACAATAAAAGAGTCAATAGAAATCCATTTGCAATCACCTCAACAAAAAGGCAAGTGGCATTCAAAACTCTTCTCAAGAAAATGTGAAACATTCAACTCATGGAGCGAGCAATTTAAAATCAAAGAAGTCAAAAGCATAACATGTTTCACTATGGTCAAAGACAAGCGCATTTTTTTAGAGGTAGAGGATATTCCAAGGACTCAAGCATCCATTTTCATGAAAAATGAGCAGTATTAGATTAAATGAAGTAATAATCATAAGTAAATAAAATATTTTTTTATTAAAATTATTTATCCAATCTCATAAAAAAGTAAAATATTTTGCATAAAAACCCTCTGACTCTATACATAGATATGAGAGGTTAATGAAAGAAAAAAAAAAATTGATTGGAAGAGAAAAAGGCTAGCTAATTTAAATAACCGAGTATGTAAGCGTGACAACTTTTGATTGGATAAAAAATGTACTAGATACTGCTTCATAGAACACCAGACTTAGGATGCGATGAACTATGCGCAAACTATTTTGGTAACATGCCATACATAGCTTACATTCATTTTATTGCAAATGATTTATATTATTGTTTTTTCCTTTTTAAAACATCACGTGAGTGTATACATTTCTTGATTCTCTACAATAATAAACTTTTCTCTAGCTGTTTCTTCTCCTATTCATATTGATGATAATGCAAAAAAAAAGGTGGGAAGAGATCACTGCAGAAGTTGGTTTTGTGGTTTATATATTTGCAAGCTTTGTTATTATCATCTCCACATTATTTCTCTTGTATAGGTATCTACCTAAAGGGAATGATTTTTTGTTATTCGATTATGTGCATGAGGAGGATGAAAATCAAGTTTTAGTTCTATTATATTCATATAGAAAGGTTGGAGAGTTCAAGAATGGTGAAACTCGTCATTCTTTCATTGCTTATTGATGTTGCTAAAACTTAGTAAGTGCATTGGTTCAATTATAGTATAATCAAGGTTGATCCCACAAGGATTTCTATTCAATTACCAATTATTACTATTTAACTTAATTCAAATTGACCAAACTTTAGTGAATGATTAATTAAAACTAGTTAAAGAGGAGAAATGAAATTAATGAGAAAAAGCTTAACTAAGCTTAATGATCCAATTACTGAATTATTAATGTAAATGTGTGACCTTTCTTACTAAACCAAATTTTGCCTTCATTGATTAACGACGGAATTCCTTTAATTAAAACTAAGCCCGATCTCTCGGCAAAAAGACCCTATCTTTAATTAATGATCTACTATATCTCTATGTAAATTAATTAACTAAAAATGCATTACATTATGTGAAATTTTGAATTTTCACAATTTTCCTAAATTGATTACTCACATGAATGGCACCTAGAAATTGCTACAATCTCTTGCGAATTTTACTAGATATTCTTATTACTCAGTTCCTACTCGATTTATCTCTGTTAGGTCTCAAAACTAAGTATTAGATCATGTGAGAGATGGCCAAGCAATCACAAGTACTAAGATCAAGTAATAAGGATTAATACTAAAGAATATGGTAAAGAGAATTAATCAACACATAAACATTAATAAAAACACAAAATCTTCACATAATCCCTAGTTAAAGAATTTTAGCCAAAAAGATCCATGAAAATAAATAAAAACATATTCTTTAGAAATAAAAACGATTTACAAATAAAAATCGTAAATAAAGTAAGCAAGTCTTAAAGAGAGAACTTGAATCTATTGTCTTCAATCTTCTTCTTCACCGTCTTGATTTCCAAGGAATTAAAGAAAACAAGAATTGAAATTTTAACCTTAATGGCTAAAACCCTAAACTAAAGAAAATAAAAAACTACATAATTTAATAATTATTCTAAAAACTTTAAAAACTTAAAACTCATTCTAATGGCTAGAAAAGCCTTATCTATAGAGTCTTCTAAAATATGAAAGTAGAAGTTTAATAGGAAAAGAAATCAATTTAGGAGGCATAAAATCAAACAAAATCCAAAGAAAATAAAGAAAAGATCCTTGAAGGATCTCCCAGATTCGGCCCTTTAAAATGAAGTCTGACGCCGGTTTTTTGCAATGTCCAGCGATGGTCTTTCTGGCATTGGTCTTCTGCATGTCCAGCGTTGATCTTCCTCTTTTCAGTCTTGATGCGATGTTTTGTGCTTTTTGCCATATAAAATTTCCATTATGTAACTAATATCAAAATAACATTATAGTGAGTTTTTTTACAATTTTATGCTCTAAAACATATATAAATCTATTTTCTTTTCAAATTCAAGTGTAAAAGTGTATAAAACATAGATTTATCTACAATTTATTACTCATTTGCTGGTTACTCTCGATTTTCATTTTTTCCAAGTCATTGTAGTTGTTATTCACTCTATTATGGAAACATCAAACTGTGCAAAAAATATCTTTTTTCCATTTCATCTACTCGTAGTGGTTGAGCAATCTTACATTAATATTACTAATATTTTTCTACTGTTAAAGTTCAAAACTTTCTACTTCGATCACATACCAGTAAAGAAGCTGATATTAGAGACTCCACAAAACACCAGTCTTGAGAATCCATAGAACTATCTTGAAACTCTTTTAAGAACTTCTACAACCTTTCGTTCATACGATGTATATCTTGATTCAGATATAATCCTCGTTAATGATATACTGAAGTTATGAGAACTCCCTCTTGGATCAACACGATCGCTTCCGCAAATAAATTTCACCAGCTATTTTACTCATCATTTCTCGGAAAGTAGACATACCATAATTTTTAGTGTAAAAAATAAACAACTTTGCTACATACTCAGATGAATTTCAAACTTGATTTTCATTTTAAAATTATGCACAATTATTTATATATTAAAAAATAATGAATTTTCAAGGCATTTTTTTAGGTGCTAGATTATATATTTGGAGAAGCTAAAGATGTTAGCAGAACTAAAATTGCCAAAATTGAGATTTGTCTAAATCTTAGTGATTAGCTGGCTGCTTTTGTCATAATAATTGTTTCTTATCTTTCGGTTTTTGGTGGATAACTTTGATCAAGTTACTCATATTTGGAGGGGATTTTTTTTCTTCTTTTAAGAACGGAATCTCTTGTTTTAGGAGTTAAGGATAATATAAATATATAATATAATCTCTTTTTAGTGGTTGTAACAAGATTTTCTTAACTAATGAATGCTTTCATTTTGTTGAAGATCCATTATTCGAAGACTTCAAGGTGTGCACAGCTAAACTCTATTCTTACATAGAAGAGAGACAAGTAGATTCGATTGACTTACTCGATGAGGTTGTAAAAGTTGATGGGAAACAATAGTTTGCTTTTCCCCTCTCTGAAAATCATGCTAACATAAACATAGACAAGATGAAAAAAGTGGAATCATAAGACGTTGACTCTTTGATCAATTTTTGAAACAAATTTTTCCAAGACTAAAAATGAAGGTTTCAAAAATTTTATTCATTTTCTTTCTAAGAAAAAATGTCATTAAAGAAACAAAATATGGATTATGATATTCATGGTTTAAGATATCCATGGGTGGGTAATGCTACGGGATAGTATATTTGCAACTATTATATACACACTAATTTTTAAATTTTTAATATATTTAAAAAATGTGAATATGTAGGTATTATGATCACACCTTATAGTTAACATGATATCCAACACACTTGAACACCATAAATTGAGACCTTTGAACCTTTCATTCAGTTTCTTCAACCAGTATAGATGTGGCCTTGCTACATTCTCGTCAGAACTTGTTAATATTTTGTGTCTATTGATCCATCATCCCTTAGCCAACAATACTCCTCTTGTATAATATCATAAATTGATGTGAGAGATGTAATTCTTTAGAGATGTAAACTTGGAAGATAAGTTGGCAAAACACCGTCAAGGTACAACCGTCCAATTATTCTAACTCTACCAGTCTCAAGATTGTAGGTGCAAATTGTTAGGATTTATGTCCTAGAAGACTACACTTTAAGTAATATTTTGGAATATTAATAAATCATTTATTTGTCAAATCTAGGTTTTGAGTTTGGAATGCACATTTAAATTATATAAAGTCGAAGTACTTTAACTAAATAGTCCACATGATGGGTCATGCTTTGAAGTAAGACGCAAATTATTGTTACTTATCATACAATCAATATTTGTTCTTGGTCGTTTGATGGTGCTAGAAATGCCATCAATTCTAATCATCCCATGGTTATAGAGAAAGAGGCAACACTTTATTGGATGGTAACATGTCTCTATCACCATCAATTTTTTGATAAAGCTTAATGTGAAGACAACACTGATAATTAGATATCCCATGGTTATAAAGGCAACACTGATAATGTTTTTTGACATTAAATCCGAGAAGTTTTCATTAATATCGCCTCCAGGTATCTTAGAGCACAAATATCACTAATTCTTGAAAGCTTCAGGATATGCAAATTCTCAATAAGGATGATCATCTATTATTTCTTTGGAAAACTACTACAAATAACGCATATCATTGATATCTAGAGCTTAAGAGATTTTGCAAGAAAAAATTAAAAAAAAAAATCAAACAAGAAAGATAATTTATGCTCTTTAATTCCTACTTGTTATAAAATCATAAATCATAATTTTCTATTTCTCCAAATCCAAAAAGCCTTATCACCTCAAGTTACTTCTAACTGAGTCTCCCTTAATTCTCGTAGATTGAGGGAGATTCAATCTAACTGAATCTCTTGTACTCTCCCCGTAGATTATTCTTTAAAAAAAACTGTTTACATTACTTTATTTAGTCATTAACCTCTGTTTCTGTAGGCAAAAATTATTCTTAGGGTGAGCTAAACAAAAGGAAGCAATTGTCCTATAACATAAGTCAGGGGAAAAGAAGAATTTGGATGGGCTCAATTACCAACGGAGGGGATATGGTGCCTTGGTAACTAATGGATCTTAGGAGAATGCTCTTGACTAGTGGACCTGCATTTAGAAGAGAAAAGATGACTGGAGAGGGGCTTTACCCCTATTTCACCTCTGATACTTAAGTCAGATCAAAACGTCACACAAACGATCACTCGAGGATAAAGAACAGTTAAGTAATTTAGAGAATTTGACCTCACACTGTCTAGGTTTCATACCTTTTATACACGAGGACTATCTCCATGTAGGTTTCGGAAAGGTCTCTTGATATCACTAAGGATCCTAGTAATAATAAAATAAGGGTAATTCTAGGATTAACCTGAGACATGTTGGGCGGATATATACTTTGGCAGGTGGACCAAAACATATCTTCAGCGTAGAAGGATATTGGGTCAGATGAGTTGAGCCCAAATGAAATGGCAAAACGGGATGACCCCATCATAAGCCCCCGAAAAGAATCTATAAATGGGTTATAGTTCTTTGATTTTAAATCATCATCGTCATTTCGGGCGAAAAGTTGCATAAATTTACTCGAGGAGATACTTGATTGACACCGATTCAGATGTTGTCATTTCAACCAGTGTACAAGAAATCCTAGTTTCCAATTTTGACTCGCAGTTCTCATTTCATCTTTACAGATCTACTTCCTTCTTCAGCAAATCTGCTATTTACCACGATATTGACATCTAAATCCACCACCTCCAAGTCACTGTCGAAGAAGGGTTCTAAAGCAAGCGTTTCTGAGCTAGGTAGTGCTTCTCATCTCGATGTTAAAATTATTCATCCTCAAGATAATTTGGATTTGGCTGGTTCGTTGTATACTATTGGAGATTTCTCTATTTTGTTTCCTGTTGTGAATGAGACTGAGTCCGTGAACCGTATGAAGAAACACTATCGGGCTTCCGGGATGCTTCATTCTTACAAACCTAGAGACGAAGAACACATTTGCGAACCGACTGCTGTCAACCATCCTTTTGAGATTTGCTATAGGCAGCTTGGAGCCATAAGGAAAGAACTCGTGATCCTTGACGATTTTCGAGTTATGGCTCTGAATGCTAACGAGAGGACAAATCTACTCCCAAAAAGATGGAGGCAGTGTATCGGGATCAATTGAAAGCCCGGTTAAGATTTCTCTCGCATAATATGTTCCTGGATGTGACCAGTTACTGGGGAATAGATGTGGGGCAAATAGCTCCAAATGGAGTGAGGGTTATCATTTCCTTCATTTTGATGTGTAAGGCTTTTGGTGTGGCTACCAATTTAGAATTGTTCTCTAGGTTTTTTGATATAAAACCGGTTAGAGATGGTTCCGGGTTGCACACATTTCGAAGGAAGAATGGCGAGGTTGAGCTCTTAAAAAAGTTGCCGCAATCTATCCATGGATGGAAGAAGCAATGATTTTATGTTTCTAGGCATGATCCTGAGAGACCATGGAATAGAATGAAGAGAATGTCAAATCTTCCTATAAATTCTAAGCACTCGCTTATAGAAGACTGTGTGAAAACTTCCAAGGATACGGGTTTGGGATTCTCCTTAATGGAGCAAGCTGAGGCGAGAATTTGATGAAGACCGCTGGGTTTTATAATTTGGAGGGGTGGTGTATCCTTCATGAATTGAGTTAGTATTAGGATATTATATTTGTTAAACAATGGCTATATGTAGGATTAGAAACCTATTATAAGCTGTGTCAATTGGGGTTTTAAATATGTGACTTTTTTATTTTTGGCAGGGAAATTGTTGTTACTGAACATAGCAGAGGCGTTCATAAAGTTAAAGGTGCTACCCTCGAAAGCCGACCTGGGGAAGATAGTAAGGTTGTGTTGTTAATATCTTTGTTTAATAGTGTATGTGTTAAGATATTGTTTGTTTCTCAGTAGGAGATCATCTTTCTGTTGCCTTGTTGGAGTAGAGGCGAGAGGAAAGAAAGAAGAAGAAGGCGGGCGCACTGGTCAGGGACGCCCTTCCAACGAATGAATTTGATTTGGTAGCCATGGATCCTCTTATTTCAAAAAAGGGGAAGAGGAATGAGTTGAAGAAGAGTAGGTGAATATGCCTTTGATCTTGGAGAAAATCGGTGACCCATGTAGTGGGGATCCCGAAGCTCCTGTAGTTGGGAAAGATGAGGAGGGCCTTTTGGCACCTGAAGAAGTGGAAAAGGAACATTTGGAAGGTTGTTTTGTGGAGTTCCCGACCTGGACTTAGTTTTAAAAGGAAGAGATCTAATTAGGGTAAGAGGATTGAGTATGGGGGAGTTGCTGGCCTGTTTTGGATGAGGACAACACTTGACATGACTCCTAAGGATATGGTGAAGTCGTTTGTCATAAACAGTGTCCGAGTATGTTTAGTATGTGATGTATCAGTAATTTTTGTAAAAGTGATGTTTGTGATGTATATATGTTTTATGTGCAGAGTGCTCACATTTTAAATCAGGCTGCGCAATAAATGATACAGAGATGGGATGTTGAAAATTGAAATGTGGAGAAGTATAATAAGAGTCTTGAGAAGATCAATTGGGAACGAGTGGCTGCTATTGATCGGGTGAAAGAGTTGGATAAGAAAGTTTCTGATTTGGAGGTGGATGTGGTTTTAACTAAAATCAATGGATGATTGACAAATGAATGTGCTGTCAAGGATGATGAATTACGGAGTTTAAATGAATCACTTGTTCGTAGTCAACAAGATTTAGATGAATGTAAAGAGACGTTGATGCAGAAGGAGCAGGAGATGGGGGCGATAAGTGCGAAACTGGCTGACCTTGTGGATGGTGAGGGCAATGTACGCCCTAATGTGAGAGAGAGTATTATAAAGGAATTTTGCGAGTCTCCAACTAGTGGCAACTGGTTCTATTCATTGACCATTCCCATGGTGAGTTGCGCTTTAACTGAGCTCGTTGATGCTATCTGCAATGACAATCCTTGCGTGACGATGTCTTTTGTTGTAGATACGTACTACAATAAGGAAGCTAAATGTCATAGATTGACATGGGATGTAAATGAGGAGACAGAGGTCGGTAGGTCTGCATCTAGTTCAGATGATGAATCATCCGACAGGGACTATGAAGAGAATGAGTCATCCATTGCAGTAGTCAGGGTGTTCTTGATGAGCATACGACGGAGGCCTCCCGGGTGAAGGAGGGTGACCAATCTGTGTTGGATGGGTCTGATGATATAGTAGTGCTAAACCTCGAAGAAACTGTTGTGCAGGAGGATGAGGGCCTAACAGGTGATCAATCAAGACTTGACGTCCTGAGGCTCAAACTATGACTGCTCGGGGTTCCGAGGTTCTATGGACAGGTTGAGTCCCGGAGTATCAGGAGGTGATCAGGTTCCTGATGTGGTGTTTCCTACTGGCATGGATGTTGTGCGTCTAGTAAAGACTTTTGGTACAGTTATCGGGCCAGGGCAAAGGCCGGAGCATGCTACCCATTTGGCTGTTTCCCTACACGATTATATGTGGGAGAATTCTTTAGTGGATTAAATAACAAGTTAGGAGGGGATGTTTCTTGTTAGGTCATGTTTTGACTTTTATTTAGGGTGAAACCTCAGACACACGAATTTCGAACTTTGGAATAGTTTCTTAGGCCTTTTTCGTAATATACAGGTTGGGGTTTTTCTGCTCCTATTTACTATTGTTTATAGTGCACTTTTTTTTATTCTTGTGTTTTATGTTTGGTCACTCTGGTAAAGTTAACTGTTGTAACTTTTGAAAAGACGTGATGTAAGGATAAGTTGCGAGGTTTCTCTTTCCGAAATGTTTAGGTAGATATTGTGTTGTTTCATGCATGTGGGGTTTGATTGACTGTCTGTTGAGTTTCCAAGAATAATAAATATATTGACAACTGTGAAGAAGTCACTGTACCTTTTCAACTTCGTTTGTGCGATATAAATATTCGTATGTTTTCCTTGTTCGTACTCTGCAAATCTTTTTTGTTTGTGATCTTTGGAGATATGAGCCACCATTTTGTAGCCATCGACGAGACTGAGGTCCCCTACGTCCTGCCTCTGGCTCTGTACTTCCGCAACCTGTTCCCAAAGTTGCGCCTCTGCCTCACTCATTTTCATTATAACAAGGAGTATCTGAATGTGCCTTTAATGGCTGTTCTTAAGAATCATCGCCGCACTCTTTTGAGCACTTTGTGTTTATGTTGAAGGTTTATTTGGGACTCCGAGTCGGGACTGTAGAGCTGGAATTGGACGTTTATGAGTACTGTCATAAACTGGACATAGCCAATAGGTAGTTTAAAGAGTCGGTTAGGGCTACTTTGGCTCCTCAGTATACTATTGGCCTCTTTCATCGTTACTTTGAACAGCCATTTGTGTATACTTGCAGATGTTCTCCAACGAAGGAGTCCTTCTTGGCCCTGGATACTCTTATTCATGAGGAGGAGCTAACCAAAAAGAGGAAAAGGGCAGAGGCATTCCCGGAGTGCTGACGGTGTTTTGCATAAAAATTTATTTTTTGTAAAGGGTAGGCCCCCGCCGAGTGAGGGCAAGTGCGTGCGTAGTGGTCCTTGTTTATCAGGCCCGCGGGGCTTTTTAATGTAAGCCTATCGGGTTGGCCTCCCGACAAGTGATCACATGATAATGACTCATTTGCCTTTGTTTTCAGGCGGGTGGTCTTTTTGGTAATAGGCATATACGAATATTATTTCGCCCTTTTCTATTTCTAGGTCGTTTGCTATGCTACATTTAGATTCTATTGTTCAGACTCATGGTGGCTTTGCTTGAGAAATAGATTTGGTGTATTCTATAATTTTTAAATAGCCATGTAAAATTGTATTTGTATTTGATATTTGTGATATAGTCAAATACAGCTTGATGTCATATAACATGTTCTCTTCAGGAAAAAATTTCCTTAAGTTTAGGTTGTTCCATGTCCTGGCTAAGATCTTTTCCTCAAAACCTTGTAGTTTGTAACTCTCTTTTCCATTGTTTTTTATTATTCGATATGGTCCCTCCCATGTAGGTTCTGATTTTCCGTTAGGATCCACTCTACTAACTTCGTTTTTCCTTAGGACCAAGTCTCCTTTGATTGTTGATGGTTTGACTTTAGCATTATAGTAACGGGCAGCTTGTCTTTTGTAATTGGTGCCCCGTTTGACGGCTTGTTTTCTTAATTCAACGATAAGAGCTAAAATGTTCATGCATAAGCTGATCGTTTTTTTCTTTTTTGAATGTGGCGTATGGAGGGATTCGCTGCCAATCTCTGCTGGAATTATCGCATCTACTCCAAAACAAAGATTAAAAGGGGTCGCCCCTGTAGACCTCCTTGGTTTTGTTCTGTACGACGTTTGGTAATTTATCTAACTATTTTCCTTTTAGCTCATCTAATCTTTTCTTTAGTTCTTGAAATCATGCGATTTGTGACTTCTATTGCCCCATTTGCTTGAGGGTATCCCATAGGAGTGAATCATTGTTCTATGACAAGTTCATCATAGAAGTCTCGGAATTCTTTGGAGTCGAACTGTTTTCCGTTGTCTAAGACTAAGATTTTTGGGATTCCAAATCGGCAAATAATGTCTTCGTAGAAAAAGTCCTTGACTTTTCCTGTTGTGATTGTGGCTAGTGCCTTCACTTCAATCCATTAAGTGAAATTGTCTATTACTACTACTAGGTGATTCTTTCATCTATTACCTTAGGGAATGATCCTAAAAGATCTATCCCCCATTGCGAAAAAGGTATTAGAGTACCAAAAGTATGGTATTCGGACATCAGGATGTGGTGTTCATTGGCGTGGTTTGGCATTTGGCATATGCCTTTACCAAGTTCACTGAGTCCTCTTTCATGGTTGGCCAATATACTCGTAACATGACGTTTTTGTGACCAAACCTCCTGATCCAATATGAGAACCACAAATGCCTTCCTATATCTCCCGTAATATGTATCTGCCGTCTTCTTCATTTACATATTTAAGCAGAGGGCAATTTCCCATTGTTTTGTATAATTGGTCATCAATAAGTACATATTGGGCAGAGGTTGTTCGTACTTTTCGGGCTTGTATTTGGTTGTTGGGAAGTTTTTTGTTTAGAATAAACTCCAAGATGGGTGTTGTCCAATCCTTGACCACGTCGGCCATATAAATGTTCATGTTGATGCTCTTTTCCAATAAGGATTCTATCCAAGTTCCTTCAATGGGTTCTCCAGCACTTAGTTTCGATAGTATATCTGCTTTCGTGTTTTGTTTCCCTGGCACCTTCTCGAAGTTGACGCGGATAAATTCAGATACTAGGTGTTGTACACAAGTAAGGTATTGTTTCATGTTTTCTTCCTTAGCTTCAAATAGGCTTGTTATTTGCCCGATAATGACTTGTGAGTTGCTGCGAACTAGTAAATACGTAAGTTTCAATCTTTTGGCCATGCGTAATCCTGCCAAGAGGGCCTTGTATTCCGCTTCATTGTTGCTAACAGGGAATATGAATTTCATAGTGTAAGCGTATTGATGTCCGTCTAGATCTTCAAGTATGAATCTTGCACCTTTTGTATGTTCCCTAGTGGATATGTTAGTGTTGAGTGTCCAAGTATCGGGATCCTTAGTCGGCTGTTTGTGCTTCTTTTCCTTTGTATCATCTGGAAACGAACATTCGACTAGAAAGTCTGCTAATACTTGTCCTTGTATTCCCTTCCTTGGAGAGAAATCAACATGATATTTGCTTAATTCCAATGCCCATTTAGAGGATCGTCCTAATATGTCAGGTTTGTGCAGAATGTGTCTCAACGTTGTATTTGTTAATACCGTGATAGCATGAGCTTGGAAATAAGATTTTAGTTTTCTTGTTGTTATGATTAGACAAAGTAAGTGTTTTTCCAGGGAGTTGTAACGTTTTTCTGGACCATGTAGTACATGGCTCACATTATATATAGGTTTTATGTTATTATTATGTAGAGAGCATAAAACAGAGGTAATCACTTTGGGAATGACTGCTAGATACAAGTAAATTCTTTCTCTCATTACCAGGGTAATAAGAAGGGGATGGAAAGATAAATATTGTTTAACTTTTGGAAGGCGGAAGATGCCGCTTTAGTCCATTCAAATTTGGATGGGCACCTTAAAATTCGATAGAATGGAAGGCCCGTCTCTCCAGTTTGCGCAAAGAACTTGCCTAAAGACGCTATTTTTCCCAGCCAGGCTCTGTACTTCACCATTCTTGGTTCGGGCACCTTGAATGGCTCTGATCTTTGTTGGATTTGCTTCTACTCCCCTTTGGAAAACCATATATCCTAGAAATTTCCTCGAGAAAATGCCAAAAGTACATTTATTTGGATTTAACTTCATGCCGATCTTGTAAAGCCGACCAAAAACTTCTCTTAAATCGGCTGTTGCAGTGCTTTTGTCTTTTGACTTGACGATTATGTCATCTACATATACTTCTACTATTTTCCCAATGAGTCTGTGTTAAAAGCTTTGTTCATGGACTCTTGGAACTCAGCGCCTGCGTTTTTTAATCTGAAAGGTATGCGTGTATAGCAATAGATACCGTCATTAGTGACAAAAGCAGTCTTGGCATGTCTTTTTCTGGCATCGGGATTCGATGATATCCCTTGTAGGTTTGCAAAAAAGATAGGAACTCATGTCTTACAACAGAGTCGACTAACTGGTCAATTCCTGGAAGCGGGAAAGGCTTTTTAGGAATGGCCTTGTTCAGATTAGTAAAATCTATGCAAACTTTCCATGCACCTCTTAGTTTTGCTACTACAACTGGGTTGGACAAGCATTCGGGGAAATCAATAGTTTTTATGATCCCAACGTATAATAATTCATGTACCTCATTTTTGATGATTTCTTGCCCCTGTTTTGCGAATGCCCTTCTCTTTTGAAAGACTAATTTCACTCCTTTCAGGATTCCCAACTTGTACTCCGCAAATTCTCTGGGAACAACCCCGAGGTCATTAGAGGACCATGCAAAAATATCCTTATATTCAATGAGTAGTTCAGCTAACTTCATTCGAAGGTCCAAGGGTAATGTTCTTCCAACCCGTACCTTTTGTTCTGGTTTCAATTGATCTAGGACAAATAGTCCGTACTCTCATTCTGGTTCAGGCCTGGGTGCTTGACCATCTTCCACAAACTGTTCCTCTTTTTCGAGTTTTTGCACTTCAACAAAGTAACATTCTTGAGCTGCCGTTTGATCACTATAAATTGTATAATTTCTTTTCCTATCGGGATGTCCATGGAAAGCTCGTATGTGGAGATCTTTTGCTTGAATTGATTTAAGGCAAACCTGCCCATTATGCAATCGTACGGTGATGATGCAAAAACGATAAGGAACTCTACCATATGTCCCGTGTCTTTGACTAAAATAGGGAGTATGATCTTTCTTTCTGATTTCACCATTTACCAGGTGAACCCAACCAAAGGGTCCGCATATAGGATGGGATGACTTTGTCCCAGGTGATTTCCATCTACTTGAAAGTGTCTTTGAAAAGAATGTTTATTGAACTCCCAATATGTACCAAAATTCTTTTAACTAGGCATTGATCAATGATCATGGTGACAACCAAGGGATCATCACCATGGTTGTCCATGGTTCGTTTTCTTGATAATGTAAGCCAACGTCTTGTATGACGTTTATTACTTTCAAATTTGCGAAGGAGGAAGGATCGGATTTTTTGTTTCTCTTGTCATTACTCCAAGGACTTTTGGTGTCATCAGTTCCAGACGACGTTTTTGCTGATGTGTCATCGCCTGTTCTATGGCTTTCTTAAATTCATTACATTGTTCTGTGTCATGCCCGTGGTCCTTGTGAAACCGGCAGTATCTGGATTTGTTCCTCTTGTCTGGAGAAGAGAGCATTTTTTTTGGTTTGTCTAATATCCCCAATGACTCAACTTGCTGGAGGACATCTACTATAGAATTCTAAGTGGTGTGTAGTCGTATCAGGAAGCTTCGGGCCTTTTTGGCGCCAACTGGTCATATACCACAGGCTTTGTCCAGTGATCAAGGTATTTGTGTCTTTTCATGTTTTATACTTCCTTGACTTTATTGTCTATATCTCATTTACAGCGGGCATAGCCATCTGCGTGAATGAATTGTTCTATTCTTTTTAATAAATCAGAAACAGTGGTTGCTTCCTGCTCAGCCAACTTTTAGGAGTAAGCTTGGTTTGCTAAACCATGCCGATACCCTTACATGAATTTCTTTTCAGATAAATCAGCGATTTCCTGCACTGCTTTGTTGAATCGGGCCGTAAAACCTCGTATCATTTCATTCTGGCACTGGCGGATGGTCAGTAGGAAATTGGAGGTGGGCCGAAAAATAGATTGGGCGAGAAAGTTTTGGATAAACTTTTCTCCCATATCCCAAAAGCTAATTATGCTCCTTGGTGTAGATGTGCATACCAAGCCAAGGCCCTTCCTTTGAGAGAACTAGGGAACATACGACAACAGGTACTATCAGAGGCATTGTACACATACATCTGAGAAATGTACCTCATAATATGTTCTTTAGGATCAATAGAACCCTCATAAGTGCTCAGCTTTCAGATGAGAAAAATCACTGGGACCTTTGTGCAAGCGTATTGTTCACACAGCAGATTGTGCTGCAGGAAGTCCCGATCGCTGGAATTGACCATCAAGGAGGGAGTTATATGAGCGAGAGTTTTGTTGACTAGATCATAAATAGTTTGTGTTTGGGGCAATGGAGATTCATGGTGGTGAGAAGTTCCGTCCTTGAAAGCCGAAGCTTGAGTGGAAGGACGGAGAAGGAAAAGTGTAGGGGATATATAACGATGGGTTTTTACAAACGAAGCCTAGTTCACCTGTGAGAATGGCTACGGTATAGACGTGCTAGCCTGCAATGCTAGTATGGTCTGCAAAGAGGACAGTCAGGCTTGTAGTTGAGTAATTGATCTAAATTCATATTAGCCGCCGAATTGACCAGTATTCTGTTGGATGAACGGGGGCAATCCAGCGTCCAACGTCTGTAGAAGAGACGAAGGGGCTGATAATACAGCTTCGTTTTGCAAGGTTGAAGGATCATAAGGGGCATCGTCCATCAGTGAAGAATCAGACGCCATCGATGATGGAGGGTTCGTGTAAAAGGATTTAATGAAAGGAAAAACAAAATGGGCACCAAATAATAGATCTTAGAAGAATGCTCTTCACCAGCAGACCTGTATTCAGAAGAGAAAAGATGACTGGGAAGGGCTTTACCCCCGTTTCACCTCCGATGTTTAAGTCAAACCAAAAACTCACACCGAGGATTAGCAGAGAATAAGGAAAGTTAAGTAATTTAGAGAATCTAACCTCACCCTATCTAGGGTTAATACTTTTTATACACGAGAATTATCTCCTAGCAGGTTTCGGAAAAGTCTCCTAATACCACTAAGATTCCTTATAACAATAGAATAAGGATAAGTCTAGGATTATCCCCAAACAAGTTGGGCAGATGTATACTCGGGTAGGTGGGCCAAAATATATCTACAGCGTAGAAGGATATTGGGCCAGATGAGTTGAGCCCAAATGAAATGGCAAGACGGGCGGACCCCATCAGTAACCTTCCTCATACTTGAAGTTTTTGACACTTTGTCATCAATCACATGTCTTCCTTTTTCTGAAACCATATTTTAAGTTCACTCATAATGGGACAGTGGAAGAGCAAAGAAAGAGATCATAAACCCTTAACTGTATAGTGATTGAGTGATTCTTGTCAACATTTAAAGATCATTTCAAGGCTATCACAAAAAGAAAACTAATGCATTAGAATGGTAGTAGCATACCATCCAGCCTTTGTTGGTATGGTAATTGTTTTATGATCAAGCTACAAGATATATTTAAGCAGTTGTAATTTCTATGAAATTATCTATAATATAATCTCTTTCAATGGTTGTAACAATATTTTTTAACTAATGAATGCTTTCATATTTTTGAAGATCCATTATTCAAGGACTTCAAGATATATACAGATGAGCTCCATTCTACATAGGAGAGAGACAAGTAGATCAATTGACTTACTCGATGAGGTTGGAATAGTCGATGGGTAACTGTAGTTTACTTTTCCTCTCTCTGAAAATCATACTAACAGAAACATAGACAAGATGAAAAAACTGGAACTCTTTGATCAATTTTCGAAACAATTTTTTTCCAAGACTAAAAATGAGGGCTTCAAACATTTTATTCACTTTCTTTCTAAGAAGAAATGTCATTAAAAAACCAAAAGATGGATTATGATATTCATGGTTTAGGATATCCATGGGTTGATTGTACATTTGCAACCATTACATACACACTAGTTTTTAAATTCTAATATATTTTCAAAATGTGAATATGTAGGTATTGTGATCACACCTTATATTTAACATGATATCTAACACACTTGAACACCATAATTTGATACCTTTGAACCTGCCATTTAGTTTCTTCAACCAGTATTGACATGGCCTTGCTACATTTTTGTTCGAACTTGTTAATCTTTCGTGTCTATTGATACATCGCTTCTTAGCCAACAACACTCTTGTATAATATCATAAATTGAGGTGAGAGATGTAATTCTTTAAAGAGGTAAACTTGGATGATAAGTTGCCAAAACACTATCAATATATGGGCTTTCAATTATTCTAACTCTACCAGTCTCAAGATTGTAAGTGCAAGTTGTTAGGATTTATGCCCCAAAAGACTACCCTTTAAGTAATGTTTTGGAATATTAATAAATGATTTTTTTTTATCTAGATTTTGAGTTTAGAATGCACATTTAAATTACATAAATTCCAAGTATTTTAACTAGATAATCCACGTGAGGGGTCATGCTTCCCTAGCTAAAATATATATACCATAGTTTTTTGTTGAATAAGTAGCAAACTTTGCTACTTATCATTCATATGATTTTCGAACTTGATTTTCATTCTAGTATTATATGCACAATTCATTATATGTTAAAAATAATGGTTTTTTTATGGCGTTTTGAATTTTTTGACGTGCTATGATAATATATATGGAGAAGTAGAAAAGATTTAAGTTTCAAAACAAGATGGAAAGGTGGATAGATATTCAAGAATATGAAAAATATATAGTATTTAGATCCATGCATCTTTTCTTGTTGTTAGTGTAGATCACATGAAGAATCATAATAGATTTGGTTATCATTCGATATTGTTATTGCATGAAACATCTTCCCAATCTTGTTCGGTTTGTGTTAAGGGAACCATGGTTGAGCCTGTACCAACACACTCTACTCAATTGATGATTACCCTTAGTGCCAGTATGAGTTGTGTAGTTGATGACTTTATTGTTATTAGTAAGTTGAACGGAATTTATAATTGGGTTAAACTTAAAAGTGCTTCATCATTGAATAGATACATTTTGGAACCTGTGTTGAGATATCGAACCTCGTGGATGAAGGTCTATGTTGAGAAATGTAGTTGTAGATTTGTGTTCATTAAGTGATATACCTTGATTCCTATATCGTTTTCATTAATGATGATATATTGAAGTATGGGGACTCCTTGAATCAAGCACGATCGCTTCTCTATTTAAAATAGAAATACTATAGTTTCAGTGGAAGTAGTAACAAACTTTGCTACTGCTACTGATCATTCATATGATTTTCGAACTTGGTTTTCGTTCTAGAACTATATATGCACAATTAATTATATGTTAAAAATAATGGATATTTTATGGTGTTTTGAATTTTTTGAGGTGCTATGATAATATATTTTGAGAAGTAGAGAAGATTTAAGCGTCAGAACAAGATGGAAAAGTTGATAAATGTTCAAATAGAGGAAAAATATATACTATTTAGGATACATGTATCTATTTTTGTTGCTATTGTAGATCACATGAACAATCATAATAGATTTGGTTATTGTCGTATTGTTATTGCATAAAATATTTTCTCAGTCCTTTTAGGTCTGGTTTGTGTTGAGAGGACCATGCGTGAGCCCGTACCAACACACCCTTCCCGATTGATTATCTTGGGCTAGTATGAATTGTGTAGATTATGACTATTGGTATTAGTAAGTTGAACGAGATTTATAATTGGGTTAGACTTAAAACTGTTTCATCATTCAATAGATACATTTTAGAACCTGTGTTGAGAGATCGAAACTCGTGGATGTAGGTCTATGTTGAGATCGAAGCTATAAGTGTTTGTTCATCAGGTGATGTACATTGATTCAAATATCACTTCCATTGGTGATATACTGAAGTTATGGTAACTACCTCTTGGATCAAGCACGATCACTTCCCTAGCTAAAGTAGATATATATAGTTTTCGGTGGAAGAAGTAACAAACTTTTCTACTTATCATTCACATGATTTTCGAACTTGGTTTTCATTCTAGAACTATATATGCACAATTAATTATATGTTAAAAAAATAATGGATTTTTTTAATGGCATTTTGAAAATTTTGAGGTGCTATGATAATATATTTGGAGAAGTAGAGAAGATTTAAGTGTCAAATAAGATGGAAAAGTGGATAGATATTCAAAAAGAGAAAAAATATATGTTGTGTAGGATCCATACATCTATTTTTGTTGCTAGTGTGGGCTGTCTGTAGATCACATGAAGAACCATAATAGATTTGGTTATCACTCCATATTGTTATTGCATGAAGCCTATTAGGTCTGGTTTATGTCAAGAGGACCATGGGTGAGCTTGTACCAGCACAACCTACCCGATTGATTATCTTTGGCGCCAGTATGAATTGTGTAGTTGATGACCTTATTGATATTCGTAAGTTGAATGAGATTTATAATTGGGTTATACTTAAAAAGTGTTTCATCATTGAATGTATACATTTTGGAACTTATGTTGAGAGATCGAAACTCATGGATGTAGGTCTATGTTGAGAAACAAAGTTATAGGTTTGTGTTCATCAAGTGACATACCTTGATTCGGATATCATTTTCATTGATGATATACTAAAGTTATAGGAACTACATTAAGTACGATCGCATCTCTATCTAAAGTAGATATATATTTCGATAGAAGAAGTAACAAACTTTGCTATTTATCATTCATATGATTTTCGAACTTGCTTTTCATTGTAGAACTATATATGCACACAATTAATTATATGTTAAAAATGATGGATTTTTTTAATGGAATTTTGAATTTTTTGAAGTGCTATGATAATATATTTGGAGAAGTAGAGAAGATGTAAGTGTCAAAACAAGATGGAAAAGCGGATATATATTGAAAAAGAGGGAAAATATAGAATACATGTATATATTCTTATTGCTAGTGTGGATCACGTGAAAACCATAATATATTTGATTATCATTCCATATTGTTATTACATGAAACATCTTCCAAATCTTGTTAGGTTTGTGTTGAGAGAATCATAGTTGAGCCTGTACCAAAACACTTAGCCCGATTGATTACCTTTGGCGCCAGTACATGTATTTGATGACTTTATATTGATATTAGTAAGTTGAACAAGATTTATAATGTGGTTAGACTTAAAAGTGTTTTATCATTAAATGGATACATTTTTAAACCTGTGTTGAGAGATCGAACCTCCGGATGTAGGTCTATGTTGAGAATGTAGCTGTAGGTTTGTGTTAAAAAAATGAACCTCGTAGATATTGGAATATTTTTAGAAATCGAACCTCGTGATATAGGTATGGGTATGGGTTCAGAGATATGGATGAAGGTTTGTATGGAAAAACTAAACCTCGTAGATATATAGGTATATTTTGAAAGACAGAACCTTCTGGATGAAGGTTGAATTGAGAGATTGAGCTTGAGAGGTTTTAGGAAGAGGAGTATGTTTTCTCTATAAATACCTACTTATGCCTCCTCTTGTAAGCAACTTTGATGAATATTGATGAAATTGAAAGTTTTCTCTAATGGTTTTTAGGGTTCTTTAACCCATCTTATTTATCTTCTATGGGTTTGTTTCCATCACCATCCCAGGATATGAGGTTATGTCATACACAAATTTGTGAGTTTAATGAAAGAACAAAAACAGAGAATCTTGGATTGGAAGAGAAAAAAACATTATTTATATAACCAACTCTTTAAGTGTGTCGGACTTTAATTGGGACAAATGGCATACTCCATATTGCTCCATCCTAGGTAAGGGCGGACCTGGGTATATTGTGGTTTTGGCCAATTCCTTACCCATTTTTTTGAAAAACAAAATTAATATATGAGTTTATTAAGTAGGACTTAATACAAACTGAGATAAGGGGTTTCGGCTCCTCTAAATATATTTTAAAAAAAATCTCATACAAACTATATACATCAATATACATAAAATAACCACGTAAGACAAGTATATATTATGTTTTTCTTTTAAATATTTTCATTGTTTATCCCTTGTTTTGTAAGAAAAAATAAATTATTTAAATATTTTTCTACTTGTTTCATAACATGATGAAAGTTGAATTTATTTAACAATTTGCTTGTATATATTGAAATTTTTTTTCGAAAGATTTATATAAATCATTATAAAGAATTTTCATCACTTGTTGTACATTAATAAATATGTCGAATTTGGATTAGTTTGGAGTATATGAACCATCGGCTTCAAATTATGAACATTTTTAACCATTTGAACACCATGAAGGCTTCTAAAAATAAGAAACTTTTTTACACAAAATTTCTTTTATATGTTCAATAAATAAGAAGAAAGATATTGCAAATTATACATTGCAACCGAGACTTCGAGTGACGAAACGCAGAGTTTTTTTAATTTAATGTGGAATAAAACAACGTCAACCTACTCAAAGGAGAATTTATAGGATTTAACAGCAACAGATCTCAACAGCAGTAGCAGTTCCTTTTTCATGTTTTATCATCGACGATAGCAATCTGTTTAGTTATTTTTCTTTTTACATGATCTTTTTATCATCTTCAATGTCACAGAAGCTATGGAGTTTCATATTTTAATTGCCAATATTCTTCAGGAATATAACTATATTTCCTTTTTCAATTAATATATTCTATAATGGCAATATCAGCTTTGTTTTCATATTATTTGATATTTTTTTAATCTTATTCAGCGTATTGCGTATGGAGGATTGTGAGAAAGTCATTATTTTGGAGGAGATAAGGAGAAATAATCGTTTTTGTGCAATTGATCGGTTTTCTTATTGTTAAGTTATACTGTGTATAAATAAAACAAACCTAGTACAAAACTCATAGAAACCGTAAATAACCGATGGATGTATTATATTCCAATGGAACATTAACACGTAATCAATTGAACATTAGTACTATTTTCATGGAATGTCAGTGTTACGTCATTGAAGTTACGGAGTTCTATATTACAATTGCTAATGTTCTATTTTAATATAAACTATAGTTTAATTTTTCACCCGCTAATGTTCTATAATGGCAGTAGCAGCTTTGTTTTCATATTAATGATGTTTTTCCTGTGTAATTGACTTTTTCAATTGCTAATGTTCCATGGAATTATAACTGTAGTTCCATTTTTCAATTGATAATATTGCAGGAGAATATAACTGTAATTCCATGATTACATAAACAATCTTTCATAAAATATTTTCATTATATTAGGGCGATAAAGTTAAATGTTACTGATTCCAACTAACATATAATACGTTGAACATTATTACAACAAAGCAAATATAACACAAACCTCATGAATCATCATTAATACTAATTTCATGGAATATTAACACAAATTTATCGAATATATTATATTAACATCGGTACCTTTTTGGACTTAGACAAGTAAAGTCTACTCAAAGCAAAATTGTCCAAACCATGTCAAAGCCCAATATATTAATTAGTTCTCAATCACCTTCATCATAGGCCCGTTAATAGATATACATAGACAATATAGCTCATTATAATAGTCATCTTCTTCTGTCATCATCATCATCATCATCATTCACTATTGTCACCTCTTTAAAATCTCGATCGAAATCAATTGTGGCTTTTTTTGAGTTTCTTAGCATGTCTTTCATTTTCAAAATCATTTAGAAGTGTTCATTATATGGAAATAATCAAAAAATCAAGCTGAATTTCGATTTTTGATTAGGTTATTTAATAAAATAAAGTACCTTCCTTTGTTAGCCGTCTGCATCCTCTCGACCATCACTATGCAACATTTCTCTCCATTTTCCCCAACAATCTCCACCTCCTTCCCTATCTGAACTGAAACCCTCCATAAAAATTCTCTATTACCACCACCCAATTTGCAAAAAGAACACCACACAAAGACACACATATAGAGACCTATCTAAAATCCTCTCCAAAAATACTCACCACCACTCTTGTCCCAGAAAACCACCACCCACATTTGAAATTTCATTTTCCTACTCTTATCTTCATCTACAACTCTTTTGGAGGATTTTTCTTCTTTTTTCCTAAGCTGACCTAATAGAGATCTTTTAGGGAGAATTCCTTAATTGTCTTCTTCAATCACCAAAAAGTTTAATGAAGAGAATTATACGTGTGGCTGAAAAACTTTTTGTTGCCGGGAATTATGATACTTAGTTACATTTACAGGTGAAAAACTTAATGAAGAGGAAGGCATAGAGAGAGGGGGTGTTAGCATAAAGATGGATGACAAAGTGAAAGAAAATAGAGAAAAAAAAATGCATATATAAAGAATAGAATAGAATGGAGAAAAAAATAAAAGAAATACTAAAAGACTCTTCTACCCTAATTTTTTGTAGGACCAAGAGTTTTCAAACTAAATTATTATATATTGTTGATCAAATTTTGTTCCTTTTTATTAATTTCTAAGATAAGATATTTAATTAATAAAATTTTTAAATTCAAGTATTTATCATTAACAATAAAATAAATAAATGGCTTCGATTCGATTTTCTTTTTTTAGAATTTTATTAAGTTTGGTTTCGATTTTAAAACTCTCAAATCGAATTTATTAGTAACTTAAGTGAACTAGTTGTGTAGTTCACAAAAATTAAAATATTAGGAATAAGGTTCCATTTTCAGTCCTATTTTGTCTGTTTGAGCTAGCAACACCCACTGCCGGATAACAGCTATCGCCGATTCGCCGCTGCTAACACAACAACAACCCACCATCTTCTTTGATTGGCAAAGGTAGTTTTGTTCTAACCTTGATATCTTATATTCATACTCTCTGTCAATTTTCTTGACTGCTCTTGGGCAATGGGAAGCTTTTTGGCGATAAAGATTTATGAACAACAAGGGATTTTTTGTAATCAATCAAAGATCTTTGTGCCGCATTTTCTTGGTATGTGATTGCAGCACTTTGGCCTTCTGCATTTAATAAAGCTATCCGTATCAATCATCATAGCTCGAATTTTAGTTTGATTAGACGTTCAATTATGTTAGACATCATACTGGGGATACGTAGGGTTTCGCTTGCAATTTCTTGTGGGAGTCCGTAAAGCTCAAATTTTTTATTCGGTATTTATTCATGATGATCAGAATTGAAATTTATTCTTATTGAATTATCTAGTGTTAGCTGAGCTGAATGTATTTACCTGGCATCGATGTATTTGTGTTTTTCTTTCTTTTTACGTATTGATTAAAATTTAAACGCAAAAAGTTGTGACTTAGCTTAATCTGAAGTTATTTTTGTATGTGTGTTTTAGGGAAGAAAGGAGAAAAAGTAGAGGATGGGGTTTATCATGGAATTTGCAGAGAATTTGATTCTTAGAATGATGGAGGATCCCAAGGAGAGGGATAAGAAATTCAGAGAACACTTATACCATTTGAAGGATAAGTGCAACAAGACTAAGGAGATGTGGAGCCTGCCTGTGCGTCCCTATGGATTTTGGACTTTTGAGCGAGTCAATTCACAAATTTTCTGGGATGCTCAGATCAGCCAGGTCCCTGGTCGCCGTGACCCCTATGATGACCTCCTTCAGGATGCATCCAATCCCAACAACTCTGCAGCATCCTCTTCCAAAAAATGATCGGTAAAGTTGTCCTGATTTATCTGAGGATTGTGTTGTTGTTATGTGAGTATAGTTTTCTGAACTCTTCTTTCTCTGTTTCTCATGTTGCTATCTGGAAGGTTTAATTGGTCAGCATAAATGAATTCATTGTGTGGTGAACTGTGTTTTTGCAGTTATTTTTCTGTTTAGCTATGGTATTCTACCGTATGGTGATTAAGATTTTTATCCAACATGAATTGTTTCTCAATTCTGAAAATGAAGTTTTCCTTGGAATGATGCATACTCGTTAACTATGTTTATCATTTCCAGCAACTCTTCTTGTCTGCCAGTGCGCCTTTTTCTTCTTGGCATATCACAAACTAATTGGACTTCCATTCTCATTCCAATGTTAGTTTTAGAGAGCATATGCATTATACCTTCTATAAATACCAAAACAAAACTGAAATGCAGAAAGTTAATTATTCAATTTTCATTATCTAAATGATGGTAGATACAAATCAGGATTTTCTCGCATCCCAATAAATGAACATTAAGGGACTATGCTACAAACTCATCAAGAATCCAGGTAAGAAGAATTATCTGTCCTCCAATCTATAGTTCCCGATTTATAACATATGCTTTTCATCATTAAAAAAAAAAAAAGATTTATAACATATGCTCTACACAAGGTCCCTGGAGCTCTCCGTAGAGAGCCTTCTCATAAAGTACAATCCTCCCCAGTAAAACATTAAAATAAAATAGGAAGAAAATTATAAAAGAAAAGAAAAGCTAAGGTAAAAGATCTAGCATACTGATCGACAGTGCCCATCATGAGGCTGCACATTCTTAATCGCATTTTCTCTGATAAAAGAAGGATCTCCTTCAGAATCAGGAGGACTAGCATTATAAAACACATGATCACAAGTACTGTGGCAAGCATAACCATCCCCCCTTGCTTTTGAGCTCTCTCTTTCTGCAAATCCCAATGTTATGTAAGAAATACATGTAAAATAGTTTAGGAAAATATGACAAAGCCAAAAAGCTTAAAGAAAGTTAGACCTTCTCCAAGCTCAACCGATGCAGAAATATTTTGGATATAATCTATTCTATCAACAATGGTACCCTGTGTGAAGATGGAAGATCATGTTAATCACTAGAAAAATAGGTGTGTATCCGCTGGATGAAAACAAAAGTTATAGCTTCCTACCTGGTCAATAACCAAGACAGAGAGATCCTTCATAATTTGGGCAAGTTCATTTACTGATTCTACAACCTACCAGAAGAAGAAACAAAATTGGACCAATAACTGTTATGAGGTTGTCTAGATGTGTAAAATGAAAGATCCATTCCAACTATAACTTACCTGTGGAATTTCTGTTCCCTCTCTGCTGTAAATGCCTCGCTTTCTTTAACTTGGCCATTTGGTGTTCATTAAATCCCTTTAATATTATAGCATAACAAATTGAAATTTGTCCAAATACGCACCAAAATTCACATCAATGATCAACCAAAAGACGTCTTAGCAATTCATTAGTTCTGAGTCTTTAATAAATAAGACAGGAGTCCCTTTGTGCTAGTGATTGTTTCTATGAATTCTAAAAAACATATATTAAGTAGTTGATTTACGACTCAATGAACAGTGCTTGTAAAATAAACACCAGTAAAAATAGTAGGATAAAAGGCACAAGCAGCTACCATGCCAAGTCCTTAAATCCACGAAAATAATAGCATTATGAAAAGTAGAATCAGCATTACCAGGTCTTCAAATTCATCAAGCTCCTGTTTGGAATAACTTCCATTCAAATTCATTTCTTGGTCAACCCCATCTTGCCTTGCATGAAGAGCAATGAAGCTTTAGTTTAAGAAACTAAGATTAGCCATTGTTCAACCACAGATGAAATAACACGAAATCAGGTAAAATAAAACTTCATAGCGTCAAGATATTTAGTAGGTGAACCTTCCAATATCTAAGTCCTATAAATCAGTAAAAGAGGGGGGGAAATCAGAGCTGTTTGTGTTTTATTAGGGCATCGTGTAAGACAAATTACACAAGCTATTGAGCCTGCCTACCCTGGATTAGTTCAGTGTTCAGTTTAGTCCAAGCAGTTGATTCAGTACTCATAACACCCATTTCCCTGCATGTTATGAGTTAGTTAAGCATCCACCTTCACATCCTAATATGATCTATTTTTGCTTCACTGTTCTCAAATTCACGTTGAGAGCTTGATTATGAATAATTCCACTAATCAGCTGCATTTGGGTGTAAGATGCTTGATAGTGTCAAATCTGCCAAGGTCCCTGACTCCTTGCTAAGTCAAGCTTGCACGTGCATTCTTTTTTATTGGATTTTCCTGCTCTGAGTGCTCATTGCAATTTTTAAAGCAATCTGCAGAACTTTTTCCTAAACTAAAAGTTTTAGGCAAGTCTCTTTTTGCTGCTATAGTGGCTTCAGGTTTGTCAACTGTTTCTTGCGTAGCTCCACTGAGAGGGTCAGAAGGTCAGTAGCAAGAGAGGCTGACACCCAAAATAATATTTGGATTTATAAGTTGATATGGAATTTTTGGAAATTGATTGTGTTGTGTTCTGGCATTGAGCTTGTGGTTGTTATTAGGGAGAAAATTTAGGAAAGAACATGTTCTTCCTATATTTGTTCTACAGGCATGGATAAAAAGCCTACCACATTTATTTTGGTCTTCCTGACGGGATAAATAGCTAGATTTGATAACAAATTTGACTCTAAAAATTGTCCTAAATATTACCCATGGATAAATAGCTAGATTTGATAACAAATTTGACTCTAAAAATTGTCCTAAATATTACCCATGGGCTCAATGTTAAAAATTGTTTTGTAAAATTCGTCCTACATGTGATTGGCTATTCTTGTTTCCTATTGATGTACTGGACTATTTTTACTTTTGTATTGATGCTCTCAAACCTTCATCTTGTAAGAAAAACTGGTTATTTCTGTTGAGTTGCTTGGAAAACTTAAAATGTGGAAGGTCCTGTTAAACACTCCCGGAGCTTTTGTTCTTTGTGTTCTTCAAAAAAGCTCCATTCCTATGGGTTGGCCGTTTTAAAAAAAATAGAAACTTTGTGTTCTTGGGCATCTATGCGGATGCTTTGAGCAAGTAAATTTGTAGTGCAGTCTTTCTCTTGTAAATGTGAAGTTATTTCATGATTGTTTGAAGGGAAAAAGGAAGAAGACTTGTGTTTTCTTTTCGTTTTGGGGGTATTGAAGTGACATTCTTCCATTTCATATCAAAAGTGTCCTATCAAAGTGATGATTTGGAGGGAATGTTGCAAGGCATTAGGTTCTACTTGGATTGAAATTTAATTGGAGTTTTTATGAGCTTTTTGTTATTGCAATTTTGTCCTAAAAGTTGTGAGTTTTCAGTATTTGTAGAAGTGCCCATAAGTTATGAACTATTGAAAATTACAATTTTGCCTCCATAAAATATATTAACCTTTATTTTATATTTATTTAGGTAATAATTTTTGCAAAACCTTGTTTAATCCAAGATGTTAGAGCTCATTTTCTATTTATTGAGTAGTTGTACTCATTCCGTTCCTTCTTTCCGTTCAGGTTGACTTTAAGCGCAAGAACGAGAATGGTGAAAGTTGAGATTTTTGGCATGGTGAAGCTTTTAAAAGAAATTTGTTTTTACTTGAATAAACAATTGTTTAGACGAGTTTTAATTATTATTTGGTACCTTTGGTGGGGTGGGGAGGGGGGTTTCATGTTTTATTCTTGAATATGGGATCTTGTATTAAACACAAAAAAAAAAAAAAAAAAAGAATTACAAATGAGAGTTACAAAATAAAGCTCCACATAAGTGAGCTTAAAACATCTTTAGCATGAATTACAAATATGGGTTTTTCATGTTTTATGAACTGAACTACCTTTGATATCCTTTTAAAATATTTATTTTGGAATTCCTTTAAAATAGTTCTAAATTGCGAAATGACTAATTTGCTCTTGAGGGATTTGGGTCCTTGTGAATCAATCTCGGATTCTGGTAAATCTGGATTGGGGGTGGGTGGGTGTCACACCCTCTTAGCAATTCCAGAAGGGATTGAAGTTTGCGAATTGCATAAAAAAGGAAGAGAAACTGAGCTCATAAGTACAAGCTTACATAGAGATATAGAATATTATTGCCGAGGAACAGTTGCTCCTCTTTCTTATTAATTCTGGGGAATGTTTTCTTATTAATTCTGGAAAATGTATAAAGATAACTTGAAAATTTTTAAAAAATTTCATTTTCACCTAAGAATTTCTTTTCTTTAAAAAAATTTCTCTAAACGCTCTTTAGGACTCTTCACTTCAATCTCAGATTTTGAAAGATCCGACCGTCAAAATTTGATAAAAATGTTAGTTCTTCAATATATTTTAATTTATTTATAAATTTATCGGTTTAAATCATGAAAATAGACCTTTAATTTGATAAAAATCGTACTTTTAAATTTGAATTTTTCTGTCGAAATCGGGCACTTTCGCCCAGGCTGGCAAAAGTCACACTTTCACCGGGCCAAACGAAAGGTCACCAATTCTTTCACAGGCTCGACGAAAGTTCGCGTGCACTTTCGTCCAGCTCTGGCGAAAGTGCATAAAAAAATTTGAATTTTTTATTATAAATTTAACTTTTTTTTTTGTTCATAAAAAAAATTATTAATTAATTTTGTATATGTAGAATGGGTGTGACTAGTTGTTTAAAATATTTTATGTGATAATTTTTATTGTTAATATGATAATGAATTATGTTTTTGTGAACAATATGAAATGAATTATTGTTAGTGAGAAGATATAAAATAACGGAAATGAAATAATAAATCCCCGATAAGGTCAATAAGAAAGTAATAATAAATGTTAATTCAAATGTTATTTAATTTTGTCTATGTAGAGTAAATGTAACCAGTTTAAAATTATTTACTTATAATTATGTGTTTAATAAGAAAATGTGTTATGTAATTGTTAAACTATTTGAATTTTAATTTGAATTCATTGTTATTCTTGGCTTAGGTTTAGGATTTAGGAGATAAGATCGAATAATATATAAATTAATAAGTGTTACTAAAGAATATTAGTGATGAATAATAATAGTATGAAAGAAATAGTATAAATGAAATAACAAATTCCGATAATAAATAATAAAATAATAATAGATTTTAAAATAAATGTTCAAATATATAATGAACAACTATTAATGAGTTTGAATATATAATAAATGGTTCGACCAGGCGGACGTAGATGCGATGATGATCTTGATCCTGTCCGGTAGAGTTTATGGTCGCACTGTTACAGCTTTATCTAGAGGTACTAGGGAGCGACATAGTACCTCCGACCTCTATGCTACTCCTACACCTCTCGCACTTGGTTTCCAACATAGTACAGGTGCACCGGGTCTTCTACTTAACCACTCGCTGTACCTTTTAGATCTCGACCTCCCCTCCAAACACATCTGTCTCATACCCACGTGTCATATGAGGCATATGAATCTGCACATCCACTTTCACACCCCCAGACACAGTATATGATCCCTACTTACATGTTCCCACTATACGATCTTGCATACCATATAAATCTGCAGCCCATGAGCTTATACTGGAGTTTAGTGGTCAGCCGAGGCAGATAGGGGTAGAGTTTTTTTATCAGATGGTTGGCGCCGCCCCTCATGATTCTTCATGCAGCACATATGGGTATTCTCATGCTGATTTTGGTGTTTCATCCTCTAAGCCTTACATAGGGAGGCCTGCAGATAGGGTTTGTGAGGGTGATAGGGGGCTTGGCGAGCAGCCATACATATTGAAGGAGAGGCGGATCAGGGAAGTGATGATGATGATGGTAATTGTGGTGATGATGATCAGGATGAGGATGAAGATGCTGGAGATGAGGAGCAGCCCGTGCTTATGGCACTTACTAGTGGATCCGACAAACGTCCTCGTCACGAGAAAGAGAAAGGGTTGACCGACAACTTTATGTCAATGATGAGTAAGATTTCAGGGTCTCGTAACAAAGCACCTGCGATCGTGCATGTTCCAGCACCCCAATGCCGCATTGATTTCGACCTTTGTTGAGAAGTGGCAGCCCGACACGAACACCTTCCACATGTCATGGGTGAGATGACCGTTACATTACACGATGCAGAGATGATTCTCGGGGTTCTTGCATATGTTCAGGTAGTGGATTCGAGATTATCATGAGATTAGTTGGTACGAATTGTCCAGGGTGATCTGGGTTTGGCTCTCACCGATGTTTCCATTAGCTCCCAGACTTCACTGTCATCCAGTGTCAGAGTTGCATGTTACATACAGTATATCTTGGGTAGCTCACTATTCAGTGATAAGAGATGCAACATAGTTCCTGCCAGACTTTACCACTGCTGCAGGATGTGAGTTCTGTTGGGAAGTTCACATGGGGTGCTGCCACGCTTGCATATCTGTACAGGAATCTTGGGCAGGCATCACATGTTGATGCAAATGAGTTTGGTGGGAGCTTGTCACTATTGGAGGTATGTGTTTTAAATATAACGTGTTTTATATTATGTTTATATTTTTCATTTTTATATTGTTTAGTTTTATTTTTTAAATATTATGTTATATTTTATGTAATTAGTTTTCATATTTATTTTATAGGGTTTTATATTTATATTTTACATTTATAATTTATATTTTAGGTGTGGATATATCTGTACTTTCCCATATTTGCACTTGTAGTTAGACCGGGTACTGAAGCTTGCAAGCCATACATCCTACAGTATCTCATGTTGGGTTATAATAATGAAAATAAATTGTTGGATAATCGACTGAGATTGGATTTGATGACAGCTGATGAGTTGTTATGGACACCGTATAGGACTTAGGAGATTCAGGCTTGCTGGGTTTCCATGTAATACGGGTTCATTGCATACTTTGACTCCGTTGAGCCGTACATGCCTGACAGAGTTTTGAGACAGTTTGAGTTTTGGCAGTGTATTCCCGCCACCCTATCCAACCTGAGGAGGCACGCAAGCCGCCAAACAAAAAGATGTACTTGTTGAGGAATACTTTTTTGGAAGCACTGTGGCTTGAGGCAGCTTTGCATTTATTGACAGAGTCATGGACAAGTGTTCCAGCTATTCCACCGAGTTCCTATGCGGATGATTACATAGACTGGTTTCTCCCCCGCAGTCACCTGAGGATACAGAATCCCTCGAATATTCCTCGTGGATTTCAAGTACCAGTAGCTCCTGCGATGCCATCCCAAGCTTTGTTGGATTTGATTGCACGTGAGGCTACTCGAGAGGATGTTGATGAGAGAGAGAGAGAGAGAGAGAGAGAGAGAGAGAGAGAGAGAGAGAGAGAGAGAGAGAGAGAGAGAGTTCATACGGTTAGGGCTGTAAACGGGTCCAGACCCTCAGGGTACCCCCAGACCCGGACCCGTACCCTTATAGTGAAACTTGGACCCGGACCCGGACCCGTACCCTCCAGGGTATAAAATTCTGGACCCGGACCCGACCCTCCAGGGTCCAGGGTAGGGTACGGGTATACCCGTACCCGTATGACATTTTTCTATTTTATTTCCCTGTTAAACAAAAATATGTAAAACAATGTATAATTCAAAAAATAAAAATTTTAACATGATCTCCTTAACATTTCTTTCAACAAATAAAATCATTTAACATCTCTAATTCACATAATTAAAAGTTCAAATAAAATTGTGACTGTGTGTGAACAGTCTGTGACTCTGTGAGGAGAGAGAGAGAGAGAGATAGAAGAGAGAGAGAGAGAGAGAGAGAAACAGAGAGAAACATAGAGCTGAAATGAAATGAGAGGAGAGGCGAGGAGTGAGTGAGGTGAGGTGAGTGAGTGGTAGTATGACTATGTGATGTGATTTGATTTGAGTGTAGTAGGTTAGGTAGGGTTAATGATGATAATTGTAAAATAAAATAATATGTTAAAAAATTATAAATTATATATTAATATAATATAATATATAAAATATATTATTATTTTATTAATACGGGTATACGGGTATACGGGTCTGGGTATCTCCATACCTTACCCGGACCCATATAGCAGTAAAAATACGGGTACGGGTACGGGTCCGCGGGTATAAAATTTAAACCTTACCCGCTAAAAACGGGTACAGACCCGTGCGGGTACGGGTAAGACCCGCCCCGTTTACAGCCCTACATACGGTTGTTGATCTACTAAGGAAGCATTACCGCGCTCCTTAGTATGATGTTATGTATTTGAATACTTTTTATATATTTTTTACATTCTTTTTTTTGTATTTTCGAATATTTTGTTGTTTCATTATTTTAACTTTTTCACGTATCGGTTTATTGATGCATATTAATATAATAATGCGAAGAATTTAAATTAAAAAAATAAAATAAAATGCGAAAAAATTTAATATATTAATAACATCAAACATCACGTTATAAATTATATAATAAAATGCTAAAGTGACTAGTTAATAACAACATGCGAATGACTCCGAGGCGGATACATTTCACGGTATCTCGTAACCTAGTGTACAATCCGGTTATGATAAGGGTCTGCACATCCACTAACTCGTACATCTCGATGATATTGCCATTGCACCTGTATTTGAGGCAAAGAGCACCCATCTCACAACAGTAGCTGCAGAACAAAAAGAAACAGTAAATAAAAGTATTAACGGAAGAAAAACAAATTTAAAATATTTTAATGAAGTATTAAAAATAATTCTCTTCTAACTTATCTAACTACACAACCAACGTCTTGTTCTCGGAAAAATCGTAAGATATTACGATGCAGCACATGACTCTTCCTGAACTGCTTAGTCTGTTGCGACTGCTTCTCTATAAATCTTACAACCTGAGCATGACCGTGATAGTAAACAGTTATTTTATGGTTGTGCCTCCCGTTGTGCACGAACAATTGATCATTTTTGCTTGTTGCCATTTGCTCTCTCTTTAGTTTAAATGGACATCTACATTTTTTTGTCCCATAAGGTCCCTGCTTTTTTATTGGAATTTCTTCTTCTTCATCGTCAACTATTGGTTTCGTATATTTTTTAACTGCACCTCCGCGCTCGCAAGCCAATGTGACATACGGTCGACGGTCAGCTATTCTTGATCTTTGATACCGATTTATGATTAAATGTCTTGGCTTTCATTGCAGTTTGTTTTGCACAATCGACCAACTCATCTTTCGAACTAAAAATCGGTCTGTTGTGAATAAATGTCCAAGATCAATATATTCTTCCGATTCTAAAAATTCTTCAAACGTATTTGGATCTTCATCAGCCTGTTAATGTAAAATGAAAATATTAGCATTACAAAAACAAAATTAAAAAGAAATTCATCCAAAAAAAAATTCCAGGAACACTTCACCCATGGGGATGAAAAAACACTGCAAATTTCGCCTGTTTGGGCGAAAGTATCAAGGAACTTTCGTCTAGAAGGGGAAAAGTGTCTCAGAATTTTCGCCCATCTGGGCGAAAGTGTACCAGAAATTGAAAAAAGAAATTCAATCGATTTTCTTACCTCAAAACTAATTTTTTCTTGCAATAAATCTTTAGGGAACCCTATACGTTAGTCTAATTTAGGTTTAATGTTCAAAGTTTGAATTTTTTTAGAGAGAGATTTATGTTTAAAATGAATTATTTTCGAATTAATTTTTTCACCCTATTTTCTCCGAAAATTCAGATCATCATCATCTTCCTCCACTTAAATTCAGAGCATATTATTTCGATTCAAATCCTGTGGAACATAATATTATTATTATCATTTCGAATGATACCCCAAGTCCCCTAAATTATGCAAGATATTCATCGGACGACGTTCTAGGGCACCCCATTTAACCTGGATCCTCATATTTTTGTACTTGATGATATTTTTTCCATCTCTTGTCTGGAAAACAAATACGGCTTCCCTCACCAGAATTTTGTTATTCACTGGAAGATATATGACTGACCAGGCAGCTATGCCTATGCGTGGGTCTTAAGAATATCACCATTTTCATTGGGGTAACAAATTAAGGTGTCTATCTAACCATTCAGCCTAAGCCACCCGATGGATGAGTTTTGTAGTAGTGGTGTGAAATGCATGCGCTCAAATTCTCTAATATACTAATTCTTATACACTTTCTGTCGTATTTACTATCTCTTTTTTATAATATGTAAAAATTATTTATTATTTCACACATATTAATAAAAAATTAAAATTAATATATTTTTTTTATAGTAAAATACTTCTAATACTATTGTATTAATTTAATAAATTACATCTTTTAAAACTTTATCTTCTCTCCTCCTCAATCTTCTCTCTATATCTCAAGTTTTTATCAACTGGGCATGGGGTTGAGATTTTGAGAATTACTAGATAGTGATGCATTAATTTGAATAGGGTATTCTTGGAGAAAAAAAGTTGATAAAGAGAAATCACCTTCAAATACAAAACTCCAAATATAACAATTTAATCTTATATTATGAAATGAAGGTAGTAGTAATATATTAAAATTTTGTTATACACACCTCAAAATCATCTATTCTTCTTTTTTTTTTCTTTTTTTTTTTTTTTGGTTAATATATTGGGGACACTTCAATATTACCTTGCACAAAATCATCTACTCCCTACAACACAAAAATTAAGAAAATAATTAGATTGTTTAGATTTAAAAAAAATATACTAAATTATTCTTTGTCTTTCATTAATATTTCTAATTAGAGTTTCTAAACAATTGATTTATTCTAATTAGATAGGGGTATATATGGAAAAGTTTTATTCAATACTAACTTAATTTATTAAAGTGACATATTTTAAAATGGAAAAAACATATTCAGACCACAGATAATATGGAACGATGGTGGTATTCTCTATACACTTTGTCATTAAATAATTATCGTGTTTACTAATTCTTAAATAATACGCCATCCGTTTTATATTATCTGTCATATTAAGATTGTGTTTGGTTCCTAGAATTGCATTGTACTTAGAATTCTATAGAATTCTAAGAACGGTAAATTCTAATTCTTTCGTTTGGTAAAACTATGGAAGTGTTGTGAAATTCATTTCTAATTCTAATTCTGGAAATGCAAAAAAATCATAAAATTAGAATTTAAAATATAAACAAATGTTTACTCAAAATGTAATTGTATAAGAGTGAGAGCGTGTGTGTAAGTGAGTGTGAATTTTATGGAGAGAAAGTAGCGTGAATTATAGGAGAGAAAGTGAATGTGAATCCTAATAGAGAAAGTATCATGCATTTTAGAGAGAAAAAGTATAGTAAGTATAATAGAGAGAAATTGTCGTGAATTTTAAATAGAGAAAAAGTCGTAAATTCTAGAAAAAAAGAAACGTCGTGAGTTTTAGCGAGAGAAATTATTGTAAATTTTAAATAGAGAAAAAGTCATAAATTCTGGAAAGAAGAAGCGTCGTGAGCTTTAGAGAGAAAAATTGTCGTGAATTTTAAATAGAGAAAAAGTCGTAAGTTCTAGAAAGAGGAACGTCATGAATTTTAGAGAGAGAAAGTGTCGTAAGTTTTAGAGTTCCGCAAATTCTAATGAGAGAAAATATCGTGAATTCTAGTGAGAGATAGTGTCATAAATCTGTGCTAGAGTGTCGTGAGTTTTAGTGGAGAAAGTGTGCAAAAGTGTGTAAAAATATGAATATAATAAAATTGTATAATTAGTAATAGAAGTAATGAATATAAAAATGTTGAAGAATTAGAATTGTAATTCTTAGATTTTTATTTATAATTGAAATTCAATTCTAACTCCATAATTAATGACTCAACAAAACAAAAGAATTAAAATCGAAGTTTCAATTATAATTCTAACCCTTCAATTCTATAGCACCAAACACACCCTAAGAAATGACACAATTAGATGGTCTTAATTTAAGTTAAATAAATTATAATTTTATTTGAATTATTTCTAAACATTTATTATATTGTATAATTTCATAATATTAAATAAGAGTATATGTATAAAGCTTTTATTCAATATTTTATGTTCAGATGATAGTTAATATTTTATGTTCAGAGTGAAATTTGTAATAAACAGTTCTTATTTGAAGTGTCAATTTTTTATTTTGGCTCAAGGCGGGATGGATGGTCATTAACTTGAATAAATGGAGGGCTCTTAGTTATACGTGGTTTATCAAGAGAAGATCGAAATATGAAAAAGTTGATTCCGGTTTTCATTCGATTCCAAACTGAATTGATCTATCAGTAGTACAGAAGTGTAATTAGATCCCAATATATCTTAACGAATTTGCTGGAGCAGTTGCACATGTAGAGCAGAGGTGGGATCAGGTTGGACTTGGTGTGAAGAACAATATTGTACCAATTAATGCTTAATGACACCATTATTTGCTGCATTGGGGTGGGAAAAGTAAGCCCTGGTTCAGATTGGGTCCCGGCAAGCCATGCCCTGTTGATTTTTACTGGTCTAAATATGACTTATGCTAATAAGAAAAACTTGTCTTTGAAACTTATTTCTACAACAAATTTGATCTATTGCACCAAAAGGACAAGAAAGCCGTAGAAAATTCTCCCTCTTTCATTGAAGGAGACTCGAATCAATGTGTATTCATTGAGGACTAATTTAGGGTATATGACAAGAATTTAAGGATTAATATAGTTTACTGAATGGTACAACCTAGAAAAAATGTCCTGCTGCTGCTTGGAGCAGACGGAAAAAAGGCCCTCTAAATCCACCAACTCCGCTATGCTACTACTATAGTATGCCCTCTACTTGAAATTTAGACCGCAACTGGCTCACCAACTGGACTAGAAATGTTAATTTTAACCTGCCATAGAAGAAAACAACAGAAAATCTTAGGTATAAATTAGGGGAGAAGCAATTGTTTTCTTATATTAAGGTTTCAAAAAACGAGAGATTGGCTTCATTCAAGCAAAGCTGCAGTTTACGGCATATTGTTTCGTGAAATAGGTTGTCTAGTGTACCAGTTAAAAATGAGTGAGAATTTCAGTTCAGGACCTAAGGAGGATTTCCTCCTTACCTGCAACGTGTACATGCACACTAGTAAGGGTTTTTCACAAGCATTTGCCAGTTTCAATTTAGAGTTTCAAATGAGAGCAGAGCAAGATAAAGCTACTGGTATTCAAGAATTCTATCTGATTGCTATTTCAGTATGGTTGAAAGAAAATGTGATTTGCAAGTGTTGATGAATAATGCACAGAGATTCTCAATTTGATAGATCCATGCATCTGTATTATGTTCCTTTGTGTAATGTTGTTCAAGCACAAATTTATTCTCGTGCAATAATTTTCTACAAGAAAAAAAAAGCAGACTTTTACCTTAGCTGCTTTGAATAGCTCATCGAGCACTTCAGACAAGGTTGGATGTGCATGAACAGCCAACTTTATGTCCTGTAAAATCCAAAAGATTCAGAGGGTGGTTGTTAAAGTGTAGAAGAACCAGTAATATTCCCATTTGGTGCAAACAGCCCAAAGCGCTTCGGAAAGCACCTTGAAAGAACTAATCCCCATCCGGATGTGACAACAAAAATTTTCTATTGAATAGAAACTTGTAGCAAAAACTAAAGAGAGTCTCTATCAAGTTAAATGAAAGAATACACAAATAACTTCATCACATGTATTAATTAACTTTTTCACACTTCCAGTAAATTGATGGATGGATCTACTGTTTTGTACCTACAGTAATATTAACTTGGATATTAGTTCTCCCCAACTTTTCATGGCTGTAACTTCTTTTCCCATTCTTTTAAGGAAACAAAAGCAATTTGTTCTCAAAAAATAGGTTCAGATGCCTCTTAAGGTTTGTTAAAAGATTTGTTCCCGGAGTTTGCTTATTCAGAGGATGCATGCATAGTTTTTGTTTGGCCACTACATAAAGGTTCTTTCTCATTCCATTTGGGTGAGAACTACAAGAAATGGGTTTACTTCTGTGTTTTTCACCAAAAAATAAATAAATAAAGAGAGAGACAGAGAGAGAAGTTTATTTCTGTGTTAAAACATGTGAACTGAAGAGCAAAATGTTACCTGGATGCGTGTCCCCAATGCAATAGCATTTGATGCTTCATGTATGAGATCAGCAGCATGCAATCCAAATATATGAACTCCAAGGATCTCTCCAGTATCAGGTCTGTATATCAACTGCATGAAATGCCAGGTTTTCAGTAGACCAAATAAATAAATAAATTTGGGGATCCAAACACAAAATTTGAAGCGGAAGTAGGCTCTTCAACATTCCCAAAGTTGTGCATCATAAATTTCTGTAGCATTATAATAGTCACCTTGGCAAGTCCTTCGCTTTCATTTTCAGCAAGGGCTTTTGTGTTAGCCTTGAAGCTAGTCTTGACAACACTTACTTCAAATCCTTCCTTCTCAGCTTTTTCTCTAGCTTGAGGCTGTAAAATGTTGAAAAGATTGATTTAACATTTTCAAAGCATGTTCTCAGTGTGTTTCTTATGGATAACCACTACAAAAGATCAGAAATAAAATAAAGGCCATAGCCCACAGTTAGCCAACTCAAAATAAGAAATGGAACCCCAACAATAGAGCTAGTCTTAACAAGATTCAACCTTTACTGGTGAATATTTGAAATATTCTAGCTATTACTTCAAGATTGTCTTCTTCAGATTTATAGAGGAGAGCATCAAATTAATCCAGTGAACTAATTGTAGCACTGCCAGAAACTTCTAATTGCAAAACAATTTGGCCTCTTGTTTTAAACAGAAACTAGTCAACTGTTACTTAAATCATAATGGTACAATCATGATTAACACTGCTTTCAAACAGACTATTCTAATTTCCTACAGGCCAAAATGCTGCAGCACTACCTTACAAAGAAGCAGCTGGTTGATACTAGAGTTAAGTGAGCTCACTCTTAAAAGCACAAAAAAGGATTGTGGTTCAAATGTTCTCCAAAACATCTCTAAAACTTACAAAGTTCTAGCTGTCACCTTAAAATCTTGCCAGTCCAACAACAATTACTTTGACATGTAAATAGAGGTGCTTTTTAGTCATCTTCACTTACACATTGTAGACCTGATTTCCTCTAGAACTCCCATATTAACATAAAATTTGACGAAAAGATGGAGCAGAGACTAGACAGATTTTTACATATATTTCTCTACAATTTCTTTTTTTTTTTTTCCAAAAATAAGATTGTGATCTATTTAGTGACTAGTCTGGTATAAAGAATATTGATATGAAGTGAAATTCAGTTTGATATTGGTCTCATGATTGATCATAAAAATTTATATTGCACAATTTACCCAAATGAGGGTCTTAGTGTTAAATGATGGAAATTCAAAATCTTTAGTTAAATTACAAGAAATTATTCAAGACTTAGATACTAATGCTACAAAAGCCATAATAAACTATATTAAAAATAAAAAGTTGTTCAGCAGGCATACCTCAGTCAAGCCCACCATACTGATCTCTGGATGGGTAAAGCATGCTGCTGGAACACTTAAATGATTCAAAACATGGTCCTTTCCACATACTTGCTCAACAACTGTGCAGATCTCAAAATCAGGTGTTAAAACGAGTATGAAAACATCATGACAAAACCGCCTGTATAGAAAATCAAAAGAGTTTTCTACCCGAAATTCCTTGTGCACTTGCTGCATGCGCAAGCATCATTTTTCCATTTGCATCACCAATACAATACAAATGAGGAACCTAATTATCAAGGAGGAGAGGAGATCAGCTGAATGCATAGAAGACACAGTAACATCATAAAAAAGGAAAAAAGAACGTCATGTACCAACTTCCCATCAGCATCAATGACTCTCATGCGTTCATCTACAGGTACAAATCCACGCTGTGTTTGTACATTTACCTAGACCATGTGAATGAAAGTAACAGAATTAGTTTACTATCTTGTTTCAAAGTTTAACTAGAATGCTTGTGCTTAAATAAATTGGTTTACATTTTCCAAACCAAGTCCATTAGTGAATGGAGCCCTTCCAGTTGCAATAAGAGCAGCATCAACCTGCAAAAGGTAACCATTTACTTAGCAGGTTATGCCATGCCATGCCACCTAGGAAGAAAAACAAAACTAGAAGGAATCCCAAGCATGTCCCAATTTCCAAGGGGTAAGTTGAAGTATAATAAAAATGAGTAGATTTGAAAAGGAAACAGATATTATAATAAAGAATCAGTTTCTTCAGAAACTACTTTTGTATTTCTGATATGGCCTGCTGATTGATGTTAAAGACCTAGACAATGGAGCCCCTTCTGAGATAACAACTCGAATATAATTTTTTCTTTCTTTGACAGTTTTCTAAAAAGGATAACAGATCAAAACATCCCACAAGTGTCTTCACAAACTATTCTTACCTAAAGTTCACATATCGTTGGTAATGATATTCTTAGCCTCAAAACATATCTGAGTTAGTAGATATTCAGTTTTGATCTCCACCAGAAAATTCCATAGAACCTTGTGTACATTAACTGTACCGATATTAGAGGTAGATTCCTTGTAGATGAGACGCATGTAGAACTCATTCTTGGGACCATCAATGATTCTGTACCATAAAATAGTCATCTAGTCGCATAGGTTTTATCAGAAACTAAACAGCTATTGCAGTTCATCTTTATCAAATATGTAAAACACATGCATTTAGGCTCCAAAAGCACAAAGGTGTGAGGTGAAATACTAGTGACCCTGACCATTCTTAGAAAGAAAGTTGATCCTATGAATTCCCATCAACTCCATTTCTTGGGAAACTTCTGGACAAAAGGCTTGTATTTGATCTAATAAACATCTATATATCTAATAATGTATTATTGATTTATGACCAAAACAAAAAGGAAATACTACTTCAGTGTGCAGAGTACAACTCCTTTAAACACGATCCAAACTCACCTCCAAAGTACCTTTCGGTTCTTTTGTCTTTGCATCAATGAGCTCAATTATTACTGGTTTTCCATCCCTTGCAGGAGTTATCTGTTGAAAAGCATCAGAAATCAAATAAGAAAATAAGTCAAACAAAATCTTAGGTTTTGGCTATAACAAAAGCTTATATATTATATATAGAGGGACTAGGATCTCTACGATACCTTGCTAGCAAATACACCAGTATGATAATCAATTTTCCGAGGGTTTATGAGAACTCGTTGAGCCAATTTCCCAATCTCAGGATCAAAGCCAGGCATTAGCTGATCCAAAGCTTCAATGAAGGTCACCTGTGCAATAATGCCGAAGTTAGATTCAAAGGTACAGGTTTATAGCTTTCCGAAGTTGAAGAGGTAGAAGAAATTAAACCAATGAGATTACTAACTTCTTACATTTAGCAATCCATGTGCTCTTGACAAAATAAGATTTAAAAAACGGTATTGATAGAGGCATTGATGGCCATTTTAATTGACTTGACACGGTATTTGTTTAGCGGTTTCTCAGTCAGAATACGAGTATCTATTTACCTTACCTCACTTTGCTCTCTCCATTCACCCCACCCCCAAACTAAGGCCAGATAAACTGTACAACCACACCAACCTTGAATAGTCAATTCCTAACCTTCACTGATAGAGGTTCTCTAATATAAGTTATTTCTTTGCCTAACCTTTTTCTCCTTTCATTTGCTTTCATTAGCTTAACAGGCTCTTAATTACACATTTAAAAATGAGGACTAGTTAACAAAAAGCAGCTGAAAAAGACAGCTCAGATACATGAGCAGAGAAAATTCAGTGTCAGTTTCAAGCAGTAGTTCTTCTAAAAAAAGAGAAAAGGTGTAACAAGAAAAGGATAAGTGAAGGGGGGGGTTGGGCGGGTTGAGAAATAAAAGGCTAAGGTAAGCAACAATTTATCATTACCAATACTTTACTAGAAACAAAACAAGTAGATTTGTAAAGTATCCTGAAGGATAATCCGTTCCTACCTCACTTCCAAGTGCAGTGTACACATCACTGAATTCAAGGCCAATATATCCACTTCCTACTATTGCTATCCACTCTGGAACAAATTCCAATTTGAGTGCATGATCACTGGTTATTACAGTCTTACCTGCAGGCATTTGTGAGAAAGTATTTAGTTTTCACTCAGTGGAAAGTCCACATGAGGGAAGAAAGAGAAAAAGGGGATGGAGATGAACTAACAAATAAAACAAGAGAAAATGGATTCGATATACAAAAGAGAGTAATAAATTCTTCAATAACTGCTACTGCCTCTGTTTCATTATATAAAGATACTTTGGAGATTCCACACATATGAAGGGTTCTAAAACCAGTGAACATTTGAATGTTATACTCTAAAATAATGAGACATAGAAAGAAAAGGGGGAGAGAGAGAGAGAGAGAGAGAGAGAGAGAGAGAGAGAGAGAGAGAGAGAGAGAGAGAGAGATGAGAGAGAGAGAAATAAATAAAAAGAGAGAAAGGGGTATAATAGGAAAATTTGTTTTGGAAAAGTGTAAATATCTTATATAATGAAACTAAAAAAATGGCAATAGTATCTGATATTATAAAATGAAGGGAGTATAAAACTAACTATTTTCAGGCCCAAGGGAAGAGATGCAGTTCTAGGAAGTAATGATTTCATTTCTGATACTTCCATTACTAATAATTCTTGTCCTTAATAAGTATCAGAAATGATAATACTGAATAGCTCAAGAGATACTCATTGCCACAATCTTAAATTATACCCAAAAGAATAACGGCAACTTGTGCAAACTACTCTACCACATAATCAAATACCATAATACATTTTCTAATAAATTTCTTGTTTCTTTTTGACGGCTGAAAACAAAGCTTGTAAAAGTTGAAAATTTTTAAATTCGCAAGCTGCTAGTACATGGTAGCAGCATTTATGATCACGTACTAGTAAGAAGAATCTTTTCCATTCAAACTAGAATGTTCTGATAGTTATAGTCCAAGAAACACTAACCATCAACTTCAATTCCCTTGGGTACTAAAGGGATTGAGCCAGTGGCAATTATTATTTCTTTTGCCGTTATTATGGTTTCCTCAGAGCCGGCTTTTCCATATTTCACCTTTTGTGGCCCCTGTGTATGTCCATAAAATTGTGAGGCATCAAGATGCAGTAAAGAATCCCATGGTAGTATCAAATGATTCCCACCCTTTTTTTAATAGAAAATCCAACTGAATGGAAAAGATCTAGTTAAATTCATTAAACTTTTAACTCACCAAAATAGTCCCGACACCAGTCAATATATCTACACCAAGAACTTTCATCGAATTGGTCAAGTTGCTTCGAATTTTGGAAGCCAAATTATTTGCATGATCTGCAACACCCTGTCTGTCATATCCCGCAGCAGCAACCTAGTATTCATTATAGCGTCAAAAATAGATCATGCTGGTAATAAGATGTACAACATCCAAACAGGAAAAGAGATTTTACTATGGGCAGTTGGGCAGGAGATTATAACCTTAGTACTACTACAGGAAATTATCATATGACCAAGATTACCACTTTTAGTATTAGAATTTTGCGTACAATTTAACAAGGTATCTTAATGTATATGGAATGTCCTCAAGAATGACTATCTGCTCCCTGAAACACAAGGATATGATACCTGTAAACCAAAAGACTTCATATGATGTTCGTTTTGAAGCTCACGCATACGTCCACTAACAGCTAGAAGAGCTTTAGAAGGAACACAGCCCCTATTTACACAGGTTCCTCCAACTACATCGCCTTCAATAATGGCAGTTTTCAGGCCCTGAAAAAGATGTCAATCACTCAGCTTACTGAAGTAAGACAAAGACAACATATGTGCGGATAATGAGAATCATGCACTTAATAGTGTTTCCTTTAGCTCATAAGAACGTCCATTTACTTAATTACAAAAAGAAAATAAAAATAGACCTATTTTCACATGGTGCTAACAAGTTGCTATAACAAACAAAAACTGAAAGAACAAAGTGAATAGAAATTGGTAGTCCACCTCTTGTAGGAAATAAGTTCATCAACATGGAAGGAACAATCACAAGAAAAAAAGGGAAAAAACTAGATTAACTAACAAAAATTGAAAATTTATATATGTGTGATCTCTTTACAGTGATCTGTATCCTAAGCTATGACAAAACAAAATCAGAGCAGTAAAAAATCACTAAATTCGGAAATAGTTGTGACAGTTGAAATCTTAAAAACAATAACAAATAATAAAGACCCGGGAGGAACCGAAGTAGCTAATAAATTTCTGAAATAGCTTAAGGTGCAATACGATTGAAAGCCTACTAGAAGAAGAGCATATATAAGTGCATCTCAACCTTCTCAACAGCATGAAGAGCAGCACCATGACCGCCAACACCAGCACCAATAATCACGAGATCATAATCAAAACCTTTAGAAGCATTTCCATTACTCAATGAAGCAGAAACCTTAAAGTAATTGAAAGACGAACGCTGCTTCAAAGAAGAAGAAGAAATCAATCCAGAGTTCAAATGCGAAAAATTGGAACCAAAAGCAGCATCTCTTCTAAGGCCACAAAATCGGAGGGATCGTGGCGTCAGTGAAATAGAACTAAAAATTGAAGATGAAGAACAGTCCGATCTGTTGATCGTAGAAGGCGAAGGAGGAGATAGGGAGAGAGAAATTGAAGACTGCATTATCGGAGTTAGAGAGAGAGAGAGAGAGAGAGAGAGAGAAGGTTTGAGGTGCGAGAAAGAACAACGGCGACGGAGGTCCGGATGCAGGCGGAGAAGAAGAAGAAGAAGAAGAAGAGAGTGAAGTTATAGGGGAGAATGGCTGAGAGGCTTCGGAAGGTCCGTTGGGGTTTAATGAGGTGGCGGAGTTAACGAAGTGAGTGAGGGCGTTTGTTGTTGTTACTAAAGTCCTCGCTGTCCACTGTGTTTTGATGAACCAACGACCTTGTTTGGCGCTCTCTCTTTTTGGATTTGTATTTTTTTAAATATAATTTTCATTTTCTTCCTATGCCCTTTGAACGAAAGAATTAGGGTTAATTATATTAAAGTGTCCCACATTTTAATTGATTTTTTATTTTAGTACCACAACATTATATTTGTAAGATTTTAGTACTTTTTGATATAACAAAAAGTTTTTTTATAATCAAAATACCCATTTTTTTATAAAGTTAGTTTAATAAAACTAAAAATTATTATGTTTTAAAAACTTTTTTCATCATTAAAAATTTACTTTTTTTCTTAATTATTAAAAAAATTACTAACATTATGGAATAAAAAACTATTTGTTTGTATTACTTGAAGAAACTTATTTGACATAAACTTAATTATATATATTGCTATAAATTTATTTTAAAGTCAACAAATCTAAATAAATTATGACATAATTAAATTTACTTTAAAATTTAAAAATTGTTATTTTGTATATTTTCATCTTCTCCAAACTAAAATTATTTTAATGTGGATAAACTCAATTTTAAAGGTAATTTAATTTCCTTTGATTTAGAAAATAGAAAATAAATTTTCTTCAAATAGCAAAACTAATTTCTCCAAATCGAACTAAATGCATATTGCAGTAATTTTATAAATCACTAATTGATACCAAAATAATACGAAAAACAACTAAATAAAAATAATAAAAAAAGATGAATTTATTATAATTAATTTATTCTTTAAAATAGTTCTTGTACATTTACTGATTGTTGGGGGTAAAATTGATCTTTTGCATAAAAAAATATCACCATTACCACTGACTATTAGTTAAGGGTACTGAAATATTACAAATATAATGTTAAGATACTAAAGTAAAAATTATCTTAAACGTGAAGGTACTTTAATGTAATTAACCCAAAAATTTATACGCTCTGATTCTTTATTTAACAAAATTTGTAATTGAAATTGTAGAGTTTATAATATTAACAAAAAAATTAGCTGAAAATGCTACTACTAAAAAAGTGATATATTTCTCTTTCTGACACTAAATTTTACTTTTTACTATTTGTGCCACTAAATAATTTTTACACCCTCTATGTTATTTTATCACTTCATATAGTATAGTTCAACGAGATTTCATCATGTGTGATACTTTTCCTTACAAATTCTTTCACCGTGTGTTAAGTATGCCTAGTCAAATCAAACGATAGTTAATAAATTAATATGAAGAGAAGTACAAAAATTGTTCACCATAAAAAATAGTGAAACTAAAACTTAGTGGTGGAAAGAAAAATATGTCATTCTTTTAATCACTTTTTGATCCAATTTCCTTAAAAATGATAAGAAAAAGTATCCCATTTACATTTTGAATATTAGTTAAAATGCTATATGTTATTTTGAATTAATTATATTTTCCTCATTTAATTATATTGAGATCACAAACCAATGATGTAGGGGATAAATCATAAATGGCGAAACTATTGGAGGTAGCTACAACCCTCTATGATATGTAACCTTTGTCGAATCGAACTGACTGTATCTGCATGCAGGAGCTATTTTGTGTTTATTGGTTTCTGAAGCATCTGCTATTTAAGTCGGTTGTGAACCCAGAATGGGAGAGAGATCTTGAATCATTTTCTAAGTTGATGGGCCGGCCCATTGCTACAACTTAAAAAGAAAAACAATCCAGTTTTAATTTTGTAATTGATCTCCTTACAGTTTCTTTACTTTAACCAAAACAAAAATTGACTATTTAAAATTATAAACTATTTGAACTTTTCTCTTTATAATTACAAACTTTAATTTTTATTTTTTTAGTCGAAAATTATTTTTTTTGACTTCATAGCTAGAAACTTCGATTTTATCTTTTTCTAACCATGAACTATTTTTGCTTTTCTTTTTATAACCATGAACTGAAAAGTAGTTCATGGGTATATTTGAGAGGTCAAAAATAGCTCATGACTATAAAGAAAAAAAATAATGTATGACTAGAAAAAGATAAATTTAAAGTTTATGGTTATAAAGAGAAAAGCAAAAATAGTTTAAGTTATAACTTATAAATACTCAATTTCTCTTAACTAAACTTGCCTAATCGGCACTTAGTTTTCTCTTGAGTAATTATTTATTTAATTCCTAATAAATTTCCCTGAGTTGGTGATGGTATTAAATCTTTATTCTTATCATTTAAAATTCTCAACAAATTTTTGTGATGAGTTTGAAGTCCTTTGTTCTTAAAGTACATGGGAGTCAAAAAGGAATAATATAAGGGCAAGAGAGAGAGAGAGAGAGAGAGAGAGAATTAGACACGTGGTAACGAGCTAGTATAGAATATCAATAATGTTAACATATAATGTTGGGCAGGAAGAAGAGGAAGAATATCATATCTTCCATTACAATGATGAACTTCGCCGGCCACCACTAAACTTAGCATACGATGAAGGGTCTCATAATAGGACTAGTTATTCTTGGTTTATCTTGGTAAATCAGGAATACTGTCTTTGCTCTGTACGAAAAATTCTACTCAGCATTTTCTTGGGTAATTTTCGAACCAAATTGGGGGAGTAATTTGAACGACATAGTGGTGGTGATGGAATCAACCTCACGGTGGAATTGACTTGTAATTTGCTATTATCTATGTGTTTTTTAAGAATTTAAAGGAGAATAACTTATTTGAATTTGGTTAAATTTTTTTACGCAATATATATAAGTTTGATAGAATATAAAAAAATTTAAACACAGTTAAAATTTTTGTTAAGAATCTTAAATAATAAATAAAAAGATTGAAAAATTTAATATTTTCACAAATTTATTAGGGACTAAATACAGTATGATATATATATATATATTCTTTTTTATGCTTTTCGAATGGGGAAAACTATCATTATCTTGTTATAAACAAACATGTTATAACTGTAGTAACTTTAGATAGAAACTCAACTGAAAAATAAAAATAGTTTTTGGTTATAACGTGTAATAAATACTCAATTTCTATTAACCAAAATTGTCTAATCGGCCCTTAAATAATTTTTTTAAAGTAATTATTTATTTAGTTCTTGACAAATTTTCGTGTGTTGGTGATGGTCCTAAATCTTTATTCTTATCATTAAGATCCTCAACAAATTCTGGTGATGAGTTTAAAGTCCTTTGTTGTATGTTCCTTAAAATACATGGGATAAAAAAGTAATAACATAAGGACAGGGAGGGAGAGAGAGAGAGAGAGAGAGAGAGAGAGAGAGAGAGAGAGAGAGAGAGAGAGAGAGAGAGAGAGAGAGAGAGAGAGAGAGAGATGTAGTAACTCAGCTAGTATGGAATAACAATAATGTCGACATATAACGTTGGATAGGAAGAAGAGGAAGAATATCATGTCTCCCACTACAATAACGAACTTCGCCAGCCACCACTAAACTTAGCATACAATGAAAGTTCTCATAATAGGGCTCGTTGTTTGTGGTCTATTTTGGTAAATCAGGAATACTGGCTTCACTTTGTACGCAAAATTCTACTTGACCTTTTCTTGGGTAATTTTAACCAAATTGGAGGAGGAATTTGTACGATATGGTGGATGGCGACGAAATCAACCTCATGGTAGAATCGGCTTGTAATTTATTATTATCCATGTGTATTTTAAGGATTTAAAGGAGAATAACTTATTTGAACTTTGTTAAATTTTTTTACACAATATATATTTGATAGAATATAAAAAAAATTTAAACACCGTTACAAATTTTATTAAGAATCTTAATAATAAAAATATAGATTGAAGAATTTATTACTTCCATAAAAATTTGTTAGGGACTAAATGTAATATAATATGTATATATATATATATATATATTCATTTGATGCTTTTCGGATGGAGCCTACTTGGTTTTTCTCCTTGCCGCACTATATGATGGAAAATAATAAGAAAACTATCGTTATCTTGTTATAAACAAGATAGAAACTATAGTAACTTTAGATAAAAACTTAACTAAAAAGAAAAAATAGTTTATGGTTATAACTTATAAAAATACTCAATTTCTCTTAACCAAAATTTGCTTGATTGGCCTTTAAATATATATATATTGTATCTATTTATTTAGTTCTTAACAAATTTTCGTGTGTTGGTTAAGGCTATAAATCTTTATTCTTACCATTTAAGATCCTCAACGAATTCTCGTGATGAGTTTGAAGTCCTTTGTTTTATGTTCCATTCTTAAAATATATAGGAGCAAAAAAGGAATAATATAAGAACATAATTTATTAACAATAGGTTTTAAAATACTAAATTGCCCTTGTATTTACCCTTTTTTTTTTTAAATAAAAATGAAAATCATACGACATCGAGATAGTCCTGGTTCCTCTGTAGCTCTTGACGTAGAATGTCATACTCGATGTCCGCCTGGGATGACCGTTGCAAACTACCCTCCATCAAGCCGTCTCCCATACTATAGCAAGCATGCATGTGGCAGAAAGAGTCACCCATTAAGAAAATGTATAACAACTTTCACCCAGATCGGCGAAATTCTCCAATAAGTTTCGCCGATCTGGGCGAAAGTTGCTATACATTTTTGCCAAAATGTACGAAACTCATTGGAGAATTTTTCTCATCAGGGCGAAACTCGTTCCAGTGGTGAAATTTTTTTTTTTTTTTTTTTTGAGTTTTCTTACTTCAAAATCGATATTTTTTTACAAAAAATATTCAAAATGATCCATATCTACCTCCGAACTATGTTGAATGTGAAAGATTGAAGTTTTAGGTAGAAATAAGTGAGAGAGAAATTGTTGAGAGAAAGAAAGAGGAAGCTAAAAAGTAAATTTTTTCACGCTATAAAAATAAAATCCCGAATTATATTTATTGACCCTCGAAAGAAAATAGCAAAGATGAGAGGGGAGAAATTTAGAAGTTCTAGGATTTACATTAAGTCTTTGATCTCTTCTAGAAAGAGTAACCACCGACATTAGCTAAGTATATATAGCATATGTGGTGGTCATTTGTGAAGTAGGAAAAGTAAGTGACAATGGAGTGATCACTTGAGCAAAGTCAAGTACATCAAGTGTGAGCTAAAGTGATCAGCAGGAAGAAGTGAGCAAAATAAGGTGTGAGATTATGAGATAATTTTAGCGAGCCAAAGAAAAATTTGAAAGTCTATTTTGAGTGATATATTTTTGCCATAAAATAATAAAAATATTCAAGTGTCTTATCACTTGGATGGTACTTTTGCAAAAAATTAACTTTTGAGGGATATAATTGTTATTCAGCAAAAAAAGAAAAAAGATAAAATTGTTAAGAGAAATTGGCCAAAAATACCGCTCCATATTTTATGTTTGCCACTTGTGGACATTATTTATTTTATTGGCCACTTCTACCCAATAACTTTTTACAATTGTTGAAGATTCTCATTTACAGCGATGATGAGTGATTTTCAGCTAGTTTATGTCATACGAAACTTTCTTGCCATCTTTAGTAAGAGTAAAATTGTCTAACTACTAATTTAAATGCCAACTTATGACTGGAATATGTTAAAATATCCTAATAGTGCATTCGGGTCAATTCATGGGTTGGATTATTTCTACTCAATCCAGCCGCTGATCAGTGCTTAGATTAGTAGCTGGATAATTTTACCCTTACTAAGGATACTATATGAGAGTCATGTGACACAAATTGGTAGAAAATCACTCATCGCGCCGTATATGGGTATTTTTGGCAATCATGAAACTTATTGGGCATAAGTGACTAATAAAATAAAGAGCAGTGATAGGCCCCTCGGATGCGAGGCGATTAATCGCCTCGGATGGGATCATTTGGATAAAATGAACCAAAATAGCGTGTAAAGATTACTTAATTGCCCTTGGTATGGGACTTTTGAATTTTAAACAAAAGTATTGAGTATGGGGCCGATTCTTCGAAATTATGTCAGCTTTTTCATTGCAAATCACATCAAAATTGTCATCTATCTTCTCCAAGGTGCATTATCTCACTCACCATCCTTGCTCCACATAGCCACACCATTCATTATCTTCTCCTTTATTTTCTCTCAGTAAAGTAAAGTTAGTTTTGAACTCATTTATAATCGAGCTAACGAGCTCGCGTGCTCATTAGCTCTCCCCATCCTTGCTCCACATTGCCGCACCATTCATTTTCTCCTTTATTTTCTCTCAGTAAAGTAAAGTTAATTGAGAGTTTATTTATAACAAAGCCAATGAGCTCGCATGCTCGAGATTGGGCTTACTCCTTGCCTAGTGACCTTACATTTGACTATTCTTCTCACGCTTATTATCCTTAATTTTATACAGTAAATTAAAGTTATTTCAAGTCGCCATGTATTTTCTAACTTATTGCTTGCCAAGTTAACTTTATGGTGAAAAATATTGGCCATGATGGTTGATTCCAACAATAGTCACAAATGACATCTTGTATCCGTTAACAAGATATGTTGAATCAACACAGACCACATCATTGAGCTCTTTATAAGCTATTTTACTTCGAGGGTGCACCCAAAAAATACTATCTAGCCTACCTTCTTCATCCATGCGAATCAAATGGAAGAAATCACTATTCTTTTGATGCATTCAAATAAACATTCTATTTATGCAATCAGTATTCCCAGCTCTAATGTTCAACCTCCTCACCTTCTGGACATTGTTCCTGCAATCTCCAGGTAGACATCCTAATTTTTCCGGTCCTCAAGTTTGCACCTCCAAAATTTTCACACTCTTGTTAACTCTTAGTCTAGTAGTGTTGTGTATTTCCAGTTTCCTCTTCATATTAGAACTTAGACTTCTATGAGGAATCTAGACATGGACAGGTGTAATTCTTGATTGTGTTGTGCCACAACCTTTGAGACTTGCCACATTCCATTATCTCTCAAAATTGCACAAATGCGAGCAGGTCATTCTATTCTATTTGACCACTTATAAGTGCTAACTTTTCTACATCTATCACAACTAATAATTTGATATCTTCTGTAGGGACCGCGTCTTTTCGGACCAAATTTTTTAGTAGCACTAAAACCCTTACTTCTTGCATACGCCTGATATGAATAAAAAAACTCCTCAATGTTGTTGAAGTATTTACCTATGCTTATAGGGAGTACTTGCTCTGTTTTTCGACCTCTTGGTTCTTGGAGTTCTTCAGCATCGTTGCTTTCTTCCTTTAGCTTGCCTTTCTCGCCACTACCATCATTCAACATTAGCTCACCTCCTGATTCGTGAATGTGATTTTCCTCCATTATAATTCGTTCTCAAGCTAGAACTAAGTATTCGATGAGAGAATACCGGAATCCGATTTGTTTTTGGAAGTTATGATTTGCAAAATCGTCGGTATTGCAGCCATTAATATTAGATAGGCTACCCTCATAGTCGTATTCATAGAAACATTTTTTGGGTTAGCATTTTCTGCAGTAGTTGTGATGCGTTCCCTTCCTATCTTTTGACACGTAAATCCTGAGCTAGTCGGGTGTATAGTTACCATTACAAGCTCGCCACTTTTCAATTGTGCATTATTATAGCTTAGATTTTGATCGAAGCATTTGAAGTGGAGTTGCCATTTTACGTCTGCATCTTCACTGAGCTAATAAATGTGCGAATTTTGAATGGGTGTGTAGAGCTAGCTCGATAGCTCGCTGTCCCTTTTCACTTGTCGAGAGGTTGTTTGCATGTTTCTTATCTTAGCTTTGCAGAAGATGTGATTATTTTTTCTACTGGAGCTAAGCGGAACATACAACGCAATAATTTTTTGGGGGGGGAGGGGGATTGAGAAGGTCATACATTAAAAACAGAGGACAAATATATCTACATTATACCTACAGTATAGAAGATAAACAATTTATTTTGTGAATAATATTACCATATTATTATATAAAATGACATAAAATAATGAGTTCTTTAAAATAAAATTAAGTTATTTGATAAAACATAGTAAAAAAATACAATAACCATCACTATTACAAAGGATACCCTCCCGTGTTCATGGAAAGAATACAACCTCGCCATCATCATCAAGAACCATGTAGCCATCTTGAAAGAAAGTATTGTCGGGTAAGCCCCAATTGATGTAATCTAACACAGTGTTCGCAACATCAGCGACGAGGTTACAGTACAGATTTGTGGCCACCATCTTACTTCGAAAAATTAGAAGCTGAAAAAGAAATACAGACTATATGGGGTGGAAGTACCTGGAATAGACATATTGGTAATGCATTCTTCTGGCAATAAGGGGGTGGACGACTTTGTAATACAGTTTGTAGTAAAGACCATAGGGGCTTTGCTCTCAAACAAGGTAAGGTAGATGCACAAAATAGTGCAAAATGTCATAAAGTTTATATTTTTTGGTGACAATACCGGACGGCACAACCCAGAAGCATAACAATGAAAGCCACAGTACTACCAGTCTAGTTGTCATTAGAGTAATGGCGTATAATGCCACATAACTCTATACGCAAGCTTTTAAGAAAGCGAACACGAGCAGCACCAGGATGTTGAGTCATAGTAAAACAAGTTCTAAGATTATGATCACAAAGATGCATTTTATAGCAATGAAGATGCAACAGTTCAAAAACATCTACTGTTGCATGTTAATGGATATTGCACATTAACCGTCAAGAGCTCGTGATTTTTCCGTTTCGCATTATTTTTATTTTGACCTCATTTATATTTTTTACCATTTCACTTTTACTATTGCAAATTTTTTGCTCAGTTTAGGAATTTGTATTCCTAAATAATGAGTGGAAAAACAAAAATACAGAGGACACGGTTACATAGCAAAAAACTAAAACATCCACTACATAGTCTTCACGGATAGAGCAATAACTTGGATGAACAAGCATGAAGCTGCCGAAGGGCCTTATACTATCCATTAAACCCCAACTTAAGTAATATAGACCTTCTGCCGCATCATCGACAATCACGTAGCAGTATGTGTCATGTTCCCACCGTCTTGACTCAGGAAAGTAGAAGCAGAAGAAATACAGACATTCTGGGTTGGAAGTACATGAAGTATACTCCACGTCGAGGCCAATCTTCAAGCATCACAGGGTGGCTGACATGGAAGTAAAGTTCATAGTGAAGAGCACAAGGGACTTCATCTTCAAATACGGTTAATAGACGCACAATATGGTGCACAGTGTTAGGAAGTTGATATTTGTTTCGTGACAATACTGGACGGCATACGCAAGACGCACTATAATGGAAGTCACATTGCTACTATTACAGTAAAAATCTATTCTATAGCGGATGAACCCACTCAATTATCTACGCAACCATTTAAGAATAGGACGACAAACTGCATGAGGAAGTTCAACCATATTAAGAAAGGTTCAAAGATGATGATGAAAATGCCATAAGCCTTCACTTTTTAAATAGAATGAAAGTCTAAGTAATTAGGAATACAACCAATCTCAACTGCTGCATTTACTACACTAATTGTGATGCGATGGCTTTCAAACTTTTGACACCTATATATAACTAGTCACTTAGTGAGCTATTTACCGTATTAACATTTTGAATGAGCTTGCTGATTGATGAGCTCGCACTTGGAACTCGATTTTTACATCTGACAGATCAGCTCGTAACTCCAATTTGTCATCATTGAGAACATGATCAGGTGTTGGATGGTACTTCTTTACTTGGGATACGTGAAACACGTCATTTATACCCATCAGCTCACTTGGCAAGGTAAGCCAATAAGCCACTTTACCAACCTTATCAATAACTTCAAACGGTCCGATATATCGAGGGCTTAACTTTCCTCTGCTCAGGTATCTAAGCTTTCTGCGACGAGGCATAAGTTTTAAGAAAACTTGATCTCCCACACTAAACTCCAGATCCCTCCTTCGATGATTAGCATAGCTCTTCTGTCTACTCTTAGTTGTCCGAAACCGATCTTGAATTGTCTTAACTTGTTTCTGCATCTTCTCCAACTCTAGAATAAAGTTCCTTTGTCTCCAATGAGATCGAACTCTGATACAGAAGTGTTCTACATCTCCTACCATACAACGCCTTAGATGGTTCCATCCCTATCGAGGAGTGGTAGCAGTTATTATAAGCAAACTCAATGCACGCAAGATTGTCAACCCACTTGTTCCCAAAATCTAATGCGCAAGCTCTCAGCATGTCTTCTAGGATTTGAATTGCTCTTTCAGACTGTCCATCGGTCTGGGGGTGTGCTGTAGTACTATAACTCAAATTGGTCCCCATAACTGACTGGAACTTAGGCCAAAACCTTGAAGTAAACCTTGGGTCTTGATTTGATACAATATCAACAGACATTCCATGAAGTGATACAATATCTTCTACATAGATCTGTACTGACTTGTCCAAAGGGTATGTCATATTAGTGGCAATAATATGCGCTACTTTCGTTAGCCGATCAATGATCACCCAAATAGTATCCTTATATCCCTTGGTTTAGGGCAATCATGTAACAAAGTTTATTGTCACATGATCCCATTTCCATTCAGGAACAGGTAGCGATTGTAGTAGTCCTGCTGACTTTTGATGCTCCACTTTAACCCTTTGACATGAGACAAGCTGCCATATACTCCACAATCTCTTCTTCATTCCATTCCACTAAAAGTTTTGCTTTAAGTCTTTATACATCTTATTATCTCCATGATGCATGGAATATTTACTTCTGTGTGCTTCTTCTAGTATTTTACGCTTATTGTTTAGCTTCATCAGGTAAGCACAACTGATTTCGAAAAGCTCCCATCGTCTTCTAATATCCGAAAATCCTCCAATTTCTTAGCTCCCACACAGTTTTTAAACTCCTAGAATCCCATATTGCTCTTTTGGGTGCTTTTAATATCTTGTTGTAAGGTAGACGTTAAGCTAAGACTTGATATCTTTGCTTTTCTACTCAGTGCATCTACCACCACATTTGCCTTTCCTGAATAGTAGTTAATTAGCCATCGATATTCCTCCAATAGCTCCATCCATCGAAGTTGCCTCATGTTCAAGTCTTTTTGGAAAATAGGTATTTTAAGCTTTTATGATCGGTAAAGATCTCATATTGGCCCTGTAGAACTAGTGTTGCCACTTTTTAAGCGCAAATACGATAGTCGCTAACTCCAAATCGTGTGTTGGATAATTTCGTTCATGATCCTTCAACTTCTTCAAAATATAAGCTACAACCTTCCTGTCTTGCATCAACATAGCTTCTAGGCCTTCCTTTGAAGCATCTATGTATAGGGACAACTCCTTGTTCAAATTGGGTAATGTTAACACTGGTGCCGAAGTCAGTCGATTCTTTAATTCTTGAAAACTTCTCTCACACTTCTCTATCCATTCAAACTTGGTTGCTTTTCTTGTTAAGTGTGTTAAAGGTCCAGCAATCCTAGAAAAGTCTTTTATGAATCTCCGATAGTATCCCGTCATACCCAAGAAACTACGTACTTCGGTTGGTGTTTTGAGTTGCGCCCAATGGGTCACTGCTTTTACCTTCGCCGGATCTACTGAGATCCCTTCCTGAGTAATAACATGTCCCAAGAAAGTCACTTGACTCATCCAAAACTCACACTTGCTGAACTTGGTGTATAGCTTATGCTCTTGTAGGGTTTGCAATACTTTTCTATACTAAATATATATATAACTATATATATTAAAATCATTTACAAAATTTTATATATTAAAAATATATATAAAAAAATCATATTAACTTGGGTCCAAGATTCTCAAACACCTGATAACACTATTCAAATGCATTGAACAAATCCTTTGTTAAGTACCCAGAAATATGTTTTGTAGTCTTTGTGATATATTAGAAATTTTGATTTTAGTATCTCTATTTGCCTTATACTATTTTTAGTATATATATATGGTTTAAGAAGTTTAGGCTCTTTGGGTTAGTATATGCGTAGACATATCCTAGTTTCATAAGGAGATATTATTTTTATTTTGTGGCAAATAGAAATGTTGATATTCGTAATTAACTGTTTTTGTTGGTGTCCTATTTGTAGGATCATATCACCAGGTCTGCATTCAGGTGAGTCCATAAACCCGTCTAATTATTTTGTTTCAAATGTTATTGGCAATATATATATATATATGACTTCTAAGCCTATCATAAAATATTTACTGCTTTTGGGACGATATATGTAACATCCCGAATAAGCACCTCAAAGTTAGCTTAGGTTGCGTAAGTTCGAGCGAAAGTTTCGGGGCTAGTTTATACAGAATAGTAAGTATTTGGGTCATTTGGTAATTATTAGAAAAATTAAGAGAAGAATTTTTCCGGTGGAAAACTTTTCAGACATGTTTTAGAATTATTTGGGTTTAACACTTTAAAGTAGAAATAGAAATTTTAAGTTTAAAATGAATTTTTAGTCATTTTTAAGATTTTGAGCCAACGTAGAAGTTTTAGAAAGTTGAGGGACTACTTACTTGGAGAGGTGGCAAAGGCATGGCTGGCAAGGACATGCGGGCTAAAGATGGAGAGATACTTGGAAGACATGAACATGTGGTCAAGGGAACGGGTGATACATGGCTGGTTAGTGCCATGTGTCTCATGCATGATAAGTCAAACCATGTATGCATGGCTATTTAAAGGAGTCCAATTGCTAGAAAAAAAATTACACCCTCTCTCTTTCCCTATTTTCCCACCCTTTTCTCTCTCCTATTTTTTTCCTTAACTCTCTCTCCTCCCCCTCTCAGTCAACTCTAGTTTTTTTTCCCGTTCTCTCTCTCTCTCTCTCTCTCTCTCTCTCTCTCTCTCTCTTTCTTTTTTCTTTTTCTTCACTCTTTCTCTCGGCTCTCTCTCATTTTTTTTCTTCTCTCAAGGTGTGTATATATATGTTGTTTCTTTTTAAATTAAATATAGTTATATCTAGAGTTTTATTTTTTTTATGTGAGATTATATTTTCTAAGATAAATAATATTAAGATATAATAATTATATATTTATTTTAAGAATGGGGATAGATAAATCTAACTCGGGAATATGAATATATAGCGCGAAAAAATCATTATTTTCCCTACTCTTTCTCTCTCTACACAATTTCTCTCTAACTCCTTCTCCACTCTAAAACTAAAATCTTTAACATTGAACTTGAATTGGAGGTAGATATAGATCATTATGAAAATTTTGTAGAAGAAAATATCAATTTAGATGTAAGAAAAGTTGAAATAATTTTTTTTCAAAATTGGGCTTGGATCGACCGAACGGGCGATCCGGACATGTGCGGATCGCCCATATGGGCGACCGGCTCATGTTTGGGTCGTCGGTCCGAGAGACCCGAGCCCCTTCTTTTTTTTTTTTAGGAAGAAAGAATTTTTGTAGGTGTTTGGAAAACTTGAAACATAAATAACTCTGCGATCGGAGGTCCGTTTCATGCGTATGACCACTTGTTTTGATGGTTCTCGTAAATATAAACGCAACGGCATTGTCAAAAAAGTGATCCGGATAGATCTCGAAAAATACCCGAAATGTCCACAAGAATCGCCTCAATCGGACGTCCGAGCGCAAAGTTATGCCCCGTCAAAGTTTTTGACTATACGGGACAATTTTTTTGCTCCGAAATACATCCGGATCACTTTTTCAATAATGCCGTTGCGTTTATCTTTACAAGAACCATTAAAACGAGTGATCATACGCGTGAAACGGACCTCTGATTGCAGAGTTATTCATGTTTCAAGTTTTCTAAATACCTACAAAAATTCTTTCTTCCTAAAAAATTAAAAAAAAAAAAAGAAAAAAGAACAGGCGACCCGGACGTGAGCCGATCGCTCGGGCTGGTGACCCGGACATGTGCTGGTCGCCTATCTAGGCGATCCGCACATGTCCGGGTCACCCGTCCGGGGTATCCGAGCCCAGTTTTGAAAAAAAAAATATTTCAACTTTTCTTACATTTAAATTAATATTTTCTTCTACAAATTCTTCATAATGATCTATATCTACCTCCAATTCAAGTTCAATGTTAAAGATTTTAGTTTTAGAGTAGAGAAGGAGTAGAGAGAAGTTAGAGAGAAATTGTGTAGAGACAGAAAGAGTAGGAAAAATAATGATTTTTTTCCCACTATACATTCATATTCCCGAGTTAGATTTATCTATTCCCTTAACAATCCATGATTTTTAAGGAATTATTATGAAATTATTTTGGAGTTGTTTTCTAAAATTCCTTTGGGTTTAGAACAAATTTAGGTACACTCTAGGGTCATCTTGAGGTCAAAGTTATATTTTTTTTATGGTCTTATTTAATTAAGTTTGAAATTTTTATTTGTAGGTTTAACTTGTATGGCGAATCCAGGTGAGTTCATCAACCCCTTTTCTGTTAAAAGAAATTTAAATATTGTTCTTGTAAAACATATTTTTTTTGTTATTGATTTTTTACAAAATGCAGCAAAATAATTATCGGTGATTATTACGGGTTATGCTAAATATATTTGGGTTATTAAAATATTTATGTTTTCAATATTCTTTTATGGCATGAAAATATATTTTGAGTTAGTAACGTATTTTCATGATGTGTTTACCTGAAATATTTTTTTACAATGCTTTTAATTTCGATTTTGAGTTTCAAAAATTATTTTGAGAAATTATTTTTCAAAATATTTATTATTTCTTTTTGGAAATAGTATTTCTAAATATTTTAATTTCTCTTAAGGGTTTTGAGTTTTAAAATGATTTTGAGAAATATTTTCAAAATATTTACTATTTTTCTTTTTGAAAAATAATATTTTTAAATATTTTAAATTCTCTTAAAGGTTGTGAGTTTTAAAGTTATTTTGAGAAGTTGTTTTCAAAATATTTATTAATTCTTTTTGGGAATAACATCTTTAAATATTTTAAATTCTCTTAAAGATTTAAGTTTTAAAATTATTTTGAGAAATTAGTTTTAAAATATTTATTATTTCTTCTTGGAAATAATATTCTAAATATTTTAAGAAGGTTTTGAGATTATTATTTATTTGGAAAAAAATTTATTTTTAAATACTTATTATTTCCTTTGGAAATAACATTTTAAATATTCTTATAAGATTTTGAGATTTAAAATCTCCTTTAAAATATTTATTATTTCTTTTTGAAACACAATACTTTACATATTTTTTAAATATGCTTAAAAAGGCTTTTGAATTACTAAAAATATTTAATACTTTTGTTTAAATATTCTTATATTATGATTTCGAAAATGTTTACTTTTTTTTTAAAGAATATTTCTCTATGGTTTATTCTTATATTACTTTAAATTTTGGAGGTATTTAATAAATTTCCTTTGAGAGATATTTATTATGATTTCGGTAAGCATATAGCATAACCTATTTTATATCCGTTAATGTGATTCAAAGTTTACATTCCAACATCACATTTACATGGCTACGAGTTTGGCCCTGCGGATAGGAATTTTTCGTTATCTAAAGAGTTTTATGTGGCCGATAGATGGCCTATAATTTTATTAAGTAAACTAAAACCCTAATCCGGCAAAAAGAGGCTTGTTATACATTTTTTATCAACATGTCGAAAGGACTTGCACTGTGCGTGGCTAGTCTCCCGTACGAGGGTCTCTTCCTAACGACATGCTTGGTAGTGTTACTCTTGATCTGGATCCAGTTGATGGAGGGCGTAGTACCGTTGGAGGGTTAGGCCCAAGGCAGTATTGCATTTGACTCCGTATCATGCTTTACGGTAGTGGCTATTTCCTAGAAGGTTAGGTAAAGAGGGGTCTACCTGCTAGGGTAGCACAGGGTGGCCTGGTAGATACGCCAGAGCTCGTTACCTATTTATGTATATGTTGTTTGAGGTTAAAAAATCGAACGTTCGTATAGTGTACTTTGGAGTTCAGGCTGGTTTTGACTACCGGATGCCGGAATTTGTCTGATGACCTCATTTAAGGTTCCGGACTCGGTCCGTTGAGCCTATCATGGTGCATGCATGTTTTTCTTAAAAGTTCAGGTGTCATAGCAGCGCCGATGTGTCTTGATTCGCTCAGAATTTCCGATTGCGCCCAAACCCTTCAGAAAATTTATATTTTGCATAAAAAGATTTGTTTTGAAGGTACTTATTTTCTAGGTTGACAATCCATTTTATAAACAAATAGAAATATATATATTTTTCCTGTACGAAAATTTCTCGAATAGCACACGTGCACGTGAACTCACTGGGCATCCATTGCTCATGTTTTTTAAATGTTTTTCTTCCCTCTTTCAGATGACTTGGTAACTAGATATGGCTAGTGGAGCCATGGTGAGCCATTGGAGTTTGCATAATTGAAGTTTTTCACCTCTAGAAAGATTTTGATTATGTAAACTACGGCCTTAAACCTATGTATAAGTTTGAGAAGCTTTTGTTATAAAGTTATATTCAAACATTTCTTTCTTCTCACATTATTTAACATAGAAATACTCATTACAGCTCCTCTCAACTGTACCTTAGTCTTGTATCTTTGTGAGTTCAGTGGCGAGAGGCATGCAGGTACCTTACTCTACCGAAGTTGACCTAGGGGAGGGGTACGGGGTATCACAATATAACTTAGCATGTTTTTTTGGGAGATATTCTCTGCAACATGTTACCATGTCCAGAAACGCATAGGAGCATGCTCCGTATAGGTTTTTTTTTTTTTAAACAAATTATTAGTGTTTGGAAAAAAGTTATTATTATTGTGAAACGAATTAGTATCGTGCACATATTTTTTCTGGGAATATTTATGAGTTGGAAATACTTTAGTATTGAAGAGTTGCATGGTTTGACAAACATAAACGTAGACCTGGCATATTTGTAAAATCTGTATAAGCATGATTTCACTGGAGGATGAGAATTTTGCTATTCTAAAATGTTTCTGACTTGAATTTGTTTGGACGGCCGAGCAAGTAGCCTTTTGGTTTGTAAATATATATATATAAACTCTATTCCGACCAGGGATAAAGTTCTAGATATGATCGTATATTTGAAAGCGTCAGAGGATTGTACTGTTTGTAGCTAGTCCCCCATACTAGGGCCTCTTCCAATGACGTTGATAGTTTCAGACTCTAGAGGGTGGATCCACTTGAGAGAGAGAAATGCTTTAGTATTGAAGAGTTGCATGGTTTGACATACATGAACGTAGACCTAACATATTTGTAAAATGTGTAAGCATGATTTGACTGGCGGATGGGAATTTTGCTACTCTAAAATGTTTCTAACTTAAATTTGTGTGGACGGCCGAGCAAGTGATCTTTTTCTTTGTAAATATATATATATATATATATATATATGAAAACTCCATTCCGACCAGATATAAAGTTCTGGATATGATCATGTGTTTGAAAGCGTTAAAGGATTGCACTGTATGTGGCTAGTCCCCCGTACTAAGGCCTCTTTTGATGACATTGACGGTTTAAGACTCTGGAAGGTGGATCCAATTGAGAGAGAGCATAATATCGTGGAGGGTGTGGCCCGAGCAGTATTACGTTAGACATCGCACCATGCTCTGCGATGGGACAGCCCCCTTGTAGAGAGTCAAGAGGGACTTGAAATTAAGGTTGGTCTTAGGGCGGACCTGGTAGGTGCCCTAGGATCTGTAGCCTGGTTTTATGTGAATGCAGCATGCGGTGGTTATGGAATGAGTGCTCGTAAACTGTTTGGCTGGTATTGACTACAAGATGCCGGAACTTGTTTCCGATAACCTCGTTATGGGTTCCGGAGTCTTTCCATGGAACCTGACTTTTGCATTACATGTTCCTTTGAATTCGGGTATAGAAGTTGCACAGATGTGTCTTGATTCGCTCAAACTTCCCAGTTGCGTTCGAACCCTTACCTAGGTTCAAGTGTCAGTACTTTTAAAACAACAAAGGAAAATGCTTTCTTATAACATTGCAAGAACTGTTTTCGTAAAACTACATCATAATTTTTCTAGGAATATCACTAAAGCACACACACGCATAGACTCACTGAGCGTTCGCGCTCACGTCTTTCCATAATTTTTTTTCCCCAATTGACTCAGATCGAGCAATGGCGCAGTAAGCCGTTGAAGTATTATGCAGAGAGTTTTGAGATTAGGTCATTTTCGGAAGGACGTTTTGTATTTGTTTTGCTTTTTTTTTCTTCTTATGCTCGAACGGTTTGTAACGTTTTTCCTTCATGTGGATTGATTTTGTAAAATATTTCTTCCTATATTAGAATATCATAAGAAGCTTCCCTCAACCTTATGAAATCAGCGTTCTTTTAGTATTTAGTTTACTCATTTTTCTGATGTGTATTATATGTACATATACTTCGAAGTGTTGTCCGCATTTTACTTTGGCCTTGGGGCTTGTAATTTAGTGCCGAGAGGCACGCTAATACCCGACTCAGTCACAGTTAACCACTAGTTAAATTTTTTTTTTTTTTTTTTGTATTTTGTTTCTTGGTTTTATTTTTCGTTTATTTGATTAAAGTGTTGGAATCCGTAGACAAAAACAAACAAAATAAAAACTACGAAAATCCACCAACAGGATCCACACATACTAGAAAAACCGATTGGATAGAAACTACCTCAATGTTTTCTGCTGTTAGGTGTGGAGGCGCTGCTGTTTACGCTTTGCCCTCTATTGGTATCTATGCAATGAACTCCTCTGCAAGCGATCGGGATGCTATCCCCTTCTTTGTACCGAAAACTGTTCAGAACGTATCCTGACTATCTAGTAATATGTGGAATTTTGGAGAGAGAGAGAGGCTAGATATTATTATCGTCGTTCTAGGGTTAAAGGGTTTTGTTTTTTTTTAATCTGATGAAGACGACTACCAAGAAAAGGTTAGCATAACTTTTTATAGCTGTCAATATGAAAATCCTAATTGTCATCTAATGACAGTTTAATGTCGTCCATCTATTCTTATATCATCCAACGGTTGGATGAAAAATATTAAGTAATTAATTTTATTTATCTGATAAATAAAATTAATTACTTATTAACTTACCAGAAAATACAATATGGAATTTGATTCTCCTTTTTGTATATGTTCAATGAATCTAGATACGATATAGATTCAAAGAACGTAGACATTGTGCTCACAAGATCATCTATGCGCGTAACCCCATAGGTTCACTTAACGTTAACAGTGAAAGAAAAATGTTCTAGACATTTATTCACAAAATATAAGCGGCCTTTAGTAAGACATTATGCTTACCCAGGTTAAGTAAAAACAATAATAACCTAGCATCAGTTTTAATATTGAGTTCTTTTATCACAGGATATCCTAATTAAGTATAAGGCATGGACCGAGTCATCCTTACAAAACTTAATTAACCATTTACTTGATCACCAAGCACACTGTTCCGACAAATGATATTAATAACACCTTATTAATACTTATAAAGCATGGTCATGCGTATTTTCCAATCTTCCTTATCAAGGGCCCCATGGATATCTCTCTCTAAAACGATAGGCACAAATCCCTTTCACTATCTCCAATATTCAAGTCATGACAAGAAAATAGCCCAACCAATAGTCATAATAATCACCTAATTAAAAGTGATGTTTGACTATGTCAAAACATATTCCCTCCCCATACAAGAAACATTAGGTTAAATGACACCAAATATAAAACTGAGAAGAAATACTTATGACTTAAACCCATGCAATATTTCTTCTTCATTTTTGGTCATGTCCAATACAATATTCTCAATATGTATTTATAAATTGATTTTATATCTCATATTCATTATCAATAAAACTTGATCATCAATCAACTTCACAGTAGTTTAATAATACAAGATGTAATAAAACTAGGGACAAACAAGAATAGTATTCTATTAGCAATAAGAGTTTTACTATCAAGTCACATACTTGATGACCAAGAGCATAAAATACAATTCAAAATACATTCTTCATAAATAAAAAATATGAGTCAATTGGTCTAGGGCATATTAACATAGAGATAGGGTTTGATTATGAGTTCTTAAGATGAGATATTTAGGGTGTAAACTGGTTTAAGATTTAGTTAATTGTAGTCTATTGGGTTCATTTTATTTAGTTCTATTTATTTATTTTTCTCGGTATGATTCTCTATATCTTAATGATTTTAGTATGTAAATAGTTTTTGTATATATTTTAGTATATATAGTTTCTGTAAATGATTTTAGTATATATAGTTTTTTTATATATTTTTAGTATGCATAATTTTTGTAAATGATTTTAGTTTATATAGTATTTTTATATATATTTTTAGTATACATCTTACTAGCGCTCAATTCCATAATCACAGCACTCTCCATTTGCATAAAACCAGGCTACAAATCTTGGGGCACATACCAGGCCCGCCCTGAGGCCAACCTTAATTTCAAACCCCTCCTGACTCTCCACAAGGCGGTCGTCCCATCACAGAGCATGGTGCTATGTCTGACATAATACCGCTATGGCCACCCTCCACAGTATTACGCCCTCTCTCAAGTGGATCTATCTTCCAGAGTCTAAAATTGTCTAGTAATCAGAAGAGGACCTAGTATGGGAGACTAGCCCCATACAGTGCAATCCTCTGACACTTTCGAATACACAATCATATCTAGAACATTATCCCTAGTTGGAATGGGGTTTTCATATATATATATATATTTACAAACACAGGTGGTATCAGGGCATCTAGGTTCAAATAATTGGATCCTAGATGAGCAATAAGAATCAACCGCTGAAACCTTGATGTTTACCATGCAATTTTATTGGTTAGTACTGACCTTAAGATTCTGTTTTGTAGGTATTAGATAGCACACTATTCTCGTGGGTGGTTATACTAGGAGGCCACACTCGGGGGCCGGTCCAACGAGGCTGCATCATCATCGTCTTATTCCCTTAGGGAGATTATCCCAGAGAGGGACCCGATTCCAGTAGTTGACCTTTCAGAAGGTGAGTCGGTGGAAAGACCAGCGGCACAGGGGATAGAGTTTGGGATGTTGATAGAGAAGGACCCCAGCGAGTCTGAGTCGGATTCAGAGATAGTAGCGGAGCCAGAGGGAGCGGCACCCGCTTACACTGAGGTATGGGCACCTTTTGTAGCGGGTGGTTCCCCGTTAGCAATCTCGCCTATTCCTGTTCTACCTGCGGAATCCGCATCCTCCTTCCCATCGTTACCACTTTTGGGCGAAGTTGGAGAACAGGAGATTTGTGAATACTGTATGTGCCGCGAGTAGTGAATTGAGGACGCAGGTTAGCTGACTGTGGAGCTGAGGAGTAAGGTTGCTCGAATGGATAGCTTGTTTTACACAACTTGTAAGGCTTGGTGACAGGAAACTGCGAGGGCCGATAGGTTGGAGATAGAGCTAGCTCGGATACGAGAGGCGCATTCGGTACGAGGTAGAGAGACAGAGAGAGAGAGAGAGAGAGAGAGACAGAGAGAGAGAGATTCTCAAGCTAATTGAGGAGCAAGATTGGCTTAGGCGATTCTCCACCTAGTTCCTTAGTACCACTAGAGACTTGTGCATAGGGCCCGTACTGAGCTGGAGGCCCAGCCAGCGTGTTCCAGTAGTCATTGCCACTAAGGCGGAGTTAGACTTTGGATAGAGTACCGAGATATTTGTATATTTTTAGTTACTTGGATAGGGTGATTGATGTTTTGGTTTGTACTTGGTACAGTAGATTTGGAGTCGTGGATACGAGGTCCCCGGGTTTTAGGTATGTATAGTAACCCGGCCACATATTTTTGGGTGGCAGGGACTAGGATGATCTACTTGTATTTCGATACCACTTATATTGAAAATCCTCATTTTGGTTATATATATTTATATGTGCGTAGTGATGTTTGTGCCTGTGATGAGTTTATATATGTTTGTTATGTTATATCTGCAAACTAAGAGGTTTATTAGTACTGGAACTTCTTGTTGTTTAGAAGTATGTCAGGTTCACGATCTCCTAATCATGTGGATGAGGCTGCATCTGAAAGTTTGCAAAATACACAGTCTGAACCCATAAGGGAGGCCACACCTCGTCCGGAACAAGCTACGCACAGGATAATTGAGAATTTTATGGTCAAGATGATGGAGTTATTAGAAGCTTCAATGGCAGCTAGGAGGAGTGAATGAGTACCTGCCACCGGAGCGGATGAAGCATTGGAGTGATTTTTAAAGTTTCGACCCCCATAGTTCTATGGAGAAGTTGAACATGAGATCAAAGCTGAATTATTCCTTGACCAGTTGAACGATATTTACGATACCCTTAAGTGCGATGATGCCATAAGAGTAACGTTTGCAACTTTTTTAGACTTCGAGAAGTGGCAAAAGATTGGTGGCTTAGAGCTTCCGAAGCTCGTACACTTCAGGACCGACCATTGACTTGGAATGATTTTCAAGAAGAGTTCAAAAAGAAGTACATACCTCGTTAGATTCGCAAGTGACGAGAGGACGAGTTCCAACAACCAAGGCAGGATAACTTGATAGTTGCGCAGTGTACAGCAAAATTCAACAGGTTGGTTAAGTATTGTCTAAGGTTGATAGACACTAACGAAAACAAGACACGTCAGTTCGTGAAAGGATTAAGGGTTGAACTGCAGCGGGCTTTGGCTCTCTACCACCAATAGGATTCGAGGTAGTAGTGGAAGCTGCCACACGGACGGAGATGGCTGATCAAACGGTTCTACAAAGGAAAGTAGCCACTGGCCCAACTGCATCCCCATATAAACATCCTGGACAAGGACCATGGAAACTTAGAGATTCCAAGGCTTGGGGGTATCACTCAGGGATAGACCTTTTTTTATAATTAAAAAAAATCAGCTTTGCTCCTCCTCTAAGTATATATATATATATATATACACATCACTTGATAAGCATGCAAGCTTACAAGTGTCAAGGCCTTCTTGACAAGTGGCCCCTTTTTTAAAAAAAACGCCATAATAATTTTAATAATAAAAAATAATAATAACAAAAGCAATAATAATATTAATATAGAAAAAATAGCATTAACGTAGTCCCCAAAAATATAAATGTCTAACATAACTAATATTGTCCCATAAAAAAATAATAATTATATACGGATCCTAATAGTATTTTCTTCCAAATATCTTTTCTTGATCCTAATACCATTCCATTAAAATCACCACTTTAAACCTTATATGAGAATACCGAGTATTTAAATCACTAAAAAGTGCATACTACATATAATTGTAAATTTTATTACGTTAGACCCCAGCCTCTATATTTATGACGACTACACTCTTAAGGTCGTTTAAGGTGCCTACTGGGTAGGGGTTACATTCTACTCTCCTAAGAAAAATTTTGTCCTCAAAATTCAAAATTACATACCTATAAGTTCCGGATACTTCTTCCTCATATACTCCTCAGTCTCCCAGGTTGCCTCTTCAATTCCATGATGCCTCCAGACAACCTTACACATTAGAATCTGCCTCCCATGTAACTCTTTTATGCTTCACTCCACAATCTCAGTTGGTTTTTCTTCGTATGACATATCAGCTCGTAACTCTAATTTGTCATTGTTGAGAACATGATTAGGTGCAAGATGGTACTTCTTTAATTAGGATACACAAAATACATCAGGTATACCCATCAACTCACTTGGTAAGGCTAGCCAATAAGCAACTTTACCAACCTAATCAATAACTTCAAACGGTCTAATATATCAGGGGCTTAACTTTCCTCCCCTAGGGTGTCTAAGCTTTCCATGATGAGGCGTAAGTTTTAAGAAAACTTGATCTTTCACGCTAGCCTCCAGATCCCTCCTTCAATGATCGGCATAGCTCTTCTGTCTACTCTTAGCTGTCCGAAGCCGATCTTGAATTATCTTAACTTGTTTCTGCATCTTCTCCAACTCTTGCATCAAGTTCCTTTGTCTCCAATGAGATCGAACTCTGACCTCATCCCAATACATGGGTGTTTTGTATCTCCTACCATACAACACCTCAAATAATGCCATCTTTATCGAGGAGTGGTAGCTGTTATTATAAGCAAACTCAGTACACGCAAGATTGTTAACCCACTTGTTCCCAAAATCTAATGCGCAAGCTCTCAGCATGTCTTCTAGGGTTTGAGTATTCTCTCGGACTATCCATCGGTCTGGGGGTGTGCCAGGGTACTATAACTCAAATTGGTCCCCATAGCTAACTGGAACTTAGGCCAAACCCTTGAAGTAAACCTTGGGTCTCAGTCTGATACAATATCAACAGGCACTCCAAGAAGTCGTACAATCACTTCTGCATAGATCTGCACTTGTCCAAGGGGTATTTCATATTAATAGCAATAACATTCGCCACTTTCGTTAGTCGATCAACGATCACCCAGATAGAATGCTTATATCCCTTGGATCGGGGCAATCTAGTAACAAAGTCCATTGTCACATTATCCCATTTCCATTCAGGAATAGGTAGCGGTTGTAGTAGTCCTATTGACTTTTGATGCTCTGTTTTAACGCTTTGAAGTAAGACAAGCCATCACATACTCCGCAATCCCTCTCTTTATTCCATTCCACCAAAAGTTTTGCTTTAAGTCTTTATACATCTTATTCTCTCCAAAATTTATGGAATACTTACTTCTTTGTGCTTCTTTTAGTATTTTACTCTTAAGTTCAGCTTCATCGGATACGCACAACCGATTCCGAAAGTACAAGCTCCCATCGGTTTCTAATATCTAAAAATCCTCTAATTTCTTAGCTCCCGCACGGTTTTTAAACTCTTGAAACCTCATATTACTCTTTTGGGCGCTTTTAATATCTTGTTGTAGGGTAGACGGTAAGCTAAGACTTTATATCTTTGCCTTTCTACTCAGTGCATCTGCCACCACATTCGCATTTCCCAGATAGTAGTTAATTGGCCATCGATATTCCTCCAGCAGTTTCATCTATCGACGTTGCCTCATGTTCAAGTCCTTTTGGGAAAATAGGTACTTTAATCTTTTATGATCGGTAAAAATCTCATACCTGGCCCTGTACAAGGAGCGTCGCCACTTCAACGCAAATACGATAGCCGCTAACTCCAAATCGTGTGTTGGATAATTTCATTCATGATCCTTCAACTTCCTCAAAATATAAACTACAACCTTCCTATCTTGCATCAACACTGCTCCTAGGCCTGTCCTTGAAGCATCTATGTATAGAGATAATTCCTTGTTCGGATTGGGAAATGTTAACACTGGTGCCGAAGTCAGCCGATTCCATAATTCTTGGAAAATTCTCTCACACTTATCCGTCCATTCAAACTTAGTTGCTTTCTAGTTAATTGTGTTAAAGGTCAAGCAATCCTAGAGAAATCCTTTATGAATCTCAGATAGTATCACGCCATACCTAAGAAACTACGTACTTCGGTTGGTGTTTTGGGTTTCCCTACTAGGTCACTACTTCTACCTTTGCCAGATCTACTGAGATCCCTTCCTGAGTAATAACATGTCCCAAGAAAGTCACTTGTCTCACCAAAAACTCACACTTGCTGAACTTGGCGTACCTTATATACTCATATAGGGTTTGCAACACTTTTTGAAGATGTTGTTCATGAGCTTCAGGGTTGTCGAGTAAACAAGGATATCATCAATAAAAATCACCATAAACTTATCCAAATAAGGACAAAAAAATCTATGTATCAAGTCCATGAATATTGCAGGTGCATTATTCAATCCAAATGCATAACGACGAACTCACAGTGCCTATATCGTGTGTTGAAAGCCGTTATCGGAATAATCTTTTCTCTTATCTTGACTTGATAGTATTCTTATCTCAGGTCCAATTTAGAAAAGCATCCTGCTCCTCGGAATTGATCAAATAACTTATCAATAAGTGGAAATGGGTATTTGTTCTTGATTGTCATACTATTTAGCCCTCTGTATCTATACACATCCGGAGGGTTCCATCCTTCTTCTTTACAAACAAAACTGGTGCACCTCAAGGAGATGTACTCGAACAGATGTATCCTTACTATAACAATTCTTGTAGTTGGTCTTTCAATTCTCTCAACTCTTCCTGTGCCATCCAATATGGGGTACAAGATATTGGTTCAGCACCGGGTACCAGTTCTATGCTGAACTCCACTCCCTGTTCTAAGGGCAACATTGTTAACTCCTCTGGAAAAACGTCTATAAACTCCTTCACCATGGATACTATTTCTAACTTTACCTCTTCCTTAGGCTTGTTGAGTAAATATGCTATGTAACCTTGATATCATTTCCATAACAACTTTCTAGCTTTCATGCCAGATAATAAGGGATTTTCATGTTTCTTTCGCTTCTTTTAAAATACAAGGATTGGCATACTCAGGCTAAACATAACCAACTTCTGTTGACAGTGTTCTTGAGCGTAATGTTTAGACAACCAGTCCATCCCAAGTATCACGTCATAACCCTTAAATAGTAAGGCAATCGAGTCACCGGATAAAATCACACTCTCGACATAGATTTCGCAATCTGGATGCTTTACCTCAATTGCTTTACTCACACCCATAAGAGTACTAACTATCAACTGATAATGCATGATAACAGAAGGTATAGGAATATATTTTACGAAATACATGCTCACAAAGGAATGTATAGCTCTAAGATCAATAAGTACTTTCGCTGGTTGAGAAAAGATTTGAATCGTATCTTCAACTACTTCAGCTTCAGTTTCTACGGGCAGTCCATCCAATATATAAACTTTTGCCATCACTTGCGGCTTATTATACCTTTCTTCTACTACTCCTCTCATAGCCGGGGGTCGACCCGCTCTTTTGGAGGTCTTTGGAGGTGCTCGTTGCATCTCAGCACATTGTTCCCTAACATGTCCCGATTTTCCACACTGGTAGCATAATGTTAACTTCCGATAACACGCCTCGGCAACACGTCCACAGTATGTACATACCCCACGGACACCTCCAGATGTTAGGTTTGTCGACCTCTATTTCCTGTCTTTTGTTCACCTTGGAGCCTCTTGGAATCTCCAAGTTTCCATGGTCCTTATCCAGAATGTTTATAAGGGGATGCAGTTGGGTCAGTGGCTACTTCCCTTTATATAATCGTCTAATTAGCCATCTCCGTTCGTATGGCGGCTTCCTGCTGCCGCGAATCCCATCGGTGGTAGAGGAGTCAAAGCCCACTGTAGCTCAACCCTTAATCCTTTCACGAACTGTCGTATCTTATTTTCGTCAGTGTCTATCAATCTTAGACAATACTTTGCTAACATGTTGAATTTCGCCGTATACTGCGCAACTAACAGGCTACCCTGCCTTAGTTGTTGAAACTCGTCCTCTCATTGCTCGCGAATCCAATGAGGTATGTACTCCTTTTTTAACTCTTCTTGAAAATCTCCAAGTCCATGGTCAGTCCTTAAGTGCACAAGCTTAGGAAGCTCTAAGCCACCAATCTTTTGCCACTCCTTGAAGTCTAAAGGCTGCAAACATTACTCTCATGGTGTCATCGTACTTAAGGGTATCGTAAATATCGTTCAACTGCTCAAGGAATAATTCAGCTTTGATCTCCTGTTCAACTTCTCCATAGAACTCTGGAGGTCGAAACTTCAAAAATCAATACAATGCTTCATCCGTTCCAGTGGCAGGTACTCGTTCGTTCCTCCTAGTTGCCATTGAAGCTTCTAATAACTCTGTCTTCTTGATCTTAAAATTCTCCATTATCCTGTGTGTAGCTTGTTCCGGACGAGGTGTGGCCTCCCTGATGGGTTCAGATTGTCTATTTTGAGAACTTTCAGGTACGACCTCATCCATATGATTAGGAGATCGTGAACCCGACATACTTCTAAACAGCAAGAAGTTTCAATACTAATAAACCTCTAAGTTTGCAAATATACCATAACAACCAGATATAAACTCATCACAGACACAAACATCATTACGTACATATAAATAAATATATATGTATATAACTCAAAATGAGGATTTTTAATATAAGTGGTGTCAAAATACAGGGAGATCATCCTACTCCTACTACTCAAACATATGTGGACTATACATACCTAAAACCCGGGGACCTCATATCCACGACCCCAAATTAGTTGTACCAAGTACTAACCAAAACACCAATCACCATATACAAGTAACTAAAAATATACAAATATCCCGGTGCTCTAACCAAAGTCTAACTATGCCTAGTAGCGTTAACTACTGGAACACCCTGGCCGGGCTTCTAACTCAGCACGGGCCCTATCTACAGAGTCTCTGGTAGTGCTAAGCAATTGGGTGGAGAATCGCCTAAGCCAATCTCACTCCTCAATCAGCTCAAGGATCTCTCTCTCTCTCTCTCTCTCTCTCTCTCTCTCTCTCTCTCTCTCTCTCTCTCTCTCTCTCGTGCCGCATGCGCCTCTCGCATCTGAACTAGCTCTATCTCTAACCTGTCAGGCCTCGCCATCTCTTGTTGTCGAGCCTGACAAGTCTTGTAAAACAAGCCATCCGTCTAAGCAACCTCACTCCTCAGCTCCGCAAATCAGCTGACCTGCATCCTCTATCCGCTGCTCGCACCACATACAGTATCCACAAATATCTTGTTCCCCAACCTCACCCAAAAGTGGTAACAATGGGAAACAAGATGCGGACTCCGTAGGTAGAACAGGAATAGGCGATACTGCTAACGGAGAACCCCCACTAAAAAGGTGCCCATACCCTCAGTGTCAGCCAGTGCCACTCCTCTGGCTCTACTACCATCTCTGAATCTGACTTAGGCTTGCTGGTGTCCTCCCCCATCAACGCCCCAAACTCTACCCCCTGCACTGCTGGTCCCTTCACTGACTCACCGTCTGAAAGGTCAACTACTGGAACTGGGTCCCTCTTTGGGATAATCTCTCTAAGGGAAAGATGATGACGATACAGCCCTGCTGGACCTGCCCACAAGCGTGCCCTCCTGGTATACCCACCCATGAGAATGGTGTACCATCTAATATCTACAAAACAGATTCTTAGGGTCAGTACTAACCAATAAAATCGCATAGTTAACATCAAGGTTTAAACGATTGACCCTTATAGTTCGTCTAGGATCCAACGATTTTGAACCTAGTATCGAACCTAGATGCTCTTGTACCACATGGGATAACCCCAACCCTTCCACTAGATTAACTACGGCTGAGCAGGGTATCAGCGTGTCTCTCAACACTAAACTACAAGCTCCAAAACCAAAGCAAAACACGGGGCAACACTTAGAAATATATACATATCATACATAGCGGAAAGAAAATGTGTAAACTAAAAACTGAAAGTACACTCATTAAATAAGGTTCAGGGAAGCTTGATATTTCTAATATAGGAAGAAATATTTTATAAGACCAAATCCACATGAAGGAAAAACGTTACAAACGCTTCGAGCAAAAGAAGAAAAAAAACAAAACAAAACAAATACAAACGTCCTTCCGAAAATGACCTGATCCAAAAACTCCATGCATAAAACTTCAACGGCTTACTGCACCACTGCTCGATCTGAATCAACTGAGAAAAAAACATTATAATATAAAGACGTGAGCGCGAACACTCAGTGAGTCCACATGTGTGTTTTAGTGATATTCTTAGAAAAATAATGATGTAGTTTTACGAAAACAGTTTATGCAATGTTAAATGAAAGCATTTTCCTTTGTTGTTTTAAAGGTACCGACACTTGAACCTATGTGATGGGTTCGAATGCAACTAGAAAGTCTGAGTGAATCAAGACATATCAATGCAGCTTCTACACCCGAATTCAAAAGAACATGTAATACAAAAGTCAAGCTCCACGGACAGAGTCAGAATCCATAACAAGGACATCAGAAACAAGTTTTGGCATCTCATAGTCAATACCAACCAAACACCTTACGAGCGCTCGATTCCATAACCACCGCACTCTCTATTCACATAAAATTAGGCTACAGATCTTGGGGCACCTACCAGGTCCGCCATGAGTCCAACCTTAATTTCAAGTCCCTTCTGACTCTCTATAAGGCGGCTGACTCATCACAGAGCATGGTGCGATGTCTAACATAATACCGCTCGAGCCACACCCTCCACGGTATTACGCTCTCTTTCAATTGGATCCATCTCCAGAGTCTGAAACCCTCCACGTCATCGAAAGAGGCCCTAATACGGGAGACTAGCCACATGCAGTGCAATCCTCTAACGCTTTCGAACATACAATAATATCCATAACTTTATCCCTGGTCGGAATGGGGTTTTCATATATATATATATATATATAAATATGTATATATATATATATATTTACAAACCAAAAAGCCACTTGCTCGGCCGACCAAATAAATTCAAGTCAGAAACATTTTAGAATAGCAAAATTTCCATCCGTCAGTCAAATCATTCTTATGCAGATTTTACAAATATGTCAGGTCTACATTCATGTATGTCAAACCATGCAACTCTTCAATACTAAGGCATTTTCAACTTATAAATAATCCCAGAAAAAACCTATGTACGATACTAATTCTTTTCACAACAATAATAACTCTTTTTCAAACAATAATAATTTGTTTTTAAAAAAAAAACCTATACGGAGCACCGCTCCTATGCAATTCTAAGGAACATGGTAACATGTTGTGGAGAACATCTCCAATTAAATAGCATGCTAAGTTATAACATTCCAAACGCAGTAAATATTTTATGATAGGCTTAGAAGTCATATATATTGTCAATAACATTTAAAACAAAATAATTAGACGGGGTTTGTGGACTCACCTGAATGCAGACCTGGTGCTATGATCCTACAAATAGGATACTAACAAAAATACTTAATTACGAATATCAACATTTCTATTTGCCACCGAAAATAAAATAATATCACCTTATGAACCTAGGATATGTCTACACATATACTAATCCAAAGAGCCTAAACTTCTTAAACCATATATACTAAAAATACTATAAACCAAATAGAGATACTAAAATCATATATATTAAAACTATATAAAAAAACTATATATATATATATATATACACTAAGATCATTTACAAAAACCAGATATACAATAATCATTTACAAAAATCATACTAAAAATATATAAAAAACTATTAAAACTAAAATCATTTCAAAAAATTATGTATGATAAAAATATATATGAAACTATATATACTAAAATTATTTGTAAAAAAATCATATATACTAAAAATATATACAAAACTACATATTATAATCATTCACAACAATTAGGTATACTAAAAATATATATAAAAACTATATATACTAAAATCATTTAAAAAATTATATATATTAAAAATATATATAAAAAAATCATATAAACTTGGTCCAAGCTTCATAAACACATGATAACACCATTCAAATGCATTCAAACAGCTTAGAGCAGAAGTTCCCCACCAAAACAAATACAATAACTCAAAAAAAAACTTAATGTTTCCTCAACTAAAATTAGGGGAAAAAAAAAATGCATCCTGCAATAGAGTGAAACAAAAGGTAGAATCCTTAGTAATATGCCATGATACGCTAAAAGCATAATAGAATCAAGGAAAGATTTGTACACAATACCATCTATAACACATCAGGGACCTGAAATAAGAAAAATCAAAAGAGGGTAAAAGGAAAAAAAAAAATCTTGAAGTAGCAAGCTCAGGAAACTTACTGATGTGCTGAGGAACCGAGAGGAGAAAACAAAATTTCGACTTTCCTCCTCCTCCAAGTATATATATATATATATATATATATATACCTTACTTGCTAAGCATGTAACTTTACAAGTGTCAAAATCTTCTTGACAAGTGTCCTTTTTTAAAAAAAACACCACAATAACTTTAATAATAAAAATAATAATATCAATATAGAAAAATAGTATTAACTTAGTCCCAAAAAAATAAAAGTCTAACAACTAATATTGTCAAATAAAAATAATAATAATTATATACGGATCCTAATGTTATTTTCTTCCAAACATCTTTTCTCGATCCTAATATCATTTCAATAAAATCACCACTTTAAACATTATATTATATAAGAATACCGAATATTTAAATAGCTAAAAAGTACATACTATATATATTCGTAAATTTTATTATGTTAGTCTCCAATCTCTATGTTCATGAAAATCGTACTTTTAAGATCACTCTAAATACCTACAGAGTAGGACGTTATAATAGAGTGGGAAAGAATGAATTTGAAGGTAAAAATGACGAATTTTTAAGGCAAAATATTGCTTAAATTTGAAAATGAAACGTCGAATTTAACCTTCAACTTAGTTACACAAATTAAATGTGTAAATGATAGTTGAATTCCGTAGCAACTTAGCAATAAAAATCTTTTGGACAATAACCATGTGATTCAACCATGAGTCGCACATGATTGTGATATAAAATTATAGTCATATATATATATATATATATATTAGTTTTTTAGAAGTTGATTTTGGTGTTTTGCATCGATAAAAATATAACAATGCAATTAAAGGAGATCGATAAATCTAATTCGGGAATCCATATGTATAATGCAAAAAATAATTATTATTTTCCCTCCTCTTTCCTACTCTTTCTCTCTCTACACAATTTTTCTCTAACTTCTCTCTACCCCTTCTCACTCTAAGACTGAAATCTTTAACATTAAACTTGTATTGGAGATAGATATGGATCATTATGAAGAATTTGTGAAAGAAAATATCGATTTAGATGTAAGAGAAAAGTTGAAATTATTATTTTTCGGCATTGATGCTCGGATCAACGAGATGGGTGACCCAAGCCCTAGTTGGTTTTTTTTTTTAAGGAAGAAAGAATTTTTGTAGGTATTTGGAAAACTTGAAACATTAATAACTCTGTGATCGGAGGTCCGTTTCACGCATATGACCGCTCGTTTTGATGGTTCTCGTAAAGATAAACGCAACGATATCGTCGAAAAAGTGATCCGGACGCATTTCGAGGCAAAAGAATTGTCTCGTATAATCAAAAATTTTGACAGGACATAACTTTGCGCTCGGACATCATATTTTTGTTTTAATTTACGTTTTTGTAATTTTCTAATACTTTCTCTCTTATTAACTAAAAAATTATAGCACCAATTTGAAAATTAAACAGAAAAGTCTTCTTTTTGCTTTAATTAAAAATTCAAATGATTGAAGTTGGTAAATATTAGAATATGTAAATACGTTATTATTAAATAAAATCTCATGCACTTGTTGTAATATAAGGTTCCAATCTTCTTACCAGTTTTAAATAAATGAAAGGATGATGTGGCAAATAATGCACAATCAAGGTGCGTATCTGCCACATAGATCCAAATAACATAACGACGTAGATCCAAATACATTTGAATAATTTTTTGAACCGAAAGAATACGTGAATCACGGATATTTATTTGCAACTGATCGAATCTACGTCTTTCTATTACGATATAGTACGAAACAATTAAAATCTTAATACATTTCATATTAAAAATAAAACTGTAAAATCGGCGATGTCATTGCGTTTGTCTTTACGAGAACCATCGAGCAAAGTTATTCATATTTTAAGTTTTCCAAATACCTACAAAAATTCTTTCTCCCTAAAAAAACCAACTGGGGCTCGGGTCGCCCCGACTAGGGATCCGGACATGAGCGGATCGCCCAGACTGATGACCCGCTCAAGTCCTGAACCGACTTTTCTTATATCTAAATCGATATTAGTAGGAAAAATGATTGATATTAACTTCCTATTACGATTGAAAGTTAGGTCTTGAGAGTATTTTTTTTTTAGAGAGGGAGTGAGTAATTTATGGACGGCAAAAATAAGAAAACTCTATTTTTTTCTTTTTTGGTGGTTTTGGAGTGGGTCTGTGGTAGGAGCATTATGGTTTCCTCAGGCTCCTTTGTTTTTCGCTTTTCTTGCCTTTGTGGTTTCTTCTTCGTATAGCTAGCGTTTAGAAAGTGGCCACACTAGTCAGAAGGACTTTGCTCATATAACCCGTAAAGCGTTAGGCGTGTGGCCTGGTCTTCGCCGTGGCTCTATTTTGGTAACAGTTTAGGTGTTTTTGGGCCGCTGAGTCTTTGTTGTAGTAGACAGATATGAATGACATATGGTAGTAGTCTATGAGACTTCTTTGTGGTGCCTGTTTTGTAGTTTGAATGAGAGTGATTCGATACGCTTATCTTTTTTTTATTGAATTGATGATATACGGTTTTTAGACAAAATTTTGGTACAGAGAGAGAATGAGGAAGGCTAATAAAAATAATAGTTTATGAGATTGCCCAATAAAACGAAGATAGCAAATAGCAATCCCAAAACAATAAAACAAAGAAGGAATAACGAATCAGCTAACAATGAAGTTGAGAATTCAACTTCTAGCCTATCATTACTTAAACAGACAAAATTGAAGGAACAGGGAAGCTCAAATACAAGACAAAAGAAAATTCAGAGATCACTTCAATTTTCCAATCAACAATTTCTACTGAAACTATCGCAATTCATGTCCTTTAACATCTCTCCCTCTCAACTGAAATTGGTCAACGAAAAGGTCGTAATTGAATATGATAGAGAGAGAGAGAGAGAGAGAGAGAGTTGACTCAAAAGTAAAAGATCAATGAAGAGGGGGTGGGGTTATCACAACACAATAGTTATGAAAATAAACAATATTCATAAATCTAAACTAACACATTAGAATTTCTGTTTCTCTTCTTTAAGTTCTAAATGGCCGGAGCCAGCTGAGAATAAAAGGCATCAGTTTCACGTCAATACCAACTGTTCTTTTCCCTATCAAGAAAAATCTATAAGCTAACAAAACAATGAGGAAAAATTTGGAGCTCAATTGCCAACAAAGCTCATCTTCTTCATTAGCACATGTTCGCCCCCGATCATTCATTGCTTTTATATCTCCTCACAGCTCATCCTGCCAAACAGGTAAAAGTCATAAGGGAATACACAAGTGAACGAGGTAAAAAAGAAAAGGCAAATTCGACCACCTTGGGATCATTCAATTACCTTTACATCATCATCCACTCCTGCAGTGGCATCCTCCTCCTTCGTGTCTAATTTTGTGTCATCTGCATCATCCTCGGCATCATCTGCATCATCATCCTCGGCCTGAAAACAGTAGAGCATGATTAGAAGAACGTTGAAGAGAATCTGAGTACGACTAGCATTTGCTTTGAGTTAAAGTTCATATGCTTACATCAGAATCAACTGGATCATCCTTAGCCTCCTGAGCAAAAAAATCAATGAGCATTTTGAGACATGTGCATCAGAGAAATAATAAGACCCTTCAAATTAATGCATGATAGGGAATTGCGGTATGCGAGCAATAAATCATATCTCAGAAACATGGGAGTATATCTAGTACGACTATGTTGCTGTTGAAGAAATATCATGCAATGACAGAACTCAGAAGTAGATGAACTATACCTCTTCCTCTCTCTTCTTCTCTGCCTCATCAAATGCAGCCTTTTCAGCCTGCAATTTTAACATATTTAAGTGTCAACAAACAGACCCTTTGATCCATAAGATTAAATCAACCAGTTTAACTATAGACAGAATACACCATACATCTTTTTGCTTGCCCCATGTTTCTTCTGCCAAAGTCTTGGCGTACTCAGGATCATCACATATCAAAACATTGTCAAACAGGGTTCCGGATTTCACCTGCATATATTTTACAGTTCCAATGAGAAATCCAATTGAATGACGAGAAGAAACAGTAACTTATGCAGTGTAGGAGAAAAGCTACCTGCCACAGTTCAATGCCAACATATTTTAATTTGGGGAAGACATAGAGATCAGGGTCATCTTTAAAGTCTGCAGCAAAAAACAGATCTCAACTTCAGCAAAGGGCACACACACTATGGCAACCTAGCAGGGTAAATACACATAAACTACCAAAAGAAAGGCCAGCATACCGGGGTTATCAATCATAGGTGCCTTCCATTTACCCATGAAGTTGGGGTTCTTGATTTTCTGTTAAGTTAAAAGGCGTTAGAAACCCTTACATGCAGTGATGGAATGCAATTGAACCAAAAAAATTCAGCAAACCTTTGCCTTCCATGGACCCTTGTACTCAGGGTTCGGAATGGTTGGGGCTATCCACTCGCCATCTTCTTCATCATCCCAGTCCTCAGGCTAAAGTTTTAAGATACAAATCATCAATACCTGTACTAGTTACTGACATTGAAACATGATTATATAGGAAACGTGTAGTCTAGATTAAAACAGAATTACCTTCTTGGCATCAGGATCTGTAATTTCCTTGGGAATGTCATCATAACCCTACAGGAATAAGAAACATGCCCAAAATTGTAACAACCGCATGAATATTTAAAAATATGATTAGCATACAGAATGAAGAGCTTATTCACCTCAGGCTTCTTATCTTCTGGGTCAGGAATGTATTCCTTGTCATCCCAATCTTCAGGCTGTGATCAGAACATGGTAAAGTCAGCATCAACTAACATCACGTCAGTAACAATTCTAAAAGGATAAACAAAGAACTGCAATTACTTTCTTGGCCTCTGGATCCTTAATTTGCTTAGGTGGGAGAAGGTCCCAGTCAGAGTACAAGCTACCCCTCTGCTTCTCAGCATTGTCAACGAGAATACTGTAGGTAGCATCAGGTCGAAGAATGAAAGTGTAGACGTGAGTCAATTGGTCAGTCTCACAAGGGACTTCTTTCTTGATCAGGTGGTTAGTTCCATTGTAGGCGAGAATGGCATGGACTTTCTTGGTTGCATAGCCGCAGATATCAGGTCCAAACATGATACTGCAGTAAATGGTGCATGATAATTATCAGCAACTGTAATCTGAAAGCAGCCAGAAATGAAAGAGAAAGATCAAGAGATGTTTGATGAATGACCTGTATGGTGTGTCACCTCCAAATTTCTTCTGGTCAACATCACCACTGAGCAGCTTCATATATCCACCACCACAGTCAAGTTTCTGCTCGTGTTTCACAGAAAACTGGAAAACTAAGGTTTTGCCCTTGTTGCTAAATTCAGGGAACTCAGCTGAAATGGCATAAAACCTGTAGTCTTCACTGGTTTGGATACCTGCATTTGGGAAATCAGAATAGGCGCCAGCAAGCATGACAAGTCAAAATCATAGTCCAACAAGCCCACACATGATCTAACAAAATTCAGAATAAAAAGTTTTACCTTTATCTTCAGGATTTCCATTCCATTTACCAGAAGTGAAGTTCCACTCTCCAGCCATATTCTCATCTTTCTTCCAGTCAGACTTTACCCACCGGTTTTCCCATCCATCTTCAATATACAACAAAGAAAAAGAATTAAATTAAAAGGAAAAGAAACTTCTTGGGCGCAACAGATCCACATTTTTTGTTTTAAAAGAAGAAAATCCACATCAGGGAGTTCCAGATGAGATAAAAACATAAAAGAACATTTTCATGAACTACATTTGTTTTAAAAACAATTTCATGAACTGAATTGAACAGAAGAACAGTATCCGTATAAAGTATATAGATAAGTCTACAACCTTGTCAAAAGTTAGCAGAAGTAACCAGCAGACACTATCAATAGGATCGACACAAGCAATAGGGGGAATCATCTAGTCTTATTCATAATACAAATGGATAATCATCATATTTGACCAGACGCCACAGTACACTTTGGGAAAATCATATATGTTAATGAAATTCACAGGACAATCCTATTGTACAAAATGAAAAACCAATTGAACTCATTTTGAGCACGAGACATAACAAATCGAAAAAGCCAGTTGCAAACAAGACTTCAAAGAATAAATGCAGATATAACAAGTAGACACTGAGAAATAATTCGACCATGACCATTCCAAAGTCAAAATTGAGTCGTAGAAATGAATAAAGAAAAACAAATCCAGATTGTTTCCTCACATCCACAGTGAACAGATCTACTGAAAATACTTTTACATTTTCAAATGTAACACCGAAGCACTCAATCAGAACAAGGAGATCGATAACAAAAATGCAAAAAACAAATCAAACACCGATCTTCGATAAATATTATCAAGCTTTTCACAAAATTTGAAATTACGTTGAAATTAGCAGTTTCCAAATGCAAAAACCAATAAATATATTACAGTTCAGTCAGGCACAATCTACAGAGAGAACAAACTACCTTCAAAACGTTCTTCGAAGAAGACTTCGGCGGAAACGACGGCAAAGAGGAGAGCTAAAGCAATTGTAACGGAGACAAAGCTAGGGTTTAATCTTCTTTGCGTAGCCATGGCCGCAGGCTGTAGAAAGAGAAACTCAAACTGAGTGAAGATGCACTGAAAGAGAGAGAGATATTTATATCGGAGAAGTTGGCTTTGGGTTTTACGATCGGGAAGGATTTTGAATGGAACATGACATGGCAACGTACGGTGACATGGACGAATTATATCAGAACACGTGGAAACACAGTGTCATTTGAATGACGTGGCTAATTTACATTGGGAGCTTCCACGATTCGGAGCGTCCAGGCCTGCATTTGCAAATGTATAGAAGCAATTGGTTCAAGTAAAAGACGAAATTGTCCTTATGGGGGAGTTTCACTTATATACGACATTGCCATTGCCATTTTGGATTAGTTTACAAGTAGTAGGCTTGAATTCTAAGGAAGTTTTATTTTAGTTAAAAAAAAACAAAAAATTTCCCCTCAAAAAAAGCAAAAAACAAAAATTTGAGTTTTATACTAAAAATTGGAATATTTTAAAATGTTTTTTTTTAAAAAATAATGTAAACTAGTAGAATAATAATTTAAAAAGTGTTAACAAGTAGAATGTAACGCTTTTTTTCTTGAAAAATAATGGATATTAAGATATCTCAGTAAATGGTGAAAATTGAAAAATAAGGGGTGGACTTTTTTGCTATATTTTTTCCTTGCTCCCCCACCAAAAAAATCCTATATTTGACTTTAATTTGATGATATTATTTTATGTTTCAAACAGAATGAATGATCTTATCTCAAATTTAAAAATAAAATATGAATGATCATATCTAATTTTGAAACTCAAACTAAGCGGGTAATCGTTTTGATAATAGATAATTACAATACTTTTAATGTTTTTAAATAATGAAAAATATAGGATAGGGTAATGATTTTTTCCTTGATTCTTTTATTACGTTAAGAGTTAATTATATTTTTTTCTCTTGAGATTTGTCAAAATGATAATCCCTCTATTTTGTATAACTAATACACTTTTCTCATTTATATTTTTATAACTAATTAACTCCTATTACTAATTTCAACCAAAAATTATTATTAGAAGACAAGGATTTTGTGATAAAAATTTTTTAAAAATATCATTAATTTAAAATATTGTGTTTTTAAATATTCGTACATTACAATAATGCTACTACTAATAATAATATTATAATAAGGGACATAATAAACCTAATTCGAGAATATAAATGTATAGCACGAAAAAAATCATTATTTTCCCTCATCTCTCTATACCGTTTCTCTAACTTCTCTCTAAAACTAAAATCTTTAACATTGAACTTGAATTTGAGGTAGATATAGATCATTATGAAGAATTTGTAGAAGAAAATATCAACTTAGATGTAAGAAAAGTTTAAAAAAAAAAAAAAAAATTCAAAACTGGGCTCGGATCGCCCGAACGGGCGACCAGCACACATTCGGGTTGCCCGGCCCGGGCGACCGGGTCAGGTCCGGGTCGCCGGCCTGGGCGATCCGAGGTTTTTTTTTTTTTTTAAGAAAGAATTTTTGTAGGTATTTGGAAAACTTTAAACATGAATAACTTTGTAATTGGATGTCCGTTTCATGCGTATGACCACTCGTTTTGATGATTTTCGTAAAGATAAACGCAACGGCATCGTCGAAAAAGTGATCCGGACGTGTTTCGGGGCAAAAAATTTGGGTGCAAAAAGAATTTGAATATTTACCAACTTCAATCATTTGGATTTTTAATTAGAGCGAAAAGAAGACTGCTCCTATATTTAATTTTCAAATTGATGGTGTAATTTTTTAGTTAACAAGAGAGAAAGTATTAGAAAATTACAAAAACGTAAATTAAAACAAAAATATGAGGTTTTTGTAGAAACGGTCAGTGAGAAATCGTTTAGAACGTTTCCAACGCGTAGGTCTCGAAAAAATAACCACAATGCCCACAAGAATCGCCTCAATCGGCGTCCGAGCGCAAAGTTATGTCCCGTCAAAGTTTTCGATTATACAAAATGATTTTTTTGCCCCGAAACGTGTTCGGATCATTTTTTTGACGATGTCGTTGCATTCCTCTTTACGAAAACCATCAAAACGAGTGGTCATACGCGTGAAACGGACATCCGATCGTAGAGTTATTCATGTTTCAAGTTTTTCAAATACCTACAAAAATTCTGTCTTCCTTAAAAAATAAAAAAAAAAAGCCTTAGATCGCGCGGGCCAGCGACCCGGATGTGTGCTGGTCGCCCGTCCGGGCGATCCGCCCATGTTCGGGTTGCCCGTCCTGGCGATCCGAGCCCAGTTTTGAAAAAAAAAAAATTACTTTTCTTATATCTAAATTGATATTTTCTTCTATAAATTCTTCATAATGATCTATATCTACCTCTAATTCAAGTTCAATGTTAAAGATTTTAGTTTTAGAGTGGAGAAGGAGTAGAGAGAAGTTAGAGAGAAACTGTATAGAGAGAGAAAGATGAGGGAAAATAATGATTTTTTTCGCTATACATTCATATTCCCGGGTTAGATTTATCGGCCCCCTTATAATAATAATAAGTGTTAATTTCAAAAAATTTCTCAAAGTTTAAGTTTAGTGTCAATTAAATACGTTATTTTTTAATTTTGACAATCAAATAACTAAATCAAAATTTCGACTTCAAAATAACGTTGAAAGCTCTTGAGGCTCACATGTCATCTTAAAATCTAAACATTTTTGTTTGTTTTTAGATATTGGAGCCAAAATTTTTAAAATATCATATTCATGGCTTTAACATTTTACGAGTTAGCATACGGTAGTTTTCTCTCCAAAATAATTTTTTTTTAGAATCACATAAATTTTAATAGGTATTCTCGACTTTTACTTTTTTTTCATTCTAATTACTTAGATAGAAACTTGATTTAATTATTTAATTGTCAAAATTAAAAATTAAGGTACTCAATAGCAAGGTAGTAGGTTAGTACCTAAGTGGTAAAAGTTTTTTTACTGACTTAGAGGTTTTGGGGTCGAATCACATTCCCCTCCCTCGACGTGGAAAAAAAAGCTTAATTGATGATGACTCTATTTTTAGGAGATACTTTTTAAATTAACCCTAATAGTAATAATAAAATAATAATAATTAATTAAGGCTAATGATAAATAAGTACCCTTAAGTTTAAGGAATTATCAATTAAGGGACCCTTCCTTTCTAATTGTCATTTGAGGGACAATTTGAGGCAAACGTATAATTTTTAAAATTCATAATTTAATTTTCATATCAAGTTCACCCCCAATTTTTTTAAATTTTTTATTTCTTTAGATATACTATAGTTGTGAAAATTAAAATAATCGTGATTGAAGTGTCTTCTCTCCAACATTGTTTATCGTAGTTATTTCCTCTACGTTTTGTTGTGTCTCTATTATTCTCTCAAATATTGATCTTGTCTCTCCCTTCTATCCTATATCCTCTTTTTTGTTATTTCAGTTTGGATAAAAAAAGAGGACCGGAGTGCTAAAGAACAGAGAAAAATAGCGACAAATTGAAGTGCAAAATTAATATACACTAACAACAAAAAATAAAAATAAAAGTAGGAAAAAACAAATAAATAGTCCTTTAATGAAAAAATAAATAAAGAGTTAAGAGGGGTTGTTGAGCACCAATATTAAATAGTGGCCTATAGAAATAAAATAATTTAAAAATATATAGATCGAGTTGGTATAAAATATAATAAATAAATATGAAAAGGTTAGAGGGTGGAATAGATTAGAAAATTTTAAAAAATATTTTATAAAAATTATGTGAACTTAATATGAATTAAATTATGAATTTTAAAAATCATACATCTCTTAATAAAAAACTCTTCAAATTTAAGAATTTTTTTTGTCATTAATCCTAATATTTCTGTTAAACATATAACTTAAGGTCATAATTTTATAATGCATACTATTATCTTTTTATAAGATTAATTTGTTGTCTTTATAAGACTATAATTGTATTAAATTTAATTTTCATAAAGAATCGTATTAAATTTAATTACTATCATTTATATAACTTCCATAAATAACATGAGATTTTTGGTACAAAATAAAAATTCAACTTGTGACCAATCCATCATATAAAGGAATAAACACGACCGGCCTCATTAACAAATACAATTGAAAGTGACTCATTCCACTCTGGAAGTTTCTTATGCAATTGTCTCACACTCACTTTTAAATTTTTGGGTTAATTACACATTTTTCCTTCAAGTTTGTCTAAATTATTATTTTATTAATCTATTTTATATAAACTATAAATACGATTTTATCTTTTATATTTTCACAACTAATTAATTCCTACTACTAATTTCAATAAAAGAATTCATTAGAAAATCTTGATTTTGCGATAAAAAATTTAAAAATCGTATAAAATATTATTTTGCAAGTTTATCTATTATTTATTATATATTAAGAGAATAATTTATCCTTCATTATGGAAATCAGACAAATAAAAACTTTTTAGTAAGGATATTATGGTCTTAATATATGGTAGTAAATAAGGATTAGACATAACAAATAATATTTTAAGAAAACTTTAAAATTTTTGCTACCAAATTGGTGTTTTCTGATCCTTTTCTACTTAAATTAGTTATAGATATTAATTAGTTTTGAATATATAAACGATAAGGAATGTATTTATAATATATACAAAATGTTGGAATGACATAGTAGTTTTGGACAAAATTCAAGGAGAAAATATAAATTACCCTAAAATTTAATTGAATTGTCCACACACAGATCAAATATAAAGAAGTATTCAAGATTGTCTAATACATCATCTTGTATACTTGATGTGAATCATGTTGTGCAAGCATCAAAATCCTTCAATTAAACTTCCCAATGACCTTTTGCCTTCAACAGGACTTGAATACTCTCAATCCTCAAGCAACCCCTAACCAAACTAAGGACCTCTTGAATCCATGTTAAATATTCTTTCCTTCACAAGTCAATTCAACAATGGGATTGTTTACCCATCACCTAATTAGTCTCTTGTGAAGAAGACCTTGCTCTAGAACAATTACAAGGATGTAATATCAAAAAGTAGGAATTAAGATCAAATTGATGAAACCCTTGGATTTTCCTAATCTAAGTATTCCAAGTAAAATCAATCTAAGGGAGATCAAACCATAGATGAAGTTAGGAGAAAGTTAGAAAACCTAAGAATCCTAAGAGAAACCTCTCAAATCTCATACATCATTCATCTTCAACTTAATTACAAGAGGAGGCATAAGTAGATATTTATCGAGAAAACCTACTTCTCTTTCCAAAACTTATTGAGTATTAAAAATACCTAATTATCCTTCTAATAAAATTTAATTACAAAGTTTGGACAAAAAGAAATCAAAATTAATAGCTAAAGTGTCCATTTAAAGATATTAGTTCGAGACTTACCGCGTATTGTAGGGTGAACCTACCGTCTCCTGTAGGTAATCTTCAAATTGCCACTTTCAACCAGAAAACTACCGGGGACGGTTGGGTGGAGCCTACTTTCGCCATCAATAAGCTCTATTTTCTTCCCGTCATTGCTTCTTTCGTCATCTACGATGGTTGGGAACTTCTAGTTTGGTTATGTTGAGCTTCTTATGACTTTAATGAGTCTTGAAAATCTTGAAACTCTTCCAAACCTTCTAATTCACTCAAAAATTCCTCAATTGAAGCTTCAACCATGCTTTCTTCGATTCTCTAATTGTCCTTCGGAATTTGTTGAATGATTATTTGTTGATTCATATCAACTCTCTACTACACTTCCTTTAGTAGTAAATTTCCCTTAGGGTTTATCATTTAGAGTTTATGGTTTATCTTTTATTATATAAGATTTATACTAATAAACCGACCGTAAAAGGTGTGTAAAATGTAGTATAGAATTTGCTAGATCCCAGCCGAATATAAAGAAAAAGAAAGAAATTGTTCTTTTCCTTTTATTTGGTTTTTGAATGTGTGCTTTTGAGGCACATATTGATGTGATTAAATTTTCAATTTAAAATTTTAGTTTTGTTAGAGTTTAATAATTTTTTTATAAAATTTTATATTTTATCATATTTACTAAATTTAAAATATCACATATAATATATATCTTTTTTATTAATATATGCTACCGAAGCACATTCGGAAAGAACTTTTGATATAGGTTTGATTGTAAAAAGAGTAGAGTGATAATAGGAATATAAATCCTAATGCGTGCAATAAAATCTTATGTCTGAAAATGGGACGCAAGACAGTAGCAAACAATGTAATTTGATTTATGACTGGTAGCAATTACAAAATCTTTGAGGAATTCCTAATCTGTAGGAGAATCCTCCGATTCTTCTCTTCAGGAAGGCATTGACTTGAAGGCTTGGGAGCTTGTTCTCAAATCAAACAGACTTTGAGGATGAATTATGGATCGTAAAGCTGCTGGAGCTTTTTTTTATCTTTGAGAGGAAGAAGGCAAGGAAATGCTTGAATTTTGAGGAACACCTTTGTTAGAGACCTTTTGGAAGAGTTTTTGGAGAGAGCTCTTTACTTGCCTCCGGCTTGAACATCTTCTGAATCCCCTTCTGAATGACTTCTTCTGGATGATTCTAAATGATTCTCAATATTAGGAAAGACCTTATTTATAGGTGGAAATATGGTTTTATGTTGGGAGTCAATAAAGGCAACTCGGGAATCTATAAAGATAACACAAAAAAAAATCAAAAATTTTCATTTTCACCCTCAAACTTTCTCTCTCTAAACAAAATCCTCTCAACTCTCTCTACAAGTGTACATTCCAAACTCAAATTTAGAAAGATCCGACCGTTAAAAATTTTAAAAAAAGGTTAGTAATTTGATCTATACTTATTTATTTACAATTCTATCGGTTTAGTTTGTGAAAATATGCATCAAAACGAAAAAGAATGCCATTTTTAAGTTTTTTTTTTTGTCGAAATCCGTAAGTTTTCGCCTGGACAGGCAAAAAAATTAGAGATTTTCGCCCAATTCAGCGATGATCTTCCTGCATGTCGCTGGAGGTGGCGATAGTCATTTTTATTTTCGCCAGGCTGGGCAAATTTGCCTATAGTTTTTGCCAGCTAGGGCGAAAATGTATAATTAAATTTTTAAAAAAATATATATTTTTATATATTTTACCTTTTTGTTTATAAATATTTAAAATTATCATTATGTTTAATTTGTCAATGTTATGTTATTTAAGGAGTTTTACTTGAATCTAATTTAATATTTATTTCAAATGTCATTTAATTTTGTCTATGTAGAATACATGTAATAAGTTGTTTAAAATGGTTTATCTTATAATTGTTTGTTTAATATGATTATGAATTATGTCTATTTGAACAATTTGAATTTTAATGTGCATTCATTGTTTCGTTAGCATAAGCATAAGTGTTATAATTATTCATGTTATAGTCTTAATCAATTTATATGGTTAGAGTTAATTAAATTTATTTATTACGTCAATTTTATGAAATTATAAGAGGGTGGTAAATTAATGATTTCTCTTCGTTATGACTTAGTGTTTAGTGTTGTGAACCCCTTGAAGGGAAAATAATAATAATTTGAGAATCTATTAATTTATGATGTTTAATGAATGATTTTAAGGAAATAATAATTTAAACATTGATATTTAATTAATATTGTAAATAATAATAATTTAAAATAATCATTTGAATTAAAGTCAATTAATAATACGAATAGAATAATGATAATAATTTAAATGATAGGATCCAACCCCTTATAATTAGAAATTTTAATAAGAAATAATAATATATAAATTAATAACAATTGATTACATTATTATTAGTGAAAAGAAATAAAATAATAGAAATAAAATAATAAATTCCGTTAAGAATAAATAAAAAATGATAATAAATGTTAAAGTAATGTGAATTAAATATAATAAAGGGCTCGAAAAGAATAATGAAATAATTTAATAATACAAGAGAAAAATTAAAGTAAATTTAAAAAATGCTCATGATGAAATGATATAGATAATGTAATTAAAAAAAATAATATATGCACAATAAATTAAATATGCAAATATACGCTAATTACTGATGAATTTGTTTGAATAAATAATCGATGGTTCGGCCAAGCGCACGTAGAGGAGATGATGATCTTGGTCCTGTGACAGAAGGACAAGTTGAGTTGAAGGTCATACTATTACAGCTTCATCCAGAGGTTTAAGGGGTCGACATAGTACTTCCGATATCCCGTCTACTCCTACCCCATTTGCTATTGGGATATATTATGATATATTATGATACAGGTGCATTGGGGTTTTCTACCCAACCACTATATATACCAATTAGGTCTCGTCCTTCTCTTCCATCGCACCGCCCACACACTCCGGTACCATATGATATATATGGATCTTCATATCCACCATCTCAATCCCCACCCGAATTATATGATCTCTATGAACATGCTCCTTCTGTTCGTCCTCATATAACTTGTAGAAGTTCAGGAACCTTTAAATGAGTTTAGTGGTCTTGGGAGGAAGTTAGGCGCTAATTTTTTCGAGCAACTTGAGGGCAGAGTTCCTCTCGATTCATCGTATAACACATATGATTACACATCCACTAATTATGGTGTTCCCTTTTTTGAGCCTTTTCTAGGGAGCGATTCTGGGGATATTGGGTTGGAAGGTGATAGGGGCTTAGATCCAGAGCCTACCATCGTTGGATTCTTCTAAATTGGCAGAGAAGACGATCAGAGGGTTCATGATGACAATGATGATGATGATGATGATGATGATGACAGTGATGGTGCTGGAGATGAGGAAGAGCCTGTACCTGTGGCCCTTGCGGCCCCTGCATCATCATCCGACAATAGGCCTCGTCTGGGAAAAGGCAAAGGGCTGACCGACAGTTTCATGTCAATGATGAGTAAGATTTCAGGGTCTTGCAACAAAAGACCCAATAAGGCGCGTGATGTTCTAGCACCTACCCAGAGGAAGAAAGCGAAAAGTTCAAATTGGGAGCTGAGAGAACTAGTTGATGGAGGTCCTGTCGATCTTGTGCTAATCCCATCATACGGCGGATATGTGGCAGGTTGTATATGACATGAACAGGCATTTTTTTATTGTTATAAGTAATTGCTCAACTATTTATATTTTTTAGGGTATATTATGTATAGGTAATTATTAATTTATTTGTTTCATGTGCAGGACCGAAGTTTATTAAAGTCGAGATCGCGCTATATTGCACTTACAGGTTGGACTCTTAGTGATCCTAAGGTGGTAGAATTGGTGGCAGGGACAGGACATACATTTTGCAGTCTTGTATGTTCCAACACCCCAACTCAGCATTATTATCGGCTTTTGTGGAGAGGTGGCAGCCAGACACCAACAATTTCCACATGCTCTAGGGTGAGATGACGGTGACCTTACATGATGTGGAGCTGATACTGGGTGTACCTGTTTATGGTAGGCTGTGGATCTTCATTATTCTCGGGATCAGTTGATTGTTATTATTCAAAGTAACTTGGGTATTTTATACACTGGAGGTGGTACAAATGGGCAGGAATTATTTGATGTTGCCACTGATCCCCGGAGCAGACTTTCCTCAAGTGATAGGGCTGCATGTTATATCCAATATTTGCTTGATAGTTCACTGTTCACTTATAAGATTGATAATATCGTCCCTACCAAACTTTGGCCGCTCGTGAGGGATGTTCGATCCTATGGGGGGTTTGCCTGGGGTGTTGACGCTTGTCTACTTGTACATGAACCTTGGTCAGGCCTCGCGTGTTGATGCAAAGGAGTTGGCTAGGTGCTGGTCAATACTTGAGGTATTCTTAATCAATCTATACGGTATTAATTTATTCCCCTGTTTAATTTGATTATTTAATGAATTCCCAATTTTTAGCTTATATTGGATTTAGCTCTTATATTATTTAATAACGTTTAGTTATATTAATTTATTTGTTTGCAACATGGCTTGTTTATTAGGCATGGATATACATGTACTTTCCCATATTTGCACCTGCAGTGAGACCGAGCGCTCAGTCTTGCAAGTTGTATATCCAGTAATTCCTAATGCTTGGTCATAAAAATGAGCATAAATTGGTAGACATTCAACTACGATGAGATATGATGTTGGCCGATGAGGTATGGTGGATCCCTTACAAGCTTCAAGAGATCCGAGACATTTAGGTTGAGGCGTACACGCCTAATAGAGTTGTCTGATAGTTCGGGTGGCGTCAATGCATTCTGGCACATCCTATTCGTCCTATAGAGGCTCACAAACTAGTAAACAACATGATGTATGTGGTGAGGAACACATTTGTAGAGATATTGTAACTTGAGGCACCATCACATTTGTTGACAGAGATATGGATCAGCGTTCCTGCAGTACTACCGAGTTGCAGCACTGACGATTATTTGTAGTGTTTCATCCCTCGCAGTCATCTTAGGATACAGAATCCTGTGAATGTTCCATGTGGTTTTCATGTCCCTGTTGCTGCCCTTACACCACTCTCAACTCTAATGGGCATGATTGTTCGTGAGATTGACTGAGATGATATTGGGAAAGAAGAGAGGTTCAATAGGATAACCGAATTGGTGAAGCTACATTATCGATCTTCATATTAGTTTATGTTTGTGGTTTATGATACTATATCGATTAGGTCTGTGGAATTGCTAGATTTATTTGTTTGATCTTTAAGTACATGTTTACGGTTTATTCATAATTTCTAAAAAACTGGTCCGATTTTCCTGATTTTTGGAGGTTTAACTTATTAAATACAATTTACAAGTGGTAAATGTAAATATTATCTATTTACAATATAAATAATATGAAATGCGATTTTGGATCTACATCACCCTGTTAATATAAAATTAAAATATTAACATTGAAAAAAACCCTAAACCCTAAACAAAAGAAAAAAAAAAAAAAAAAACAGTTTCTGCAGAATTTCGCTCTGATGGGCGAAACTTCTTTGTTATTTCGCTAATCTGGGCGAAAATGCTATAGAAACGGAAAAAAGGACTTTTCTTACCTAAAAAATGATATTTTCTTGCAAATAATCTTCATAATGATCCATATGTTCTTCCAAATTAAGTTGAATGTGAAAGATTTATGTTTTTTTTAGAAAGAAGTTAGAGAGAAAGTTGTAGAGAGAGAAAGCTAAAAGTAATAAATGAATTATTTTCGCGCTATCCTTATAGATTCTCGAGTTATCTTTATCGATTCCCTTTAGGTTAATTAGTGGCTAAGCAACCCTTCACTGATTTGGGCTAGCTCAATTCTTTATTGGGAGAAGTCCAATGGGTTTAACTTATTATTTAATAAACTTATCGTAAATGGCTTTGGGCTCAATTTAGTTGGGACTCAATTATATAAATCTCATTTTATTGGACTTTATATAAAATGATTTTGAATACTATTTAAATAATCAATCCCAATTTAGATGGTCCAAAGAAATCTTTCGTCAATTTAAATTTAAATAATTAAGACTAAAATATATATTTTATATAGTCTTTAAATAAATTAATTAATTGAAAATTTAAATGTCTACAGCTAGTATTACGAGTATGTTTGGAAGTTTTAAAGATGTTAAGAAAAGTAATACAAAGTTGGTTATTTATTTTATTTTAACATATAAAGATATGTGATAATTCTTAAAATATATTTAAACCTCTCATTCGCTATTGTATATGTTAATTTTGTAGAATACTAAAAACGTAAATACTGTAAATATAAAGGTTTAATTACATATTTATATATTTTGCTTTTAATTTGATATCTTTTCAAATATAATAATCAATTATCTTTTAAAAATTCACATACACGTGTGCTTTTAAGAGAGAGAGAGAGAGAGAGAGATTATTAATATAAATATTAATAAGAAACATACTTTTTTTAGGAAAAGTGAATAATTATTTTATTTTTCTGTCCATATTATTTTTTGGGATGTAAGAAAATGAATATTTAAAAAGGTACAAGGGACAAATAAGTCAATAAGGAAATGATTAATAAATAATTGATAAATATGTACTTGATTTATTTAGAATAAATATTTTATTGTTTTTATTTAGAATCTTAATAAAAGCAAAAGGAAATAATACCACTTCCCACCAAAGATTCTTCTTCTCAAGTTTTTATAGTTATTTTCCAAATTATAAGAATTAGAAATAGATTTCTTTCTTGTAACATAAATAATAAACCAAACATGAGAATTTAAAAAATAAGAAAATAATATTTTCATTAACCTATTTTCCTTAAGCGACTAAAGGCCTTGCGTTTTTTAAACATGTATCCTTGGAAAGCAATTTGAGAAGACTGCACTATTATTATTACCCCTGAAGAAACTCGAGTATGTTTTCTTGAGAAAAAACATGTTATGTAAATGAATTAAGGATCCTCTTGGACTAGATTTTAGCCCCACTTTTTTTTTTTTGGATTTTAAAAACAAATTCATAAAAAAAAAAAAAAATTACTTGGGCTGGCCCATTTTTCATTTCGGAATAAAAAGGAAATGAATCAAAGTATAGACTTTTTCACCTGTTTTTAACACTTGAATTAGACAAAATCTATCCATTACATGTACTTCATCAATAATTTAATTATTACCCTACCTATATTTTCTAACCCCAAAATTGAATACATCTACTGCCATCTTCCGCACACTATCAAATCCCTCTCTCTTCTTCGTTTTTTCCCTACAAAACAATCTTCCTTTATATAGCCATACCTATTATTAAATGTATCTCAATCTAACGTTGAACGCCTGCCCTTCATTTTGCCAATCTCCATCTTCCCAAGCGAGTACACTGAAGAAATCTCAGCTCAGGTACATTTTTCCCAAGGATGCTGATTGGAGAACTATGGAGTGTTTGAAGAAATGTTAAGTTATTATTTATGCTATTTTCGTATTTGGGTTGTTTTTATTTTAATAGGTGTGTTCTTTTTATGTTTTTTGTGATGTTATGTTTTTTATTCCAGTGCAATGACGAAGTTAAGAAAAATATAGTTATCGAAATCTAGTTTTTCATCATAGAAATATAATGGTGAAGTTATGGTTTTTGTTTTGATGTAATAGAGACATTATGAAGAATGTGATATTGCTTGAATTTCGTAGCGATAGAAATCTAGTGTCACTTCAAATAAATGACAATAGTCAATTTTGTGATAATCACCTAAAATTAGTGTGAAAAGCTTCTCATGAACAAGTATTAATATTTAGTGTCGATAGTAATGAGCATCGTCGACCATGTTAACACAATAAAATAGGAAACTTAAAACATGTCAATTTTTTGCTTCAATTTTTTGTTCATTTTTAATAACTGATGCATACATGATTTGATATGACTATATAGCCGTTAGGTTGAAATGAGAGAATTTGGGTACATGTGCCACATTTACTTTTCTTTATTTATTAACCAAGTAGATATATTTTTTGTTTGAGAAGGAATTTCAAAAAACACTTTTCTTCCACTCACAATTGAAATGTAAAATTCACTTCTTTTTTTTCCTCACTTCTACACCAAGAGAACCCTAAGTTTGACAAGGAAGATAATTGAAGAATAAATATAAACCATCACGTTGACACAACTAAATTATAAATTAAAAAAAAAAAAAAAACGTTGACTCAAAATTTGCTCCAAAAAAAACTTCACCAAAGCTAGGGGACTGGATATTAGAAGGGAGTACTTTATTGCTGATTGAGGCTCGTTGATAGAACCTAGTTTAGTATGGTGTTTTGATTGATTTTTATATATTTATTTTAGTTTAATTGTTTAAATTAGTTATTTTTATTTTTTTTTGGATTTTGTGCAGAAAAAGTCATCTTTGAAGGAAAAAAAAAAGGAAAGCTTAATTACTGGCATTTCTGAAAAAACTTAAGAGCAGATAAAATGTTGACCGTGCTATTAGGAATTCGAAGTTAGCAAATTTTCTTAGTTGACTTATATGATCTTATTATTTTGTTAAACTTGCTTAGATTTAATTTGAGTTTAGTTGATTAAGATCCTTTCTTATCTTTTTCCTCCTGTATAAATAGAGGATGCAAGACCACATTGAAAGAGAATAGGAAAAAACTTTTACATCCAAGTGAAGAATCAAAATTTGATCTTCGATTTAAAAACATTTTACCCCATTTAATTATTTCTAAAACATTCCATTTGAAATCTTTCTTTTTATTTAAGTTAATTGTGAAGGATTTATAACTTTCTTTGGATTCGGTCGAGTATTCATCATTAATATTACAAATTTTAAAATCAATATTTTATTGTGATTCCAACACTTGTCACTCGCGAATTGGTTTTTAATTTTAAAAATGTTCTAGTATGTAATAATTTTTTCTCAAAGTTTAAAAAATATATATATTTGTAAAAGAAAATATAAATGATCAATTAGAAAAAGGAAGAATTTTCAATCCAAATGGATGTGAGTCTTTTCCAACATAAAATTATATTATAGAGTAGTTTATGAATTGAAATATGAATTCTCTTTTTCTTTTTATTTAGCGTTCGAGATTTCTGGATTAATCTATGGAAAATTTACTGTCACAAAACTAAAAAGTGGCATAAAGCCACTATCAAACTGACTCAAACTCAAGACATTTTACTCAGAAAGCCAAATGGAAATATCTAAGTGTTTTGCTATCATGCTACACTCTTGTTGTCGAAACATAAATTCTTTGAGTCATATTAAATTATATCAATCGTATTATTAATACTTTGTTTTCTTATTTTATATATAGATAGGGATGTGATCTATACAAGAATTATATTGAGAATTTCATATTAGCTAAAAAAGAATAAATGAATCCCTTAATTTGTTATTCAGAAAAAAAAATCTTAATTTTTGTAAGAAAACAAATAAATGAGAGTTATAAAATTGAGAAATTCTTTGACTTAAGTTGCAATCCAAGTAGGGCTGGGCCTCTCAAGATTGTTTGCTGTGTAAGAAATGCAATACTATAATAACTGAAAAAACAAGATTCATTCATTCATTACGTTATCTTTCTTTGGTTAAGAAACTCACCACTTGCCTCTGTAATCATGGCCAGGGAAGTGGGAACAATGGTGATAGTTCTTTTTAACTCGATATTCGAGGGTCATTAACTAAGCGATAATAATTAGAACCATCTCTCTTTTAGATTAAAAAACTGCTTGAGTAAAAACTATTAAAATTTAATTTTTTTAAGAATTTTATTTCACATTTTGGTAAAAATTAGCTTTTGTGTAAGAGAAAATATGAGTCCACACGTGAAATTTCATTTCGAAACCCTATCCAAATACAAGTTACATTCACAACTAGCAACAATATCTAATGGCCTAATGAATATCTATTTTACATTCACTAAAGAATCTTACAAATTCATTCTTATGTCTAATGCTATTTTTTTAAGAAAATTTGCTGAATTCATTGACACTACTGATGAAAAAGAACTATTTTAAGCCTACAACAGAATTTTTTTAAAAATAAAAGATCATTTGAAGAAGATTCCACCATGAGCTGCAAAGAAAGGAGCAAAAACTAAAGATTCAACAGCCATGAGCTTAATCAAGATATTAAGTGATGGACCAGAAGTGTCTTTCAAGGGATCTCCAACTGTGTCCCCAATGACAGCTGCCTTGTGTGCATCTGATCCCTTTGGCCCTAGTCCTCGTGCATGTTCCGAAGCACCAGCCTGCAGATATAGATAACCACATCAAATGTAAATAGATAAGAAAATCTTTAAAGACTTTTTTATCTTCAAAATCTTTGAACATTTTATGCATAGAGATCTCGTGCCAGAATCTTGGACATTGTAGCTTACCTCTATGTATTTCTTGGCATTATCCCACGCCCCTCCTGTGTTAGAAGCCGAGATAGCAACCTGAAAAAGAAGTGAATGGTTGGTTCAATAAGAGCAAGGATGGAACTAGGGTTCATTATTGTGGCGCTTGCCCTCCAACATTTTTCTAAAACCCTTTGTGAAGATTCACTTTTTAGTTATTTTAGATATATTTTCTTCATGTATGCCCTTCTAACGCTTTAAAAACAAAATTTTATAGAGATTTTTGTTCCCTCAAAGTTAAAGTTTTGGTTCTGTCTTTGAATGGAAGAAGCATACCTGAACTCCGGAAACAAGGGAGCCAGCGAGTAGGCCAGCCAGTGTTTCGACTCCAAAGAAGGTACCTGTAACCAGGGGAGCTAGCATAACCAAAGCACCTGGTGGGATCATCTCCTTAAGGGAAGCATCAGTTGAAATCTGAACACATCTTGCATAGTCTGGTTTCGTAGTTCCTTCCATTAGTCCTGGCATTGTGTTGAATTGTCTTCTAACCTCTTCCACCATTTTCAGGGCTGCACTTCCGACACTCTTCATTGTCATTGCTGAGAACCAATACGGAAGCATTGCTCCAACGATCAAACCAATGAAGACCTTCGAAGTCATGATGTCAACGGTCTTGATACCTGCTCTGCTCACATATGCACCAAAAAGAGCAAGAGAAACAAGAGCAGCTGATCCAATTGCAAAACCCTGGAATACAAGAAATAAAGACAGTAACTAACTGTCATGCTTGACAATAGTCCTTATTATACCAAAATTGATATCTCAAGCTGATAATGAATGCTTAGATTCATACTCTTATATCATTCAGCATTCACCTCATCCCATATGAGGCGGGGTATCACAAGATCTTTTCAAGAAAGAAAAAGGGGAAATTCGTCTCATACTGCCTAAAAGTTCTACACAGACAAATAGATCACCAGTACACTTGTTTCAGAACTAATGTGTGGTTTTCTCTACTATTCAAATGCATACTTGAAAATGATTAATTTATCGAGTACTTACCTTCCCGATTGCAGCAGTGGTGTTTCCGGCAGCATCCAGAGCATCAGTTTGTTCACGGATATTGTGGCTCATGCCGGCCATTTCTGCTATACCACCTGCATTGTCGCTGATTGGACCATAGGCATCAATTGCAAGCCCGGTTGCAATAGTGCTGAGCATTCCCAAAGCAGCAACGGAGATGCCATACATAGCAGCCAAGCTGAAGCTAACATAGATGGCAATGGCTATGGCAAATATGGGAATGATAACAGATTTGTATCCCAAAGCTAATCCAAAAATCACATTAGTTGCTGCACCAGTTCTACAAGAGTCTGCTACATCCTGCACTGGACTGCAAGATATCATAGTAACCAAAGAAATGAAATTAGAAACTGACAATTCTAACATTATAGTTAATAGATTCTTGTATTTCCAAGAAGACTAACCTGTAAGCGTTGCTAGTAAAATACTCAGTAACATATCCTATTACCAAGCCAGCCCACAAGCCAATTGATACACAGAAGAATAGATGCCTGTAGACATGGATGGAACCAAGCGTTTAATTTTGGGGGTTGATATAAACTATACAAATAAATTTTAACAAATATTGGAGGAGTGAACTTGAAGAAAATATGTCTAAGAAATTTCTAAAAGAATGAATTTTTGTAAAGAATTTTTAAAAATGTTGCCAAAGGGGGCAGGAGCCGCCAACCTCACCCCTTGTTCCATGCTTGCTTGTAGATATGGATAATTAGCATGATAGAACTCGACAAATAGAGTTGAAAGAGAAGAACGGAATAGAGTTAACAAGGGAAGAGACAATTACCAATTTTTTACGACTTTGTTGGTCCCAAAGTTGAAAAGAGTGAATTCTGATGGTAGAGCAAGGAAGGTAACTGCAGCTATTCCAGCAGTCATAAGCACAGTTGAGATGAGAAGTTGTCTCTTCAAAGATGGTTCAATTTCAGTCACATTTTTAATCTCAAAAACATCAGTTGCCATAAGAGTGGTTATCAAACAAACGATGAGCCCCATTGAGCTAATAATCAGAGGAAAAGACATGGCTACGAAATCATGCTCAATCCCAAAAGATGATATTGATGCAACAAAGAGTGCTGCACAGGATGACTCGGCATAGGAACCAAACAAGTCAGACCCCATTCCAGCAATGTCTCCTACGTTATCACCAACATTGTCTGCAATAACCTGAAAAACCAAAATATCACTCAAAGAGGTATTTTAAAAAATGCTTTTGCTGATTAATGCGGTTAAAATTGAAAATGTTATATTAAAATTTTAAAACAACTATCGCAAAAACACTTTTTTTTTTTTCGGCAGCTTAAAAACCCTTAGACATATTGGCAAATTTTGTTGGTAGAAATGATAAAACGATCAAAGGGAACGAAGAAGAATAGAACTTACAGCGGGGTTACGAGGATCATCTTCAGGTATATTCTTTTCAACTTTACCAACAAGATCAGCTCCAACATCTGCTGCTTTTGTATAAATGCCACCTCCAACTCTTCCAAAAAGTGCCATTGAAGATCCTCCAAGACCATAACCAGTGATAGCTTCATAGAGTCCCTCCCAATCATTACCATAATATAGTTTAAATAGATTGATGGAAACATAAAGAACAAGGAGACCATTAGAAGCCAGTAGGAATCCCATAACTGCTCCCGACCGAAATGCAACTATAAATGCTTTTCCTACTCCTTTTCTGGCTTCCAAAGTTGTTCTAGCATTGGCAAAAGTAGCAATTTTCATTCCAAGAAAGCCAGAGAGGGCAGATGTGAGGGAACCAAGCAAGAAAGCTATTGTACTGAAAAAAGCATTGGCCAGAGCTGGTTTGCAGGTGGTTTCTTTATTATAAGCGCAAGGTTCACTCTTGGTGCTAAAGCCTTTAACTGATCCAAGGAAGAGGAAGATGACCACAGCAAATGCTAACATGAAGACTCCCATATACTTGTACTCCGTATACAGAAATGATGTTGCCCCTGTTTACATGAATGTACAAAATAAGGCCTACAAACATGGACGAAACTTTTCAAAACGTTGGGAAAGAGGGCGAACTTGAAGAAAGAATACCTACACTACAAACTTAAAAATATGAACACTTATACAAGGATTTTTTTACAAATTTTGGAGGCAATTCCATCCTACCCTACAAGATTTTCGAACTTTTTAGCAAGGGAAGAGACATTTAAGACACCCTAGATATAACTTTCAATCATTAAACAAATGAATCCCAAATTGCTAGAATTTTATGAATCCCAAATGAACAAAAAACTTAATTCAAAAATGAATTAGGGTTACTAGAATGTAGATGACAGAAGAAGAAACATGAATCAAAATTCATAGAGAGAGGGAGAGACAGAGATGTAAAAGAAGAGAAATTCTCACCCTCAGAAATGGCATTCTGAATTTCAGAACATTTATTAACAACCTCAGCCGCATCTATACCTTCCTCTCGTTCATCTCCGTCAATCAATTGATCTCTAAAGCCATTATTATTTCTATCAGGAACCAAATTTACTTTTGAAACCAAGAACCACTGAACTAAAGCAAAACCGATACCAATCAGAGCCGCTGCCGGTATCAAAATCTGAGCCAAAGCTTCGCTAATCAACCCCATTTTAGCACACCTACCATTCAAATCAAATCAAATCAAATGTTTTCACCTTAAGCTTAAGTATTTGATTCTCTGGTTATATATAACAAAGAACCAGGGTGGTTTTCTTGGTTTCTTCTTCTTGTACAACAGCCCAAAGAGGAGGAGGAGACTAAAAATAATAATAATACTAAAATTGCTGAAATACAAAGTCTTGTTGCCCTGAAAATGGCATCTTTTCAAGCGGGAAAGCATGTGGGATTGGATTGGACTGAGTTTTGTTTAAGAAGTTGTGTTGAATTTTCATGGAATGGGAGGTGATTTGTTGACTACAGAAAAAACCGTAGGTTTCAAATATGAAATTTTAAATTTAGTTTCCGAAATAAAATGCTATCCAAATATGCGGGATTGGTTAGGATTCACCTACACTAAACAGTCTTCAACGGTGAATTTTTTTGTGAGAGTTCATAAATTCATGCCTCAAAATTTTACCTTCATTATCGGAATAAAGTGCTAGTATCAAGTTTGAAGTATGCTCCTCCCAACTAGATATTCTAGTAAACTCTTTACACATTCTTGATATGCGAGAAAATGTACTAGGGGATTTAAAATGCAAGTTTAACTTCGTGCATATTAATTTCCTTATATAAATTTTATTTTTTAGAATAAATTTTATTATTTTTTATAAATAGAAAATCACTCAAATTATTCATAAACAATTTATATATTTTTCTTTTTACTCATAAATAATTATTTGTTTAATTTCTATCCAAATACTATTTTCGAATTACTTATCCTGCTAAGTTAATAAAAGTACAATAGAGAACGAGCACACTTAATGCACGTGTCACTAGAGGAGGGGTATTTTCATTCATTAAATATAATTGTTTGTCCCAATTATTTATACTATGACCCGACTATAAATTATCCAAACTTGCAAAAAAAAAAAAAAGAAAAAGAAGTCAATGCTTAATTATTCCGTCAGTCCCAAAAGGCCCATGTGGAGGGAAATTATATGAGTTTCTTAATATGTCAATTTTTACATTAATGAATAGATAAAAATATTCTCGTGGTAGATAGCATACGTTAGAAGCGAAAGCCTCTATGCTACTTTTATTAATTACTTTTATTAATTTGGTAATATAAATAACTCGAAAATAGTATTTGTGTAGAGATTAAACGAATAATTGTTTATGGGTAAAAGATAAAAGTATAAATTATTTATAGGTAGTTGGAGTGATTTTCTCTTTTTATGAATATATAAAAGAGTTGTTAGTTATTATTTTTACTATTTTGTTTGTAACCATAGACATTTATTTTAGTTTATTATAGTTAAGAACTTTTATGTTGCCTTTTAAGCATGAATTGTTGTTAATATGAAAAATTTATAATAATTTAATGACTTTATAGTAACATTCGTTGCATTTTTTATAAATTTTTAATTTAATTAAAGAATTTAGTTACTTCTACTATTTTATTGACAAATTTTACAAAAAAAAAAAAAAAAAAAGGTAGTAGGCATAATTTTTTGAAAAAATAATTAGAAAATTAAAATTATAAAAAATATAATTTCATGACTAAATTAAAACAAACAAAATAATTTTTCGGGACTATTTGTCAATTTCTCTTTATCCACCTTGACTTTATAAAAGCAATTGGTTTTAACTTTCAAGCGAAATCAATGGATTTCTTCAACTCAGGTTTTCCTGTTTACTTTGTCAATTTTTCAAAACTAGGTCAAGTTTCTGTCTTTATCCTCCCACTTCTATATATTTTGTATTATTTTTTCCATTTTCAAATCCAAATCTTTGACAGTTTCCTGAAGATAGAAAGAGCTAATCTTATAGATTAAGAAAATCATTTTGTACTTTTTTTTCCAATGGAAAGTTCTATCAGAAAGAAAATCCCCAGAGAGAGTTGACAAATTCATTTCAACTCTTCTAGGCTTTCATCATGTTAAGCAAACTTCTTCAGCCCATATGGGATCCGGTCAATTAGCTTCACAGCTTACTTTTTTTTTTTTTTTTTTGTCTTAATTTCTTTTAATTATTACCTTTAAAAAAAACACCCGCTATTCAGAATATACAGTCATAACTAATTCGGACTCAACTTGCAAAAGCAGAATTTGACCGAACTTTTTCAACCAATAATATTAGCAGTCCACTTACCTTTATTCTTCAAAAGTAAGTAAAGTAATCTTTACCCACCAATAAAAAAATTTGTTTCATTTCGTGTTTGAAAATTGTGTAAATTATATTCTTCTTAAAATAAAGAAGAAAATTCACATTTAGAAAAATGAGCAAAATTTGCATATCGTATCTTATAAAAATATGTATCGGAAGGAGTATAATAACCAAGCAAGTTGAGTTTAACTTCAAGTAATTATGGCAAATGGAGCATTTCATTATAGCGAGACAGTTCCTTACTAGTCGGTTCTACCATCTTTTCCCTTCAATTCGGCAGAAGAAAGAGATGAGCTTAACCAATGGAGGAATCATCATAGCAATATCTGTATATGGCAGAAGGAATACCTTTTAAGGCCAGTTCATGAAAAGCCCTGGTTTCCTATTTATCATAGCAATAAAAAAATATTAAAAAATAAGAAATCATTGCCCAGGACTGAAAATCTACAACTAAAACTCCAGAAATATTCTCACATTTCTTACATAATCTATGTATTCTAGTTCCCCTCAAATCTATCATGTAATATATCAGCCAACCTCCTACATCTCTGGAAATGGAGGCTGCTTGCAAGCTGTAACTCAAACATTGCCAGAAAATTCTTTTACACAGCTCCAATATGATGCAGTTCTCTGAGCTCTCATAGGACATAAAAATGCAAGTATGAATAGGAAATATGAATACAAAAATGGACTCCTCCCTCATAGAGGAAGATGGTTGGTTCTGCTCCTTTCCTCAGCCATCTTCGTGCATTAATCCTAAGGATGCTTATACACATCAAAGAAACCTCAACTTCCGAAACCTCTGCCCTCTAGGCATTATCATATAGCTCTCACTCAGAAAAACCCTTGATTCTGTGTCTCACATGAAATACCTCAAGATTCACAAAGCCAAGAACATATAGTTTTGTTGCAGCTTTTATAGCCCCCAGTTGAAAGATTTGCTCTATCTTCATCTACACATGGGGTACGTAAAAATTATTAGTACATTTTCTAAATCACTATGCATAACTTTAACTAACTTTTGTTCAGCAAAATAGCCACCCTACCAAAGTGTTCTCAGAAGCAATTCTTCAAAGAGGGAATTAGAGTGTAATAAATTTCTGTAACCAAGCGAAACCACACCTAAAACTCATCTGTCCTTTGACAGAGAATTTCACCAATTTACTCAAGAACAAGCAAATAGTAAGTGAAACAACACTCATCATTTTCAGAAATGCACCCCTTCACTATATTTTCAGGAAGAAAATTTGTTACGAATTAAAGAAGATATCTAAAGCTTCATCTCTAACCAACAGCCTACTTATGACTATATGCCAAATTATTGAGTGCCTCCTACCAACTATATCAATTGTCCATCTCAAAAGCTATGTGAGAAAACGAAGTCAAGAACTACATAGAACAATCTATTCAATGATGCTTTTCAAAAAAAGCCAAATATCTGATGCAAAGAGAAACCTAAATACTCATAAAACTGATATTATAAAACAGGAAACTTCACAAATGTGCTTCATGCTAATTATTGACGGGAAGGGTTGGTGGAAAAAATAGAATCAGCACACATTATTTCTACTTTTGGCGCAACCAATCAATTTTGCATTTAAATTTCTTAGCAAAACCTTCGAAAAGTTCCAAGCTTATCAGTCCCCATTCTTTCATGTTCTTAATGCTACCAATGAGCAGTCAATTATATTTCTCAGACGAAATTTAGTCATCTTCCACAACTTTTCAGAATATGGGAACATCTAGTAAACCAGTTTATTGTATGAATTAATGAACAACCTAATACTTACAGTCACACTGTCGTTTCAGATTTCTTGTAACTGTAATAGATAACTTATAATGCTGTGAATATTCCATAGTTCCTTACCTCTCTAAGCATACTGTCACCCCTCATTACAATTACAATCACAATAAAGAAAAGATCACAGGTTAGAATATTGGGCAATGACAATCACATCTATAAGATAAAAGTTTCAGTGGACCGATACAGATGCTTCTAGTGATCGTGGAGAATAGTGTTGATTCAATAATTGCAAAGATTGTAGCAAATAACTAGTTGAGAACACAGAACAACCATCAATACAAAAGGTGAGCCAAAGAAGGTGAATTATCTTACCACATAATTCAAAGATTCTTAAAAGCCTTTGATCTTCCAAATGCTAATATTCTCCCACTTTTGACCCAATGTTGAAAGCTAACATAAGTTGTTTTTTTAAACTTGTGGTCAGTAGATGCTTGGCTGCTATCTTGTGTGACTTCGTTATCAACTTAACACCACTAGTATCACGGTCAAGCCGATTAGCCAGATGGACTTCTGGCAAGTTTTCCTCCATTGCTGCTGTTTGGGCTGTTTTGCTTTGTGCTTAGCTGCTATTTGGGGTAGTTTTACCGTTGGCTTTGGTTTGTGTTGGGTTGTGTTAGGAGGCGTAGGCATGTCGATGAGTATCGGTATATGAAGCCAGAACATTTGAATGAATTAGTGCTTCTAAAAAGGAACAGAGAGAGTTGTGCAATGAAAATGCAGCAATTAGCAATTCAGAAGTATTCGGATAAGAGGTTTAGTACCATGAGCCTAGCCACACAACTCTCATCCAAGAAGCATCTGGCTCGGCTCATGGTACTAAACCTCTCATCCAAATACTTCTGAATTGCTACATTTTCATGGCACAACTCTCTCTCTCTTCCCTTTTTAGAAGCACTAATTCATTCAAACGTTCTGGCTTCATATACTGATACTCATCGACGTGCCTATGCCTCCTAACACAACCCCAACACAAACCAAAGCCAACAACCAGAAACAACCTGCAGCTAAGCATTGAACAAAAGAGCCCCAAATAGCAGCAATGGAGAAAGACTTGCCAGAGCTCCATCTGGCTAATCGGCTTGACCGTGAAACACTTGGCATGCCCATGATGGCAAAGGAGCTTGAATTAGAACTGCTTCACCAGTTACAGGATGCTCAAAGGACAAGCTTTCTGCATGAAGTTCATGTCCCTCAAATGTTCTACCTTTCCACTCATAGACACCTTCATATTTTACATCTCCTATAATAGGGATACCAAGATACTGGCAATGCAAGCGAATTTGATGCGTTCTTCCACTCCTAGGGTATGCTCTTACCACAATCTCATCTTTCTTGACATCAGTATCAATTTCAGATTTCTCTTCAACAACCATTGCTTCTTCTTCATCTTTTCTTAAATCAGAAAACTCTTTAAACACCCCTTTGCCATTTACAGACAATACTTCAACAAATGTTTCCATATCCCTAACAACTGAACCACCCGGCAATGATCTACCCACATCCGATGCAGCATAAACACGCCAAGCTCCATGCTTCGATCTTCCATGACCAGACTTAATGGTAATATTTTCCCACTTTGGAGCTTGACCAATGCTGAAAGCAATATAAGTTTTTCTAACCTTGTGGTCAGTAAAAGCTTTTACAAGCTTGGCAGCTATCTTGTGTGACTTTGTTATCAACATAACACCACTAGTATCGCGGTCAAGCCTATTAGCGAGATGGAGCTCTCCCAAGTTTTCCCCCATTGCTGAAACAAAGGAAATTGAATTTAGAATACAGAATAATGCACAACTTAAACCAATTATATATATATATATATATTCTCTAAGAATACAAAAATCCACACAGAAAACCCAGCATTGCAGGGTAGAAATCAGCAAAAATATTTCATTCAAAACACTGTCAGAAATATGGTTACTCAATCCAACATACTATCAAAATTGTCCCATACATGTACAATTTTACCCAAAAAATTGATAAAAATGAGTATATTCAAATGAATTTACCGGATTCATTGTAACCCATGAGTAGACTGGGAACGGCGGACAACACATTCTCACAGTAAATTCCTTGAGGCTTGTTAACAGCAATGAGCCAGTGGTCTTCATAGAGGACATGAGTTCTTGAAAGAGAAAAAAGGGCCGATTTTGATGAAGCTGTTAAGGCTCTATTAAGCTCTATGTTCTTGGACAGAGATGGCAGTGGTGGAGAAATTGGCACTGGATAATTTGTGAAACTTCCGGAGTCGTTTCTGGACTGGTTTTCGGTTGAATCCAAGGGGGATGTGCTCGCCATTGATAGAAATCGAAGGGGTTTGCAGAAGGGTGGGAAGAGAAGGGTAATTGAAGGAAGATGGAGGACTCTGGCCATCACTGCTCCCCGGAGCAAATAAGGGGGATTCTTTTCATTTTTTGAGGTATAGGCACCGGATCGATACCGATACACCGCCGATTGGTAAGTTTCTTTCTTACAGTACCGAAACCCTTACCAATTAAAAAAATAATTTTTTTACTTTTAAAAAATAGATTTAAACTTAAAAAATAATATATATAATCAGTATCAATTTTCTCTATCAATAAAACTTTTTTAATAATTAATTAGTTATCAATTCGAAATTATCACTAATTACATAATCCATTATATAAAGTACCGTTGCCATCCTTACTTGCCACTGGCCTTGAGGGCTCAACGCAAGCATTAACGTCTTTAGGATGGTTTAAGATGCTAAAATGCGTTGCTATGATTCACGCTTACATGCGTTAAAGTTATTTTGGTATATGCGTTAAGCAGACCAACTTTGGACACTAAAATATTATTCAAGGACTAATCGGAGAGAAATTAAAGAATATAGGGGCCAGAAATGAGATTCCATTTATTTCCGGGCGCCATTGATACTTCTTGGAAGCCGCCCCCCCTAAAACCCTGTTCTAAAACCTCCCTCTGCCTTTCCTGAATTCTGATGTTGGGATTTTCAGATTCTAGAGTCCAAATTCATAGGACCAAAGATGCTATCTTTGCTCGTGAAGAGATCATCATTTCTATCCCGTGATTCATTCTTCAAATCCTGCAGAAATCTTTATATAATTTCTTCTTTGGCTCAACAGTCTCATAGCTTCTCCACTTCAATTCGTAACTGCTCGCTTTTAACTTCTGATTTATCCTTTTTAAGTAAAAATTATGAAGGGCTTTCACCAAATTTTCTTCAAAGATTTGATATTTCATCGGGGTTTTTATGGGGTGGTGTAATTTCTTCCAGCTGTAGACGCCTCCTTAGTTCTCAGTCGCAAGCTGCTGCAGTGCCCTCAACATCAGATGGGCTCACCGTGGAGGATATTGTGGCTAATAATTGGCCTATACTTGATGAAAATGAGAGTGATTGGAAAAGCCATGCCTCTGCAATTGCTCAGTCCATTCATCTTATAAAGAAACGTCTCAAGGTTTGTTTGTACACGTCATCATCATCTTCTTCTTGTTTTTCTTTTCATTATTTAAAATTTTTTTATTTGTTTCAATGGCAGTTCTGTTTTTCTGTTGCATTTGCAAATATGATTAGCATAGCTGGTGCTTAAATTCAAGTATTCCCATTCCCATTATTCAGATTTTCTGTTTAGCTCTGTGATAACCATTCTCTGGTTATTTGAGGATTTGAACTTTATTTGGGTATTTATACCTTCGTTAAATTACTTAAAGAATATTCTGTAACCCATTGTTTGCAGTAAAAAGTGAATTGATTCCATGGTATAGTTGATTGGCACTATCAAAGTTTAGTCATCTCTTATTTGGTCATAACTTTCTCAACTAATAACTCATGATTTATTCAGCTGGGCTGTTAAATGAAGGAGCTTTTTTCGATCACTGATTTTTGAAGTTCTTCCTCTCTTGTCTCTCTCAATTTTTTGACCATAGTGGAAAAGATTACTTGTGAAGCTGGAGATTTTATCAGCACAGCTGGATAAGGCAGACCTTTGGGATGATCCTGTTCTTGCTGGACAAATAAGCCGTGAGCATGGTTTGCTTATGGGAAAAATGACAGATGTTAAGGGATTCGAACAGGAATTGCTTGAACATATAGACATGATTAAGCTTTCTCGAGAGGAGAATGATGCAGAGTTGGAATCGGTGGGCCCTCATTTCTTCTTATGTTAGGCACGTCTTCATTCTTTTTCTATCTTTTTGCAGTTACTAATGACTTTTAAACAAGTATCTGAAACTTCTTCTGCGCAGAATATGCTTGTGTGGTGATTTTGTAGGTTGGTTTTCTTCAAGTGTATTATTTAAGCTGCTGCATATAGCAAGTCCTCCGCTGAAAATCATCTCGAGCCTTTTCCAACTATCTATAACTTTTAGTTACATAGCCTTATTATGAGATTATGTCAGATTTCCCATAACTATATCATTGTTATAAATATTGAGGTTATTTTAATTTTCTTGTTGCAGGAAGCACTGAAAGCTTTACTTCAGATGAGAAGAACAATAAAAGAAAAAGAATTGGAAGCTTTATTAGCTGGGGAGCATGATTCATGCTCTTGTTACATAGAGGTAGTATCTTATCTAAAGATTTGATCCGTTGTTGTCACAATTATTGAACTTTCAATTTCTATATCACCTTATAATGATTTCATTGGTTTTACTCCTTTGCCACTTTTTGTCATTAGAAGGATCTATAGTTTGTATTTTGATGTGGTTTCTGCAATTGATGTGCCTCCCTCTTATTTTCATTTTACCTGACAACTAACCTCCCAGAACGATTTGGTGAAACTCTAGGTTCAAGCTGGTGCTGGAGGTACTGAGAGCTTGGATTGGGCTTCAATGGTCATGCAGATGTATAAAAAGTGGGCTCAACGGCGGGGATATGGGGTCACTGTTGTGGATGAAATGCCTGGTGAAATTGCAGGAATTAAGGTGGATAACCTCATAATCTTTTGCTCTAATGAGGACTCAACAATGGGGTTAATTCATTGGATTGCAGTTAGTTAAAGTCATCATAAAAACCAAGTAGTCAGCAAAATCTAGCTATGTTTTTCTACTTAAATGTCCCATTAACTCAAATTCCATGACCAATCAGTTTCCTATGATATGAATTTTTTATGTTTAACTAGTTAGAATTTGGTTGTTAACAAGTACTCCTCTGTTGCTGGAATAGTATAATTGAACACAATAAGATCTTTAAAATATTTTGTCCTTCTGAAATGAGTCTACTGATGTGAGGCATGAGAATTCATAAAGTAATCACCATTTGTTTGAAAATCACATTTCAAAATCACTAGCTTTTTTAATATGACAAACTGGTTTTGAACAGAAGTTGAAGCCCGCTGTAGAGGAGAAAATCAATTATACATTTGTTGGTTGTGGCATTATTAGACACCATTTTGACCACTTTGCTCACTGTTTGATAATGGTTCCTGAGAGCAACAGTCTTAATAATGCACTTTGTCTTGGATTACAATCAGTTCTATCTCAAACTAAGAACCTTGTTACAGGTGCCTGTGCCTAAATCTAATTGCCAAAAGACATGTTAGTTGTGGCTATATGCAATTTGAATCGTGGGAACCTGGGCTAATCAACGAGTTTCACTATTTGAATGGTGAAAATTATATATTAACATCTTTGTAGTAAGTAAATTGAGTGCAGTCGCGTAGCTATAACAAGTTGGCATCACTAGAATTTTCTGTCATTGATTTGGCTGTTTCATGGAGATTATTAAACTAGTTTTCAATAAATTAGAAGTACGAGGGAGAGTGAAATTCTTGTAGTTAACGCATCAAGGTGACAATATGTTAGTTGCAAAAGTTGGAAATGCATTTTAATATCTGTGTTGTGTTTGTATCTGAATTGCATATTAGCATTTGAATGGGTGCAATCAGTTATTAATAGCTCAAAATTTTCTCCTCCGATGGTTTAAATTAATCGATGTAAAGATTCAAGTCTAATCTTCTCAAGATATTTATATTAATTACTCTTGCTTCGTAGATATTGTCTTTCCCTTGTGATCCTGGACTTTGTTACATTGTATGTTCTCACATATTTGATGTTACCCTAGTCCAGGGTAACAACTGCTTCACCTATCCTTGCAATTTGTAGTTCTTTTGGCAGTATGCTTTAGTGATATAATTTATGAAGACAATATTTTATTGATGAAGGGAAGATATTCGTGCAATATTGTAATACATATGGTTTTTTGTCCTGGAGCTAGGTATCTGACATTTGTGTGGCTTTTGTGCTTCAGCGGGCAACAATCAGAGTGGATGGTGAATATGCATTTGGCTACGCTAAAGCAGAGGATGGAGCACATCGATTGGTTCGTCTTTCACCATTTGACAGTGCAAATCGCAGACATACATCATTTGCTGCAGTAGCTGTAATTCCAATTCTTGGAGAAGGTTTTTCCCGTGTTCAGATCAAGGAATCTGATCTAAGAATTGAACGATTCCGTTCTGGGGGAGCTGGCGGTCAAAGTGTTAATACAACTGACAGTGCTGTAAGGATAACTCACATTCCTACCGGGATCACTGCTACTTGTCAAAATGAAAGGTACACAGATAGCTTCGTTTCATAAACATCAAGCTGCAAGTTGTCATCTTTTCTTGGAGTTTAATCATTCATCTCAATGACAGATCACAACATCAAAATAAAGCTTCTGCAATGGCTGTGCTTCAGTCCCGCTTAGACAAGCTTGAGATGGCTCGTCAGGCAGAGATCAACGCACAGCATACGCAATCCCTCTCTGAAAATAGCTTCGGCAACCAAATTCGTTCATATGTTCTACACGTAAGCTTTGTAAATTTTCTGCTGCGATTACATACACAGATCATATGTGATGCCTCAAAGTCATCTTAATGCGGTCTAGTTTTTTGCAGCCTTATCGCATGGTCAAGGATCACAGAACAAATCATGAAGTTTCAAATGCCGATTCTGTTCTTGATGGGGATCTTGATGACTTCATCTTAAGCTATTTGTCAGCATCCTTGGACAAAGATGAAGACGACATGTAGAAGGAATTCAGACGCTGATGAAGCAAATTTAGAGATCAATTCGTGATGCGGTCTCCCTTGATGGTTCTTCTGGCTAGTCTTTTCAAAATTCACTGCTATGGGTTGTCCATTTTGAAGAACTACTGATTGCACTAGGAAAATCAGTAGAGACAGAGAGAATCAAAAGAAGAATTTGGTCTTCTAGGAAAGAAACGGGTTGACAAGCTTCGATGTATCAACCAATTACGCTTTTAAACTTTTCTCTCTCCCTCTTCATTACTTTTTATTATTGTTTCTATTAGTTTTCAAATTAAAAGAATAAAAAGTTCATTATTGTTTTTATTAGTTTTCACATTAAAAAAATAAAAAGTTTGTTAGAATTTATTATTAATAAAAAATTATAATAAGAAAAAGTACATTAACTATTGTCTTGAAATAACAATATCATAAGTAAAAACGAAGGAATCAAATCTAAGAATATGAATCTAAGTCATTAACGACCTCTAAAAATAACAAGCCATTAAAAGAAAAAGAAATGTATTCACCGTAAATTGCAGAGCGAGGTAATAAGTCAAATCAAATTTCAATAGAAGACAAGAAGGGACACCATATCTCCTCACAGTGTGAAGCATGCAAAAGTAAACCAAAAACAAAATTGGATCTGCTTAAGCCAGGTAAAATGACAACAGAAAGGCATAGGGTTGCTTCTTTGTCAAGAAAAATGGATTCCAGCCTTGTTGAACAGAGATAAGAGATGCATGAAGTCTGCTTGTGCAAGTTTAGAAGCTCTTCTCTCTTCAAAATTTCCCTGCTTTAATACATTCAGAACTTTATCCTTAAATTCGGAACTCTTTGCATTAGCATCATCCAAATCCATTTCTTCGTCATCTTTCTCATCAGCATCCATATTCAAGTCCCCGAGTGTATTGCCCAAAGCTGATACAGCCATAGCCATCTCTGCATCATTTGAAGAGCCATCCTGAGACAATTGCAATGCTTGCAAGGTTTTATAGTTTTTTTCAAGCAATGAGAGGACACTTTTTTGTCTGAAAATTGAACCTAGAGTCTTATTCTTCCGGTTGAAACATATCCGAACCAAGCCATCCCATTCTTTAAAGTTTACAGGAGGAAGTGGTTTTCTTGGTTCTATTCTAACCACGGAAGAGTCAACTTTTGGTGGAGGCCTAAAGTTATTCCTTCCTACTTTGAGTAAATGGGAAATTCGAGACAGTAGTTGAGTGTTCACTGAAAGGCGGCAGTAAAGAGTATCACCAGGCTGAGCAACAAGCCTCATTGCAAATTCTCTTTGGAACATAATTACTGCACATCTGAACAATGGGCGATGTGCTAATAGTTTGAAAGTAAGTGGTGAGGAAATTTGATACGGTATGTTTGCCACACAAATATCAAAGTAAGGGAGGTCACACTTAAGAACATCCCCTTGTATAACCTGCAGCAAATAAAATAATTATGCTTTGAAGAAAAAAAGATACAAGATATTAGAAGCACGACATGGTTGCACACTGTCATCAGCATTGGAAATTAATTTTTATTGTCCTTTTTGGGATATAGAAAGTAATTAGCTCACCAAGTCTGCCAATCAATTAAATGCAACCTATGCATTTAACATCAAGTGTGGGATAGAAATATCCAAATGTATAGCACCATCAAGCAAATAGATTGGAAACTCCAGGGAAAAGAACTCAAAAAATTGACATAATGTGCAAGGCCATTGAATATTCTGCAATAGTATTAGCAGCACTGAATTGCAAGCTTAAGGGGGCCTTTCATGTCAGCATCATTACCATTACTTTCAAGTTAAGCATAACAAAATTTTATGTCACATCAAATCATCAATCCTAATCCACATTTAGAAGAATAGGGTAACCCCAAAAGCTTTGTTCACTAAAATTACAAATTAGAACAGAAAGAAAACAAGGTCACTTCTGGAGAATACATTATATTAACTAAGGATTGGCCAACTGCCACCGTACATCCTTGGCCCATACAAGTCAGTCTTTAGTCCTTATCATCATGAAATCAGACTACACTAATACTCAGAACGTCCAAAGGTAGCCAATACTGTACACAGGCACAAATTAAGGCTATATATCTAACCAATTTCCAACTCTTTCATGCTAAAATAATTTGATAATGAAAATATGGAAGCGAAAAAGGACTAAGTTGTTCCTGTGCATAGTTTCACAATTCACAACAATGTAATCAGGTATCAACAAAACTCTTTAGATTGTGTAAAGAAAACTAATCAAACATCACAAGTTAGGGCAAGTGAAAAAGAATTGTACAGAATACCTTGAGCCGATTAGATAAGGGGGTTCCCTGAAACCTACGCTGCAATTCAAGAACCATACGGGGATCAAGCTCGACGGCGATGACATTTTTTCCGGCTTCTAGGAGCTTTTTTGTCAGGTTACCAGTACCGGGACCGATTTCGAGGACAGTATCAGTTGGTTTGATGCCAGACTTTTGGACAATTGAATCGACCAAGAGTGGATTTTTCAGTATATGCTGACCCTTCGACTTGTGAAAAGATATGCCACCTTGAAAGTGCTGGCCGCCGGCGGCGCAAATTCCACCGTGCTTGATTTTCTCTTTCTTAATCTTGCCTCCCGCCATGTGGATGTTCAGGAGCTGAGAAGAGGGATTTACAGTTGGTAAGCAGTTAGGGTATTAGATTTATAGAGGAGGAAGAAATTTGGGCCGCTTGAAGTTCCTGATATCTTGGCCCAATTTTCGGGTTTTCAAAAGAGTTTTTTATTTTAAAATCTATTTGCCAATGATTTTTTAAACAAATTATTATAGGAGAAAGTATAGTATAGAATATTACAAAGAATCCGAATGGAAATGTGCGACTGGAAGAGGTTTTCTAGTAGTATCGAAATTCTTTTACTAAGCAAATCTATAAAGGGGAGGTGTTTTGGCATTAGCTTACATAAATTTCAAATCACTAATCTAATGGGTTACAAGTGTATTACACAATTGTTTTTTTTTTTTTTTTCTGAATTAAGAATAATGGTGTTTAATTTGTTAGTATAATAATATATGATAAATTTATACAATCCTCTTTCGTTTTGTCTGCAAAATAATACTTATCTTATGGTCTCTCTCACTTTTTTTTGGTACAAATATTATGGACTTATTGCACATTTTTTTTCTTTCATCTCTAGATCACGTATTTCCTTTTTAATTATACAAAGTAAATCAATATGTGGTTAAAAAAAGAAAATTTTCTTACCTCAACAAATATTTTATTTGAATTCTCAGACACGTAATTTAATATAAAAATAAATAATATAGAGAAAAAAAAGTACAAGACAGAAAAATTAGACTAAAGAATTAGTCTTTTCTTATATACCTTATTTATAGATTGAGGAAGAATTTTAAAAGAATCTAAAATAAATCAATGAGAATATCATGAATTTTATTTGGAGTTTAGTTCTTTTCAAGGAATCGTATTTAGATATTCACTTTGTATATATTAGTTTCATAACGTCTCTCTCCCCCTTTTTTTTTTTAGTACAAATATTATGCTCATATTATACATATTTTTCTTTCATCTTTAGATCACATATTTCTTTTTTTAAATACATAAGTAAATAAAGATGTATCTAGAAAAAAGAGTAAACAAAGATGCAAATCAATTTTAACTTAAGGGGCCGATAAATCTAACTCGGGAATATGAATGTATAGTGCGAAAAAAATCATTATTTTTCCTCATCTTTCTCTCTATATACAGTTTCTCTCTAACTTCTTCCTACTCCTTCTCCACTCTAAAACTAAAATCTTTAACATTGAACTAAATTGTAAGAAAAATTAAAATTTTTTTTTTCAAAACTGGGCTCGGATTGCCTGGATGGGCGACCCGAACATGGGCAGATCGCCCGGACAGGCGACCAGCACACATCCGGGTCGCCGGCCCGGGCGACCGGCTCACGTCCGGGTCGCCGGCCCGGGCGATCCGAGGTTTTTTTTTTTTTTTTTTTTCTATTAAGGAAGAAAGAATTTTTATAGGTATTTGAAAAACTTGAAACACGAATAACTCTACGATCGGATGTCCGTTTCACGCGTATGACCACTCGTTTTGATGCTTCTCTTAAAGAAGAACGCAACGACATTGTCGAAAAAATGATCTAGACGCGTTTTGGGGCAAAAAAATCGTTTCGTATAATCGAAAACTTTGACGGGGCATAACTTTGCGCTCGGACGTCTGATTGAGGCGATTCTTGTGGCATTTCAGTTCTTTTTTCGAGACATACGACCGTTCCCACAAAAACCTCCTATTTTCGTTTTTGTAATTTTCTAATACTTTCTCTCTTGTTAACTAAAACATGACGCCATCAATTTAAAAATTAAATATATGAGCAATCTTCTTTTTGCTCTAATTAAAAATTCAAATGATTGAAGTAGGTAAATATTGGAATTCTTTTGCACGCAAATTTTTTACCCCGAAACATGTCCGGATAATTTTTCGACGATGCCATTGCGTTCCTCTTTACGAGAACCATCAAAACGAGTGGTCATACGCGTGAAACGTACATCCAATCGTAGAGTTATTCATGTTTCAAGTTTTTCAAATGCCTACAAAAATTCTTTTTTCCTTAAAAGAAAAAAAAAATCTCGGATCGCCCGGGCTGGCGACCCGGACGTGAGCCGATCGCCCGGGACGGCGACCCAGATGTGTGTTGGTCGCCCGTCCGGCGATCCGCCCATGTTCGGGTCGTCCATCCGGGCGATCCGAGCCCAGTTTTGAAAAAAAAAAAATTTTTAATTATTCGTACATCTAAATTGATTTTTTTTTTCTACAAAAATCTTCGTAATGTTAAAGATTTTAGTTTTAGAGTGGAGAAGGAGTAGAGAGAAGTTAGAGAGAAACTGTGTAGAGAGAGAAAGAGTAGGGAAAATAATGATTTTTTTCGCGCTATACATTCATATTCCCGAGTTAGGTTTATTATGCCCCTTAACTTTATTTTTTAATAAAACTTTTTTTTTAAAAGAGAACAAGAAAAAAAAAAGTTTCAAGGGTTTTATTAATAAAAAACTTAGGGCGTTTCTAAAAAAAAAATTAGTTATTTCGTTCTCATATTTTTATAAATTAGTAATCCAATTAGTTAAAAGTATCTAGTATCATTATAAATTATGGGTTCGATTCACACTGCATCCCTCAATATATAAAAAATAAAATTCATTGTCACATTTCATTATTTTGGGATACATTGTCACATTAAATTAGTAAATAATATTCCTCTAATTTTTTTTGGTAAACAATATAACAATCTACGTGATTGTAACCCTTCAAAAAAAAATTTTTTTGTGAAAAATAATCTATGTAATTATAAATTTATAATGAAGTTTGTGCCTGGCCTTATGGCTTTACGCTAATAAGAAGAGTTAATTCCAAAAGCATTTATATTTGTTTAGTTAGTCGTGAATCAAGTATCTAAAATTTTAATTTTGATAATTAAGTATTAAATTAGATAACCATTAAACCCTAATTTAGATACTTAATTGTCAAAATTAAAACTTTATATTTTTAATTGACAGTTAGATTGTGTTTGGTTTCTATAACTGGATTGGAATTAGAATTGAAATTTCCTAAAATTAGAATTCTATAGAATTTTAAAAATTGTAATTCTAATTTCTTTGTTTGGTAAACTATATAATTGTTATGTAATTCATTTTCTAATTATAATTTCTTTGTTTGGAAATCCAAAAACATCATAGAATTAGAATTCAAAATGTAAATAAGCAAATATACATTTACTCATATATATATATATATATATATATATAAGAGCGAGAGCTAGTGTGTGAGAATGATTTTTAGAGAGAGAAAGTGAGTGTGAATTTTAGAGAGAGAAAGTGTCATAAATTTTAGTGAGCGAAAGATCGTAAATTTTAGAGAGAGAAAATGTGATGAATTTTAGAGACATAAAGTGTAGTGATTTGAGAAAGTGTCGTACATTTTAGAAAGAGAAAGTGTCGTAAATTTTAGAGAGAAAGTATCGTACATTTTAGAGAGAGAATGTGTCATGATTTTTAGAGAGAGAAAGTGTCGTGAATTTTTTAGAGAGAATGTGTCGTAAATTTAAGAGAGAAAAGTATTGCGAATTTTAATGAAAGAAAGAGTTTGTAAAAAATATATGAATATAAATTGTATAATTAATAATGAAATTGATGAATATAAATTTTTTTTTGAATTAGAATGATAATTCTTAAATTTTGATTTAGAATTGAAATAGTAAATTTTATAAAATTAGAATTAAAATTCAATTCTTATTTAATTAATAGTTCAACCAAGAATTTTAGAATTGAAATTCCAACCCTAATTATAAATCCTAATTTTATGGCACCAAACCCAAATAAGAACGCGTTATTAACTTGAGAACGCATCCCTCTTAATAATTTTAAAAAAACACTTGGAGGACGAGGACGCATGAGAAAAGCTTTTAGGACCTGATACAAATTTCTCCTTCAGAAAAGCCAAAAGCGTAAACGACAGGTTCATTAGCTATCATAAAGGATGTCTGCCCTCCATTAGAGAACATAAACCCTTGAATCTTGATTATTTCTTGCAGTTTTGAAACCTGGAATTGGCAAAAAAAGTCAGATGGAGCCATCATCTTCTCAACCGGTTATTACGCCGGAGGATGTTTTGGAGTCGTTGATGAACGACGGTACCATCGATGCCATCCGATTGAAAATCATCACTCAGCTCAAGGCTAATGTCAGTTCGTACACTCACTCCCACAAATTCATTTTTTTCCCCTTCCAATTTAATTGTGCTTATTTTTTATGCTGAATTTTGCTGGAATTATTCTGAAAACAGACCTGCAGTAATTGATTTGGGTGTGGGGGTTTTTTTAATAATTTTTTAAATGTAGTTTTCAGTTTATTGATAATGTGGTTTCTTTAATAGGAAGAGTTGAAAAATACTACCATAAAAATGGTGGAGCAAAGTAGGGTTCTGAATACTCCTGGCGCAGAGAAGCAGACAAAAAGAGAACTGTTTGATGCGCTCAGACAAGAACTAGAGTAAGTGTTTAATTTCCTACAATGCTTGATCAGGTTGTCGTATATATACATTTCAATACTTTGTTGTATTTTGCTTTCTGCTTCGAGGTTGTGACGATTTGCTTTTGATCATGTTGTCAGAAGGTGCCGATTCTTGAATATTTGTTGTAATTCTATAATTTTCATTCATGTAATTGGGTGTTTTTTATTTTGGTTACAAGTAGGCTTTTATCATTGATCATTGTTAATTTTGTTCTGTGCTTTTTAAAGTGTCCAGCTTTGGCGCCACAATGCGAATGCCATTAATTTCTTTCTAAGTTTTGGATAAAAAACCTAATAAATTCGGTAAAAGAAATATTCTTTCTTGATATTACCGGTAAAGGCTACAATAAGAACATATGTATTCTTTAAGTTGATTCTAGAAGTGACAGTCTCTACAAGTAAACTGGACACCTAATGAGTTCGGCATATAATTGAAGAAATTTAGAATTTTAGCTCTGCAATTTCCAAAAAGAAAGTAATAAGTCTGTCTTGTACCTCAACATATCTTTAGGGTTTTCATGGGCTCAGGCAAGAAAGGATAATGCTGTGTTGGGCAATACTAGTGGACATGTTTCCGTGTGGCTATACCATGCCGTCTGGTATAATGCATTTGTTTCACAAAGTGTACTTCCAAATCTTGTTAGAATCTAATCCCAAGTTATTATCTTTCTTTATGTTTCCATAGAAGAACATGTTATTTGGTTTGGTGCGAACTATGCGTTGCTGACTGAGGCCAAACATTTATGGATAAAGCTAGTCTGTGACATCTCTTAGTTAATGGGAAAGATCGCATAACACGAGGTATCACTGCTCGAGCTGTGTACAGGGAATGCATATTTTTTATTACCTCTCTGGTGTCTCACTTGGATTTCTTTGGGGGGATGAAAAGTAACATATCCCCCAAGCTCAATTTGCCTAACAGTGAAATTTATTTGTGATAGGGTAGTAGAGATTTTTGTTTCCTTTTTTTTTGATCACAGACTGAGTTAAGTCTCTGAGAAGAATCGGGGAACACTTGACATCCTTGATCAAGAACATTCCCTTAATGTGTGGAATTGGACTTGTATATTCTTAACTAATAAATATGATAGAATGCACATTCTGATAATAGCTGCTAGGTCTTTGTGATTATTGTTCTAGGTACCATAGAGTTAAATTCTTTGCTTTATTTGCTAAATAAATTTCAATAACTTTTGGGATATGTTTATATTTTAGGTCCCTGTAGAAATAGGTAAATTGGCATACATAAAGCAGTAGTTTAAGAACCATCTCCATCATTACACTTGAAGGGTCCTCTAGCTGCCTCTAGAAATTATAATTATGCTTTTTATTAATTATTTTTTAGGTTACTGCTATGTGTCTAAAGCTTTTTCCTTTTTGATGAGATTAAAACTGAAGTTAAATAAGATGAATGCAAAATATTATTGTACAATGTAGTTCTGAAGTAGTAACAATCTAGATACTTCATTGGCAGTAAACCATTGAGATGAACAGAGATCAAATACAGCTCTACGTCCAAGCTCTTATCTATGTGAAACACATACCCAGCCCATGCACCCAGATACCTTAGAAAGAGATTCAGTGGTTCCTGGGTTAGTGTGTCTAAGCTGAAGTTAAAATTTAAACCAGCGAAGTTCCACATTAATCTGGTATAATGATCCAACAGCTGAATATGGCATGATTGCTTACCATTTACATATTCTGGACATTGGATGCGTCACTGAAGCTCAGCAAGGTTGGGCTTCAGATCCGCCTCTGCAAAAAGAAGAAAATCTTTGAATAAGTTAAGCATCCTATTTCTTGTAAGCAATGCTCTTGTTCAATTTGCAGCTACTGTGACTTTGTTTTTGATTTTGTCTCTGCTTAATGATGGCTCTTCTCTTATTCTCTGCTTAATGCTACTGTTTATATTCCAACATCTGGTCATATGTTTTGGTTAACCAGCGAATGTTCAGGTCTTTATGTGTAAGAAAGCTTTGAATTTTAAATAGCATTAATGAGGTGGAGTAAACTTTTTGTTTTTAAAATTTTTATAAATACACGATATAATATGTACTAACATATAATGTTTACTGCACCCGGTTTCACCATTTGGGTCTAGTGTTTATGCCTCTTTTGGACTAGGCTTTGCAGTAAACTCTTGCAACCTTGTTTCTGAACAAAAATATCATCTGAAGTCGTGATGCAGTATGGATCTCTAAAGCAGTGAATGCATGAAGAGATTGGATCTCTCTCTTCCATAATGAGTCACTGATTTTTCAAGACTCAAGTAGAATCTCCTCTGATTATAATTCAACTGGGGACTAGAAATATATACTTTTTCCCAGAAACTGTGGGTGTTACTGCCTTCAAAGGCTACCTTCTCTCACGGTGTCAAAGACATTTTTAGGATTGATGTCACGAGCAAGGGTGTGAAGTATCAAAATCCTTATTGGCAACATTATGGGTCAATATTATCACTAGATTTTCTTGCTTCTGTTGCAGGTTATTATTGTCTTGGCAGTTGTCTTCTTTCATTTGAAAAATCTTTTCCTGATACATGGTTCTCTTGAGTTCTGGGCTGAAATAATCAGGACTAGCTGATTAGGCAAGGAGGCTTCTCTTTTGAGAGGCCGCGTTGCTTCTAATAGTGGCCCAAGGATTAAAATGTCATCAATTCATTTAGTTTACCTAGTTACTCTGATTGCTATCTTATGATACTTGCTCTTTTCCAACAGGATGTCGGTGCTTGAGAAAGCCTCTAAGTCAGTGTGGGAGCTGATTTTGGATAATAATGGACTAGGAAAAGAAATAAATGAAACAGTTGAAAGAGTTTTCTGTCAATTAAGTGGCAGAGAACCTCCACTATTTCCTCCAAGTATTGAACTCCAACCAGGAAAAGGTAAGGAAAAAGAGAATGAAGAAGCTGGTGGAAAAGAACAGGAAATTGCAAAGGAGAATTCTGAATCTTCTTCAAAGAAGAGGAAGTTTGATGATGGAAGTGCAGAAGAGGGAACATACGAAGCTGCTAGCAGATCAAATTATGCATTTGGCTTGCCTGATGATTCAAATTAATTTGCTCTTCAAGTCCAAGAACTTGAATGTTTTACCAACGACAGTTGCGGTTAGGGCTACCTATTATTCTTTAATTATTAGACATTGTATCTTCTCTTTGAGTATAATGCCAGTTTTTATATGTTCTGTTCTTTTAGTTTTAAAAGGAAAGTTGGTGTTGGACCTGCATACAAAGACCGTTTTATGGTAGCTTTATCCTCTTTTAAAAGCCTTAGTTACATCTCCTATACTACTTGACTGAAAATGTAAATATTCAAGTGAAGAATAATTTAGTTTTTCTGTCATTTATTTTTCTGAAGCTTCTTCAGGTCAGTTTGAGAATGAATTCTAGTATGTTCTGATGACAATTGAATTGATTCAGTTACTGATTGTTTTACATTTTGTGCTATTTCCCTCCCTATATCACCTTTAATATGCATGTTGAGTAGTGATAGAAAGCCGAATCTATCATACTACCTTGTTGCCTCAGGAAGCAGATGACCTGTGCGAGCTCTTATACGATGAACACTTCAATTCTATGTGGCTTGTAAAGGATGGTTCTTATTTCTCCTTGTTTGAGGATATATATATGTAAGTAATGGAAATTTACACCTGTACGTATTCTATTACAATCTGTCTGAGCTGTGTATACGTGTATTTGTTAGGAGAAGAATATCGGGTTTATAACACTCGTTGATATACTATTTAACCGAAGTTCAGGTTTGTTAACTCCACGACGATGATGGGATCTCAAAGACCGGCATGCAGACCACCTGGATGAAGTGGTTACCAGGTAGCCATTACATTAATTTGTATATATAGGATTGCTGTTCATCAACCTAAACATATGTTAGGTTACTTCTTATATATTGTCTCTATTTCCTTTGGAGATTTTGAAATTGTAAAGAACGAACTTGTTCAAGTTGCTGTACTGTACTGGCCTTATTAAATACTATCTATATATTGGATCACAATTTACAATAGAGAGCATGTGTCATCTTTTGACATTTTTGAGCTTATGAATGTTTTGATCACTAAACATAGGAAGAGCCTTTAATTGATGCTGTCTTGTAGTTGTTGAACTATAACCATATTACCCTTTGTTGGCTTAAGGTGCCATGATCACAACCAAACTACGTCAAAGTGTTCTCTCACAATATACTTATACGTAGTAGGTGAAATGAAATTTTTTCCACTTGGAATTCCTTTTTAGGTCGAATAGAAATCATCATTCTATTGTAAGATCTGAAAGGAAAAAAAAAAAAAAAAAAGAATATAATGATAATTTTTTTATTTGTTTAAAAAATTATTATTTAATATCAAAATGAAATAAAATTATTTATAAAGTAACCTAAAAGTACTAGTGTGAAATATATCCTACAAACTCTAACATTAAAAACATTAAAGTTCTAAAAGAAATTAAATATTTTATTAAAATATAAATATAAAAAAGTTGATAATAGTTATAAAATAATTTTTTTAAGGATTAAAATAGAAGAAGTATGAAACATACAAATAAAATGTAGACCATCATTTTTGGTGGGAAAAGACTTCTCCAGGTTTATCATGGAATAGATATTCTTATGAATTGACCTTCCCTATTTTGAACTCACTTATCAATGCCAATGGAATGGAAATAAAAGTAGAAAAACTTATTCTATTTATGTAAATTCCCACGCATCGAACCTACTATTAATTAATACAAAGAAATAACTCTATAGTTGAAGGCATTAGCAAAAATGTTAGATATATCTTCATAAGCCAAACCACGAATCGGGCTAGGATCATTTGTATTACTTTATGTACTATTTTTTTCTGTAGCACTTTTTAATTTAGTATATTTAATTAATAAAATTTAATAAATAAAAATAAACTTTGAGGAGGACATGTGATGATAAAAGAAAAGTAATACATAAAGTGATATACAAAGTGGTATAGACAATTCTGAGTTCCATGATTGTAAAAATAATAATTTTTTGTTGTAATAATATTGTGTTTGGCAAGCTATTTTAAACATGATTTTTGCATTGATTTTTCTTAAAAGCAATAATAATGATCATATTTATTTGTTGTTTAGTTTTAAAAAGCATCAATAATTCAACTGTATGACTTTTTTTTTCAATTTATCTTTTTATATTATACATGTGTTAAAGTACTTGCTAAGATATTTGTTTTCTATATTATTGGAAGTGTATTGACATAATTTGGATATGTACTAGTAAAGTGAGTTCTATTTCTCTATCTTTGCGAAATATCTTAGAAGAGTTGAAGATTATACTTAGAAGACTTAAAAATAAGTTGGAACTCTTGGAGATAATATTGGAGGAAGTTGCGGCTGAATTGGAGTAGTGTTGATGTAGTTGAATTTGAATAGAAGACTTTCTCAACATGGTTCAACTTACCGCTATTTATATGGAGTAAATAGACTTCATTTTTACACTGAAATAAAGAGAACATATTCATATGTTCAAAAGGAGGAAGTTTAGGAATTTTGGTGAGAAAATTTTGAAAGTAGTAATGGTGTCAGTGCCTTGTGTTAAGTTGTATACCGTGTTATGTTCATTATATCTTTGCAAGCTGACGTGAGTGTTAGACTGAGTGCGTCTAGTCTAACACGCAACACTCTTGCTAGTTGTTGGAGTTGGGTTGTTTGTTAGATAAGCTTGTACAATTGTTTCCTTGTATTCTCCTGATTTAGTGGATGTAGACATTGTTGGCGAACTGCATCAACAACATATTATTATATTACATTCAAATTCCTTGGTCTCGAAAAAGGTAACAACTCAAGGACTGAGTCCCGTGCTGATAACATTTGAGAGAGAATTATAACTAGAGAAAGGTGTTCCATCAATCTGTGGAGCTTGAGATTGGACGTTTATGCCTGAGTGTTACAAGCTAAACAATAAAGTTGGGCTATTATGTCCGAGAGGGGACAAGTCAAGGTTATTCTCTACTGCATTGTAGAGGGGTCGACTTGTATTCTTGTATAACATTTATTTTATTCTTATATTATAATCATTTTATTTCTTTATTCACTAACAATTTAAGGAGAATCGATAAAAGATGGAGAATCCACCAGAGAAGGTTGTTAATCAAGTGGGATCTCAACAAGCATTTCGAGTTTTGGTGCTCACTTAGAAAGGTGGTAATAAAATGTTCTGTTTTATATTGACTTTCTCAACATGGCTTAAGAAATTTAGTCGGAAATTGTATATTTTGTGCAATATTATATCTATTCGTTAAATTTAAAAATATAGAAGAAAAAATATATAATTACCGACTAAATTTCTTAAGCCATGTTGAGAAAGTCAATATAAAACAGAACATTTTATTACCACCTTTCTAAGTGAGCACCAAAACTCGAATTTCCAAGGGAAAATCTCAACATTTTAAATTCTAGGTTGTCATGGGTTGGATTCTAGGTTTGGGCTGAGTTGGGTTGGGTGCTTCCTGCCCGAGCCTCTCTTATTTATTTATTTTTAAATTTTAAAAAATAAGTTACCGATTAAAATTTGGTCGGTAACTTTAAAAGATTCGGTCATTAAGTGCCATTTGCCTACCAACAGTCGGGGATTTTTTGTGGTGCAATATGAAATAGATGAGTGTGATTGTAATTATTATATTTGAATTGTCTTTCTAATCAATTCTATGATTATTATGAGAATACCTACTCAAGGCTTTGTAACTTAAATATAATACAGGTTCAAACCTTTTCCGAGGGAAAATCTCAACATTTTAAATTCTAGGTTGTCATGCGTTGGATTCTAGGTTTGGGCCGAGTCGGGTTGGGTGCTTCCTACCCGAGCCTCTCTTATTTATTTATTTATTTTAAATTTTAAAAAATAAGTTATCGGTTAAAATTTCGGTCGGTAACTTTAAAAGATTAGGTCATTAAGTGCCATAATCGTGATTTTTTGTAGTGCAATATGAAATAGATGAGTGTGATTGTAATTTTTATATTTGAATTGTCTTCCTAATCAATTCTATGATTATTATGAGAATACCTACTCAACTGCTAAGAAGATATAATAAAGAAAAAGTTAGTGCTAAGAAATATGTCAATGGAAAGTCTATGGTTGATCAAATACAAGATCTTCAAATGACCGTGCATGAAGTGAGATTAGAAGGGGTGAAGTTTGGTGACAATTTGATCGTGCTGGGAATTATTGACAAGTTACCGCCTTCTTGGAGTGAATTTCAAAAGTCACTTCATCACAAGAAAAAAAAAATTATTCTAGAAGATTTGATTACACATATTTACATTGAGGAGGAGGCGAGAGGACAAGATGCATTAGTTCTACAAAATTCAAATAGAGCCACTAAGGTAAATCTTGTCACTTCCAATAATGCGTCTAATAATTCTCATAATACATACTTTACACCAAGAAAGAAGATTCCACATAAAAAATAAGGATAATGCTCGTCATCATGAGAATAAAAAATGAAACACTTGTTATGTTTATGGCAAAAGTGGGTGGGCATATTGCTCGAAATTGTAGATACCGAAATGTAATTCACAATCTCAAATTAAAGTTATCAAAGAGATATTTGTAGCTATATTGACAGATATATTCACGTGGAAAATAGTAATGGTTATTGTGCGAATAGACATATCTGTTTTGACAGTTTCGTTCAAGAGTTACACTCCTTATAAGGAGTCAAAGACTTTAATGCTTTAAGTTGAATATTGATATTAATTAAGTTAATACTTCTGTTTATATGTTGTCTTCTGGGAATTTTTGGTATACACGTTTATGTCATATTCATTCTAGATATATTGGTGATATGTTGGCATTAGGTCTGTAAACGGGTCCAGACTCTCTGGGTACCTCTAGACCCAAACCCATACCCTTATAGTGGAAACTTGGACCCATACCCTTATAGTGGAAACTTGGACCCATACCTAGACCCAAACCTAAACCCTCCAGGTATAAATTTATGGACCCATCCCCACCTTTTAGGGTCCAAGGTATAATCCTAAAATAAAAATTTTAACATGATTAACATAATTTCCTCTACATTTTTTCCAACAAATACAATCATTTAATATCTCTAATTCAAATGATTAAAAGTTTAAATACACACAAAATTTTCAGAGTACATTAATCCGATAAAAACAAAAGTTCTAATTTAAAAGTTCTAAGGAACAAAAGTTCTTTAAAATCTGTTTGATTTTGTTGTCTGTCTTTCCTGGTTTTTGAAATGTTTTTCGGTTGTTTATTATCTAATTATAGCAGCTGTTGGTTCATTTCAGACTTTGGATCGGCCACATACTATATCACATTTGGTGAATGTCTCTTGTAGGCGTTTGGCTGTTAAGCCAATTAACGATGAGCCTAAAAGGAACGAATCAATTGTCCCCTCCGCAGCAACCACCGTGAAAGAGTGTGAGAGTGAGCAGTAAGGTGTGTGAGTGAAATTGAAGATTAGAAGAGTGAGACCGTGAGAGTGAGGTGAGATTTGAGAGAAATATATGTTATAAAATTTATAATTATGTATTAATATGATATAATATGTATAAATAATATAATATATATAAATATATATTATTTTATTCCTACTCGTATATGGATATACGAGTCTGGGTATCATCATACCCTGCCCAGACCCATTTAACAGAATAAATATGGGTACGGGTACGAGTATGGGCCCGCGGGTATAAAATTTAAACCTTACTCGCTATAAACGGGTTAGACACGTGCGGGTATGGGTAAGACCCACCCCGTTTACAGCCCTAGTTGGCATGATGAGTAGCTTAGGATTAATTCCTAAATTAAATGATAAATTTTAGAAATGTAAAATTTTTAGTAAAATAAAGATCACTAAAAGGCCTTGTAAGATTGTCCAAATTAGAAAAACTAATTTGCTTGAATTAATTCACACGTACTGATGTGAGTTTACATGAATTTTTATTCTAGGAGGAAATAAGTATATTATTACTTTTATTGATGATTTTTCAAAATTTAGATATGCGTATTTACTTAAGAATAAGAGTGATGCTCTAGAGTTTTTAAAGTATTCATCTTTGAAGTGAAAAACTCAGTTTGGGAAAAAGATTAAGAGATTAAAGTGATCGAGGCGGAGAAAGTGAAAAACTTTGGATTTAACTCATATTTTAACTTTAGGAATTGTTAATGAAACTACTCCTCTTTATTCCCCTACATCTAATGGTGTGGTCGAACGGAAGAATAGAACATGTATTGAATTAACTAATTTAATGTTAATTGATTCTTGTGCAGTTTCAAATTTGTGGGGAGAAGTTATTTTATCTGCATGTCATGTATTGAATTGTGTGCCACATAAAGACTAAATTAAATCCATATGAATTATGGAAAGTATAAAAGTCAAATTTGGGATATTTAACTGTTTGGTGCTGCTTGGCATATATATGATGTCTGACCCCAAAAAACTTAAATTAGGTGTACGAGCTGCCACTTGTGTCTTTCTTGGATATAATGCTAAGTCCAATACAGTGTATATATTTTTTGATTTTGAAGATAATATTATTTTTTAATCTGATAATGCTTTTTTCATGAAGAGAATTTTCCTTTTAAGATTAGAAATAGAGATGTCAAACTGCTTTACAAAATGTTTTGGAAAATTCTACCTCACATGATTTTAGTTTTGAAAATCTAAAAAATACTTCCTAAACCCTTTCTGAACCTAGAAGAAGTAAAAGAGGTAGAATAGCAAAAGATTTTGGTCTTGACTATTTTGTTTATAATATAGAGGGTAAAGAGCTCTAGTGCCCCCTGAACTTTCCCAGATTTTGGTTTTGAATCCTGAACTTCAAAATGACTAGTTTTGGACCTCAAATTTGAAAAAGGTGTAAAAATAGACCCTTTTGTCTAAGTCAATAGTTACTCATTAACGATCAAACAAGTCAAAGGATATTTTTGTAACTTCACTTATATAACTTCTTTTTTAGTCCTTTAGAATCTAACGAAATTCAATTAGGCCCTACATTTTAAATTAGTAATACTTTAAGGACTTAAAGTATTTTACATAAACTTTTAAGAAACCCTAATCCTATCTTGTTCTTCTTCATCGAAGAACATTCTCCCCCTCTCCAGTCCATCTGGATACACCTCCACTAGCACCATCTCTTCTTTGAATCTATCTCATCATCAAGCTGCTCATCCAACCGATCTGAACTACCGAATTCTCCTACCTTCTTCTTTGACTATTGGGGCTCTGGTGTGGACGGATATGGTTTGTGGGGGAATTGCAGGAGCGAGAGTCTGAATTATCGGAGCACTTAACGACATCACTTTCATTGAGCTCGACTGAGAGGAGGAGGAGTCGGATGGAGCAGGTTTGAGTTTTATTGAAAAGATCAATAAGCAGAGTGATGCTGATGAGCCATGGCCATTGACTCTGAGCTTCCTCTCAATCGTGCCATGACTAGAGAGAAGAAGATGGAGTTACTTTCAAGCATTCGAGCATTTTGTTTTCATGATTTGGGATTTTCATTTTTTGGATGATGAATGGGACAATATTGTGGGTGCTAGTGAATTCCAATTGTCCTAAGAATGACTGGTTCCTATTTTTTGAAGATTTTATGTCTATAGATTTCGAAACAGAATCTTTGATCCTGGATTTTTTGTTCTCTGTATAAATCAAGAGTTGGGACTTTCATTTTTTGCCTCTAATGTAGTTATATAGGGTTCCATTGTTCTTAAATTTTCATATGAAAGTCTTTGATTTGGAGAAAACTGAGATTTTATATAATTTGATCAATTTGTAGATATTTGCAAGTTATGTGGAATATGAAAGGGGTTCAAGTAGAAGAAGAAAAAAAAGGGTCGTATAAGAATGATTAATGAGGAAGGATAAGTTAGTACAAAGGAGAATGCTAGTGTTAATGAAGGAGAAGGTGGAGGTTCATGGCGGCGATGACAGCAGCCTGTGGAGATGGAGGTGCCAATGTTGAAGAAGAAGATGATAAAAGGATCGTCTTATTTGACACAAGCCAAGTGAAATTGGTGCCACTACCATGGCCTCAAAATATTTACGATAATATGTTTAATAGAGTTTGATTTACGTTCCTAAGAGATGAGTTCTAAGGCAATACCCAGCTCACCTGAAAAATCAAGTGAAGAGGACCAGCTCCAAAGGAGCACCAAAAGAATTAAGGACTCCTTATTAGGAGACCTTGCATACAACACCGAGGACAATATTTCTTCATATAAGGAATAACTGATTAAATCCCAAAGGATTTGCACTTCTGATATGCAGTCTTAACTAGGAAGTTGAAATAGACATGGAGGATTCGGATGATGAGGAACTTACAGATGCTATTTCAATAGTCCTCTTAACTAGAGAAGACAAGCTATGAATCGGAGCCATTTGGGTAAACTCCTTTATCATCAAGCTTTTTAGCAAACTACTTGCTTATTGATATGCTTATTGATATCTTGATTTCAAACTCAGACAAGAATGGAAAACAACAGGGGAAATGCGATTGATTGATTTAGGCCATGACTTCTTCCTAGCTCGGTTTCAATTAGAAGAAGATTATACCCATACCGTTGTTGGAGGTCTGTGGTTTATCAATAGGAAGTACATTACAACCCAGCTCTAGCAACCAGATTTTAACCCCAAAACAGAAGACTTCCACCACAGCTACATTAGCTCGTCTACCCGGCCTACCTCGTGATTACTCTGATAAAAACATCCTCAAAAGAATAAGCTCTCATTGGGCAAACTACTTAAGATTGATACAAAAACTAAGAGCAGTGAGAGGGGGAGATACGTGCAGCTTTTAGTACAAATTGATCTCAAACAACTGTCCCGATGATTAGAGTTGGGAAAAACCATCTGTAGTATATCCAATACGAGGGGATAGAATTCTGTTTTGGCGGTGGAATCATTGGTCATCCAGTCAATCACTGCTCAAAAACTTTTGTGGAAAAAAATAGAAGTAAGACAATATGGCGGCTAATTCAGAAGCAAACATAACAAATACAACCAATCAAGAGGGATAGCGGACAAGCGAAGACTATGATCTGTTAAATTACTATGGTTCTTGGAATGTTGTTACCTCACACCGACCTCTACGTCTCTGGAAAACTACACGTCAAACAAATCAATACCATGAAGGGGCAAAGGGGAAAAAGAGAAAACCTATGTGGACCATGATATGGTTCTCGAGGGCAAAGAAACCCTGAGACACCATTTCTGGGTTTAAAGACCAAAAAGTATTGTTAATACTGCTCCACAGTCTCAGACTGTCACTGAAGACAAAACCTCCCCAAAAATTCACCAAGCCAAATTGCAACAGAAAGGAGGGAAGTAGGGAATAGTACTAACACAACACCTTTGGAGATTTGCAAATCAACGAGTCAACTACGAAAAAGCCAAAATTCAAACTCCTTTGCCATTCTAAGCTCCCTCAGCTGAAACAAATGGTGAAAGTTCCAAGGTATCTAAAATAAAAAAACCCACCAAGGCTACACCCGCCTCTTATACCATTTCAAATGGGAAATCTCTCACCACTTTTCCCTTTCCTCCTGCAATTGAAGCCCAACATCCTTCTCATCTAGTGACTGTCCCCTTTGCTCAACATGTGACCCCATAGGAGGGAGAGGCTAACCAAGTCCCCATCACCACTAACACTCCGCCATCAACGATTTTGGAGCCTCTCTATAGTAATACTGCTGAGGAGCGCTCAGAGTTCAAACTAACGGAATCCTAGCAGGTAAACTTAGCCACCGACACGCCTTCTTAATGCCTGGTCGTCGTGGGGTAACTATTTGGCCTTTCGGGGCGAACGAAAAGCTTTGTACAACAACCTGATTCCAATCAATGCTCTGGTCGAACTTCTCAGTATATGGACAGCCACTAACGTTTTTTCCATAACGATGGACCTGGACCTATTGAGGGTTCGTGATCGGTTAGATCAACAACTCCCCACGCCGCCAATACCCAATCGGGAACCATCTTCCAGCCAGAATATTTCACCGCCGACGATGACAGCGCCTTAGAGGAGGAGCGACGGTTTAGAGAAGGAAGGAAAACATAGAAGAAATAAATCCCACTCTCTCTTAGGGTCTAAAAGTGGAGCACTTATTCCTATTCTCCTCTCCACTAAACCTATATCTTTCAAACACAAAGGAAGACTCCTGTTATTTTAACCAGACAAATTTGTGATAGAGCCTCGAGTTCAGGTGACCTTAATGGAGAATATGGAGGGCTGAGACTACAACCTCAACCTCACGCTGATTGTCCCGGAGGAGGGACTCTAGACATTACTACCGGGTTAGCACTCCAGGGAACTGAGAAACCCATTCTAATGGTCCATAATACTAATCTTATGAAGATAATAGCATGGAATGTTAGGGGAGCTGCAATCTACTCTTTACGGACCACATGTTGGAAATTATTCGTACATAAACCAAGGAATTTTAATACTTTGTGAGACTAAAGTTGCTGGACAAAGGGCCATTAACATTTGTAAGCTCCTGTTCAATAACTTTGTGCAAGTAGATCCAGTGGGTCTCAAAGTGGTGCTTGGTTGTTATAGAATGAATTTGAAGTTAGGATTACTGTCCTTCACAAATGCTTCCAGTTTATCCATACTCTGGTTAAGGTCAGATCTTCTCTTGATCCTTGGTTGTTAACTTGTGTTTATGCAAGTCCCATTTTCAAACTTGCATGCTTTTCAGGGATTATGTTAGAAATATTTCTTATAATAATACCTTACCTTGGCTGTTCATGGGTGACTTTAATGATATGTTGGGATTTGAGGAAAAATTTTGGGGTAATCTTGTTATTCAAACTAAGATTAGAGAATTCAAATCGATGCTTGATGATTCTAATTTGATTGATTTGGGATTTGAAGGCCCATGTTTTACTTGGTGTGACAAGCATGATAGTGGTCCCTTTATTTTGGAACGTCTTGACCGGGCCTTCTGCAATTGGGCCTGAAGAGACATTTATCTGGAGGCCACTATCTTTCACCTCCCCGGGCTCCAATCCTTTTTTGGCTTGAATCCAACTATTCTTTTAGAAAACCACCTTCCATTTTGAAACCATCTGGCTCTCCCACTCGGGTCTTCATACTGTCGTGAATAAAGCTTTGTAGGAAATGACTCTAACATTCATAGAGCGGTGCAATCTTTCCAAAATCCTGTCCTCGATTGGAATCGTTCTGATTTTTGTAACATTTTTACCCAAAAAAAAAAGTTTTTTGGCACGTATTCTCGGCATTTAAAATTTCCCCACTATCCGCACAAAGATTCCCTTTTTCATCTTGAGAAATCCTTATCGGCAGAACTAGACACCGCCATTAAACATGAAAAAGAATTTTGGGCCGTCAAATCTCGTATGAATTGTCTCACTTGGGATGATCTGAATGTTAATTTTATGAAAGCTTCCTCCTTGCGTTCTAGGAAATGTAATAGAATCATCTCCATTAAGTAGTCTATGGGAAATTAGATTTACAATGGTAATACCATTCGACAATCTTTTGTGCATCACTTCTCTATCATTTACTACACATCATCTTTGAATTTTCCTTACACCCACAGATTTTCCCCTTTGCTTGGAACCCCTCGCCTGATGTGAATTTTGAGCACCTAGCGGACTTGCCTTCTTGTGCTGAAATCCAGAAAGCTCCATTTGAATTTAAGCGTTATAGGAGCCCTAGACCGGATGGTTTATATCCTATCTTCTTTAAAACATTTTAGAACATCACCAAAACTTTCATTGTCAACTATGTTTCTAAAATTTTCTCTTCTTGTATTATGATGAGCCTCACCAATGAAACTTTAATTTGTTTAATCCCAAAAATGGCCCAACCTGACAGTATTCCCCAGTATCAACCTATCAATCTCTGTAATACTCTTTATAAGCTCGTCACAAATATCATGGTCAATCGAATTAGGCCGACCTTACCTTTTCTGATTTTCCCCAATCAAAGAAGCTTCATTCTGGGCCGCAAGTGCACTGATGATGTCATGATTGTACAGGAAACCCTTTACATTCTCAGAAATATGACTAGTAGAAAAGGGGGTTTCACAATCGAAATTGATTTGGAGAAAACTTATGATTAGTTGGAGTGGAGTTTTATTCGGACGACCCTTCTTCCTTTCCAGTTTCCTTCTAGAGCTGTCTTCCTCATTATGAGCTGCATTTCATCTACTTTTATGACCATCCTTGTCAACGGTGACTCTACTGAATCCTTCATATCTTCCTGATTGACTCTTTATCACCTTACGTCTTTATTCCGTGCATGAAGTTTTTCTCGCTCCTCACTGAAAGGGAAGTTCGTGATAAAAACTGGCAACCAATTAAGTTTGGGCGAAGTGCGCCAGCGATTACCCATAGCCTATTTGTAGATGATATGGTTCTCTTCGATATGGATGATGGCTACACTATTAGTACTGTCAGAAAAGTGTTGGACATCTTCTGTGCGGCTTCAGCACAGTTTGTCAGCCATACCAAACTCGATTCTGCACCTCAAAGAATATGCATACCTCTCGGATAGAGTATATTCAAAACTCCCTAGGTTTCCTCCATACTTCATCATTTGGTAAATATCTAGGCTGCCAAGTTTATGATGGATCTCTTAAAACAGCAGACTTCAACTATATCCTTGTAAAGATACAAAGGAAATTGAGTGCTTGGCTAGCAAACCTCTCTTTGGATGGGAGAAAAGCTGTCATTTAGACCTTCTCTCTTCCCATCTTGAACAATTATACTCAGTGTACAGCTATCTCGGCTATCATTTGCGAGAAAATAGATTAAGCGCATAGAAACTTTGGTGCAGCACGAGTAATAGGAAGAAGATGAGTCCGATCAACTAGATGGAGGTTGCCCGCCTAAAAAAATTTGGAAGTATTAGCTTACGAAAAGCTAAACTTATCAATCTTGTTCCAATGAATTAAATGGAGAGTGCGTAGGGAGAAAAATCATTTATAGGTCCAGTGTCTCCACCAATATGTCGATGATGAAGGCTCCAAGAGTAACCAAAGTTTCTCCCTTAAACATACCCGAGGATCTGTCAACTATATGACGCTCAAGCAGGGGAAAAACTTGTGTAATAGAAGTCTTTGATAGACCCCTTTAAATGGGAGAACTATTCGAGTTTGGCATGAGAATGGAGTGGCCTTGGTCCATTGCAAAACCTCATCCAAGGACCCCTCACCCGGATTAAAGATGCTCTTTTGTTTCGTGACATTTTTGGCCTAAACGGGGAATTGAATCTTGATATGATCTCCTTCCATACCTCCTGCTAATTGTGACATTATTAAGGCCATTCCTGGGCTTTCCTCATGGAGGAGGGAGACACCATAAGGTGGAACGGCTCTCCTAATGGAGAATTACCTAATGAAATGGCCTATCAAAAACTCCTTGAAGAAGCCCCAAATCTTTCCTGTTCTTCCCGCTCATGGAGTTAGATTTGAAAAACTAATTGCAATCAAATGGTAAAGCATTTTATCTGGCTAGCTTTTTGAGATACACTTCCTGCAAAGGCCGTCCTTGTACAATGAAAGGTGGATCCTAACACGCTTTGTTACCACTACAAGAACTAGGAGCAAACATTGGAGCATATCCTTCGACAATGCCCTATTGCACAAGAGTGTTGGAACCAGTTGAATCTTGGCATGAACCCCTCTCCTTTCAGTAACTTAAATTTCCAGGAGTGGTTGGAAAAAGGGTGTACGGTACCTCAGATGACAGGAACTTATGGCGTTAGCTAGGAGATTCTCTTTGCACATACCTGTTGGAGTCTTTGACAATCAAGAAATAAATCCATCTTTGAACCCCGATTAGAACATCGAATACGACACATGAGGGGCTTCACAGAGCTTTCGAATTTAGCATATTGGGACTAGGGATCGGGTTGTCAATTAGAAGTAGCTAGTTCAGATAGGCTGGAAGCCACCACTTACTGGCTGGTTTAAGCTAAATATAGATGGCTCAGCCATTGATAATCTCGGACCAGCAGGCACAGGAGGTCTTATACGAGATGTATACAACAATTGGATATTTGGCTTCACCATAAATCTTGGTAGAGCTTTGGGCCCTTAGAGATGGACTTATATTGGCATGAACGCTTTCTATACAAAGGCTGGAAATAGAGACTGATGCTACTATGACTACGTCCCTCATGAACGAGCATACACTTGTCACTCTCCCCTTTTACTCTATTATTTTTTATTGCAGGTTACTGATGCATTGATTTCTCAAGACCAAGCTTAAACATGTGTTCCACGAGGCCAATCAGAATGCTGATGCTCTGGCGAAAGTTGGAGGCCATGCTTGATCTTTTTCCCTTTTTGTTTTGCACTCCCCCCCCTCCCCCCCTTTTGTAAGCCAATTCTTGGCTGATGATTGTGGGGAAACTTTTGTGTGGATATGTTGTAGTACATTTATTTAGTATTTAATGGATTTTCTTCTTACCAAAAAAATGATGAAAGAACCATATTATCTAAATTAAATAAAGATCCTTAAAAAATTAATAATGAAAAAATAGGGACCTAATTAAATTTGTTTAAAGGACTAAAAAAAGAAGTTACATAAGTGAAGTAACAGAAATACCCTTTAACTTGTTTGACCATTAATGAGATAACGACTGACTTTGATGGAATGGTCAATTTTTACACATTTTTAAAATTTGAGGTCCAAAACTATGCATTTTGAAGTCTAGGGTCCAAAACCAAAATTCAAAAAAGTTCAGGTGCATTGAGGCTTTTTACCCTAATATAGAGAATCCTACAAATCTAAAAGAAGCTTTATCTTTTTGTGATTCCGTCTTTTGGAAAGATGTTGAGAATGATGAAATGAACTTACTAATTTCAAATAAAACTTGGAAATTGATTGATTTATCCCCATGATGTAAAACAATTGGATTCACATGGGTTAATCTGAAAAAATTAAAACCTTATGGAACCATTGATAAGTATAAGGCAAGACTAGTTGTTAAAGGTTTTACGCAGAAAGAAGATCTCTTCTTTTATACCTTCTTTCCATTAACATGAGTAACATCTATTAGACTTTTAATTACTATTGCAGTAGTATCTGATTTACAAATTCATCAAACGGGTATGAAAACTATATTTTGACTTGAAATTTAGAAGAAGAAAATTATATGCATCGACCAGAGGAATTCATAGAGATAGGACAAGAGAACAAAGTGTGCAAGCTAATAAATTGCTTTATGGCTTTAAAAAAGTGCCAAAAATATGGCATGAAAAATTTGATCCTTGTATGATTGCTATTGGTTTTAAGACTAATTAGTGTTATAAAAGCATATATTATAATCTTTTGAGAATTTACATGCGATTATTTGTCTCTATATTGATGATTTGTTGATATTTGGATCGAATGTACATATTACTTAAGAAGCAAAAAAACCTCTTGCTAGTCATTTTGGCATGAAAGATTTGGGACAGGCAAATTTATTTTGGGCATAAAAATTACTAGGTTTTGTGATGGTATATTTTTTGATCAATCACATTATGTTGAGAAAACGTTGAAGAAATATACCTTTATTGATTGCAAGCATCCTTTTGATTCTATTATTCATTTTATCTTATTGAAAATGATAATAATATTTTTAATCAAAAGGAATTTGCTAATTTGCACCAGACCTGATATTGCATATGCAGTAGGATTACTTAACAAGCTCAATAGCAAGCCAAGTAGATAACATTGGCATGCTTTGGAAGGGGTCATTAAATATTCTTTTGGTACAAAGACATACATATTGTTTTATTAAAAAACATCTTGCTGTACTTGAGGGATATTGTGATGCTGATTGGAATACCTTGTTAGATGAGTCTTACTCTATAATTGGTTAAATTTTTTTAGGAAGATTGTCCTATATTCTCTGAATAAAATAAGTTTCTCTATTTCGGTCCTTTAATTTTAATTTTATCTGTTTTGATTCCAAAATAATTTACTTTCATCATTTTGGATAAATTTACCCCGTCAAAGAAATTTGATTTTTTCTTTAAAAGATCACATGGATAATTCTGCAATTTCACGTACATAATAAAGAAAGGAGACGCAAGTGGGTGGGTTTTTAGGGTCTTTTTTAATATTATGCATTTGAAATTACATAATTATCCTTGTAATCTTTTGATAAAATTTTTGAATTTCGACAAGGATAAATTTGTCCAAAGAACAAAAAAGAACGAAATAAATTATTTGGGGATCAAAACGGCTGAAATTAAAATTGAAAGACCAAAATGGAGAAATCTAAATTATTTAGGGAGTAATAGGACAATCTTCCTATTTTTACAATAAGAGGTGTTGCTACATATAAGTTGGAAGTCCAAAAAACAAACTATAATAGACCTATTATGGAGCTGAGCTAATTGCACTAGCATCAGCATGTGAGAAAGCTAATTGGCTAAGAGATTTATTGTTTACTGTTCCATTGCTTAGAACTTCATTTCAATCTATCTTAATTCATTGTGAGAGTACTGTTGCGATTGGTAGAGTAAAAAGTCATTACCATAACGGAAAATCGAGATCTATAATTAGCACTGTCAAACGGGCCAAACCGGACTGGATCGGCCTGCGTCAAGCCCGCGTCTAAATGGTCCTGTCCGGGCTCGTTTTTGACGGGCCTAAATTATATGAATCCATATACGCCCGTAGCCAGCCCACGGGCTTGGCAAAAGAAAAACAAAAAAACTTTTTCTTCAAATTTAGTCCCCTAATTATAGTATATTTATATTGAAATACCTAAATACATAAAAAACCCTAGAAGCATAAATCAGCCATTGAAGTGTCAAGAAAATGTATAATTGCATAAACCATAAATCAACAATAAACCATAAAAACCATAAATCAGCAAAATCAGCAATAAAATACAGCAATAAATCATAAAAACCATAAATGTTTAAAGCTGCAACCTGTAGCAATAAACTCAGATTTTGTCTAAATTACAAAAACCTCTTTGAATCAGATGAAAACCAAAAATGTTAAGAAAAAAAAAAAAGCAGCATAAATAAAAAAACAGGGACAAACACAAGTCAAAGAGAACCAAATTAAAAAATAAAAAAAAAACTATCTCTAACTATTACCAGTGTTGTCGCCGGAGAGTGCGCGTGCGAAGGTGCTGTAGGTGGGTACAGCGTGTGGCGTGTGTGCTACTGCAGAGCCGCGCAGTGGACCAGTGGTGCGAAGCTGAGCTACGGAGGTGTCGATTGTTCGTGGAGAGTTTGGAGACTGGCGGCCGATGGGTGGGGGCGGCAGCGTGAGGTGAGGGTTGTTGACTGTGGCTAGATGTTGTCTGAGTATTGAGGAAGAAGTCGAAGATTGAAGAAGAATGAGAGAGACTCATACTCAGGCTTCAGCAGACTTCAGAAAAGAGAAGAGAGACGAGAGTATAGGGTTTAGAAAAAAAATTATTTTCATTTAAGTCCCTAAGAAAATAAATAACTTAAAGTAGGTCCTAAAATAATTAATATAAATAATATCTCAAAAACGGGCCAGCCTGCGAACCGGACTAGCCCGTAAAAGCCCGCGTAAAAAACGGTTCAGTTTGGTCTAGGTTCATTTTTGACGGGCGTAACTTTTAAAAACCATATTCGTCCATACCGCGAACGGTCTAAGCCAGCCCATAGGCTTGAGCCCGTTTTGACAGTGCTATCTATAATAAGAAAACATAATATTATTAGATCATATTTGAATAGAGATGTGAGTATTAAGTGTATCGTATGTCTCTTAATAATCTTGCAGGTCCATTAACCAAGGCCTTGGCAAGAGATAGGATTTGAAGTACATCGAGGGGAATGGGATTGAAACCCAAAGTTTCATGATTTACGTATGAGGATACCTAACCTAATGACCATAGATCTTGTAATTGGGTTAAATGAGAAAAACAAATCATATGGTGAATGTAAGAAAATGTACTATATTTTTCCATTTCTATGATGCTAGTACATTGTGATACTAGAAGGTTCCTAGGTAGTTCAAGAGTTAGAGATTAAAGTTGGACCAAGTTTCAAGACAAGTCCATCTTTTAAAGAGGGAAGATCCGAAGTGATTCAGAAACTATTGTTAGGTCAATTTTGAAGACCAAACTGTATCATTCTACAAAGAGTTAGTTAATGATATTTATATCTTTCGAAAACCCTATGAGTCTAGTTTCTAATGCAACAAATGGTTTGTAATTTAGAGCTTCCTACTTCAGTTATGGTCAATTTTTCAAAGTGGAACATTTTTGTCTGCTAAAGTCCATACGTGTGAAATTAGCTTGATGGTCTAGCTTCTTTTGGGACTTTAACTAGCTACTAAGTGTTTTATGTTTATCAATAAGTATTCGTTGGTTTTTTCTCTTTTTAGTCAAGATTACTAGTTCCTAAAGCATTTATTTTGAAGAGATGTTCCAACTATCTATATAAACTGTAGACAAACTTTTGTAATGTAGACTTGAATTTTATGCAATATTTTTAGCCTTTGGCTTCTTGAGTAGAAGGTTCCCTTCTTCCTCATTTTTTACTCTTATCTCTTTGGTGGATTCCTTTGAGTGGCGAGTGTTATAGACTCTTATCCTTAGGTGGCAAGTTTTGTAAACTCTTATCCTTAGGTAGATTCTTTTGGTGGCAAGTTCGTGTATTACTTTCATATTGTTCACTTATTCTTAATATATCCGGTATCAAGTGGTATTAGAGCTTTAGTTACAATGGTTGGACAACGCCGGTAGCCGAATGTTGATCAACCAACTCGTCAACATGATCTTCATGACATTGAGTTGTATGAATTAAGGAGGCAAGTGCAACTACTTCAACAAAGTATTGAATATGGTAGAACTGTAGAACATGATGCCTATGATGATGGTGAGAATGCCAATCCATTCCATGAACCTTCATTGTCTAGTGCTAACTTTTTCCTCAATTCCATTGAAAACATGATAAAAATTTTTGTTGTAAGATTAAAACCCCATATTTTGAAGGAAAACATGATGTAGATGAGTTTATTGATTGGTTGAATACTATTGATAGGTTCTTTGAATTAAAAGACGTGTTGCCAAAAGGTTAAAATTATTGCAATCAAATTGAGAAAACATGCATCAATTTGGTAGGAGAAGTTGAAGAAACAAAGAGCTCGTGATGGAAAAGGGAAAATCACCTATTGGGATAAAATAAGGAAAGCTTTGAAGAAAAAGTTTGTGCCCAAAATTATCGACAAGATGTATTCCTTAATTCCATAATTTGAAACAAAACAATTTGCGTGTTGGAGACTACATGGCTGAATTTGAAGATCTCATGTTTTGATGTGATGTCTATGAGTCGATAAACAAGCAATTGCTCATTATCTTGGAAGTTTGCGTACTGAAATTTGTAATGTTGTTGAATTGAAGCTTTATTGGACATACCATGAAGTGGAGAAATAACTCAAAGAATCCAAAACTAGTTCTTTGCATTTTTACCAACAAGGAGAAAATGCTAATAGGGAAACCTCTTTCTCACCTAAGATTGTTGATCCAAAGGAACAAGCTACAAATTCAGCCAAAGGAGATAATCATGTAGTTGGTCCTAGTCGCTCGAATACTTCTAATATAGCTAAGAAGTGTTTTAAGTGTCAAGGTTTTGGACATATTGCTTCTGATTGTCCAAATTGCAAAATTGTTTCTCTAATGAAGGAAGATATTTTGGATGAGGTTGATGAGGGAGAACCCATCTATGATGAAGAAGCAACATATGAAGATCATGTTAGTATATGCCCTAAGACCAATTGACTCACATTTATGATTTATGAAGCATGTATTTTTGAATTGTATTTTATGCTCTTGGTCATCAAGTATGTGACTTGATAGTAATACCCTTATAGCTAATAAAATACTATTCTTATTTGTCCCTAGTTTATTACATCTTGTAAACTAGTGTGAAGTTGATTGATGGTCAAGTTTTACTGATCATGAATATGAGATATAAAATCTATTCATAAATACATATTGAGAATATTGTATTGGACATGACCCAAAGTGAAGAAGAAATATTGCATGGGTTTAAGTTATCAGTATTTCTTCTCAGTTTTATGTTTGGTGTCCTTCGACCTAATGTTTCTTGCATGGGGAGAAAAATATGTTTTGACATAGTCAAACATCACTTTTAATTAGGTGATCATTATGATTATTGGTTGGCTTATTTTCTCGTCATGGCTTGAATGTTAGAGATGATAGTGAAAGGGATTTGTCCCTCTCTTTTTAGAGAGAGATATCCATGGGCCTCTTGATAAGGAAGACTGGAAAATATGCATGGCCATGCTCAAATAAGTATTAATAAGGTGTTATTAATATTATTTGTTGGAACAGTCTGCCTGATGATCAAGTAAATGGTTAATTAAGTTTTATAAGGATGACTTGATCCATGCCTTATACTTAATTAGGATATCGTGTGACAAAAGGACTAAATATTAAATCTGATGCTAGGTTATTATTACATTTACTTAACTTGGGTAAGCATAATGTCTTGCTAGAGGCCGCTTATGTTTTGTGAATAAATGTCTAGGACATTTTTTCATTCACTGCCAACGTTAAGTGAACCTACAGGGTCACACGCATAGACGATCTTGTGAGCATAATGTCCACGTTCAACGAATCTAGATTGTGTCCAGATTCATTGAACGTATACAAAAGGGGAATCAGATTCCATATTGTATTTTCTGGTAGGTTAATAAGTAATTAATTTTATTTAATCGAATAAATGAAATTAATTACTTAATATTACTCATCCAACCGTTGGATGATTATAGGAATAGACGGATGAGATTAAACTGTCATTAGATGACAGTTAGGGTTTTGATATTGAAAGCTATAAAAGGTTATATTAACCTTTTCTTGGCGGCCGTCCTTTATCTGATTAAAGAAAAACAAAACCCTAAACCCTAGAACGGTGATATAGTATCTAGCCTCCTCTCTCCGAAATACGACCGATTACCAGATAGTCAGGATCAGTTCTGAACAGTTTTCAGAACACAGAAGGGGCTAGCATCCCGATCGCTTGCAGAGGAGTTCGTCGCATGGATACCAGTAGAGGGCGAAGCGTACAAAGCAACGCCTCCACAACGAACATTAAAAAACATTGAGGTAATTTCTATCCAATCGATTTTTCTAGTATGTGCAGATCCTGTTGGTGGATTTCTGTAGTTTTATTTTACTTTGTTTTTGCCTACGGATTCCAACAGATCATGATGAAGACCTTCTCATACAAAGAAACTTGAGTGCAACCCATTTGGACAATGATTCTTGGCTTCGACATAATATCTTCCATACAAGGTGCACTAGCCTTGGAAAGGTATGTGATGTGATCATTGATGCAGGAAGATGCGACAATGTAGTTGCTGCCAAATGGTGGAAAAGCTGAATCTAAAGATGGAGATCATCCACAACCATACAATTTTTTTTGACTTTGCAAGGGAAATGAGGTAAAAGTTAACAAGAGATATCTTGTTCAGTTTTCTATTGGCCATAAATATAAGGATGAACTATTATGTGATATTGTACTCCTATGGATGCTTGTCACTTACTTCTTGGTATACCATGGCAATATAATAGGTGTACTTCTCATGATGGCAAAAAATATACTTACTCTTTTATAAAGGATGGTGTAAAAATTGTGTTAGGCCCTTCAAAGATGGAAAGTCATAATAAACCACCTCACGATGGGGGAAACAATTTTCTCTCTTAATCTGAATTTGTTAAAGCTATGTATGAGTCTTGCGATGCTTATGCTTTAGTTGTTCTTGAGGAGAATGAAGAGCATGTTGAGGTTCCACTAGAAGTGTGGTCTATTTTAAAAGAATTTCATGATGTTGCTCTTGAAGAAATTCCTCCAGGTTTACCTCTAATGTGTGGTATTCAATACTGCATTGATCTAGTACCAGCTGCTACTCTTCCAGACAAGGCAACTTATATAATGAGTCCAACAGAGCATGAGGAGTTGCGAAGTTTGGTGGGAAAAAGTACAAAGCAATGGGATCTTATTCTAGATCAAGCTAAGTTTGGTTATAATTGAACTTCTAGTCACACAATCAGGAAAAGTCCATTTGAAGTTGTTTATGGAAGAAATCCTATCAGTTTGCTGGATCTAATTCCATTACCTATTACTCATTCTTTTAGTACAGATACTGATAAGAAGGCTAAATATATTAAGAAGTTGCATGAGCAAGTTCATGATCAATTCAAGGCAAAATGTCAAGAGTTAGAGAATAACATTGGACCAAGTTTCAAGACAAGTCCAACTTTCTAAGAAGGGAGCTCCAAAGAAATTTAAAAACTGTTTTTAGGTTAACTTTGAAGACCAAACTGTATCATTCTACGAAGATTCACTCAATGATATTTGTATTGTTCGAAAGCTCTATGCCTCTAGTTTCTAATAAACATATGATTTGTAATTTGGAGCTTCCTACTTCAAGTTATGGTCAATTTCCTAAAGTGGCACATTTATGTTGGCTGAAGTCCATAGCTGTGAAATTAGCTTATGCTCTAACTTATTTTGAGTATTTCTTGACTTTTTTTGGGACTTTAACTAGCTATTAAGTGTTTTATGTTTACCAATAAGTCTTTGTTAGTTTTTCTCTTTTTAGTCAAGATTACTTGTTCCTAAGTTAGCATTTAGTTTGAGGAGATGTTCCAGCTATCTATATAAACTCTAGACAAACTCTTGTAATATAGACTTGAATTTCACTCAAGCTCGTCTAGTACATCCTCAAGTACACTCTCTAGTACACTTGCTTTATTAGTTATTTTCCCTTAGGGTTTATTTTTAGAGTTTAGCATTTATCTTTTATTCTATAGGATTTTTATTAAAAAAACTACTATAAATGGTGTGTACTAAAGAGTGTACTAGAGGATGTATTAGACGATCCCGACTGCTTGAATTTTATACAATACTTTCAATCGTTGGCTTCTCGAGTAGAAGATTTCCTTCTTTGTAATTTCTTTACTCTTATCTCTATGACGGATTCCTTTGAGTGGCAAGTGTTATAAACTCTTATCCTTAGGTGGATTCCTTTGGTGGCAAGTTTTGTAAACTCTTATCCTTAGGTAGATTCCTTTGGTGGAGAATTTGTGTGTTACTTTCATATTGTTCACTTTTTCTTAATATTTCCAGTATCACATTATCCTACCATGATTGGAGGGTTGAGTTAATAAACTCTGATGTGAAATTTGTGAGTACACAAATATCTAGCAAGTAACAAAGTAGTGAGAAAAGATCGCGTATGAGGATTGTTATTTAACTAAAAAAATGGCCTACTTATAAGCAGAGTTAAACCAAAAAATAAAGTTGATTGATTAATGATTAAAGACTAATGAAGACTAATAATGAAAATTAGCGATAAAAGAAAACGGTTTTAAGTAAAAATTATGATAAAAAATAGACTAAGGCACCCCTAATTCAGTCTATTCCTTTTATGCATATGGTTGATTTATTCTTAATTAACTGTTGACTTGGTTAACGGTGGAATTCCAAGAATAAGCTAGACCCAATCTCTTGGTGGAAAGCTCCTAGCTTCACTAATAAACCAATCGTATCTCTACGTGATTTTAACTATCGAAGCCGCAGACACCTCTTGTGGACCATCCCTAACTTTCATTTCCTACTTATTAGAAATCACACAAAGAAACCAAATCTATCTCTACTTAGTTTTACGATTTGTTGTTATTATCTTGATCCAATTAAATCTAATACCTCTCGGTCACTAAAAACAATTTACGAACATGCAATGATTGGTTAGAAAATTGCAAGTATTAAGATCAAATAATAATAATTAACCAAGGACAAGATGAAATATAAAATCGTTAATCAAATAAAAACAACCATTGCATAAAAGTTTCGACCTTTAAATAAGGCCTTAGTCACAAAAGACTTAGTTCTCATACCAAAAAATAAATAAAAAGAAGGTTTAGAAGAACCCTGGATAGCCGCCCCCGAATCGTCTACCAAGTCTTCGATAAAAAGATTTGTAAAATATAGTGTACTAGAGTACCCCAAGCTCCTCTATTTAAATAGATGTAACAGACTTAAAAAAAATTTTCTATAACTAGAAAAAGAATTTATTAAAACTCTAAAATTACTGAAACAAACTATTTCTAAAAAGAAAAATAAAAAATTAAAAAATAAATAAATGAAATAAAATGTAGGAATTTTATGGTCTACACGATTCTGGCCCCAAAAATACAAACTAGCACCGGTTAAATTTAGAGCCGAACCCGCAGTAGCATTGGTGTTAGGTAAAAATTCTGGAAGAGGAATTATATGATGGAAGTATCTGCCAGATATGCTTTGTCAAAATTTCACGCCTAATTTTACATGCTTCCCAAAGAAATGATTCAAAATATATTGCAATTTCAAAGAAACATTCCTAAGTGATTCCTATCCTTTAGTTTGACTTTTTTCTTTATTGTATTTTTTACTTTTTGCACTTAAGTCCTCCATCGTCTTTCGTCTTAACTTTACTCTCTTTAAACCAAATAAAATATATAAAAGGTAGTCATTTATTCCAATTAAATTCAAATTACACTGGAATTTAATTAAAATAAATATTAATTAAACTCAAAACTTAGTGAAAATATCAATCTATCAAACTCTTAATGATATTTGTAACTTTTTATGGGTAGGGTGTCATAATATAGGAGAACCATTGACAGATTTTACCTATATGAGTGTGAAAGTTAGGATGCTTTCTATGAGAATAGATCTTATTCTCATGAAAACTAGGATAGTACAAGGCCGTAATATGGTGGCTAAATAAGTTTAAAGTTTTAACATGACTTTAATTCTTATATGTGTACAATAGTTTTCTCTTCCCTTATGCAGTCAAGTTCAATGCTGAACATACTTTGAGTCTAGCTGGATTGAAGATTGTTGTTTCACTAAGGTGAAGGTTCAATGCAAAACACACTTTCGTTATATATATATATAATAGTTCATCTTTGGTTTTCTTTTCATAAATAGTTCATCTTTGGTTAGTTTTCTCTCTTGTGCGATCTTTCATAAATATGATACTTAAATATTAAAATGAGCGGGAGAATGTTGTAACATTTTAATATTTGGTTAGGACATGTTATTTCATAATATGACTCTTTCATAAGAAGAGTTGTAATTGTTTTTAGTGTATTTTCATATGAAGAGTTGTAACTATTTTTTTAGTGTATTTGACATGAAGAGTTGTAAATCTTTTTTTTTGGTGAATGAGGGTGATATTATTGCTTATATATACATGAGCAAAATCCGATTTTTATAATATATATGTCTTGAAGTATTATTATAACATATTGAATTCTTTGAAAGAAAGAACGTTATAACTAGAGAAATGCGTTATACTGATTGGTGGAGCTTGAGTTGGACATTCTGTGCAGATTGTTACAATCTAAACAGTAAAGTTGAGTTGTTTTATATTGAAGTAGACGAGTCAAGGTTATTCTCTACTGCACAGATTTTAGTACTTTGTTTACTGAAATGGCTCGAATCTCCTTAAAGGGAGTGATATATCTGCGCCTCAGCCATGTGTTCTTATATTACACTTATTTTATTCTTCCATCAAAATGATTTTTATTTCTTTATTCACTAACAAAGTATACACATATATTAGTAATAATTGAATGATAGACATTTTTCCATAGTATTGTTTACTAATATTCAATGATAATAACATAAAAGTGGATGATATATTAAAAGTCCAAGATAAAAAATATATCTTCTTAATGAAAATGTAAGATATTCTGCTAAAAATATGAAAATGTAAGATAGTAATATTAGAAAAAAAATAGAATTTGGAAAAGAAAAATGAAACCATACACTGAGTAAAAAAATTACTCATGAACAATGTTACTATAGCTTTTGAAGTTTATCATAACTTTTAAACATGTTAAGGAACCATCATCACTTGGATTTGAAATTTAATATGTCAAAGATTAAATGAAACTATTTAGAGACTATCATGATACACTCTCTCCAGTATTGCTTGCGAAAACAATTTTCTCTTTCCACCTATTTAGCTTCTCCCCAATACAATCATGAAGGGAGAAAGATATGTAATATGATGGCGTGAACTCCACACTTAGGTGCCTCCACTAGCATACCAAATAAGAGGTCCTGAGCTCAAATCACCCATGTAGCAGTTTAATGACACATGCTCGCCTTCTTCTCATGCTTGGCTGTGTCCTGCATCCCTTAGAATTAGTTAGGGATGGCCACTGGACTGGGCTGGCATGCAAATCCATCCGCCCTGACCCTTTTAAACCCGGACTGGTTAGGCCCAACCCAGTCCGTTGGAAGGAAGTCCGTGCTAGGTTGTAATTTTGTGACCCATGACTCAGGCCTGGACTAGCCCATATCAATCTCGAAACTGGCCCGATCCATTAAAAATTTGGACCAACTCGCAAACCGACTAGGACTTGCCCAGTCCAGGACCTGGACAACGGGCCAACTGCAAAAAAATAAAAAAAATATTTTGAACGTTCGGGGTTTTTATCCCATACTTCGCGGACCGTTGCAAATCAACCGTCCAGATGATCTACCCGCTTGATCTCAACGGTTTAGATGATTTAACCGTTGGTCACCATTTGACCATTGAGATCTAACGGTCTAGATCAACTGACCATTTAGATCCAACGGTCCAAATTTTAAAAAAAATTCGATCAGTTCATATCAAAAGATCCAATTTTTCTTTTTCTTTTTTACGATAAATATCCTTCTAAACCAATTCATTCCTCACACCAAAAATCACTCATTCTCTCTAATATCTTCTCTTAAACTCCTTAATCTCTCTAAACTCTATCCACTCTCAATAATCAAATATTTTTGTAGGTTTTGCATTTGTTCAAAATTCGGAGGAAGGAAGGAAGGAATCAAAGAAAATTCAGCAAAAATCAAAGCTTTTTCAATTCTTCTTCAGACTTCTGACTTCATCATTGATAGTTTGGTTTCTTTACCTTAATTTACATTAATTTGTTTATTTATTATATTTTGGAACTTTATTAGTTTTAAATAATTTATTTGTTTACTTTATTTACTATAATACATTTATTTAATTTTTTAATACTTATTTGTTTACTTTATTTATTAGAATTTCTTTTTTTAGTTTTTAAATAATTATTTGTTTACTTGATTTATTTAGTTATTAAATTTGTTACATTTATTATTAATTATTAATTATTATTATAGATTCATCTTCAAGACATGCTTCTTTCCACAGTAGACTTTGATAATGAAAATGAACAACATATGCATAATGAAGAAAATGAGATGCCTCCTCCTTCTGATACCGTACCTAGTGGTAGTAGTACTAGAAAAAGATCTTTTGTTTGGAATGTTTTTGATAAGATGAATAATAATAAAGCTAGATGTAAAATTTATAATACGGAATTCGCACATAAGACCAATGATGGCACTCGTAGACTTAAAAGACATACACAAAGTGTTCATCATTCTCATTTTATAGATTTAACTACACAAACATAACTTTCAGCTAGTGCTTCCGGAAATGCAATGATAACTTTTAAATATGATAGTGAATTAGTAAAAAGAGAAATAGTTACGTGGGTGTCAATTGGTAGACTTCCTTTAGGCACAGGATTCTCTGTACCACTTTGTGTACCACTCTATGTACCACCTTCCTTTTATAATATATTTTTCCTTTAGGTTTATATTTTTTCCCTTATGGTTTATCTTTTATTTATTAAGTTTTATTAATAAAATAGACCAAATTAGAAAGTGGTAGAGGAGATCCAAGCTCATTCCTTTATCATTACCTTCTAATAATTCATATGTGAGATTAGTACAAACAACACGTCAACCGGCTTATACAGGATTTCCTAGAACTTCACTTAGGAGAGAAATTCTGAAGAGTTTTCAGGAAGAAAAAAATTCCATTGCTGCAGTTTTTGAATCTATTCCTAGTGAATATTCACTTGCTTTGGATTCTTGCACAACCGTTACTTCTAAAGATTTTTTGTGCATTACATGTCATTGTGTTGATGAAAGTTGGCATTTAAACAAAAAAAATCATTCGTTTTAAAAATTTTGAATTCCATATACTGATGCAAATATAGCACGAAATATCATTCAAACTTGTCGTGATTATAGACTTGATACTAGAATTTTTACCATTTCTTTTGATAACGCTCAAATAATGATTCTTCAATTTCAATTTTCAAAAATAATTTTAGACCAATTTTAGATGGAAAGTTATTTCATATTAGATGTGCATGTCATGTTTTTAACTTGTGCGTACAAGACAGTTATCCTAAGATCTTCCGATACAAGATGACAACATTTTAAATCACTTTGTAGAGAACAAAATGTATTTTATAAAGTTTTTGGTACAGATATTACTACAAGATGGAACTCAACTTTAGATAGTTACAAACTTGCTTTCCTTATAAACGACAACTTATTGAATTTACATTGGCAAATCATGGACCAACAATTGAGGAAAATGATTTTGATAAATTTGTAGTTATTTGTTCTTTTTTAAAAACTTTTGCACAAGCGACTAAACTTTTATCTGGACAATACTATCCCACTACCCATTACATGCTTCCCACAATGATAAAACTTACAAGTGTTTTTAGAGAATTTAGACCATATGCCATGTATGGTCCTATGATGTTTGATATGGAAAATTTTGTTTCCAGTCATATATTGTGTTGCTTTGATTTTAGACCCTCATTTAAAAGTGAGAGGTTTGAAATTTTAATAGACTTTTCTATTTATGTTTGGATACTCGCTTTGATTCATTTTTTAATTCCCAAAGAAATGCCAACAAAATAAAAGAGGATACATATCAAACTTTGAAAAACTTATTCGATCTCTAATTGAGAGAAAGTGAAATAGGGAGCTCGAGTGCAAGTGCAAGTCATTCACAATATGGAGAGATTCCATCTTCTTCAAGTCAAGGAGGAGGATTCAGATACATGATATATATATATATATACATATATATGCACCGCCCTGAGTTCATCTACGACAATAACTCTATTCGAGTTGTCCATATACGATTACGTCGCTCGAGTTTAGCATCATGCAGATAATTTTGGTATACTGGATGATGGAAGAAGAATTTAGCACAATATCAATTGCTATCTAGGTTTGCTCGGGATATCCCACAGCTCCTATCTCTACTGTGACTTCTGAAAGTGCCTTATCCAACGGTCGTCGTACAATCGACAAATCTAGGAGTCAGATGTCCCATATAACATATTAGAGGCTCTTATATGTCTAGTTGATTGGTATGTTCAAGAAGATAGGATTGCCGGGTTGAATATCGATGAGTTGTATGTAGATGTAGTATCCCCAGAGGATCTGCCGAAGAAGATGAAAGAGATGTCCAAACTAGTCAAACTCAGTCAAATAGATATGATTTTTATATTTCAATTGTAATGTTTAGGCCTTAGGATGGTATTATTATTTTTAATTGTAATAGTTAGGACTTAGTCAGATAGTATAGGATTAATTTATTAGATTTTAGATTGTAATTTTTTTTAGGAGGTTTAGGCCATAAGTCCCCCTCCTATGTAATTTTAGTTTTATTATTAATAAAACCGGTAAGGGTCCATGCCAAACCCCCTACCACTTCAAAGTGGCTTTCTCTAATATATTTTTCTAACTCTTCCGTTTTATAAACTTAATAAAAATACTTAAAGATTTCTAACCTAAAAAAAATACTTTAAATTTTCTAAACCTCTAAAACAATTAATTTATCCTTTTCTAAACTTAGTAAAAAACCTTAAGTTTAAATAAAATTAATTTAAATAGTCTGAATTTATAAAAAAAAAATCTAAGTTTTCTAAACTTAAAAAAATCTCAAGTTTTCTAAAATTATTCCTCAAAAAAAATTTTTTTTTTCTAAAATTAAAAAAAAATCTTAAGTTTCCTAAATTAATACAAAATCTTAAGTTTTCTAACTTAATATAAAAAATCTTATGTGTCTTTCGTGTGACTTATTTAAGTTAATTTTATCATTTATATAGCTTATTTTATTTATATGTTATATTTACTTATATTCAAGTTTTTTTTTTCTTAAGTTATTTAAAAAAATTAAAAAAAATCTGACTGACCGGCCCGCTTGGACCGGTTCTCTTAGGCGGTCCAAGCTAGGCGACCAAACCTGACCCGTAGCCCAGACCTGCTGAACCACGGGCTAGTTCAGCGAGTTGATCCGTGAACCGCAGCTCAGTCCACACTATAAAAAAATAGCAACTTACCGACAGAATTTACCGCAAAACAAAACCGTCGGTGTGTGTCGTCATTTTTTTTAAATTCTAGCAAAAAATAGAGGGAAACTTCGTAGCAAAAAGTCATGGCGAGCACCGTCGATGAAATAGTTTACCGATGGGCGTTGTTACGACACGCGTTTCATCGGTAATGAAATAAGGTTTCAAACGGTCTTAACGATGACCCTATCAACTTTGTCGTTAAAATATTTTGGTGCCTAAGGCATTACTGACGACATCAACTGTCGGTAACTTATTAATAATTTTCCGTCGGTAATAAAGTCAGAGATGTTAAAAAATCAGGCAAAAACCTTTCTCCGCTTTCACCAAATCATTCAATTCTCCCTCCATCAAAATCCTCCCCCTTACACTCTCCCGCCAGTCACCGATGGAGCCCACCCCACCACCCGACTACTCTCTGGTGCCTCCATCGCCGATTACTCTCCTACTCTCAGGTAATCTCTGTGTGTGTGTGTGTGTGTGTGTGGTGTGTGTGTTGATTTTTCATCATCATCATCATCATCATATTCTTCTTCTTCTTCATCTTCTTATTATTATTATTTTATTCTTCTTCTTTCTTATTCTTCCCAGCTGTACCGCCAGAAGTGGACGTCTTTGCTATCATTGACATCGCTGCCGCCATCAGAAGTCGACCATACTGTAGCCGATTGGAACCGGGGGTGAGTTTTTTCTTTTCTTCTGTTTATGTGCAGCCATTTTTGCTTTTGGACTAGATTATGAGTTTATTACTTCTATTTATGAGCTTTTAACTTTTGTTTAAGACATAGGTTGATATAAAATTCATTTTTAAATTTTAATTACATGCTAAAATACAAAAAATTAGTCCCGAAATATAAAGCTTAAGAATAAGCTTACACAATTCTATTTTCGGGATTACATATTCAAATAGTATTGAATTTACTTTTTCAATTGCTTTAGACATCCTAAACTAAACAAACTCCTTTATGATTTATAAATCTTCAAAGAATCTTTTTGTTCCAAAAACATATCATAGCTGTTTCATGTTGTCATGAAGTTTGCATCTTTCATAATGAAAATGACCATTCATTATGCAATGAGAGTAACTATAAAATTGGGTTTCTCTAAACGCAGAAAGTAACAACTAAGGTATAGCTTCTGAGAAGAATTCACTTATGTTTCAATTTGATTAGCTTCTTACGTAATGATATGGAGTGTGAGAATTTGAATTAAGATAATTTAAGCTAATGTTGGCAACACACATTGATATACCTTCTATCTCTTGGTAACTAAAAGATTTCTACTTGGGTTAACAATTTTAGAGTTGGAATTTTGCTTTGGATTTCATTTCTCCTAATAAATATTTTAACTGTCACTAGATTTAGAAACTCGCTTGTAGCAATGTGCAGATCGAACCTCCTTCACATGAAATAGTTAAACCAATAATAGTATCATTGAAATAGTTGCAATATATAGTATTACATAAGGAATAAATTAAAAATCCAAACATTTCTGAGAAAATAAGCATACAAAAGTTGTATCTGAGCTCAATAGAATTTCAAGTATATAGAACTACCATCTTCTCCGAGAATCCATTGATCGTATTCTTATTTTGCTTGGAAAGTGCATCCTGGTGGGAAAATACAGATAAAGAGGATGAGGAAATTTGAGGACTAATATTCCTTTCATGCTCCTGTTACTCTCTTTCCCTCCGCACAATTTTGAACAATATTCAACCCGATTTATGCTTATAAATCTAAGCATCAAACTCCTTTTTTTTATATAAAAAAAATATATCGTTATGTTTTGATAATTTTATCCCTAAAATATGCATCTCACAAGTCACATATATTTTTCCTTGTCAGACTTAATCATATTTAGATGTAATACTTAGAATATAAGACTTTACCTTTCAATACACACACACACACAAATATATATAACTTTAGTTTATGAACATAAAAACATTAAAAGTCACTCTTTGAATATTTTGCAAATCGAATAAATAATTGATGAATATGTTAAATAATTTTTCTTTCTTTTAGTACTCTTTGAGAAATAAAGGAGATGTAGATCAAACTTAAATATTTCTCTTGCTTGATAAAAAGAAAATTTACTAACATTGTTATTTCGTGTTGTTGCTTTAACCAATAGAGGCTCTACTTGAATTGCTATTTTTTTATTTTTAATTCAATTTTTCACTTTGGATCTTGTTGTTCATGATGATTTACATTTTATTCTCTTGCTTTTTAGTCTTTAGTTATAATGATTAAGTAATTTTTAGTATCTATGTTAAGTTTTTTGTCTTTTAAGTAATAATAGTATTACATTAATAATAAGGTTGCCTCTTGAGCTTTCTCCTTTTCTCATTTTAATAATAAGGGTTCTGTTTTTCTTGCACAAAATTATTTTGGAATTTAAGTTTAAGTAGTTTAAGTACTTTAAGTTTATGACTTTAAGTTAAGTAGTTTAAGTTTAAAATTTAATACTAGTCACTTTTTTTCTTGTAGTTTTGTTTGTGAGGATTTCAGTGAGTGTCCATCGTATGCACATTAGAGGTATGTATTTAATTAGTTTAAATTTTATTTTACGGGAGAGCCCTGACTCGTTAAAGCTTTACGGGGGAGCCTTGACTCTTTAAAGATTTATGGGGGATCCCTGACTCTTAATTTTTTGTTTGGTTTTGTGTGTGTTACTTGTTTGAGTGCTTGTGTGTCTAGAAATTATCCATAATACATAGGAAACTCTGCCAAAATTTTTTCAATTTTATAAAAAAATTAATTTTTTAGTAATGAAAAGAGAAGTTGAAACTTTTTTAATCTTTTAAGAGAAACTTTGTTAATATTATAAGAGAGGAACCTTGTTTATAAAGGCCCTTACTAATTTAATAAATATTTATATATCTAAAATGTTTTATGAATTTATTTTCAATTTTTATTATATACATAATCTATTTTGTTTATGTACATAAACTATAAGATTTGAATTTGTGAAGGGAGTTATCCTTTTGTGTTTATACTTGTACATGTGAAAGGGTTATTGTTAAGGCTGTACTTGGGATTATTGTTTTTGTAGTTTTACTTAAATCTAAATTGAATAGTAGGGAGTAAAAATGTAAGTTTATCGCTTGTTTGCGTGGCCCATGTGCCTGGAAAATGTCCGTAATACAAAGGAAACTCTGCCAATTTTTTTTTAATCTTATAAAAACTTAGAATTTTTACTAATGACTTAACGTAAAATTTTAAATGAAACAAAACGTTGAAACTTTTTAAATCTTTTAAGGGAAACTTTCTTAAGATTATAAACCCTAAACCCTAAAACCCTAAACCTAAAACCCTAAACCCTACAACCTAAAATGAAACCCTAAACCCTAAAACCCTAAACCCTAGAACCTAAAACGAAACCCTAAACCCTAAAACCCTTGTTTATAAATATTATAAACGATTATAAGTTATATCTCCTTGTTAAGACTATAAGATTATATAAGATTATATAAGACTTGTAAGTACGTCTAAAATTTAAACTTTATAATCGTAACTTAAAAGTTACGGAACTAATAATTTTTTCTCCTGATCATTCTTAGAATCCATGAAAAATATACCAGATCATAGTTGGATGTACAGAGAACAACTCGTGCTTGGGGTTAAGGGTCTTACAAGTGAATTCATTAATAGGGTTAATGGTTTTATTTCACATTGTCTTGGAACAAATAATGGAAGTAAAAAAAAGATGAAATGTCGTGTGCAAAGTGTAAAAATAAGAAATTTATAGAAGAAAATGGTGTGAAGGATCATCTTTTATGGTGGGGTTTTGTGCCTTGTTATCATAATTGGACAGGTCATGGTGAAAAAATATGGACACATGATGAGGGACGTGTTCTTGCGAAACGTTCTAGTACAATCCGGTCAAATGTTGGGTTAGAAAGTAACAGTCAATGCAGGAGGAAATGAACTCATATTATGAGATGATAATTGATTCAGCCGGTCCAAACTTTATCACTCATGAAGAAACTAATCATGAAGAGCCATCTAATGCTGTGACAAAAAAGTTTTTTGACATGTTAAATGAGGTAGAGACACTGTTGGTTGAAGGCAATGATAGACATCCAGTGTTATCTACTTGTGTGGAGTTGTTGTACATTAAGTCTGAGAATCAATAGTCTCAAAAGTTGTACAATGATGTTTCTACATTCATAGAAAAAGTATTTGCTGCCAGAAAATGATATGGTCAAACATTGGTACGCGACACAAAAATTGATATCTGAGTTAGGATTGCCCTTGCAAAGGATTGATGTGTGTTTCAATGGTTGTATGCTTTATTGGAAGGAGAATTCCAACAGAATGGAATGTAAGTTTTATGGCAGTCATTAGTACAAAGTAAGTAGGAAGAAGAGAGGAAAAAAGAAGAAACTTGTGTTGAAGAGACAGGTGAAGACAATGTTTTATTTTCCGTTAACTCCTACATTGCAAAGATTGTATGCCTTGAAGAGAACTGCAGAACACATGAGATGGCATTCTGAAAGCTCACAGGAGCCGGATGTGATTAGTCATCTTAGGGATAGAGAAGCTTGGAAGCATTTTAATAGGACTTACTCAGATTTTTCGGTAGAAATAAGGAACGTGAGACTTGGCTTGTGTACAGATGGTTTTTCACCTTTTGGAAAAGCGGGAAAGACATACACTTCGTGGCCAGTAATTGTAACTCCATATAACTTGCCGCCTTAGATTTATATGAAAAATGAGGTAACATTCTTGATGGTTTTATCCCAGATCCGAAGAATCCGGAAAAAAAACTTGGATGTATATTTGCAACCCGTTAATAGATGAATTAAATCAGTTATGGGATGTTGGGACCATTACTTATAACATATCAAAGAAACAGAATATTCAAATGCAGGCCGTACTTTTTTGGACTATTAGTGACTTCTCGGCTTATGATATATTGAGCAGTTGGAGTACAATGGGACATTGACTTATCCGTATTGCATGAAATAAACACAGTCATTTTGATTGCAAAATGGGGAAGACAATTTTGGTTTGAGTGCCATCGATGTTTCTTGCCACCAGGGCATCAATTTAGACGAGATTCTCGGTCTTTCAAGGAGGGTAGAGGCGAAGACCGCTCATCGCCACCACCGAGACTTTCAGAAGATTGGATATGGAAAGGGTCCGGCACTTTTCAAAAATTACAGAAACAGGAAAGGAACTGGACAAGGAAGATGGTAGGGGGAAGGATCACAATTGGACAAGGAGGAGTATATTTTGGGATTTTCCTTATTAGTGTACCCTTTTAGGTGGTCATAACATTAATTAATACACAATGAAAAGAATGTGTTTGATAATGTCTTTAACACAGTTATATATGTAAAAGGGAAGTCAAAGGATAATATCAAGGCTAGACAAGATCTACGTTTGTATTGCAACAAACAGGTCTTGTTGATGGAAGAGAGCAATGGGGGTAAGTGTTTGAAGCCAACGACATTACAACTTGACAAAGGAACAAAAGAAAATGGTGCTAGATTGGGTTAAAGAGTTGCACCTGCCGGATGGATATGCATCTAACTTGGGAAGGTGCGTTCAATATAAAGACATGAAGATGACCGACATGAAAAGTCATTGTCATGTGTTCATGGAACGAGTTTTGCATAATGCCTTTAGAGAGCTTTTTTGGGTGAAAGTGTGGAGTTGATTAGCTGAGTTGAGCCTCTTCTACCGGGACTTGTGTGCGTCGAAGATAAGTGTGAGTTTCTCCAGGAGCAGACACTTCGAAGACCTCTACAAGGATCATACCAGGATAAGAAGGGGTAGTATGTGGATTTCCATTTAGAGAAGTTTTGGGCGAGTTTTGAAATTTATATAACTTAAGTTTATATAATATTTTATGACTTATAACTTTAAATTTTATATAATATTTTATACTTATTATTCAACTAGCATTTCATATTGTAGATGAAATTTCACGAGGCTCGACAAAAGACCGAGGAGGAAGTGAAAGCACGGCCGTTCCTATGCTCAATGATCTCCAGTTGATGTCCACTATATCTGGTAGATTGAGTCGCAACCGATTATATGGAGTTGGTTCAGAGGTAGTTCATCTCAGAGGCGAGAGCAGTTAGATCGCAACTGAATTGCCACCTTGGTATTTGAAAGCGGAGAAGAGAATCATGAGACAGGTTGAGGTTGCTGTTTATAGTGTTTGTGCTGCATTCGACGAGTAGATGAGGCGGTTTGTAGAGCAGATCCACTTTTCATATACCCTTATGCCATCGATGATGGACATTGTCCGAGCTGCTATGACTATCGTTCTATCGACATCTTCATTGACGACAGCAGCTGTGGGGACCTCAGACGCGAGAGTATCTTTCTCTACTTCCCCTCTCCCATCTATTGATGCCCCAGGCACCAACACTATTGATCCTCTCCCTTCCTCCTCTCCCATCTCTAGTGATGTTAGGGATCCCGAGGATGTTTCATACTTGTACATTTTGTATGTTTTATGAATATTAATGAGTTTGATGTTTTAGTTTATAGATATTTTATAGGTTTGATGTTTTATGTATATTCCTTGTTTATGAATATATGCTGTTGTTGTTGGTTTTTTTGCATTTTCAGGGAGTTCCGAGTCTGTTTTACTAATTATATAAAAAGGAAAAAAATACTTACCGACGGGACACTGATGGAAGGACTGTAGCAAATAAAGTTTTTAAAAAATAGACACCAACAATAAATTCCGTCAGTACATTTCGTTAGCTATATCGACGGGGGCGATCATCAACACCGTCATTGGTAAAGTTAGCAACAGGTTGTCAGAAATGACGTTGATATTTGGTCTCGACGGAAGGTTCTCGTTGACTGTTGATAAACTACGGAAGAAAAAACCCGTTCAGTAACGTCGTCGGGCCATCGGTACTAATTGTTTCCGACATGAAGAAGATGACGATCGGGTAGCCGTCGGATTTTCGTCAGTAATGCATTTTTTGTTACGGGATACCCGCAGCTTATGCCATCAGTATTTTCTTGTAATTCAGTAGTGCCAATCCGGACTAGACCCGTGCCAGTGGCCACCCCTAAAATTAGTCTATAACTCTCGAAAACCTGATTATTTTCTTATGATATAATATCTCCCAAAATATCCGCTAATAGATAAAAAGAAAATCAACTGAGACAGGAAACAATTAATTATATTCATACTCAAATAAATTAATTATAAACCAGCAAAACTCAGAAGCATCATATTATGCAAACAAGAATAAATAAAAAATATCATTTCCTATAATTTCAATTCCTAAAAAGGGAGGAAGTTCATGATTTCTGAAATACAAATAATAAACAAGAGAATGATCACATTTTACTTGTTACAAAACCCTACAATTAATTTATCTAAACAAAAAATGACCAAAAAAAAACTATAACTAGGGTTCTCTCTATTCTCAATACAATAATTATTCAAACAAAAAAACTATAACTAACTAGGGTTTAATTCCTTATAATTCCCTCAGATACAATTCTTCTTGTTTTTCTTCTTCAGGAGGAGTTTCCATTTGTTTGATTATGCAAACCATAGTGCTGATGATGAGCCAACTAATTTTGATCTAATGACCACATGAAATGATCATTATTTGGTGAAAACAAATTATCTTCCATGACGTCGTTTTGTACTATCCCTCCGGCCGCCTGCTGATTATTATTGATCATCATTCGATGTTCAACTGGAGTAAGTAAAATTGAACTTGATGACATGGATCTCTCTTCGAATAAATGACCCTGTTGTCCCTGTGCTATTGCATTCAAATCTTGATTTGGATACCCCATGTTGTTGGGGTAATTTGGGAAGTAACTAGAATTATTCAAAACTACTGAATGTGTAGTTGGTGCTACTCCCACTTGATAATTTCCCGTGGCTTCATTTAGAAATACCATATTTTGATGGTTTTCAAACGCAACATTTCTCACTGCAAAAAGATATTAAAAAAATATTGGTAACTATAAAAATGGAAAAATTGTGTATATATGTATAAAAATATTGACTAATTTCTTATTATATACAGTGTTTTTATTTTTATCTATACATATATATTATCTATGTTTTTACACGATTGTATATATTTAAAAACCACATCAGACGATAAAATGCAGCATGCAACCTCACGTCGTATACTTCATGTTCGACGTTAGATACTGCTGTCTTGTGTGGTGTCAAATACATACAATGGCACGACTAATACCACATCAGATGTTGAAATTCGATATGTAACTTCACGTGTTTTTCATGAGGTTGGATAGAAAAAACTAAGCTTTCACTTTTACTCCAAAAAAAACTCTCACATATATAAAGTTGGATGTTAGATTTTGCCGTCTTGTATAGTGTTTGGTACATATAGTGCCACAAGCAACACCATATCAGACGATAAATCCAACATGCAGCTTCATGTGTTTCTCGTGAGGTGGGAAAAAGATTGAATTTTTATTTTTATCCTTAAAAACTCCTCGCATGCATGAGATTGGATGCCAGATTCTATCAAGGTACACATACATACAGGGGCAAAAGTAACACCGCATTAAATGACAAAATCCAACATGCAACTTCACGTGTTTTGCATGATGAGGTTGGAGGGAGAAGATTGAATTTTTCTTTTTATCCTTCCAAAACACCTCAAATACGTGAGGTTGGACGTTAAATTCTACTGTTTTATATAATCTCAGATACATACAACATGTATAGATAAAATATATAAGAAGATAAAAATAAAGAGTACGAATATAATGAGAAATTAGTTTATAGACAATTTTTCTAATTAAAAACGGACATAGCATTTGCTTATTTGACTCAAGTTCATAATAAAAAGATAACTTGAAACCATTTAACCAAACCCTTAATTATTTACTTTCTAATAAAGTATTATAACATGAAATAATATCATAATTTCATGCAATAGAAAACAAAAAATATAGGAAAATCTCGAGCAAGTAAGTACCTGGAATTGTTGGATAATTCGGATGCACAGAAGGAAGTTGCTGTTGATGAGATCTTGAAGTTGGTCTTATAATATTGGGGAAAGTAGGAGGAGGGCCGGAAGCCATAGATATTGGCATTGGATTATGAGCTTGATGATGATGATAATTATAATGATATCTTGCCATTGGAATATTATTATTATGATGAATATTATTACTGTATGATCCAATATTATTATTATTATATTCGTTGTTGAAGCCAATTTGATGGTACTCTTGAAAATAAGGAGGTTTACTTGGAAAAGGCGCTTTGCTCAACATGAATAATCTATGGTCATATTGCAATAACCTCTCATAGTGCTTATCAAGAGTTCCTGCGGCAAATTTTACAACGTGCCTCCTACAATAACACAACAATCCCCAAAAAAGGTTAAGATAGAGAAAGAGAGTTATAGATGTATATTTTAATACATGTAGAAAAATTTATATAGTAATACTTTAAATATTTGAGATAAACTTAATAAAGAATATCAATAAATCTAAAAAAATAAACACTAAATGAATATTGTGAGCAACCTTTCTATACCTTTGATTACTTATAAAAGGTATATAGTTGGTTTTATCCAACAAGAAATAGCATGGAAAAATGAATTTCGAAGGAATATCATATTCAAATTATGAACTAAAACTTATATTTTATGCAATCTAATAATTTCAAAGGGAGCAAATAAAAAAGAAAGAAAGAGTTAAATAAAGGTATAAAAATAATAATAATAATCATGAAATGGTATATACTCTTTTAAAGATTTTGAAAATTTTGAAGAAAAAAGATTATTTCCGAGGGAAAAAAAATGGAAAAATTAATTGTACCATTTCCTACCTACAAATGAGAGCTTGACCTCCAGTAAAATCATCTGCTTGTTGCCATAGAGTATGCTTTCTTGGTTGGGGATTTGTTTCTTTGAAAAATAATGGTTTTTCATTTAACTGCCCATAAAAAATATATATATATATATATATATCAAAGAACTATGTTATTATTTAATATGAAAGAAATTGATTTATAAAAAAAAAAAGAATTACATGTAAAAGAAAAAAAAAAATAACCTACCTCAATTTCCAAAATGCCAGATTCATCAGAAGCTTTGGTGGCTCTAATACCTATAATATCTGACCATTGAATCTCAATTTTACTCTTCAATGCTCCTTCTAATACTTCCCAAACCAATCTTCCTTTCTTGTAGTAACATTTTGCCACTAAATCCCCTTCATGTCTTGATATTCTCTGTTTTAAAAAAAAATAATAAGTAAAAAGAGGACGAAAAACATCTTTAAATTTTGTTTGTTTTCGATATAAAACATCCTTTCTTTAAATTTTCACTAAATGAAAATTAATCACCTCCCAATTTCCTATCTTAAGATGCATTGCTGGGAAGTTAGAGGCTTTTAACTTCTCATTCTCAGACTTTTCATCTATCATTGGTTCCTTCATTTTCATCTTATGCTGCTGCTGCTCTTGTTTAATAATACAGCCACTAGATTTTCTTTGTCTCAACTCATTTAATCTTGTCTGCAAAAGATTTATGAGAGATGGCGTCTTTCTTAATCTTAAACCAAGTGGACTTGATTCTTCTTCCTCAGATAACTCTGCAAATCCTCCCTATAAAAAAAATTAAAAAGAAAAATGCATAAATAAAAATTCTATTTTTAATCCTTGGAATAGAATTTTTTTCAAATTTAATCTGTTCAACACAGAATTACAAATTTATAAAACTAACAATCAAATTAGCACTAATTAAAAATTATTTTAACTATAAAAAAATTTTGAAAGTTAATATATGCATGCAAATCTAACAAATAAACTCTTAAATGAAAGATTTTGAGAAAGTAATAGAGATAAGAATTTTAAAAAAAAATTTAAAATTTTTTAAAATTAATATCTACATAAATATAAAATAAACACTTATATAAAAGAATTTTACAAAACGGGCCATACTAATTGTTATGGAATTTGTCTTGCTGAAAGGAAGCAGAAGGAAAAAAACCTGTATCGCACGCTTCAATCTCTTGGAGGTACCGGCAGAGGCGGCAGCGGCGTCGTAACTGCTCCGACTAGTTTCTTCGGTACTTTTAAAGAACACATCTTCCATACTAACATCTTCGTGTTCAGTAGTACTTCTATTACTGAACTTAAGGTGATGATGAATATTTTCGTTTTCACCTTCTTCAAGAATACTTCTACCACTGAATCCGACATGGTAACAGATGTTTTCTTTTTCGGGAGTACTTCTACGATTGAACCCAACCTGCTGGTGTCGATGGTGGATGTTGTTTTGATTTCCTGGAGGATTAAATAAAAGCGTATTTTCTCCTACAGAAGTAAACGAGATCTCATCATGATTAATCAGACCTTCATCATCTTCAATGGAGTCCGCCATTTTTGCTAATCGAAATGGACAAGAGCTCTACTTTAATTTAAATTGAGTTTTAATTAAAAAAAAAAAAATGAGTCCCGTTCTCATGAACGTGTCCTTTTGGTATACATAATGGTAACTTTGTGGAGTCGGAGTCTGAGTAATAAGATAGATAGAGAGAGAGAGAGAGAAATGGGCCGAGAGAAAGAAGACAGAGAAACGAATTAGAAGCGGGAGGGAGACTGCAGCAGAGTAGTTTTTTATGACAAATCCCATTGAACTTATACTCTGATTTGGACTCCTTTTTTCTTTTTTTTTTTTTAAAATTATTTTTTTCCTAAGTAAAGAGACAAATGGACTCTCTCGCTTGACTTTTTGAGACCGCCATCATCAGCATTTTAACAAGTAGATAAATGCTACTTTTTCGGTTTCATCTTCTTTTTTCCTTTTTTTTCACGTGCTGAGTAGAATGGTATGAATATTTTCTTATATATCTAATAGGTATGCTATTTATTTTTAATTTATTTTAACTTATAAATTATTTTAAAATTATTTTTTGACAATTTTTTATATTTACTTTAATAAAATTATTAATTTTTTTATAAATATTTATTTTTAATTAATTAAAAAAATACATAACAATACGGAACATACAGTATATAACTATAGTAATTGATAAAGAATGTATTTTCATCATTATTACTGTTGTTAGGCCAAATGATGTATTTTAGAAAAATGAAGGTTATTCTTTTTTTAAATACAAGAGTGATATATTTGGTGGAAATTTCAGATTTAGAACAGTTAAATCTATTAAAAATAAGGATAATTCATACATTTAGTAGGAGTCCAACTCCCAACCTTTAACCTTCTAGCTAGTAAAGTTAACTCTTGCCAATCGAACAAATTTTACGGATAAAAAAAAAATATCTTTTTTATTTATTTCTATTAAATTGAAAATAATTTTGAAAGTAATAAGCAACATCGTTCTCACCAGTATTTTCTTTCATTCAACAAACAAAAAAGAAGCATACAATATAAACATCTTTCTTTTTTTCAAAAAAAAAAAAAAAAATTATGTGCAAGAGTCGAACTACATCAACCTTTTACCAGTACTTTTTGGTCATATGCTTTTAGAACCATATGAGGTGTGATTTTTCTTATACATCTAGAAGCCTGATTCTAGTAAAAACACATTTGTTTTACCAAATTATCGTTATTCTATAATTTACATAATGTACTTAAAAAATTCTAAGTATTTTTATATAGTTTTCATTTACTTCTACATAATCGAAAATATTTTTTAAGGTAATAATCATATGTACAATTTTTTTTTAAATGAGAGTAAAAGTACATTAACACTTACTATTATATTGAGCAAATTAAGCATGTTCGGCTTTATTAATTATTTATCATCTGGCTTCCATTCTTATTTAATAAAGGTAAACTCATACTTAGATTCGTTAATTAATTAAGGTTATATGTATTAATTAGGCTTGATTTTGTTTTTTTTGAAAACCTATTATTTTTCAAGATTAGGAAAAATAAATTAAAATAATTAAATGATTTTTCAATATGTTTACGAAGACCTCTTTTTTGTGTTTTTCTTAAAGTTTTTTTTTTTTTTTTTTGGTTAGTAGGACCTCTTAGTACTAAAAAATGTTTGGTTTAAGTTGAATTATTTGTTATAATAGTCAACCTTTATAAGTTAACATGTTCTGTTCATTCATGCAAAGCGTTTGGAAAAAGAAAAAAAGGATAGTTTTGTGTAGTATAGTTCTACATATACATTAATCTGTATAATTTGTTTATCTTTTTGGGAGGGGGCTTAAAAAGGGATTTCTCATTGATTTAAAGACAAAAAGATTACAAAATCAAACTAGAGGAATAGACATATTGCCTCATGAGTTCCTGAGTTCCACACAAAGTTTAAATATACAGTGTAACTTTCTAGACAAGTTAAGCAGAGAGAAGGGGGGATTAAAAGTGTTTATTCCTCCATTGCCAAAGAAAATAACAAATTGCCTTAAACACACGGCACCATTCAACTTTCTTCGTGTACACATCCATCTCTTAGGCAAATTTCAATCCACCCCCTCAACAATATTCGTAGCTCCAAAGAATAACATGTTCTGTTCATTTATGCAAGCAATATATATATATATATATATGTAATATAATTCTACATATACATTAATATATATAATTTGTTTGTCTATTTGTTCAAAGGAAGATTAAGTCTAAGCAAATTTAATTTTCCCAGCGTTTATGTATGAGACTCAATTAATCATGGAACTATCGCTACCTCTTAATCTAACAAAAACGGAGTTTTATTAATAGTACTAGTTTTCTTGTATATAAGTTTTAGACAATTAGGAAATCAGTAAAATTATAATATTTATAAAGGAAAATTAGAAAAATAATTAATTAAATCTTAAGTATAATTTTCTTTCTGTCTTGACATAGTAGAGAGTGGTAATGAAATATATTATTTCTACACATGTAGTTGTATAATACTATCTTATCTCCGGTAGAATATAAGTTTTTTTAAACTTTGCACACAAATTAAGAATTAAGAAAATAATGCAATTTTTTTATATAATATCTCTATTTTACATCAATAAATAAGGAGAGAGAAAGAGAGGAAGTGGAGATAATAAATGAATTAAAGATGGTAGAATTAAAAACTGTATAAGAATATACATTAAATTGAATAAAAAGACTTATAGTTTTAATCATCTAATTTTAGTTAAAAGAACTTATATTTCTAACCAGAGGTAGTACAGAATACCTTATTTGACAAAGATCATTACTTAGTGTAATTAATTAAACTCATAATTAAAATGCGCAATTATTTTACAAAAAATAAATAAAGACGCCATACTGAGTTTGCCATATAGTCATGTTAGTCAAAGTACTTAGTTATGATTATATTTTGCCAATTTCAATTTCGAGATTATTAAGAGCGGCCATCATCAATTTGTCTACTTAGACATTATTCGAATGGTAAAGGTAGAGATTTTTTAACTTAAAAATAATAAATTTGAGAAAATGGTATTAATTGTTTCTATTCAATATTATATGAATATATCCATATAAAGTGTATATAAAAAAACACAGATAGTGATATTTTTTTAGGGTAGTGATGGTTGATGTGATGAATCATAACTTGTAGATGAAAATTCTATTCAGTGAAAACGACGGACTAAACTTATAACAAGAAATGGATGGTTGCATCCTGTTTGTTATAAACTAAGAAAGAATTGAAAAGAAAACTGGATTTGTTGTTGGTGGAAGGGTGACAATAGCATATGGTCCCCTCCTCTAATTTTAAGCATGCAAAAGAATAGTCACAACAAGTTCAATCCATCTTCCTAAATATTTTTATAAAAAAAAACCAATTAATCGGGTATGAAATATACTCTAAATTAACTCATCATATATTTTAAATTATAATCTTCATCATCATTATCATCCACTTCCTTCATTCCAAACCTCTAATTATACTTCACGCTTAAAATCCTCATCAATTCCATTTCTTTATCCTTCGATTCATAGATTTATTATGTCATTTAAATGTGTGAGGGACTAGGGAGGCAAACTGGTTGTCGTTCCCAACATCTTTATACATTCTTTTCCTTGATGAATTTTGATTTTTAAAAATTTAGGACCTTTTTCTTTTCATGTTTCTACTTCTATTAAAATTTTATAATAATACGTTAGCTTAAAATCCGGTATTCTTGGCCAAACTTTTCTTCTTTAAGAAAAGAATAATTTTTAAAATTAGGCCAATTTTATTTCTTGAGTATTGAGTTTACAAAATTTTTTTGAAATTATGATTTCTAACCAACATATATTACAATCAAATTAATCACTTTAATCCATAAAATAGTGACCTTGCATTTATATTTGTTTAATAGTTAAAAGAAAAAGAATAATGAAATTAATCTAATTCTCATAATCAAAATATTTATATTCCCAAAACAAAAAGTTTTCCATCACCACAATGGGGCTCTAGCTCAAAACTTTTTGCTGGAAAGGATGGTCAATTTTGACACCAATCTACTTGATCTAGTGCATGTAGCCTCAACTAACACCATTGCTAGAAAGTTGTTGCAACGTTCTTCATTTTTTTCCTTTTTCTTTTGATATGTATGAAAAAGTTTGATCTTTGCATGATATGATTTTTAAAGTTTATTTTTTGTCATTATAATTTTTAAACAATTTATAAAAATCTAATAAAGTACTTCTGTCATGCAACAAACTTAAATTCCATTTTTTTAAAAAAAAACCATACAATTTACTTACACACAATAACTTAAAGGATAAAATATATAGGCAATATTAGTCATTCCTTCCAAATGAAAAATACTTGAGGCTTGGTCTGAAAGAAAATAAAACCTGTTTTTCCTCAAAAAATTGCACGCACGAATGTCCTTTTTAACATAATGACTTATAATACCTATTTTACCCTTCATATAGGGATGACAATTAGGTCAGACCTGCGATTCTAAGCCGAGCCGAGCCCGGGCTGGAAGGTGTGGTTCGTCCGGTTCAATTTGTCGGGTAGCCCTAATGAGTTCATGGTCCGAGTTGGGTTGGATCGCAGTTCAGGAAAAGTGATCTCGACACGGAATGCCTCATAAGATCATACCAGGCGGGTCGGTCCGCGAACTGCCCCCATTTTTATTGTTATTATTATTATGAATTATTATTATTATTTTGTTTAATCGATTTTTTTAGAAAACTCAAGTTTTTTTTCTTTTAAGTTTAGAAAATTTGCTTATTTTTTTATTGAGTTTAGAAAACTTAAATTATTTTTATGAAGTTTAGAAAACACAAGTTTTTTTATTAAGTTTAGAAAACTAAAGTTATTTTATTAAGTTATAAAACGAGAGAATGTAGCAAAAAATGTTCTTCACCTTTTTACTTTTTGCCAATGTAGGGCTTATTCTTTTTTTTTTTTTTTGGCCAATTATGCCTCTGAACTTTTTTGATTGGCTAAGAATGCTACTTAACTTTTTTTAAATAGCTAAAAATACCAAATACGACGGTTTCTGGTGTTTTAGGCAGAGATTATTCTGTGAATTACACATGATTTGTTCATAAAAGGAAAATACGCATTAAAGTGCCCTTATTTGCTAATCAATAACTCGGTTATACTTTAAAGTATACATCTTTTACGTACATAATTTTCCCTCATTTTGCTAGTACCATTCTTTTGTCACTTTATAATGGTAATATTATACTTATTTTACACTTTTATAAACAAATCATGAGTGTTTACATGATAATTTACGCACAAAGATACCAAAAACTTTATCATTGGGCATTTTTGGCCATTTAAAAAAGTTGAATGGCATAAGTGGCAACAAATAAAGAATAGACCCTAGATTGACAAATCATAAAAAGGTGAGGAGCAACTTTGGCTATATTCTCTAGAAAAAATTATTAAAGAAAAAATGATTAAAATCGACCCGGCCCTAGTCCCGCAAGTTGGGCCGATCCGGGTTTGTGTTGGGTTGGTCTAATTTTTTCTTGTGGGTGGACCGAATTGGGTTTTAAATTGTTGGTTCGGTCTAGCCACAATTCAAAAAAATTGAACCCGACCCATCTTTCATACCTTGAACCATCAGGCTTAATTGTTTCGGGCCGGTCTCAAGTTCAAACTAGCCGGACCAACTATCTTCATATTATCACATGTGAATAGTTCTTGTGGTATTTTCTCCATAAATTAAAAGTTTAATGACAAAATGATCGTATTGAATTATCCTAAATTGTTTAGGATCTACATGATATAAAATAAATTTTAAATATCATATTTTTTTAAGATCGGAACTTTATTGATTAAATTAGACATTTTCCCTTGATATATTAAAGGTTAGCTAGTAATTGCTGCAAGTCATATTGTTTGATTCATAAACATTTACGACAATTAATAATTTAAGTTGTGAAATAAAAATATATTTAATTATTGACTTATTTGTGATTTTTTTTTTTTAGAGTGTAATTATATAAGCACCATCATGTGTGAGTGACAAGACTTAAAATATTTCGGATGTTATTATTTATTAATAAAACTATTTTAAAAATATGTATTAAGAAATGTATTAGAATATGTATGGAACAATTCAAATCGACAAAATAACCTTGTAGATTAAATTGGAAATGCTTCTAATTCAAATTTTGGAAAAAATTATCTCCATTTGGATATTACTTTTAGAACAAATAATAATGAGTAATCAATATCACGTGGCTTTTTTCATAGGATTTAAAATGTAACAATCTCCGATGAACACGCTTCTAAATCTTGGTGGGCTCCTAAAACTAAAAGCGTGACGCCTCAAAATCCAAACATTTTCTTTCTTTAATATAAACAAACTCTAAATGGTATTGGCCATGGCCAAATATGCATAGAAGATGTTATCCATTTCTTATTTGAGTCATTTTTGTGGCTGTTTTTCTAGTTGGAAATCTAGTCAAAATGATTGAGATATAACGTGGGATATTATCTGCTGCTTTCAGTCCAATCAATATACTTTTGTCATCATTAAGGTGTTCATGGATTTTGGTCTCTTTTTTTTTCTTGAACTAGCTAGTTTTGACACAACCAACTAAAGTTGTGAACTAAGAAGATGATGAATGCATGAAATCTTTGTGGGGTGTTGTCTTTATGATACTTAATTATTATTCTAAACTTCATTAAGATTGGATTAGGCTTTCATTTCTTGCCTTTTGAGTCATTGGAGTCAAAAGATTTGCTTTCTTTAATTAATACTAGAGATTCAATGCACGAAGGACTTGGCTTTGGATGACAATTGAATTTAGTGATAAGGACTTGAGTAATGAGATCCTTTCAAGAATATTTCAGTTACAAAAGAACTGTCATATGAGTGTATCTTAATTGATTATGAAATTGTAAAATTGAGACTAAAAAGAAATTTTTATTCATTTCATAACAAATTTTTATGTCACAAATTATATGTACAAAGAAAAAAATTGACTTCCCTATAAAAGTTAACTTACGATCAATAATTTGTGTTTTTAATGATAGATCTGTTAGGACCAGCCCATCTTGATTATATAGTATTGTGCCTAAGAACCTGAAAGAATGATTTGGAGTCTAGGAAGAATGTCAACACACTTAAACACGTCACATTTGGACCTAATGACTACATAAAAGTTTGGAGAGTCAGAAGTTTTTTTTTTCTTTTAGAATCTCACATTGAGAGACTAAAATCTCACGGCTCGGTAATTAGTTGGTATTCCTGTCAACGTCAAACCTGTTTTCTAGAAGAAACATGTTTTTGCCAAAGCTAGGCAGGAAATTATTCGAAAGGAGGTTCAGGATTTGTTAGATGCAAGCATAATTAAGGAAATCAGTTTTCCTGAATGGCTATCAAATCTTGTTGTGATATCCAAGCCTGGAAGAGGATGGCGTATGTGCATCGATTTCACATATTTGAATAAGGCAATTCCTAAAAAATCATACCCTCTTCCTCATATTGATCAACTAGTAGATCCAGTAGCAGGTCACAAGTTGTTGTCATTCTTAGAAACTTTCAAAGGATACTATCAAATCCCAGTGACAGAGGAGGATATGCCAAAGACTTTTTTTGTCACAAATATGAGAATTTACTATTATAGGATGCCTTCAGTTGAGAAATGCGGGCAGATTTTCATGATGGAATGAATAAAGCTTTCAAGAGACCAATGTTGATGATATCATTATCAAGTCAAAAAAGAGAATCTTTTCCTGAGGATTTCAAGAAAGTTTTTACAAGGATCAGGTAAATACGAATGAAGCTCAATCCAAAAAAGTGTACTTTTGATGTGCCATATGGGAAATGTTTGGGTTATTTAGTGTTTGAAAGAGGAATTGAGGCCAACCCAATAAAGATCAAAGCTATACAAGACATTTCCCAAATTAGAAGGCTAACCCAGCAAATATTAAGGAGGTACAACGATTGACAGGTCAGATGGCTTCGCTGGGGTGTTTCTTGTCCAGAGAAGGGGGAAAAAGACTTTCATTCTACTATATATTTAAGGTTTGTCAAATTTTTAATGGACTAAAGAAGCTAGCATTGCTTTTCAATAGCTAAAAGCTTACCTTTTCTCTCTTCCTCTTCTTGTCACTCCTCTAGTAAATAAAAAGTTGTATCTGTGTTGTTAGATGATAAAATGTTGCCAATTTACTATGTGAGCCATGTTTCAAATGGCCCTGAAGAGTAATTCCTTTAGAAAAGCACATTTTAAATTTAAATGTGATTGCAAGAAAACTCAAACCATATTTTCAAGCTCATCCAGTTAATGTGCTTACTAATATTCCTTTTAGACAAGTTTTAAATAAACATGTTCTCTCTGGAAGATCTTCTAAATGGGCTTTGGAGTTAAGTGAATGTCATATTTAATTTTCTCCAAGAAAAACAGTCCAAGGGCAAGCTCTTGCTGATTTCCTGGTTGAGTGTATACTCCCAGAAGATCCTAATGATACCAAATCATAGGATACTATTCATTAATCTCTTACGTGGATTTTGAAAGTCGATGTCTTTGTTGGAACAGATCATAAGGGAGTTGGAATCATTTAAAAAGATCCAGACGACCATTAATTCGCATATGACATGAACTTTGCTTTTCCTGTTAGCAATAATGAAGTCGAATATGAAGCTCTTCTCACTGGCCTACAGATGGCACGATGATGTGAATCCTCAATTTGATTGCAAATTGAATCTATCACCTTCCCAAGATCACCTTCTAGTTGAAGAACTTCTATTGAAAATTTTGTAATTCAAACACTTCATTAAAGAACCTATGAAGAACTAAGCAGCATAAACCCAATAGTGAGAGGAAGAATTCTTTCCCAACTTGATAACAAGGAAGAACCTTAGGGAAACTATGGCCCTAAAACCTAAGCTACACAAATTAGAAGACCTAAATTAATCAACTCTAGAAACAAGAACTCCTAGAATTAATCAAAGAAGGAATTGGAAAATAATCAATTGACTTCCATAGATTCATCAATATAAGTAATCAATTGTTACAAACTAAGGAAGAAAAGCCTTAGAAGCTAACTAAGATGGGTTGAAGAACCCTAGAAAATATTAGAGAATCCTCTCAATTTTAGCAAAATTCAACTTCTATTACAATATAGGCTATAAGTTCATATTTATAGTGTTAGGTATAAAACCTACATTGACTATTGACTTAAGACTCTAAAAGACCAATTAGACCCTTAATTAAAAACTAAAAAATTGGAGTTTAAATATTGAAAACTGTCCAAAACAATGCATTAAACAAACATCTCGGGCACCTACTGACGACCGTAGGATATAGCCTATCGCACGCAGTAGGTCTTCAACCAACAAGCCCTATTAGGATAGAAGCCTATCGGGGACGGTTGTGCCAAGGCCTACCACCGACGATAGGCTCTGTTTTTGCCTTTTCTTGATTTATTCTTCTCCCAATTTGCTCCATTGATTGTTCCAAGTTTAGCATTGAACAATAAGCATCTTAGGATGATTCCACTCCTCTTCCAAGCCTTCATTCTTGCTCTTTAGTTTGTTCTTCGTGGTTACTTCAATGAATGCGACTATTCCATTAGCTAAACTATCATCAAATGCCTTGACCTTCTTGCCCTTGCTCTAGTGATTGGATCATGAATAAACTTATTAGCTTCTTGGTGATTCTGGTTTATATCATCTGACCCTCCTTTGAAAAGATTTGTCCTTGGATCTTCACCTATATCAAACAAAGACAAGTAAAAAACATTGAAAGTAGCACTAGCATTAAATTTACTCGGAAGATCAATTATATAAGCATTATCACTAAAGCGTTCAAGAATTTAAAAAGGGTCATCGCCACGAGCATCAAGCTTAGACTTTTTTTGAGAAGGGAATCATTTGTTTCAAGGTGACCCCAACCCCAACCTCCAGGATCAAGTTGTAATCATTTCCTTCCAATATTTCTTTAGCCACAAACTTTTTGTTGTTGGCTTCAATAGCATCATGGTTATTGGAATGGATAGATTTCACAAACTCCATCTTCTTCTTTTCACCCAAGCTCAAAGCATGATCTATAGATAAAAGAATCAAATCAAAAGGAATTAGAGTATTGAAACCATAATCAACTTTAAAAGGATAGTAAAGAGTAGCATAGTGATAAGCTTTATTGTAAGCAAACGCAAGATTAGGTGAATAAGCTTTCCGTTAACGCAAATTCTCTTTAATTATGTCTGTCAAGGAACTATCAATGGTGCTATAGTCCTTGATGAATTTCCTATAAAAGCTTGTTAGACCATGAAAACTTCTCACTTCAGATGCACTCTTGGGAGTAGGTCAATCTTTGATTACTTTCACTTTATATTCATCTATTTGGAGACCTAGAGACTCACCACATAACCTAGGAAAGTAATCTTTTCCAAGCAAAACTCACATTTTCCAAGGTTAGCATATAATTTCTCATTTCTCAAAACAAGCAAAACTTGTTTGAGATGATTCAAATGATCTTCATAATTTTTGCTATCATTCAAGATGTCATCTGAATAAACCACAACAAATATAGAATCTATGCCTTTAGGGAACCTAAGTAGTCCAAGTATAAAATCCATAAGTATGTCTACCCAAGATTCTCTAGGCACATTCAAAAGAGTGTAAAGTCCATGTGGCAAAGATGTAGATGTAGCTGTTAGCCCTAAGGGCATTATTGCATATGATTTTGATTATGATTAACATATGTTTGTGTGATGATTATTAAGCTTAGTCTCTATAGAACAAAAGAAGTATCTTTGAAGTCTCAAGGTTACACTCTTAGAAGCAAAAGATCTTGGTGATCAAGGCAAAATGAAGGAGAAAAGATCAAGTCATTGAAGACCTTGAAGACTTGTGTCTTAGTTAGGAATATGCTAAGGTATTTTGTTAAACTCCCTAATTCTCATCTTTGATTGTTGATCAAGTGTGAGCTCATTAGATGAATTTCCTTTTTTAAACTATTATTGAAAAACCTAATTCTTGATAGAGCTTTTGATGCCTTTGAATGTTTTCTTATTCTAAAGAGTATCAAGAATACATGTTTTGAAGTATTTTGAAATGTGAAGGAAAGTTCTTTTTGTTTAAGAAAAAATGGCTTTTAAATCCTTCTCAAAAAGGATTATTCGATTTTAAAACCGGTCATCCGATTTTTCCAAGGGAGAAAAATCGGACGTCCTATTTTAAAATCCGTCGTCCGATTTTTACGAGGGATCAACCGAATTTTAAAGGGATCATTCGATTCTTACTGTATCAAAAACGGTCTTCCTATTTTAAAAAGGGCTTATCCGATTTTCCTTCTAAAAGGAAATTGGACGTCCGTTTTTATAAACTAGTCGTCCAATTTTCCTTTTCACTGTTAAAAATATTACCGTTACACAGAGTAACAGTTACTTTTTTCTTTCCTATATATATATAGAGCTTTTGATCAGCAGTTAAAAAGGAAGGTTGTTAAAAAAATTTATTGAGATCATTCAAGAACATTTTAAAGAGCTTTAAAGTACATTCTTTCAAACATTTTATCTCACAAAAAGGAAATATCTTCTTAGAGCTTCATTGTTGATCATCCATCAAAGAAGAAATAAAGAGAAGCTTGTAGAAGTATTCAACTGTGTTGTCTCTTTCCTTCTCAAGCTCACTTGGGCTATCATTGTTTCTTACTCATCTCTCTTTCTATTGATATCAAAGGTTTGTGTTGAAAAACCCCTCGGGTTATCCTTTGATTGTAATTATGTTTCTGTTGATATCAAAGGTTTGTGTTGAAAAACCCCTTGGGTTATCTTTTAATTGTAATTGTGTTGTGGATTGAGGTTGTTTGCAAAAACCCTTGGTGGGTGATCCTCAAACTTGTGATTGTTGCAGACTTTGATTATAGTGGATTTGGAAAATCCTTGGGTATTGACCCAAGGTAGTGGACGTAGCTCTTAGAGAGAGTGAACCACTATAAATTGTTGTGTATCTTTTTTCTATTCTTTTAGCTTGATTGCCAAAACTATAAAATTTTGTTTGGTTTGGAATTTTGTTAAAAAGAGTTTTAGAATTTTTTCTCAAACAAAATTGGAGGTTTATCTTTTAATCACACAAAAGATTTTATAAAAATTAGCCAAAATTCTTATTTACCCCTCCCCCCTAAGGTTTTTCAGTAGCTTTTTTTCATTCTAAACAATAATCAATAAACCTTTCTTCTTCTCTTTTCATGCAAAGCTAAAAGAAATGCTTATTTAAAATGTTATAAATTTTGGAAATACCATGACCCATCAAACCACCACAACGAGCTAACAACAATCTAGAGGAACAAGAAGGAATGCACAATTTACCTTCATGGTAAAGAAATCCGTCATCCATAAGGTACTTTTCATTAGGCACAACCAAACAAGCATCAAATATGTCATTGAAATCACTATCACCAGCATATAGCTCCTCAAGCATCTCAAAACCAAGTATTTGAGCTTGTAATGTAAATATTAGAGTGTACCTTCTTGACAAAGCATTGGCTACAACATTTTCTTTAACTTTCTTGTACCGAATGATATATGGAAATGCCTCTATGAATTCCATCCATCTTGCATGCCTCTTGTTGAGCTTTTGTTATCCTTTGAGAAATAATGCATAGAGCTCCTTGTCATAGGTAGCATAACTCAATGCCGCTCCTGTCACCAAATCAATTTGATGTTCAATTCCCCTCAAAGGAGGTCGTCCACCGTGCTCCTTTTTGGGAGAAACAACCTTGAATTCTTCAATGATCTTTACTATAGCATTAGACATGGAAGATAAGTGATCAATAGTAGCAACAAATGTACCTTTGCAATAAAGTAATAAAACCAACTCTTCTTTTTAAATGGCTTCTATGATCTCATTCTCTTTTGCATAGAAACGCCTCTTTTTTCTCTTGTAACTATCACTCTTTAGATCACTAATTTTCTTGTCTTTCCTCAATTTTTCCTCTCTTGGTTTTTCCACTCTCATTTCTTTTTCCTCGATTCTTTTTCCTCTTCAATACTCTTTCTCTTTTTATCACTCTCAAGTCTTTCATTTTCTTTTGTTCTTCAAACACTTGACTAGGAATCAAAGGATTCAACATGAACTTTTTGCCATCATTTTCAAAAGTCTAGGTGTTTTTCATACCATCATGAATAGCTTTTCTATCAAATTGCTAAGGACGTCCCAACAACAAATGTCCCGCTTGCATATGAGACACATCACAATGAATTTCATCATTATATGACCCCTTAGTAATAGAAACTAGCACTTGTTTGTTAACCTTAGCTTCCCCACTATCATTTAATCAATGAAGCTTATAAGGTTTAGGATACTTGAGGAGAGGTAGGTTCAACTTTTCAACAAGATAGGTACTAGCTACATTAGTGCAATTACCACTATCCACAATAAGGTTAGCAACTTTACCTCCCACTAAGTATTTAGTGTGAAAGATGTTCTCCCTTTGAATTCTAGATTCCTCTTCATGAACTTGAGTAGACAAAGCTCTAATAGTCACCAAACTCAATGGCTTCTTTATCGGCTTTGAAAGAGGCAATTTCTTGAACTTCATCACTACTTTCTTCTTTCTTTTCGATAATACCTCTTAGAAATCCTCTTTATCATTCAAATATTCACAAAAGACCAAAGTCCTCTTAGTAGGACAATTATTGGCTATACGTTCTACACCATTGCACTTGAAGCACCTAGTTGGATTAGTAATCAACCTACCTTTCTCTTCCACCTTAGGCTTAGAATTGCCTTTGAAAGCCACCTTAGGTGTTTCATCTTTCTTTGGCCAACTCTTGTAGGCAGAGATATGAGACTTAGGCACTACATTTCTTGAAGAAATAAGAGTAGTTTTACAGAAATCACTCATCTTCCTTTGATTTTCAATCTTGATTGCCAAGTGACACATATCTTCATAACTGGTGTAAGGGTACAATTCTAGTTTATTAGCAATGCCCCTATTGAGACCACTTAGAAATCTAGCAATAGAAGCATCTTTGTCTTTTTTCAAGCTCAACCTCAAAGTGTATAACTCCATCTCTTGTCTATACTCCTCAACACTTTTACTACATTGCCTAAGAGTCAACAATTTGTAGTGAAGCTCCCTATAATAATGCTCTAGTACAAATCTTTTTTTTATTAGAGTCTTCAATTCGCCCCAAGTTTCAACCGGTTGCCTTCCATTTCTAATCCTTTGTGTAACAATCCTTTCCCACTAGTGAAATGCATAACCTGAAAATTCGGCAATAACTAGCTTAACCTTGACAATGTCACTATAATTGCTTACCATGAATAGGTTCTCCACTTGACATTCCCAATTAATGAGTATATTTGGATCACTTTCCCCCTTGAAGCTGCTTGCACCTTTCGATTGATCTTGTCTAAGGCTTTTATCCCTTGTTGTCCTCCATAATAGCCGTTGAATTTTGCTTGGCCAACATTAGGGTTTTCTCCATAATCTTCAAATAAGTTATCATCATGCCCTGCTTCATGTCTTGGAACCTCTTCTTATGGTCTATTGTATCCTCTTCCTCCTAGACTCCCTCTTCTTCTACCTCTAGTGGGTTGCCTTCCTTGGTATTCACTTTCTTGAAATAGATAGGAACTTTGAACCGGCATGCCATAGTATCTACAAGGAGGTATATTGTCATAAGCTCTTTGATGATGAGGTGAATGAACTCCTTCAAGATTGTATCCAACTCTTTGCTCTATTGTGACACTTCTCTTGCCCTTCTTTAACTCTTCAACATCTCTAGTCACATCTTGGAATTGTCTTGCCAAACCCTTAATAGATTGTTACATTGACCACAAGGTTTCATTCAAGTTCATCCTTGTAAGATCACTAGTGCCTTCTTGATGAGATTGAGTAGGTAATGACCATCCGTTAACATTGTAAACAGCCGAATCTATATATATATATATGAAAATAATGAAATCCTATGTGAGTCACTTTCGCCATTTGGCGTCCATGTGGGCACCTTCTCATTTTTTCTTTCTATTCGATTATTAAAAAAAAAAAACAAAAGAGAGTTAATAATGAATTTAATATAGATAATAATTAAAGAATTTATAATGATACTCAAAGAGTTTTAATTTGCTAATAAAAAGATGACTTAAGAATTCTGTAAGAAGCAACTTAATCTAATAAAATAAACTCAAAAATTTTAACTTCTAAAAAAATTAATTTGCAGCAAAAAAACTACTATATTTTTTTAAAAAATATATTAAAAATAAAACCAAAAAATTAATTTTTGAAATTGAGAAAAACAAAGAAAATGCAAAAATAAATCCGTAAAATTTAATTAACAAATATAATTATAAAATATTAAAAAATAAATGTGAAATTTTTAATTTTCAAAATTGAGAAAAAATGCAAAAATAAATCTGAAATTTCTAATTTAATAAAGAGATAATAATGAATTTGATATGGATAATAATTAAAGAGTTTTAATCAAATAAAAAATTAATCTAATAAAATAAATGTGAAAACTTTAAGTTCCAAAAAATTTAATTTGTAGCTAAAAACTACAATAGTTCTAAATATATTAAAAAATAAATTCGAAACATTTAATTTATGAAATTCATAAAAAATTGAGAAAATAAATCAGAAAATTTTAATTAAAAAAAAAAGAGATAATATTGAATTTGATATAGATAATAATTAAAGAGTTTTAATTTATAATGATAATTGAAGAGTTTTAATTTGATAACAAAACACTTTATTTGCTAATGATTTGAGAATCCCACAAGAAGCAAGTTAATCTAATAAAAAATTAATATAATAAAATAATTTGAAAACTTTAATTTCCAAAAAAAATTAAATTTGCAATACAAAAATTATAATAAGTTTTTAAAATATATTAAAAAATAAATCTGAAAATTTTAATTTAACAAAATGAGATAATAATGAATTTGATATAGATAATAATTAGAGAGTTTTAATTCAATAATGATAATTGAAGAGTTTTAATTTGATAATAAAACTTTATTGACTGATGATTTGAGAATCCAGCCAGGAGTAAATTAATCGAATAAAAAATTTATTTAATAAAATAAATTTGAAAAATTTAATTTCTAAAATATTTAATTTGCAATCAAAAAATTACAATATTTTTTTAATGTATTAAAAAAATAATTCGAAAATTTTAATTTCTATTCAAAAAAAATGTGAACATAAATCCGAAAAAAATTAATTTTAAAAAATATAATATTGAACTTGATATACATAATAATTAAAAAGTTTAATTTCGTAATGACAATTGAAGAGTTTTAATTTGATAATAAAACTTTTATTTGATGATGATTTGAGGATCCTGCAAGAAGTTAGTTAATCTAATAAAATATATCCGAAAAATTAATTTACAGTCGAAAACTAAAAATAATTTTTTAAATGTATTAGAAAATAAATCCGAAATATTGACCAGAATATATATAGTATATATAAACAAAGCCATAATAATTTGTCACGTGGGACACCTTCTCCTTTTTTTCCCTGCAAAAATAAAGAATAATATATGAAATAATAATAAATTAAATATTTCTAATACTCTCCCTATTTTTTAGGGGTAAAATACTTTTAAAATTTTGAAAATTAATATAAGAGATATAATAAATGAATGAAAGGGATTTAATTTTGGTTGACAAATGATGTTATTCCTATTATTTAGGGGTAAGGGATTTTTAAAAATTTTAAGAAAATTGGAACTATCTCCTAGATTGATATTTATAAGTTTATGTTAAATATAATTATTTTTAAACTGACTTCTCTTCTGATATCGAACTCCCACCACCATCGATATTTTTCATCAGCAAAGCATTCTCAACATTGCTTCTCTATTCATCATCTTTAATCTTCCATTTCATGATTGATAATTCTATGTATTACGCCATCATATATTAAAGTGTAAAAGATGATATCATTTTTTTTTTTTTTTGTTTAAATATGATTTCATGAAGAACTAATATAATTCTTTTTTTTTTCTCTCTCTTTTTTATGTGTTTCCATTTTGTTAAAAGATTGGATCTTTGTGACCTGTTATCTATTTAATGATCAAGTACTTTTTTGTGTATTTTTGGTTTAAGTTATAGTATACATAATTATGGCTACTGACCTTCTTTTTATTTATGAGATTACCTTTGTGTGAACTTTTAGTTGCAGATATTGGAGTTGAAACTAATGAATGCATCATAATATATTTGGGTATATCATTTTAATATTATCTGGCTTTTTTTTAAAAAAGCATTATCTGACTTTCTTTTTTAAAGGAAACATTTCTGAATTCTACATTTAAGTTTATGGGTTTAAGAAGTCCTTTATGAATTTATTTGTTTCCTTTTAATATGTGATGAGGATGAGATGTATTTGTACAGATCAAATATTTTTTGTGTATTTCTTTACTATACTATTTTATTTTTGTTTTCTTTTCTTATGAGATTATTATTGTTAAATTTTTAGGTTGTAGTCCTTTTTTTAAAATTATTGACTCTTAGATTTAATGTTTATAAGTATGATGAGAATTCGTATATGACTGTAATTTTTTCCCTTTTAACATCTGATAAAAAAGAAATGTATTTTTAACTTTTTTTTGTTAAATGTACAATTATCCTTCACCATCTCTATTTATAGATAAATTTGTCACTTCAAATAATGCCTAGATGTCAGCAAAGATTTTCTATGAATGCTAAACTATACTATGATTGAACCTAATTTTAGACTTTGCATAAGAAATGATTTTTTTGTAATTATATTCAATCTCTTATTAGCAAAAATATATATGTTGTTGCAAGTTGTTCAAAAATGCCATTTCTTTATTTTTCTTTCCAATTTAATAGTAATTGTAATCTTTTGCACAGAATAATGATTGTAATCTTGCTATAACAATTAATTTTCTTTGGAGATCTTTTTTTTTTTTTAATTTTTCTTTGGAACTCAATACAATTCAATTTTTTTTCTCTTTTCATTTATAAACCTGATATAAATAAAATTTCTTATTATTTTTTAAAATATGTGTCTTAATAGCTTTGTGACCATGTTTTTTAAATAAGTTTGTTTGGGGTTCAATTTGAATAACTACTCATTAATATTCATTGACACTCATGAATTTTAATTTTTTATTCATATATGTTTCAATTTATTGGTATCTATTTTTTGTATATTTAAAACGTGATTTTAAAAACAAAACAACAATCTTAGTGAGACTAATTATGTAATTTCTTCATGTTTTATGGGAAATGTTTGTGATGTATAAAATTATACAATTGTCGAATAAGTTCTCTATTTTTCTTTCGTGAGAAATGTTTTTGAAAAGTATAAAATAGTTGAAGAAGTAATATAAATATGTACATTTCCAATCTCTCTCTCTCTCTCTCTCTCTCTCTCTCTCTCTCTCTCTCTCTCTCTCTCTCTCTCTCTATATATATATATATATATATGTATCATGTTTACTTTAATGTAGGCCAATTAGATAATTATCTAACTTTTGTCCCCCATTATATTCTTTTTTTAATAAAACATTACGGTTTTTAGTTTTTTCTCTTTTTGGGTGGAGGAAGATAAACTGCTGGAGAAGTGGCTCACAAGTGGGAAGGAATATTAGTTATGAATTGTTACATAATTTCTAAGAGTTTGGGAGAGACAGAAATGAGTTTTTCTTTTCTGGGAAAGGGGTGGGGGAGTGAGGGATATTAGTTACTAATTTTTACTTTATTTTTTAAACAGGAAATGAGAAGCATTAATGAATCCTATCCAATTTTTAATTTAGCAAATAAAAGTCCTATTCAATTTTTTTCATTTTTTCTTATATCCTTTTTCTTTAATATTCATTTTTCTATTCTTTTTTATTTACATGAGTTTATTTGAATAAACTCATAAGTATCTTAATTATGGTCAACAAAAAAAGAAAAAAAAAACTAATGTTTTACATATGTGTTTTTAGTCTCCTTCTTCCTTGATCAGTTTTGAAGAATTTTTTAAAGGTAAGAAAGAAGAAGTATTAGTCTTTGTTTTAAAATAATATTTATTATTTTTAATTAAAAAAAATTTTCTTTTTCAGAAAATGGAATATTATATGTTTCTCTAAATTATAACAAAGTACTCATTGCACGGTTTTTTAATATACAACATTATAATTTGATAGTTGCATTAGATATATAAGAATTTCTAATTTTTGTTTTAATATAATTTTATAATTCATAAATATTTATCTCATACTTCAATCTGATAAATCTTTTATGAGGGGATAAATGTTTTTCTTTGATTGATTTAGAAACATAAAAATCCCCTTTTAACTAATTTCAACTTTCAATTTTCATTAAATTCCAACTTTTAAAAGATATAGATAAACTCACAATACCATAACCTTCTAATCATATTTGTTTTACCTCATCAAGATTCATCAACCCATTTCACATATTTAATTAAAAAAAGCCTCTGCCTGGTATCTATTCGGTATGAAATATACGCATAATAATCCAAATAAAAAGATAAAATTGACGAAAAGGTCCTTTTAAAAAAATTGAGGAAACGACTTATTTTTTTCCCCTTGACACAAGGAGGAACTCATCACACAAGGAGGAACTCATCAAAAAGTAATGATTGTCCTTTTGAACTAAACATATATTTTTTCGGGAAAAGCAATTGTTGATAAACTTTAGAACAAAAATTGATAAATGAGCTATCGTAGTTAATAACTTTACCAAGGATTACTAGGACCTTGATGGTGCTTTGGTGATCTAATATAAAAATAATGAACTTAAAATGGTACATTTCATCGAGGTTATGAAGTAATTTTTTTTCTTTTTTTTGGAGAGTATGAAGTAATTAACTAATACAAAGTACAAAGATTATTGTTTACACCTCTTGAACAATAGCAAACAAAGTTCCATTAAAAAAATCTAACAAGCACATACTTATTGGGTCAAAATTGAGCAAAAAATTATTAATTAATAAAAGGCAAATTGTCACTAAAATAATAAAGTATCAAATTGAGCAAAAACTTATTAATTAATAAAAGGTAAATTGTTACTAAAATAATAAAGTATTTTTTCACTCCCTATGTTTTTTATAACTTTGGGTTATTTTAAAAAATACCCTACGTAATTTTAGTAAATTGTCAATTCAGTACCTCAACTTTTAATTTGACAAATAAGTAGCAAACTTAGGATTTCGTGAAAGAAAAATAAATGCTAAAAAACTTTTAATTTAACAATCAAGTGCCCAAATCAGGGTTGTTGAACCTGATTTGAGTACTTGATTGTCAAAAGTAATAGTTAATTTTTTTCAACGGTTATTTTTTTTTACAAACCCCTTTTGGGTACTTATATATCAAATTAGAAGTTTAGCTACTCAATTAACAATCTACTAAAAATACAGAGTGTTCTTTTAAACATTCACCTGTGCTTCAAGCACGGGGAACATAGCTAGTTGAACAAAGAAAACAAAACAAGATGACCTCACAATCACTCCTTAAGTGTTTTCCCTCTTTTGATCACTCGGTGATCTCGTGTTTAGCTCTCTTATTGGCTTTTCACAATAGGCTCACCCTCTTGCCTTTTCCAAACACTATTTACTCAAAGTTCTGTAGATTCTTCAAACCTTTTAATCAACTCAACCAAGAGCAACAACCCGAGTAAGTAAAACAATCAATGCACTTAGTTGGATACAAGAATTCAAAGAAGCAAAGTATCAAACACTTGAGGTGTAAGGAGTTTTAAAGAATTAATCTATGGAAAAGAGCCAAAAAACTTAATTGTTCATCAACAAAGAATAGAAACACACAAAAAAACAATTAGAAGTCAAATTCAAAGCAATTCACAAACAAATAAACTCAACAAAGAAATAAGAGTACTAAGAAATTTTTTTCAGAAAATAAGGGTTGAGGATACCCTGTTACCAAAATAGCTATAACTCTGCAAATACTAATCCAAATCAAGTGAAACCAATTTAGAAAGATTTCTCACTTGACGAGGGTAATTTTAAGCTTAAACTTTAATCGAATCGAATCACTATAATACAAGGTATGCTCAGATTGATTCATACTTTTTTCGCAACCGAGATATGAAAAACTTGTAAAATTTCATTTAATTTAATCAATCAAATGGACTTCAAATTGAGTAAAACTTATTTCAGTTAAACCCCACTCAAAGGAGAAGAGATCCAACACAAAGTTTCAAAAAAATTCTCATGTAATCATTCTATTTTTCAATTGATTTTCGGATATTATTTTTCTGTACTACTATTGCATGATCTTTATAGAATTTTGTTAGATCATCAAGTACTTCCTCTTCTTTTTTTCTTTTTTTAGCGAATTTAAACAACATAAAACATAAATTGACCTACAATTAGAGGTTTTTCTGATACCAATTTGATGGGAATCCTCAATTTGATTGTAAATTGAATCCATCACCTTCCCAAGATCACCTCCTTATTGAAGAACTTCTATTGAAGATTTTTCAATTCAAATGCTCCACTAAAGAACTTATGAAGAACTAAGCAACATAAAATCAATAATAAGAAGAAGAACTCTTTCCCAACGTGATAATAAGAAACTTAGGAAAACTATGGTCCTAAAACCCAAGCTACACAAATTAGAAGACCTAGATTAATCAACTCTAGAAACAAAAAATCCTAGAATTAATCAAAGAAGGAATTAGAAAATGATCAATTGACTTCCATAGATTCATCAATCTAAGTAATCAATTGCTCACAAACTAAGGAAGCAACCCCTTAGAAGCTAACTAAGATGGGTTGAAGAACCCTAGAAACCATTAAAGAATCCACTCAATTTCAGCAAAATTCAACTTCTGTTACAATGTAGGCTATAAATGTATATTTATATTGTTAGGTTTAAAACCTACATTAACTATTAACTTAAGACTCTTAAAGACCAATTAGGCCCTTAATTAACAACTGAAAAATAGAGTTTAAACATTGAAAACCAACCAAAACAATGCATTATTCAAACATCTCGCCACCTACCGGCGACAGTAGTGTATACCCTACCGCACGTGGTAGGTCTTCAACAAACAAGCCCTATTTGGACAGAAGCCTATCGGGGATGGTAGGGTCAGGGCTTACCGTCGATGGTAGGCTCTGTTTTTGCCTTTCCTTGATTTGTTTTTCTCTCAATTTTCTCCATTGGTTGCTTCAAGTTTGGGCATTGAGCAATAACTATCTAGGATGATTTCCCTCCTCTTCCAATCCCCCATTCTTGCTCTTTAGTCCGTTCTTCATGGTTTCTTCAATGAATGCAACCATTCAATTAGCAAAACTAATCATCAAATGCCTTGATCTTCTTGCCCTTGCTCTAGTGATTGGATCATGAATTAACTCATTAGCTTCTTGGTCATTTCGGTTCATATTATATAAGGTCTCAAAATTGCACGCCTTCTAGTTTGAAGTGATTCACAAGTGGTTGTAGCACAGGCTATTGGGGATTTCCAGGCTAAAGAATAAAATATGAAATAATATTTGGCTCTGGTTTTGAGTTTGACATCAGGATTTACACTAGTGCATTTTGTAAAAGTCCCATATAGCCAAAACACTCGCGTAAACAACTTATCTAAGTTAAGTGCAGAAGATCCAATAGAAGGAACTTGGACGGAATCCTTTAAGGAGAAAAGTATTACAAAAAACATTTGTACACTCACAGAAGTAGAAGATTGAAGAACACCCATAAGAAATTTTATCCTCAAAGAGCAGCTTCCTGATGACTAACAAGAGGCCAGGAAGATGTGAATGACAACATCACGGTTTGTACTTGTTGATGACCAACTTTACAGAATAATGGGTGATGGGCCTTTGTTAAAATGGTAGCCCCTGAAGAAGGGAGTACATATTACAGGAAATTCATGAGGGCATTTGTGGGTCCAATATTGGAATGAATGCATTGGCCAAAAAGCTATGAGATATGGTTATTACTGGCCTAAGATGAAAGAAGATGCTAAGAATTTAGTCCGAACATGTCTGAAATGTCAAGTCCATGCCAATGAGCATTATTTTCCAATGAACCAATATCACATTTTTTGGTATGCCAATTCCATTTGCATAGTGGGCATAGATTTACTGGGACCATTTCCAAAGGCGTTAGCAAGAAAAAATCATCTGGTAGTAGCATTCAACCACTTTACCAAATGGATAGAAATTAAAGCTCTTTCTAGCATAACAGCTAAGAAGGTTAAGGATTTTTTCTATAAAGATATAATATACCGTTTTGGAATTCCAAAACTTATTTCAGACAACGGCAAACAATTTGACTCTAAGAAATTTTGAAGTTTTTGTGAAGAATTCGGAATTGAACAGAGATTCACACCAATGGGATATCCTCAGACGAATAAAGCAACAGAAGTTACTAATAGACCTATTCTACAGGGGTTGAAGCAAAGTTTGGATTCTCGCATGGGTAATTGGCTTGAGGAACTCCCAAATTTTTTATGGTCCTATAGAACTACTCCTCAAAGAGCCACAAGAGAATCACCTTTCAATTTATGCTTTAGAGTAAAAGCAATAATTCCATTAGAAGTAGGGGTTAAATGTTTGAGGAATGAAGCTTTCAATGAAGATCTTAATAATCAGTTAATGGAGGAAATTTTATTACTATTAGATATATTTGAGCAAAAGCCGCACAAAGGGAATTACATTATAAAAGATCCATTGCAAAATTTCACAATGCAAAAGTAAAAAAGATAGGAATACGGGAAGGAGATTTAGTGCTCAGGAAGAATGAAGTGAGTAGGGTAGATCCAAATAGAAAGTTAGATCTTGTTTAGGAAGGTCCATATTGTGTTATCAAGAGCTTAGAAATTGCAAGATATTGAGGGGAAGATTCTTGATAGAATGTGGAATGACTTGAACATTAGAAAATTTTATCCTTAGTTTGAGATTCCTTTAATGTGCTTTTCACTAAAAGGATTTTATGAAATCATTGTTAGTTTTTATTATTCGAGCATTGTCAAAGTTATTATTATCATATCATTTTCAATTGATCTCAATTTCTTTGAAACCATGTTATATATGTAAGAAAAAAGTAGGGAGACTGAAAGTCCGATACATTATAAGTTGATCAGAAAAAATATCCTAATCTCCTTAAAAAAAAAAAAAAAAGGCAACACCAGACGTACATTCATAAAAATTCTTTTATCAAGAGGAATAGCCCTAAACCTTTTCTGATGGGCTTCCCTACTGCAAGTCCTTCTTGCCACCCATAGTGTTTTTCTCTACCTCTTCTCGTTTCCTCTTCAAGACCTTCTTGATAAAGGCTCTTTTCTCCAACTCTTCCCATTTGAAATCACGGGCATAAGGAATCAACATTGGAGAACAGAAGTAGGTAATGGGAAATATACACTGAAAAAACACAGACACCTGATAAGGCACAACAACATGATGAGTAGAAGTTTTATATCGTCCCATGTCTATGAACACTCATTCCACCATCTCATACTTCTCCAGACATATCTCCACAGTCCTAGCTATCAATTTTAGATAGGTTTCAATAAGGTTATGAAATGATAAAACGAAACAACCTACTGGAATCGAATAAATTTATGCAAATCAACATGAATATATTTCTTCCCCTCTTCATGAGTATGAAGGTCACAAAGGTATACCAACTTAGAGGTGGCAAATAGGCGATCTTCTAAGGGTTAAAAAAGACACCATTTATATTCGACAATGTGTTTGGTGACTCTTTTAGAAGTTGCCATGAATAAAAAAGAGGAAGGACAGTTTGTAAGCAAAAATGGAAATCTTATAAATAATATATCCTACAATTCTCTGGCATTTATAGGGAAGATTTTGGCACTTGCAAGGTATGAGGAAACAGAATCTGGTGAAAAAGAAAAGCCCTAGGTTTAAGGGGGTTCGTTGATACAACTAAGAGCTGAAAATAAAATTATCATAATACAATTGTAAAACTTTCAAGGAGGCTTATGATAGGACTATCCCATCTTGATTATAGTATTGGTCCTAAGAACTTCAAAGAATTGTTTGGAGTCCAAGAAGAAAGTCAATACACTTAAATACATCACACTTGAACATAATGACCACATAAAGGTTTAGAGAGTCAGAAGTTTAATTTTAAAATCCCACATCGATTGAGAGATTAAAATTTCACAACTGGGTATCTTATAAATTGGTAATGTTCACATTTGCTAAAAAATTCACTTTTACTACTCTTACTTCATTAATTTCATTTGCTGATTTAAGTATCGAAATTAAAACAGAAATTATCCAGTCCTTGTTGTCTTTTAGGATTGCCCTTCAGCAGTGGTCCGAAAGCAAAGCTAACTCCAGTGGTCAGGAATCATCAGGGCTATTGCCTTTATGATTATTATTATTATTCTAAACTTCATTAAAATTGGATTAGGCTTTCATTTCTTGCCTTTTGAGTCATTGGGAGTCAAAAGATTTACGTTCTTTAATTAATACTAAAGATTCTATGCACGAAGGGGCTTGCCTTTGGATGACAATTGAATTTGATGATAAGGACATGAGTAATGAGATCCTTTCAAGAATATTTCAATCACGGAAGGGGAGCCGACCTAGCTTAACTAATTTTAAGACTCTAGGGTTAGTACCAAAAAAAAATTTTGTTCCTTTCATAGCAAATTTTATATCAGAAATTATATGTACAAATATTAGCTTACAATTAATAATTCGTGTTTTTGACAATATATCTATTGAAATCCCACATAGTTAGTTTATGAGTTAGTCCTTAAAAGTTTGAGCAATTCTCCTCTTTTGAACTACCTTATGGAGTGAATTATTTCAAAATTCAATATTTTAACATGGTATAAGAGTGTGAATTTCACGTTTCAAATGTCCAGCCTAGGCAAAAAATAGTCCTTAAGAGGCTTGTGCTATCGTCCCTTTTTGTGGTACCTTATTGGGTAGTATCATGTTTGGATAATTCTCTGTTCTTGAGGTACTTTTTGAGATAAATTATGTACAAATCTAATATATTAATAAGATCATTTGACATCAATAACTCGAATTGACTTAAAAATAATTTATAGTTTAAAATAAGTTAAAATTTATTTTTTAAATAATGGAGAAAATGTCTTAAAAGGGTGTGATAATTTTGAATGGTACACCAAAATTGGTGGTAGAAGAATCTCAAGATCTTCAAAGATGTGAAATGAGAGTCCAAGTAAAGAACGCATGCATATGACAAGTCATGACAATCACCAACCCACTTAAACCGTCCATGAAAATAAAGAAAGCCCTACAAGAATTAAGGATTGCCCTTGAAATTAAACAAAGATGGTACAATATGAACTCTTATCTCCTTTTCTTCATTCCAAAAGGTTAAATTATTTCCACGTGTGGATTCTTTCCCACTTGGCAAAAAGCATCATATGAAAAACAAACTTAGCCCTCAACTCAACTTTTTTTTTTTTTTTTCTTTTGAAAATGATTGATTCATGTTTGTTGATTTTGTGAGACCCTACCAATCATATTCTCCCCCCTTTTGGATATTGGAAATGCAGAGGAGAAAAAAGGGATGATTCATTGTGTGCTGAAGTTGTAAAAGTCTTTGGATGAAAATGATTACTCAAAGATAGAATAGATTGCGCATACAATGATAAAAAATCCATGATTGGCATTAGTTTTGGCAGATCCCACAACTTAATTAATATACACCTCTTTCCTCATACCCAACTGCTTGTGAGACTTCAAAGAACATCCTAAAGAGTAGTTTGCTTATTTGTTTATTTTTATATTTTGATAGCATTTATTATTGAACCCGATGTAAATTTCCCATTTTAGAAAGTTCATCTTTAACAATTTAATTTTTACGAAAAAGAAAATGAATCGAAATATCACTCAACACTTTTCGATTAGCCAATCTAAATCAAAATATTTTATCGTTAATGATGGTATATTGCCGTAATACTATGGAAGTGGTAGTGATACTCTAATTCCATGTGATAAATATGATGTGCTTGTATTTTATATAAACATGGATCTAAGTATCAATGGCACCATCGATGTCGAGAAAAGTTGTCAAATAGAGACCGCAAGTGCTATTGGGCAATAAGTCACAATCTCAACTCCGCAAGTCTTGGATGTGAGGTTTCAAACTGCGCACGCCTGCCTAATGCAGGATAAAAGAAACCAAACTCTTATCCTATCACACCCTTCATCTCCTATTTCGTACTCACCAAAGAAAAAAAAAAATCTTGGTAATTCAAGATTCAAATTATCCAAGAAAAGAGGCCACATGAAATATTATGGACGTTGACTTAACTTCTACAACACAATGTGAGAGTGGATAGACTTTGATTTTGAACTGTGGCAAGAGATAGAACCCCAAATGTAAGAAATTTGCATTACTTACCCAAATAAAAAACCACTCCTAAATATACCAAACCAAAGCAAATGCTTTGACATGGTCACCTCAACAGTAAGAACCTGGAAGAAGCCTAAAACGGCAATGCCAGAAAGCAAAGCCAAATTTGGGCCTTCCAATCCTGCAAAATAGTGCTGCCAGAAATTTTCCCAATGATATTATAACAATACTAGTACACTGATCATATATTTATTATTCTACATTTATTTATAAATTGTAATATGAATTAATCACAGAATCATATCTTAATAATCTAATAATAAAATAGCCTCAGGAAGGATTTAATCTTGCAAAAAATATTGGGGCAAAGAAAAATATAACTTCAGCAGAATGCAGCATAATCTGATTTAACTGAAACTTGTTACTTCTCCTCCATCTTCTGCTCATCACCAAAGGCCAAATCAAATATTTGATTGTAATCATCGACAAAATGTACATCGAGCCCTTCTTTCACATTATCAGCAAGTTCATCAAAATCTCTTCGATTTGCTGAAGGGAATATGATTGTCTTCACCTCGCTCCTCCTTGCAGCAATTGCCTTCTCCTTCACCCCACCAATAGGAAGAATCTTTCCAGTTAATGTAACTTCTCCTGTCATTGCCAGGTCTTTCTTGACAGGTTTGTTCATGGCCAGAGATAATAGGGATGTGATCATGGTGCAACCAGCACTAGGACCATCTTTAGGGGTAGCACCTGCAGGAACATGAAGATGAAGATGGGAGGTGGCGAAGAAGGTATTACTAGGATCTTTTCCGAGTAATATAGCCCGGGAAACTGTGTGAGCAATCTGAGAACTTTCCTTCATCACATCTCCAAGCTGTCCGGTGGCTTGGAGTTTTCCTTTTCCTTCCCCTTGCTCAACGAGGGTTGTTTCTATATACAATGTTGAGCCACCCATTGCCGTCCAAGCAAGACCCATCACTACCCCAACTGGCGTTCTATCATATATGCGATCAGCATGGAAAACAGGTTTCCCGACAAAGTTGGCAAGATTTGACACATCAACCAACACCTTATCCACATTGGTTGCCTCAGTAACATCAGAGGTCTCAACCTTCGGAGTTTCCTGCAAGATGACAAAAACAAATACGCATTAACCAGGCAACAAAGGCAACTACGTCTATCGCTATCACAATGCTTTGATTTATAGAAACCCCGAAGCAAGAATTGTACTGATTCACAAAATATTTGGCCCTTTGGTATATTCAATTGAAAATCAGGCAGACAGGAAAAGGGAAATATTAGCTTCTCACTATCACTACAAGTTCTTGATATTTCTGTTTCAATTAGTCACCACTATTCAATTTTGAAGGTAATGACGGATAAAACTGCTACTACGTCTGAATGTTATCGTAATCCTAGAAAGACAGATTCATTTATACATATACATGTAGAAATGAAACATGGGAATTTAAATCTTCTAGCGTGACAGAGGACATAAATCAGATAGAAAAACATTACTCCGACACCTCTTTGGAATTGATGATTGTAGGAGTAAAGGGAACTCAAGAAGACTTTTATGATACCTCTGATACTGCTGGTTCTGCTTGTGGAGGATTCTCTATTTGGTTACCTGGGGTGTCCGCGGACTTCGATTCGGATTCTACAGATATTTCAGAAGTTTTATCAGTACTACAACCCCCTAGAGATTCAACACCATCTTGAGCCTCTGTAAGTGAATGCTCATTCTGTGCTCTTCTGCGCACAAGTTGTAAAGCTATCTGCATACCACACATAAAATCATTTTAGTTATTCAAGCTATACAGGAATCTTTTTCAAAGTGAATTCAAAATATATTAACAACAATCATATCTGTTAACAAAACCTGATGGCTAAAAACTCAAAAATTTATCAAATACTGCAACTTGAGTGATAGGCGTGGTTATATGCCCTAAAGGTGTTCGGGAAAAGGGGTGGGGCATTTCAAGAAAGTTTTAGGGCATAATTTCTAAAGTGAAAGGGTGAAGATTGGTGGTTTAGTAACCTTGCGATATATCTTCTCAATCTGCTTTTGAAGATTTCTAACTCCGGCTTCTCTGCAATAATTCTCAATCAAGGCAAGAAGTGCTGCATCCGTCACCTCAACCTGAAAAATTTTATGCATTTAGAATGTCAATTACCACTATGATGACATGAATACGAGTATGCTTGTGAACAACAAATTAATTACAGTTGCCAATATCGAATCCCTGATAATTCTTGCCAGCATTTTATGCTTATTGCATATTAAATCAATTATTCACAATTAGTGTTTTATTGCTTCATGAAAAGAGAGCACGTCTATTGGAACTTCCACTCTTATCTACTCCAATATACAATTTGCAGGAAGAAATTTAAGATTTTATATCGTACAGCTTTTAAGTATAAATTTGCCAGGTAATTGTTACAGGAGTTGATGAAAATGCTTCAAAATTCTTGCAGTAGGTAACATTAAATGCACAAATCTTGCAGAAGAAAACCGGGGGGGGGGGGAGGGGGTTTGTGAGAGAGACCTCTTCAGGCTTGATGCCACATGCTTCACGAGTATTTTTCTCTAAATAGTCTCTAGCAATGTGCACTTTCTCATCAGTAATATAACCAGCAATGGAAATTATCTCCATTCTGTCCAGAAGAGGATTGGGTATCGTCTCAATGACATTGGCAGTGCACACAAACAAGACCTGCAGCACATAATTAACAAGAAATTATGCATGCAGAATGAAAATTTGCTTATAAGACAGACACTATGAAGCAACTAATATTTTTTAAAGTAATCCTCGAACCATAAGCAGAATTGCTTTGCCAGATAATTGACTGGAAAAAACAATAGCAGTTCATCCAAAATAAGGACATACTCAGCGTGTTACAGTAGATACCCAATTAGCAACTCAGAGAGCGGGGATAGAATAAATTTGGCAGCTAAGCAGCTATATCATGCAATGAATCACCAAGCAAGAAAAAAGGCACGGCTAGTCCATATTAAGTCAAGACTCAAGCTCAAGTACCAAATTGTTGAACTAGGCAAAAAATGCATGGAATTTAAATGGGTGGACAGAAAATTCCCTGGTGGGTGTTCATCAATGTTGGCCTAAATACAGAACTATGTATCAGCAGTGACCAATTAACAATTTTTTTTTCCTTGGTGAAAGCAATGATCCCAAGGATCATTGATATCCAGGTCACATAATGGAGTTGGCTTCGTCTGCACTAAGCAGGCTCCACAGTTGCGTTTAGCAGGGGAAACTCTTCTATGAATAAAAAGATTATCTGTGAAAGGTGAAAATCTTTTTAGCATGCAAGTATCAGAAGCACCTTGGCGTAGCTTAAAATGAATTTCCCCATGTTTGAAATAGTTCAATGGAATTCAACATTAGAACCATCCGATCAAGTAGAAACTAGTCAAATTGGCCAAAAATCTGTTTGGAGGTAGAAATATGCCTTCTTGGTTGATTCATCTCAACAGAAGTGAACAACCTTGTCAATATGTTGTCAGACCAGAAAAAACAACGTCACGGGGCCATGAAGTTTGGGGCTTCACAGATCCTCCAACCATCCATCAGTTGTTACCCTAACATTCATATTGAATCAGGAAGAAATAAATAATCTAATCAAAATCCATATACTGATAATTTCCTCTTGTACCCTCCGCATTCCACTTTTATATTTCAATCATCTGTCAGTACAATTTTCCCCTCCTCCAGGATACATTTTCTTTCTTAATATACAAAGCAGAAGTCAGATCAAACCTGAGACCTACTTTAGGTTACCAAGCTAAGGGGTGCTTTGACCCCTCCAAGAAACATCATTCTTGATTAATACGACAGCAATCCTTAGTATTGTTTTGATGCTTAATGCTGAAGAATCTCTTATACACTTGTCTACTTACTGTTCTTTAGCCAAAGAAAACAGGCTATCCAAGTGCACATAAATGCAAATAAATTTAAAATTGGTATAATTAAAAATTACACAGTTCTGGAAATATTTATGTAGGATGGACGTAAATTCTGTACGTAACAACTTTATATCTTTACAACTTAATCAAAATACATAACAACTTGACATCTTTGGATCTCTTAAACTAGAGAATTTTCAATCTTAATCAAAATATATAACTTTACATCTTTGGATCTCTTAAACTAAAGAATTTCCATTCGCAACAACAAAACATTATGACTGTAACAAAACCAATCTTTGGATCTTTGAGTTGACCAGGCAGGTAAACTAGTATATAGCAGCACAACAGCACTAGTATATCACTGTACTTAAGTACTGCTTTGAAATCTACCAAGTTTATCTTCTATTGCCTATTATACATTCAGTCTGATAGGACTTCCTCCCGAACAGCATGTTATAAAACAGTTTGATGCAGGAAAGAGTATATCACAGGAAACTGCTAGTTGAATTCTTTTAGGAAGCTACTCATTCTTTTATTTTACTACTCCTAGTTGAACTGCAGATTCTCTTTAAAGCCAATTAAAGGCTGTGACTTTTTCGCATCACCTTGCATCACGTGAAAACCTTCTTGATACGTTTCCACTCTGTCAGAATTATTTACGCACTTAGCAGCTAATATTCATAATTCTATGTTGCATGAGATGCCACCATGTTTAGAACAAGTAAGATGCACACACAGACATATAAACCAACCTTGGATAAGTCAATTGGGACATCAAGATAGTGGTCGAGAAAATTAGCATTTTGCTCAGGGTCCAGGAGCTCCAACATAGCACTGGCTGGATCACCTGCATGTCCCCTTCCCAACTGCCAGAAGACAAATCAAATGAAAAACAAAACCATACAAAAATCATAAAAGTAAAAATGCACAAAGCTCTTAAGCAGCAAGAGCATAACTAATTCAGAAGTGAGATATGGTACCCCTGGCCCAGCGGAGAAAACTTCCTGTTTTACCAGCATCAAGTACAGATGTGGCAGATTCAGCAGTAGAAACAATGAAATAAACTTGATCATACCTTGTCAATCTCATCAATCAAAACAAGAGGATTAGCAGTTTCAACGTTTTTCAGACATTGCACCATCTTCCCTGGCATGGCACCAATATAGGTTCGACGGTGCCCCTTGATAATGTATTGTAGAGTCAATTAGTAAAAGATATTAACACTACCTCAAGTAAAAGACCATATGATTCTTAATTCATTCAATACCTTAATTTCGGCAACATCAGACAAACCTCCAACAGAAAACCGATAGAACTTGCGGTTCAAAGCACGTGCAATAGAACGACCAATACTTGTTTTGCCAACTCCAGGAGGACCAGAAAGGCAGATGATTTTTCCTGTTACCATTTAGAAAAGGTGAAGTATGTAATATATATTCATATTTAAGTACTACAAGAGTTAGATTACGTGGAGTAGAAAATAGATCTTCAGTGTAGAGATCCAGAATTTAAATAAAAACAGAAGAAGAAAGAGTGATGTTTCCAATCTAATTTTTGTACACATAAAGACAAACTTATGATTTTCATAATGCCTTCTAGAGAGAAGTACATAATGTACAATTACATTGGAAGAAATTTGCATCTAAAATAGTTTGACAGTATTGAAAAATAAATGTGAAGATATCTTCTTTTTCCAGAAAGACAGAACCTCAAGTACAAGGTTCTCTCTTTTCTTTCCATGATTCTGTCCTTGCAGGTAAAAGAGATTCTGACTTTAACAAGGAGAAGGCAAAAAACATGTATGTGGGCTGGTTGAATAAAAAATTGGAAACCATGAATACTTAAAGAGTTAGATATAGGAAGAATCATGGATCAAGGACACATGCAAATAAACACGAACACACACACATACGCACACCAAAAATAAACAATAATAAAACAATGAAGCGAACCAAAAGACCACCCCGACAGATATGTACAAAATACCAAAAAGGAGAGGTAGGGGAGAGAAAGAAATGTCATACACAAAGGTGCACAATAATAACTTGGTGCAAATCTCATTCCAAGAGAAAGCAAAGAAATAAATTCGAAAGATTCGTTTAATTAATTCAGAAAAAAAGATTTGTTTAGTTAAAATAATGATTCTGGTCTTGAATCAAGAAAACATAAATGTATGTAACATTTAGTTTGATCATGGCAAATACATTTCCATTAAATATATGGGCTTCAACAATAGCATTCCATACCTGAATCTGTTTCATTTTGTGGTTATATTCATTGTTTTTTTTTTTTTTCCCTAATTTGGAACTAAAGCCCACTATGCCACTTGATTGAGTAACAAGATGAATTACAATGATACGTGTTTGAAGTAGGATCAACTCACTCTCAGGCAACTAGGTGAAATACAACAAACAGCCATGCCGGTACCATACACTAAATCAGTATTTGTTGGGGTGGAAAATACAATGTGAATATACAGATCCTTCCAAACTTTAAGCCACGATTGAAAAAAACCGCATCCTTATTCTCTGCTCTGTTCAGAATGATACAAGGTGTAGGGAAAGGCATATCAATCAGCATATCCTCACCCCCACCCTCACCCCCAAAAAAAATAAAAAAATAAATAAATAAATAAAATTTTGCAGAAGAGAGTAGGTCAGATCCACATTTTTCCTTCTATGGCCAAGGTAGCATTTTTATTCTAAATATAATATATACATCAGAAACTTCAGATGTTATTTAAGTGTAGAGAAGAATGAACAACTAACCTTGCGAGGATCCTCTAAGTTTTCCAACAGCTATGAATTCCAGAATCCTTTCTTTAACATCAGTTAACCCATAATGGTCTTCATCAAGAATCTTTTGTGCCCGTAGAACATCGAAGTTCTCGTCACTTCAATTTATACACCAAAAATAGCCACAAGAAACCACCAGAATTTGGAATTATTAGCACAGCGGATTCAAGTAATTGCACCAACAATTAGCGATGCTGTGAAACAGCTAGATATGCAACACATCATAAAACTAAATTTACGTCAGGGCCTTTCTTTTTCTTTTTTCAACTGCTCAAGAGTCAGCAAAAGATCCTTAACAATTAAATTGCACAAACCTGATTATCAAAAAAATTATTCTGGACTACAACAGTTTGTTTAACTCAAACATGCTGAATTGTCTTTGCTTCTTGTAAAATTTTATTTACAGTCATATGTTATGATACAGCACAGAAGATCTGGATATCATACAAACCTAGTGAGAAAATTGCAAACTCAAAACCCATGGAAAATTCAACATAACATGACATTTACTGTCAACAGTTCAGAATTCTTATCATCTGCAATGCAAATGGATACTGCACATTAACTCAAGGAAAATCAAAGCAGGAGGTTCGAGTGCAGAGAACAAGTCAATAAGACGATTGAGTTCGACAAAAGGATTTTACTAACGCGAAAGCTCCCCCACACAGAAACCACAAAAGAAGTGGCAATTCCACTCCTCGTTTTGGATTCTCCGACTTCAAGGTCATAATATGGGCCATCCTTAGAAATGAAGGTAGTCATTTTACACTTCTATGTTAAGTTACTTCCTAACAAATGGTAAGTGAAATATAAACATACATTGACCCAGGGTTTGCGTACATGACTCTTGCATCCTTTTTCAGGTATATATTAGGAAATTGGCGCGAGTAAAAGACACAGACTACAAACCTGTAAATTCCCCATGGCAAAGCTGTCAACCAATCAAGATAATTACGAGTTACGTTAAATTCACTTGAACTGGCCTCTAATAATTGCAGCTTCGTCAGTTCTTCTTCAATTACTTGTAAAACATGAGGCGGGCATTTCTCCTTCTTTGGCTCAAGTCTTTCCCTAAACTTTGCTGCAGTTGAGGAAAAATTACATTAAATCAAGAGAAACTTTTCAGGAAAAGAATATTACAAAAACAATATTCTGTAGAAAGTATTTCTGATCAATGTAGTCGTCATCTAGGATTCTAAGGTTAGAACAATGACTTTAAGCACTGAGTACTTCTAAATTCAATATGCATTTTGCTACAGGATGAATATAAATTGATAAGGATTATGCACAGAAACAAAGGTAGAAGACTAACTCCAGACACTGATTATTATGCATCTGAACATTCACCAATCATTCAGAGTCTTTCTTTTGAAACCAACAAAACATAACACTCAGCATATACAGCCTAAGAGTTACAGGGGCTACAACCCATTCCATCTCAAAACTTGGATGCCTAGAGTGGAACTGGATTCTACATTTTTTTAATTGTATTTAGTGTATTGGATGGTAACATGACATAATTACTTGAAGAACAATAAGAAACCTCAGCAACCACCTGGAATATCTGGCAGTTAGAACCAATTGAATAATAAAAGGTGAACCTCATAACAGTGTCCTTCAAAGAAGGATCTTTAGGAAACAAAAGAAACCATTTTCCATCACATAGACCCTAAGAAAATATGAAAACAAGGGCAAAAATTTAAAGCCAGGATCGATATTCTCAACCTATATATTCAGATACCCTTGGTGGATATTACACAAATTATACCTACCAAACTAGCTACATGAACAGAGGTCAAGACACAAAATAAAAAACATTTCTTAAATGGAACTTCTACACATGAGAAAGAACAAACCAGAAAGTGCTGTCTTGTCATCAGTCTCCAACCCTAGTTCCTACATCAAGGAAATCAAACTATGTTTAAATAAATGTGCATATATTTAAAGGAAGTGGCATATATGAGGCAGTAAAACAAGGTTAAAGTTGTAGAACAACAATTTTTACTGGTTCACCTTTTTAATGGCTTTAAGTTGCTCATTTAATAGATAGCGCCGCTGCTCTCCGCTTATCTTTTCTTCAATTGCTTTTGCGATTGATTCCTAGATAGAAAAGATTCAAAAAATGGGTCAAAAGACCAAAGCATGAATATACTTCAACCTCACGAACTCAGAACAGTCATCAGACCTGAATCTTACTGATCTCCAGTTCCTTCTTCACAAGTTCAAGAGTAAGTTGAAGACGCTTAGGCACCTGTGTAAGCCCCAAAAGAGATCAGTCATTAATCAACCATGCATGGCAAGATCTTTTAAAGGAAATGCCTAAAAAGTATTAGTACTGACACCGAGACTCCAGTACCAGTTTTTCTGTTTCAAATAATTGTGATAGAATTAATGATATCACAAAATTTATCAAATTTCTTAACTACTTGTGAGACCTAGATTTTGAAAATAAGAAGTTTATAATAGCAATAGAAAGCTCCATAAGACTGTGGAACAAATACTAATCAGTAAGTGTTTTGCTAGTATTATCATAATTGAAAATTCATTCTCTTCCTGTTTCATTGTTCCAAGCATTTAGCACCCAAAAAAAAAAAAAGATTTCTTCATTCGCATATATTACCACATTCTTCAAAGGAAAATCACATACGGCTAATAATCAATTCCCCTACAAAGGAGGTATAGGTTTCATGTACATTAAACACACATTTTAGTATATTACTACCTCCGGTCAAGAATATAAGTCCTTTTGGACTTATGCATAATGTTTAAGAATTAGGAAAACAATGTAATTTTTAATCCAAAATATCTTTTTTATATCCTTAATAAGGAGTGAGAAGGAGAGGGAGGAAGATAATAAATGAATTAAAGAGATGATAGAATTAGAAAATAGAAAATAAATACATAATGAAATGTGTAAAAAGAATTAAGAATTTTGACCATTCATCTTAAGCCTAAAAAGACATATTTCTGACCAGAGGTAGTATATCTTTTTCTAAATGAAGATACAATTCAGGATCAAAGAAGAACTCAATCAAAATCCAGGGATTTGACATGTTGAAGTGGCACTCAGAATGTGAGAGGATTGCCCCTCCACAAACACCACACCCAGGGGGTAATTTGATCCTTTTTTTTCTGGGGGGGGTGGGGGGGGTGTGGTGTTTTCAGCCTGAGGGTACAAAGACAACCATAGAGATGAACACATTCCTCGCATTGGATAACAAAGAGGAGCAGAACACAAATTTATAATTATCTCTATGAGGAAGGCAGAAATAACTTACATCTAGCTCTTCGAGCACTTCTTGACTCTGAAATTTGTTTGCCCCTGATATTGCTGCACCAAAATCTGCTAACCTAGGATAATTAAAATCACCCACATGCTGCAGGTAAAATAAGTTAGATATGGTAACTAAATATGGCTCAAACCATTCAGCTGTATAGTAAATACACAACACATGCATGAACCAAGCTACCTGCAACAAATTAACAGTTTCTGATGTTATCTTAGCCTATTAACTGGGAAATTCTATTAACTAAGTACAAGCGATCAATAAAAAGTGACGAATGATGAAAACAATCACAATAACTAGAGTTCCTCCTGCAGGAGAGAATGTGTTCTCTAATATGTTTACAAAAGTGAGATGAGGAAGATCAATCACTTTTAGGTGAAAGGAGATCAATCTGTTTACAAAGAAATGACTATGTGGTGCTCTAAGAAAAAGTGAAGGCAAGTCATACGTACATATAATCCTACTAACATCACTAGGTAAATTAATTGCATCAGTCAAGATTTTGGCCTTTTAAATATTTTCTGTGAAACAATTTCAAAGTTCCCAACAGGAGCCAGAGGAGAGATTCCATCTAAACATTGCACCAGGCTTCGATGAAAGCTCAAAATGGTCAATTATACTGACTATTGATGCATGAGATAAGGAAACAATTTTAAATATCAAACATAACTCAACTTATGCAAACCAAATTGACGAAAAGTCCTCTGGACTTTGATAAGTATACACATAATATTTCCACAATAAAGTCTTTATTATCCATTAGGCACATTGGTGCATAATCATGCAAAGGTTCCATTTTTCTCTTCATACTAAAATAAGTACATGGAAGCACCAAACTGATTCACCCAGTAAAAAACCAAACACAGAAAAGCTTGAACAGGAGAGCAGATGGCAAAGGTCTACTCAATAGGAAATTGGGAAAAACAAAATGAATAAGCGATGGGAAAGAAAGTGGGGTTCCAGATGACTCAGACACCTTGATGAAGTTATTGAATATACTACAGCAAAGAGAAAATAACCGGGAACAAGCTCATACCTGAGTGTATGTTTGGACTTGATCTCGCCATAGGGAGCTTGTTTTCAAAACATCTCTCAGAGTTGAAATAACTTCAAACGATGTTGCCTTGATAACATCATCATCCTTATCATATGGTTTTTCCTTCAATAGAAAAACAGTCAGTTTTACAACGAGCACTAGTTAAAGATATCATTTCCCAGGACAAAAGTACAACCCTCGCTCATGAAAGAGGAAATAAAAGAAAGATACCTTCAAATGTTCAACTTTCACTGTCAGAGGATCCTCACCAACCTGCATATGTGCAATCATTTCAGTCCTCAAAAATGTTGCTTCAGCACCAAAAGTAAATGTCTTATTTATCACCCATGGGATTTAAAGAAGATCATAGAAGGAATTGCGTATAATTTCATGGACCAAAAGGAATCCATCAAAAGGATACATGATAACTGATAATCAGAAAAATATATACACACGAAAAGAGATGGAGAAAGCAAATATCTGTTTTAGGATTCATGCAAATGACATAGAACAATTCTGACTCACCATTTCTGATATTTGAATTCGTCTGTGACCCATCAAAATAACCTGATCTCCATGGATATTTGAAATCTGGACATGAAACCAGCAATGGTCAAGATTAGGAATGTGTTCAACATATATCCATCAATGGGGTGAGATATTAGGAATTTCTAAACACAGTTAAGAGACTTTGCAGGTGAGGATCATATTTACTGGGTTTTTTATAGGGAAAGGAACTTTCTTCCACAGAAATCAAGGCACTAGAGGAACATAAAAGAAACAGAAAAGAGTTTGCTGTTACCTGAACTAGTGTCCCAACTTCATGGAGACGGTCAAGCAACTCTTTTCCTTTAAGGTCATGGACACTCTTTTCCGTATCCACAGTAGCATCAGTGCCTGGTGCATCTTTAAGAAGGAAAGCCCCAGCATAAGGAGCTTGCCGTTTCCGACTTTCTACTAGTGCTGCCAACAACTTGGGATCCTGCATAAGTAGCTTACAATTAAATGGATTTGCAAACCTGTCTCAATCCTTTTACTAACCTAATTGACAAAGGCAGAAAATGCTGAAATGACATATTCTCTCTTTATTCAAGGAGGACAAAATGGACTATCAGATGGCAAAACATCAGGTATGCCACATCTGAGAAGGGAGAGGGATAAGGGATGCAGATTTCCAGATCCAGCAATGCTTAGATCTTTTTATGCCATGAAGAGGATTCAGATATACAAAAACTAACCTTTAAATGCTAAGGACATTCATTAGAAAAGCTAAAGAAATTTTTTTGTCAAGAACAGTAGATAATCTATATGCCTTTAGAAGCAAGGAATTTCTTATATAAAATTCAAGTGAAACTTAGCAAGCTCCACATCTGAAATGACAAGAGCAATATTGCACCATTCTGGAATATTTGTCCTTTAAATGCTAAGGACATTCATCTCAAAAAGAAAAGTTCTTAAGATGTTTTTTTGTCAAGAACAGAGGATAATCTACATGCCTTTAGAAGCAATAAGGAATTTCTAATAGAGCACTCAAATTAAACTTAGCAAGTTCCACATTTGAAGGAGTAAGGTTGCATCATGCTCAAATATTTTATAAGAGAATACTTGCAGAAAAACGTTTCCTAGTTCAGATAATCCAATATAAAGCATCAATTAGACCAAGTACACACAAAATAAACACATATAGACGTGCCATACCTTCACATATATTGGCATATAAAATCCAGGAAATAAAGGTCTATGTGGCAATGGCAATGCTACAACCTGCAGGAGAAATAAAAACCCTGCCCATTAGAGAACCACGTAAAATGGACTTCAAAAGCAAATATTCAGAAAATTAGTTTGACTGACCTGTTTTCAGCAACTAACAACAATAGGAAAGAAAAGCGATTTGCAGACTAAAAACTACAAGAATCCAACTCAGAACCATAAAACAGAGGAACTAATTGCAATAGGAAAAAGTAGTACCAAGTTCCCAATATTCAACAAATAAGACATCAATTTCATAATTTTTTTCTTCTGCACAAGCTAAATGTTGAGACATGCAAAAGGAAGCCTCATAAACAAGTACACTTCTCTGCAGGTCACCATAGACAATGATTAGTACCACCAATACTTCCTTTTAGTAACTATGTCACCACCTAACCTAGACAATTAAATAGGAAAACACCCTGAATTTAAGAAACATCACTTAAGGCTTAATACTAACAAGCTAAATTTGTCATATGTCAAGGCCTCCACTTGTATTCATTTACATTAAGTAATGAAATCTTTCTCTCTTACCTAGAGGGGAAATTAATTCTGATAATGAACAAAAATTCCCTAAAATAGTCGGGGACATGGTTCTGGAATGATCCAGGCCAAACATTTAACAAAATATTTCGGGTGGCTATCAAACAAAGAGCATATAAAGTATTGCTCTTTCAGTATTCAAAACATAGCTTTAACATTTTCCAACAAGTTTAGGGTCCTCAAGGGCGCTTCCCGGCTGTGACCATTTAGTGAAACTCAGAAGGTGGATGAAACTAGACAACTTTGTTGAACTTTTACAAGTCTGAGTATGTTCCGAGATAGTTAATTACGAATAATTCAAGTTTCATATTTTGTGCATCAAACTATGTCTGAAAATCCTATTGCTAAAATAATTGAGCAATCTTACTTTTATTCCGCACAGCTGACAAGCAAAAAGGAATTTAATTGCTTTCAATTAATGGTAATCTGGTTCCACGAAAAAGTTCTTTAATGGGGAACCCCAAATATAAACAAGATTTTTTACTAATTTCAGCCACCGACTATTTCATTCCTAGCCAAACACTAATAAACATGAACAGTGATATCCAAAATAAACTTTACCATTTCAAACACATCAGCAGATACTGCAAATAAACCCTCGTAAATTTCCAATAGCTCTGGTTCTAATGGCTCTTCTGTCAAGTCGCGATAATCCATGCAATCCAAATGCAGGAGAAAGTTAAGTAGAAATCTGATCCAGTAATCTTAAACGGAATTACAGGAGTAAATCCTAGAGACTTAATGCCAGGAGTAAGAGCTTGCTAACACAAAAACTCAATGAAACAACAGATCTTGATTTGGACTTCTAAATATGAAAGCATGAACACATAACAAGCAAAACTTAACACGCCTACGCATAGATTATGCAGGGATCTAACATCAATTTTATGGAAGGAAAAAGGGGAGTTTCTCAACAGAAAAAGAGGCGATGACGTTGAAATAGCTGAAAACAGCTCAGCATCGACTAGGCGACAGAATAAAGCAAATCAGAAGAACTATTTTTAAATTTAAGCATTGCCAAAGGTGTTTTACTTTCTTGAGGTAGAATAAAACCCCAGCCAAGTGTTGGCATAAACCCCCAGAAAGTTTTATTAAACCAAATGCTAGAAAGAAAACATAATTATTTTTTAAATAACTAACACATGTAAACAAAATCCAAAAAATTCCAAAATGCTAAAAAGGAGAAGGAAATAATCTAGAACAGGAATAGACACAGTATTTCCTCAGCGTAATCAGTACCCTAATTGACTAAAGAAAAACTACAAGAGTTAGTTTGTTTCACAGTGAAATTAATGACAGCATAGAGAATTTATGTGGGGCGTGGGCAGTTGGGCAAAAATCTTATTCAGGCCTATTTAAGAGTAATGCGCTGAACCATATCCGTCATTTAACAGGTCATACTCAGGCCAGGGACGCGGAGCATCAATCTCTACCTCTTTCTCTTTCTCCCTCTCTCTCCCCCTCCAAGTATAGACCACCTCAGCTTAGAGATGAAAAATATGCTTCAGCATTGGAAGGGCATAGCAAAGGAGGCATATGCCTCCAAATGCCATCCTAGACACTGCTGCATGGAACATTAAAAAAAAAATCACTACCAGAAACCGAGACTACCTGTAAAATTGGCTTTAGTGTCAACTACTCAAGATGTCACTCTGGTTGATCATATTCTATGGTATATCAAAAAAACATATGAAGTCTCACTGCTGCATGGAACATTAAAAAAAATCACTACCAGAAACCGAGACTACCTGTAAAATTGGCTTTAGTGTCAACTACTCAAGATGTCACTCTGGTTGATCATATTCTATGGTATATCAAAAAAACATATGAAGTCTCAAGTCATCATCAACACTAGTAGACTTTTTCCCTTCCTCTTTATTAAATAACACAATCAATTCTGAAAGAGTATTAGGAAGTCCAAATATTATTCCAAGCAAGTTAAATTATGCAATTAAACCATCATGTAGAAGTTGTTCTTCACACCTGTTAACAAGTAAAGTTGATCATTTTTTACTTCTTTACATATGCAACCCAAGTCTCAACATCATTTAACCCAACCAAAAAAAAAAAAAAAGAAAAAAAAAAGCGAACTCCATCTCAAAGAGTACTTACAAAATTATGTTTTAAGTAGAAATGAACCCAAGGGAAAAAAAAAAAAAAAAAAGATCTTTGATCAATTGTAAGGTCAAATGTCAGCAGAAGAACTACTACCATAACTTGACGAATGTTTAACACAATTGGAATATCAACCCAGACAGAATAAAATCTTATCAGCTATAGAATCACTCAGTCATACTGTTAGTTCAGACAAACAGTATTCAGCAAAAAAAAAAGTTCACACAAACACTAATGCTAAGAAGGAAACTTGCCACCCATAAATAAACCAACCGTTAGGCAATCTTCTGGTCTGAAGACGGCGGGAACAATAGCAGAAGAAGCTTTTGATTCAGCCTCCTCCCCTTCCGACTCGACTGCTTTAGCTTCAGTGCCGGATTCTGGAGCCGGGTCAGAACCATCAGTGGAGTCCGAGCAGAAGAATCTCCGATATAGATAAGGACCTCTGCTGTTACGTGACCCTTTAAGTGAATCCAGAACCCGGAGCAATGGCGACGTGGACTCCGTTGTACGGCGGAGTTGGGGACTAAACGACGTCGTTGTCCCCTGGAGACGAGTCCGTAGGCATGTAGAAGTCAAGGCCTTCAACATTTGCACGAAAAAGTTTGCAAATTCAGCAGAAAATTTAGGGTGTAAGTTGAATTAGATTAGAAGTTTGGGTGAACCGCCATTGCAGAGGTTGCTGAAGCAGGAAAAGCAGGCTTTTTCTTCTGTGTGTAAAGCCCTGCTTAAACCCTTGAGTCTTTTTAGCCATTTTCTCCTCATTTTTTTTCCTGCATTTAGGTAAGAAGTTGTATATTCAGCAAAAATAAATAAATAAAAAGTACGAATTTGTCCTTCAAAAATCCCATTTTTTAAGCAAGTTTTTTTCTTCTTTCTTAACTTGAAGAATTATTTTCACTTTGATTTGAATTGTTTATACCTTTTAAACAATTGAAAATAAGTTTATAAAAAAAATTATTTTAAATAAAATAATTAATATTTTTATCTTTATCAAATCAGTGGGTTCTAAAAAAGTATCAGTAATATGATAGTAGCTTAATTGATTAAAAATACATTTTACCATGTTAATAGATTATAGATTCGATTCACATTCTCTTTTTCTCAATATATTAAAAAAGAATCTCTAAAGAACACCCCTAAAGCTTGTCAAAATTAATTTTTTTTATTTTTCTAAAAACTAAAAGTAAATATAATAAATAATTGACAATAGTTTAAAAATAATATGTAACTTAAAATAAATTTAAAATTTATAAATATGGCCTACTTTAGTTAAGAAAAATTGAATAAACTAATATTTCTTAGAAGATTTAAAAAATTGTTTATATATAAACGAGAAAATACATTTTCATCCATTAATTTTAATTCTATTTTTTAAAATTTTTTAGACAATATGTTTAACTTTTATTCATTTTACTTTAAAATTTTTAAAATGAGAACGTACAAATTTAATTATAAATTATATGGCATAGGCAATTACTTTTTTCTAAAAATGGAAGGATAAAATGCCTGTTTAAAGAGGTAATAGTCTGTCCTTCAAAATAATAATAATAATAATAATAATAATAATAATAATAATAATAATAATAATAATGATAATAATAAAATAGTGTGAACGATTGCTTCTCGATTCATTTTTATATTTCTCTTTTCTTTTATTTTTTTGTTCTCTTTTCTGAAAGTATTAATAAAACTTATTTATACTTGTAATTATTCTAAAGAAGGTCAATGCCGTAATTTCGGATCCTGTGAGACGAAAAAAAAAAATTCTTTGAGACAAAAGGTAGTCCAGTACCTTCCACAAATGAAGGCAAAATTTTCAGCAGCAATGTTAACTCCGGATGCTTTCACTCACTTGGGGCACAAGTTTCTCTCCTTTCCTTGCTTTCCAGTTTCCATCTCTTTAGCTCTTTGCAGCCATTCTTGATTGACAGCTTTTTTCTTTTAATTTTTTTTTTGAATCTCAAATTTATTTATATTTTTAGGAAAAGTATAAATTTATGTTTTTATATTCATGCTTGGTTTCTCACTTTCACTCTTTTAAGTCTAATTATAAGATCTTCGAATAAGGTCGACACTTTATCAACTTTTTATTTTTTATGGTATATCTTCAAGCTAAATACTTCCCTAATAGAAGTTTTCTAGACGCTTCATGAAAGCATGTAGCTGTACTTATTGATTACAACCAACACAGTTGGAAAGAAGATAGGGTCCGACATCTTTGTGCACCACGAGGCTGAAGGTATCCTACACATCATCCTGCATGGATGAATATAGAATAGTTTGAAATTCCACTCCAATCGAAATCTACACTGTAAAATTTAATTACAAGAGTGGTGTATAGAATTCACGAATAAATGTGATTGGCTCAAAGCACATTCAACATGGGAAAGAAAATTAGATTCTAAAATCTGACATATAATGTCCCAGTTCAACCAAAATTCATAACATTCCTTTGGAGAATTGCCTCTAATATTTTACCCACAGAAAAATCCTAATGAAATAGGGTCTTCTTGAAAATATATCATGTATTGATTATGATTATCCGGTAAGGATAGACACGCCTTATTTGATTATCGATTCTCCATAGAGGCCTAGATACACTTACCACATAAGGCCATTCTTGGTCTCACATCCGACTTTGAGCTACTAGAATCTCATCCACCTTATTTTAAAGGTTCACAACAAAAAAGAAATTGCAATTTTGGATTCTTACTAATGGCTTATAGGTATTCCTAAATAGGTTGAAACATGAAGAAGCCTGCTTAAGCGAAGAAGCCATTACGCTCTAAACCTTGAGTATCACTAATGAATACCTATTGTTGGACCAAAAGACCTCAAAATGGAAAACTGCATTAGTCTTTCACATGGAGAACTAAATACCACTTGTCAAGAACTGAAAGTAAATATTGAATCACTTAGACATTCACCTTGTGACTAAGGCTATTCTCAAAGTTGGTTATTATGAGGTGGATTATGGAGAACTTTTGGGTATTATAGAGGGGCACGTGTCTATCTACTCAGAGAGAATACACACATTGAGACTGACTCATTCCAGGCTATTGATTTCCTTATATCAAATAGACAAAATATATCTGAAATTGGGATCTTTGTTGACTTCTAATGATTTTCTACCTTCAGGGTGGGCCTCAGTCCTTCAAGAAAAGAGCAAGTTAGGGTGAATAGGGGTGACCCCCATTAGCACTCCGATACTTAAGTCAATATCCAGACTTATAAGAAATAATAAGGAAATAAAGGCAAGTCACTATCAAAGGTATAATAGTAAAAATAGAGAATCAAGAAGTCCAGATCCTCTATTAGGTGAAAAGTATACCTTATTTACAGAGAGACAAGTCCCAAAAGAAGTCGTAGGCTTTCTATGTGGGACTCTAAAGGGCCTTCCTAAGGAATAAGAAGCCATATCCCATCAACTTCCTTTGTAACAAGGATGGATCCGCCACGGAGTTCTCCTATATCAAAAAGAACGGCAATGTGTTAGCCCATCTTTTAGCTAAGGTTTCTTTGTTTTCTCTTATAACTTTCAAATGTATTCGTAACATTCCTCCCCATGTAGTTTGTCTGATTATGTTTTGATATTAATAAAATATAAGTATCTTACTTCTTTAAAAAAAATTCTAAAGGAAAGTTTAAAATGCTTCTGTTATTCCTTGTAAGTGCTTTTTTTATATTTACATATTAAAGGATAAATTTCAATTTAGTACCTGAAATTTGAAATTGTCTCAGTGAGTGCCTAGTTTTTTAAAAAATCCATAAAAACACTTGGAGTTAACCCAAATCTCTCAAGTTGGTACTTTTGTTAGGTTTCAAACGATAGGCTTATTTTGGGGGATAAATTGGGCTGAAGTGAAAATAATAAAAAAGATGTAAGGGTACATTTGGAAGTCTATATCAACAGGCGCTAAAGAGAGAAAACGGTATGTAAACGTCTCATCATTTTACTTTAAGGGGGAGATGAAAAGGCAGAGAGAGAGAGAGAGAGAGAGAGAGAGAGAGAGAGAGAGAGAGAGAGAAAGAGAGAGAGAAAAGATGGTATGACCCTCCCAGGCTTCCCTTGAAGGTCATTTACTCCAAGATGCTACTCCCTTCTTGAGGATTCCTTTGATGGTTTTGGAGAATTTGAAGAACACAAACACATAATTGCAGGTGTAATAAGAGATAAATAAGAAGATACAAATAGACTTTCTTGTATACAATGGGAGAATCAACAAGGCTTGCAAAAACCTCACATATCCTCCACACTTCAGGAAGCACCCATATTCCCAAGCAAGACTAATTAAGGAATCGACACTTCAAGGGATACATAGGATTTAGAAATTAGACTTGGATTCTTGAATTTGAAGATTCAAGAAGTTCCTTACCTTGAATTATATAATGGAAACTCCTATTTTATAAGGAAGAAGAGAAAAACTCAAGAACCCTAGTTCTTCACTCTTTGATTTCTCAAATATATCAAGCTTAGCCAAATGGCTGTCAACATAAGAGTGTTTATAGTGGTCTTTACAATTAGTTTCCAATCCTAGTATTAGACTAACTTAAAAGAGTTTAAAAGGTTTTATACCACTTAAGTATAAGTTAAAACAAGTTTACGACCAAATTGAATAGCTAAGGAAGTTAAAACCTCCACAATTCCTCCTCCAGCCAAGACCTACCGCCGATAGCAGATCTCAACCTACCGTCCGTGGTAGGTTGGTTGTCTTCAAATCCTTCTTGGCCAGAACCCTACTGTCGATAGTAGGGTGGACCTACCGTCGGCAGTAGGTTCCAAAAAAATCATTCTTTTGACTTTGAAGCTCCAAAACTTCCCAAGTTTGCTTCCTTAAATTCCTCCACTTGCACACTAGACCATAGGACGGTTTTGGGAGCTTGTAAAGTCCTCTTCTTGATCTCCTATCACTTGCCAAGCCATGTCTTGGATCATCTTTTTAAATCTGTCTATCTTTCCTCAGTGCTCCTCTTCCATTCTTCTAGCATGGCTCTTGTGACTGGACCTTGTAATAGCTCTACGGTTCCTTACACTTTCCCGGTCATACCATCTGCCCCTCCTTTGAAAGGATTCGTCCTCGAATCCATTCCTTCAAATAACAACAAGAGGTAGATAACATTAGAAATAGCGGCATTTAAGGGCACAATACTAGGAGAGTTACCCAAGTAATCAAGACTTGGAAGAGAATAAGCAAATAAAGCATTAAGTTCATCGACCAATGTCACAACGCCATAAGAATTCCGTAAGTAACATAATTCCTTAAATAGTCTATGATAAGAAAAGGAAGTGTAAACAAAGAAGATCAAAGCTAAGAAACTCCAAGAAGGACTATTCAAAAGCCACTTAAAATTTACAAGAATTCTCCAAAAGATGCATAATTGAAAGCATTGAATTCTTGTAAATCAAGGAAAAGGTTAACATCAACATCTTTTAAAGAAAGATAATAATAAAAGCTTTTTTCCTCTCAAACTCAAAGAGTAAATCAAGAAGAACGAGAGTTTGAAATATGGTCTCTTTAAAAAGATGATGGTAATATAAACTTAGATTCTCAACACTTTGCAAAGTTCCTTCATTAATTCTTGACAAATGCTTTTGCAAAATTCTAGAAATATGTTGAAGAATCCAAGAAGTTTTAACCAAAAGACTCTCAAGATCACAAATTTCATTAGCTAGAAAACTCCTTTTGGAAGTCAAAGAATTGGTATTAAAAGGTTTCACATCATTTTGTACTTCATTTGCAACACCAAATTTCCAAACTAACTCTTCCAATTGCAATTGCAAACACCAAATTTTTTCCCTTTTCCATTTCAAAGAATCTTCAAAATATTTTCTTAACTGTTGGATCAAAAGTTCTAAACCAATTCAAGATTAACACTTCTAGTCCACCAATAACTCCCATAAAAATCTTTAGAAGTGCTAACTTGTTCTTTTGCTAAATCACGTTACCAAGCGGTTTCTTTGAAAGGAAGATTGTAAAATAAGAAGTTTTGAAGCAAATTCTTCCAAAAGAGCCTCACAAAACTATTTAACAAAGAACATTCTTGGTTTAACATCAAAACTTGAAGAACTTTCAATTCTCTCTTGAAAATCAATTCATCGAAAAACTCCTTGAAGATTAGAGAATAAAGCAAGGTAGCACCAAGAGATTATTAGTCATTGCATTGTTCCAATCCAGTAATCTAATAGTGCCTAATTCAATGAGGTCATCTATCTGCTCTCCTGAGCCCATATATAGAAATGCTCCAGACTGTGTATAATCATATGGAGCGTTACTGCACCATTGACTACTCTGCCATTGATTCACTATAGTTGAAGATAGAGGGTTTACGGGAGTGCTAATGTCATCTTCCTCATCGTTAGGGTTATTGTCGTCGTCAGATTCACTTGATACGTCATAATCTTCATCAGTATCGTCATTATCATCATCATCATCATCATCTTTCTCTACGTTTGGGTACAATATTAACGGTTCATCGGAAACTATCTATGTTATTGTCCTGACATATTGAGGAATGTTTGGATGATCCTCGCAGTTAATACATGTGCGTGCTGGACTTCTAAAAATGTCTGTGATTGTAACGATTCGAATTCAACTAGTACGTGAATCCCTTCCTTTGATATATCAGGTCTAATAGTCCAAAGGTAACACATCTCATCATTGTTGTTCATGCTGTACAAAGTAAAATTAAATATTTGATACTCTTCATAGAATGAAGGCACTCTCATTGTCATTCGAATCCACCAAAGATTTGGATCCATTCCTCGATGCTTCAATATTTTTCTAACAAGTTCATCATATGTTACCATTCAGGTAAAAGTCCAAGTTTTCTTTGCCGCTCCGATGAAATAAGGACTATACGCATCTCTGCCATACTTCAAATCCCAAAATAATACAACTCTAACAGGGTGAGTTACATCAATGTTCATTGTTTGTAACAGATGTTAAGGAAAGGATTTAAAAGTTTCAGAACAAGAATAGGAAGAAAATGTCATGAAAGTTGTTGTGTGATCTCCAAATTGTGTTTAGAATTCCGTATATATAGGGTTTTAGGCACCTTTCAAGACTGCTGAAATTATTTTGAATTGTCATGTGGTCACATGGGTTGGTCAGAAATAATTCAAAACCGGTGAAATTATTTCGAATTGTCAAATCGTCACATGGGTAAAAAAAAATTCAAAATTGGTGATTGCTTTTTCGAGTTGTCAAATTGTTACATGGGGTTGTCGGAAATAATTCAAAATTGGTGAAATTATTTTGAGTTGTCAAATCGTCACATGGGGTTATCAGAAATAATTCAAAACCGGTGATTACTTTTTCGAGTTGTCAAATCGTCACATGTGGTTGTCGGATACAATTCAAAAACAGTGAAATTATTTCGAGTTGTTAGATCATCTCATGGAGTTGTCAAAAATAATTCAAAATCGGTGATTACTTTTTCGAGTTGTCAAATCATCACATGGAGTTGTCGGAAATAATATAAAGAAATAATTTACATCATAATATAAAGAATAATATACAAAATATAACAAATTTTCATAATGTATTCTAAACCCTAAACCCTACGCAAATCAGATAGAGTAAATATAGTAGTCTTTTTTACCAATACGATGTCCAAACCCAAGTTGCTGTGCTGGTGTAACGTCATCCGTTGGCTCATTAGCATGCTCATTTGAATCGAAAGAAGATGCACGAGATATAGGCATAGGAGGTACAGATGAACTTATTGTACCCGAAGATGGATGTGCATCAAATGATAACCCTACTACACCCGGAAATGGAGGTGCATAAAATGTACGTCTTGTACTCGGAGGTGGTTGAACATAAGTTGTGTCTGGGCTGTTGAATGGGTCAGGAAGTGGGACATGTGATGTGCTTGCTCCACTCGGATGTGATGGAGCAAACCGTATCAAACCCAAACTGAATGTCAGAGCATCTAGGTCTGGGCTGTCGAAAGGGTTAGATGGAACATATGAGCCTGGATCTCCACGTCCCCGTCTGCTAGATCATCCACCTCTCTCTCCTCCATGTTCGGAGTTTGCATGTCCTCGTCTGCTTGGATGTGGAAAGGCAGGAGCGCGTACTTCACGGTCCCTGCCATTGGGCAATCTATAAGTGCCTCTCTTTACTCCACGACCACCACGCTCAGGTATAGGCTCCCGAGGACAATGACATGATGGATGTACTGTAAATATCTGCTGAATATCATGCTGATAAGGGATGCAACCAAATGTATCACCAATGGAAACTATGCACCTACGGATGATGGTCTGGACTTTTCTCATGACACTAGTATACTATGTCGGAGATGATGGTGGTCCCTCCAACACCCCTATAGTCATGTCATCTACCTCCCTCAGCATGAATATCTAAGAAAAATAGTTAGAAAAGAATTATAAAGAAATAACATACATAAAAGATAAATAAATATTTTATTACCATCATCCGTCTGTTGAACCTAATTGGCTGGTATCCAAAAGTCCAAGTATCATGACGTGCTGGATTGCCGATGTAGACTCGCGTGATATCTCGATACTATATAATGTAATCATCTCGTGGTGATGATAGATCCTCAATGGGTAAAACAATGCCATCCCTAATGTGCTGTCTCAACTGATGTCAGACCTCCACATGAGTAGCATGCTGCGTCGCCCAATATGTGTGATCATTTTCTCTGTGCTATAATCGATATAGATCCAGCTGAGTATCATAGGTAGCAGGTATAGGCTAATCACGTCTAAACTATCGCATCACGTGCCCGGGATGGTAATACTCCACTATCTCGTAACATATGGGTGGCACCTCTGCTTGCCACAAGTCAAATAGAACCAGACCACGGTCAAGATACGGTAGCCATACAAACTGTGCAGCAGATTAAAATATTTAAATAATAATCATATAATGTCTGGTTGTCGGTGATGATAGTGGATGGTCTATCAACTGATGGAAGCACAGCTTAACAATCCTAAGATGAACTCTAGATTGTTTAGCACATTACTTAGAATAGTTCGGAAGATAGTTTTTGAACACTCTCGGATGATCAAATCTTATTGGGTACTTCGCAGATTTAGAAAGAAAGTCTTCTTCTTATTGGGCGAACATGGTACTCTTCTTTTTAAGAAATCGAAGCCTAAATATAATAAGAAAGTAAAAAAAAAATTAATTTCACGTCGTACCTGATCGAATGACATGAAATCTAACTGATCTCTATTAGTAAGCAGGACATGCTTAGGAAGCTGGCTGAGATCAAATGATGTGCACCACATAGCACTAAGTGGAGCATGAGGCTTTAGTTCCACATGTCGATCTAGTTGAGAATATAATACAGGAATACGTGACCAAGCCCAAGTCTAAAGCAGCACGAGGGTTCCCCTATATATCCTGCACCCCCTAAAGCTGCCCCGCATAGGCACCTATATGAAAATCCTAATACACAACTCCCACACTATAAGTGTTGATGGCATCAAAATCCTCTAGCAAACTGATGTATCGGACGTGAATCAAGCTGCCCGACATGTCAGGGAGCATATGACCTGCAAGAAGTAAGAAAATATATCCTCGGGCCCACATGATAAGGTCATCATCACTCTCTAATCCGGTGAACTCTCTTAAGATCCAAGCCTCCAAAGGTTCCTCTTAACCTTATATCTGGAAAAGTGAGTAAGAGACAACCGTACACCAATAAGTCTCTCAATCATCTCAATCTAATACTGCTTATGATGTACACTTCAACTAGGACTTGTAACAGGCAACCCCTCTATTCGTAAACCTCATAAGACGTGCACATCATGTAGAGTGACTGTCACCTCACCACAAGTCATTTGGAATGTGTGGGTTTCAGGTCTCCAACGCTCAACTAAAGCAGTAATAAGTGCGTGATTGAGACCTATGTAACCACATCTCAAAACTCCCCCTAACCCCGTTCTATCAATAATGTCAATCAATCTACGGGGAGCCGTACTGTAAGCCTGAAATAGATTACGATTGAAACATCTACACTGAAGATCACTAGTACACGTCTCATGATCCCCACTCCATAACAAACCAGACCTATGCTCATGCTGCCTCAATACATCAAGGACTATGGGACTCTGGTGCACATGTGTTGGGACTTCTTCCATCTACATTATATCACAAGGTTTTAGGGTTTTAGGTATAGTATTATACACTTTCTAAATTTAAATCTTTAAATGTTTAGAATTTAAAGTAAAATATATAAAGTAAAGAACTATTACACACTTTCTAAGGTTTATGGTTTAGGGATTTAGGGTTTAGGTTATAGGGTTTCAATGTTAGGATTTTAGGGTTTCAATGTTAGGGTTTTAGGGTTTCAATGCTATGATTTTAAGGTTTAGGGTTATAGGGTTTCAATGTTATTATTTTAGGGCTTTAGGGTTTCAATGTTCGGGTTTTAGGGTTTACGATTATACAGTTTCTAAATTTAAATCTTTACAGGTTTAGAATTTAAAGTAAACTATCTAAAGTAAAGTACTATTGCACACTTTCTAAGGTTTATGGTTTAGGGATTTAGGGTTTAGTTTATAGGGTTTCAATGTTATGGTTTTAAGGTTTAGGTTTTTAGGGTTTCAATGTTAGTGTTTTAGGATTTTAGGGTTTATGTTTATACGCTTTCTGAATTTAAATCTTTACGGGTTCAAAATTTGAAGTAAAATATACAAAATAAAGCACTATTGAATTTAGACTTGTTGAATGGATAAAAATCAAAGAAAATTTTCACTTGGTTGCTTCAATTTCTGTTCTTAGATTTTTTTTTCTTAAGTCTTAGACATCTTACATCATGATCATATTCAAAAAGCCAATTTAAGTGAGATGAAAAGAGGTCATAGTCCAATTTTGAGAATGCCTATCAATTGCACCAAATACCCCTAAAGTACATAACGGATACAAGTAAATGCCTAAAACATTAAATCATTGAAGCCCTTTCAAATCATTGAAGTACCAAATTGATGAGCTCAAAGAAGAAACATTAACACACAAAATAATATATATTGATTGAAGGAGCTAGTGTTGAACCATATTATACAAGTAATTTAGAATTAAAAATTCCTTAATAGTTCTTTCTTTCACTAGGGAAGAATCAACAATTCATCAGCTGGAGATACACTAGAATCCATAGTCCACCAAGCAATAACAGGGCAAAAATATAAAATTTCTCACATGGCACTAGTAGATAGTAAAGTATAAATTCAAACAGTTTTCAAAATGAAGCAAGAAATTAAGAAAAGATAGACAACACAGAGCACAACAGTTACCGGAGTCGAAACACCAAGCTGGGCTGCCACAGTTACAGGAAGTGCTTGCCAAGGTTAGAGTTGTCGAACTGGCGATGGAGCCTCTGCTACTGCGTTGTACCGGCAGGGATGAGAAGAGGAGAATGAGGACAAGAAGAAAATAAGTAAAAATAGTTGGACGAGAGCAGAAATTGACAGGGAGGGAGGAAGAAATTTGCGTTGCAGCGGTAGACGGAGAAGAGGAGAGCAGAAGAAAATGAAGACGACAGCCAGGGTTAGGTATTTTTGTGATGTTGATAACTCACACGGTATGTGCGTTATCAATAAGAATAATTGTGCGTTATTCTTATTGATAACGCACATAGAGAGTGAGTTATTTCCCACCTAAGCTGCCTACCACGTCCTCTGCAACATCATGAATCAAGATTAATCTTGGGATTTAATTACTAATTAGAGATAATGGACACGGCATGTGTGTTATCGTTAAAGATAACGCACATGTTGTGTGCGTTATAGCCTCATTAGGAATAAAAAAATTGTGGCTACTTAAATAATTTTTTTTTTAAATGGATCAATTATAGAAAAAACCAAATCCAGATCATTAAATTGCTATATTATATATTGCATTGAATTCATTCATCTTTATTAAAGTCTTAGTTTCATTTATTTATGCAAGATGAGGAATGGAAGGTCAATTGCACCAACACCAACCACACCTACACCTATTACCGTTAACGGAGTTAAAGTCCATGAATGTGCTGGGAATTGGAAAGGGAACAATGCACAACTTATGACAACTTTATTGCTATAGAACATAAGAGATCAATAGAGTTAGCAGAGAAGGGGTCAGAAATCAAAGAAGAATGATTGATATTGTTGATGCATAATTACTATGTGATAAGGGATGCTTATTGCACATTTGCTTTGGTGATTGAGCAGTCATTTGAGGATTTTTGTTTTGGCTTAGTTAGTATTTTGGGAACATTATTAAGTGCCAAAGATCCTTAAAGCAGTAATCTAGACCATACCACTTCAACAAAAATTCATAATCAAATAAGACATGTCTATTATTTCAAATCAAATAATCACAATGTAAATAAATAAATATCAGGTTTGAAGGAATGTCAGAAGAGATTCTGACAAGTAGAAAGAATATTTTGATATCCTGCAAAAGAAAGTGATGGTGAATCTTTAATTGCACTGGAAGATGCAAAACAAAATTTCATAATTCAATTTAAATGAGATGTTGACAATTTTAAGGGGCAATTGAGTCTTTTCATGAATTTCATGCTCTTAAATTATCCAAACTTAATAGTGTGAGACATTGTTAGAAAAAGTATTGAATCAACTTGTCATTCAACTAGATGTGATTAAGTGGGATATAAAGTATTGTGAGAACAAAATTGTTGATGGGAAGAGTTTGGAAAATTTATTTGAGCAAATGGTTGAGAGAACCCGAATAAATGATATTGAAGTTATGGAGAAGTGCGAGACGATAAAAAGGTTTCCAAAGGGAACTTTTGTCCATTGAGTTTATGTTTGAAAATTTTTTATTTTTTTTCCATTGTGCGAAATATATAAATTGTTATATGAGAAGTAAGATCGAAAGTGAAAACAGAAAAATTTTTAAAATGTATCATCAATTTACATAGAGCTTAAATTGTTTAAGAAAAGAAAAGACAAATGATCTGTCATAACTTTTTTTAAAAAATTAATTTCTTAAATAATTAAACACGAAATTTTCCCTTTTAAATTTATTTTAAAAATTCTTAGAGGAAGGGAAATATAATTCTTATAGGAATCTAAAAGAGGAAAAAAAAAAGGGAAGAGAAAATATTTCACCCCCTGAAATTGTATACTTTTATCTCATCTTTATTTGGTTGAATGGAGAATATGAGAGAGAGGAAAGATAAGAAAAGAGATCAAAACTACTAGATTTAATTTTTGTACATGTTTTTTTTCCACTTTTAATAAATTTTAAATAAAAATATTGTTATTGATGCATATTATATATATATATATATATATTTTAAAAACCATTTCTCTTTTCCAAAAAAAAAAAGAAAAAACCTTTATTTTATACAACTCCAATTTGGAAAGAGGAAAAAATGTTGATATGAAGAAGTTCCCCAGCATATATTTTACTTTTACCTCACTTCTTTGACTTAACATAACCATGTGTTTGTCTTAGTTAGCTTACTATTTCCTTTTCCTTCCAAACACATGGAGCAACCACTTATGTTTATGCTTTCGTTTTTTCTTTTTATTTTAAAAACGATTTTCTTCTATTCTTTCCCTACACCCCTATATATATAATTTTTTTCTCATTTTTTCGGTTCCAAAAGTAAAATTAGTTTGATTAGAGTTGAATTTCAAGCTAGAAATATTTTTTATTCATTTCAGTTTTGGTGAGATGAAAAAGGAAGATGAAAAAAGCATATATAAAATTTACCTATATTTATAGTTTTTAACTCTTAATACTTAGAAAATGATTAAGGTAATACATCTTGATTAGAATAATTTTATGGGAAAATTCTATTAAAATGTTAATAAATTATTTACGCGGATCACATATTATACTCTAATTTCAAATTTTATTTAATTGCACCAATAAACTATTTTTGTGTAACATAATATAGATTTTTATGTACAAATTTGATGAAAATTTAATAAATTATCACACGTACAACTCTCGTATTATATCTTTTAGGGATAATTTTAGTCCAATATAAAAAATAATACCTGTATTTCACTTAAAATAGATGAATTGAAATAAAATAAACCTAAGTAGAGAAATATGGTACAAAAGCTCTTCTTCAAGAGGGATTATACATATTAGAAATTCATGATCAACCAATATTGACAAAAAGTGAGGAATAAAAGTATGTAGACAATTTGAGGCTAAATTTATATTTTTCAAAATAGCAAGGTTTATTGTGTGACAGTTTGATAATTTCAAGGGTATAATCATTAATACAGCAGTCTTGTTTCATTTTGACTACTGCTTTGGCATCATTAGCAGACAATTCTGTTCCATTTGACCATTAATTTATTGGCTTAAAAGTTAAAGATAGCGATAAGACTGATTAGTGCCTCTATTTAACAAGTAATTAATATCCATAAAAGACAGTTATCTGAAAATACACCTGTCCATATTATCACCACTAGTCTTCTTTCTTTCCTTTCCTTTTCAATTTCTTCTTCATCTAGAATTTCCTTCATAGCCATCACCAACCCAAAACAAACCGATCGATAGCCACCTTATTTGGATTTTTTTTTTTGGGGGTTGCCCATCTGTTCTCCGTCTGGCAATTTTTTATTTTCAGTTTGAGTGACGTTTAAATCTTTTCTTCTTGATTGATTCTTGACTATCCCAATTTTTTAACTTATCTATTTTCATGTTTCTCCGCCTAATATCTGTTTAATTTTGGCCATTTGGAAGGGGATTTTGTTTGCCCGTTTTCAAGATTTTGGTTTTGGGTCTGATTTTGCTTGCTATAATCAACAATGAATTCGGATTTTCTCTAGTGAAAAAGAATCAATCTATGGTATCTGTGATTTGTACTACCCTTTTAGGCATTTGTCTTGTTCAATCTTTCTCTGTTGTTTTTCTTTACCATTTTTATGTGTTTTCTTGAAAAAGCCCCTTTGAAATTGCATTAGAAAACCCTCTAATTTTTATGTAGATTTTTTTAGTTTCTTTAAATTCCCATCATTTTGGAGCCGCAATTGGGCTGTCTTTGCTGTATAAAACATCAATTTTTGGAAGGGAAGAAAGGGGGGAAAAAATGTCATCTGTGAAACAGGGTGGGTTTAGTTCAGAAACAGAGGAAAGATATGCGATGATGGATGAAAAAAAGAGGAAAAGGATGATTTCTAATAGGGAATCTGCCAGGAGATCAAGGATGAGGAAACAGAAATTAGTTCATGATTTAACAGAAGAAGTGGGCAGATTGCAGGTGGAAAACAATGGAATAATGGGGAAAATTGATGGAATTACAGAGAAATATATGGTTTTTGCTGGTGAAAATAATGTTTTGAGAGCTCAAACAATGGAATTAACTGATAGATTAAAGGCATTGAATGAAGTTATACAGAATTATGAAATGCGTAGAGTTGAAAATCAAGAATCTGATCCTCTGTTGAAGCCTTGGCAACTTCCTTGCTCAATGCAGTCAATTCATGCTTCTTCTTCATCAGGATTTTTCCAGCTTTGAAGTAAAAATGGTTTCTGCACATTTCTTCTCTCTTTAGTCCTTTTTATTGTGTGATTTTATCAGTTTAGAAGTTAATTCCTTTCCAATGTGATGTGCTAATGTAAATATTCTTGTGGAAATGACATTAATAGTTATATTTGAATTCAACTTTTTTTTTTTTTTTTTTTTTTTGTGTTTTAGGGGGCATTCTTGATTATTAAAATTTTTTAAACTATTGAAAAAAAGTGTATTTGAAAAAGTTGCTTTAAATTTTAAAAGTGTATGTGATAAGCCATTGGAACATAATTTTGAATTCATGAAATACTAATGCTTTGTTGTCAGTGGCTAAATGTAACACCAAAATAGTTTGTGGTTATATGTTAATGGTTATATATTAGAATTTATAGTTATAAAAATAAAATCAAAATGGTTTATAATTAAAAAAAAATAAAATTAAAGTTTATGACTATAATATAAAAAAAATTAAAATTAAAATTTATATTTGTAAATAGCTAATATTTTTATACATGCACAACACACAATATACATTATTACTTCATAATTTTATAGTATGTTAAATAAGTTTATTGAAAAAGTTTGTTCGTTTCTTACTTGCGTCTCAAATTCATTACTTGAATGAGTCGGGAAATAGAGCTAAATTTCATTCCTATATGTGAAGATGGAAATTAATAGGGAAGGTTGAATTGAAATGGAGATCTTTTCATCCATATGCATAGATGAACAAGAAGGAAAACGAAATAAGGAAGGCAGAGACGAAATAGCCTGAGCGGAGTTAGGAGATGGAACTGGGGATTGGATTTGGAGTCCGCACCTCCATCTTACCTCTTGCATTTGGCTGCAAAATGCAGAAACAAGCACTGAGAAATCTATTTGTTCTATTCTCATTTGTTACACTAAAATGAATAATAGTTAGATATTATCTTGAAAGTCAAGAGATATTATGGAAGACTATAATTTTTATTTTAAACGTGATTTTTAATTTATAATTTGTTTGATTTCTATAACATATTATATTTTATATTTTTATATTTCCTATTTAAATTATTAAAGAATTATATTGATAAAAGATTTTATTTTTCTGTATTTTTTGTGTATCTTTTATATTTTATTTGTATATTAATTAACAAATATTTTACTTAAAGAATATATTATCAAGAGATATTATGGAAGACTATAATTTTTATTTTAAACGTGATTTTTAATTTATAATTTGTTTGATTTCTATAACATATTATATTTTATATTTTTATATTTCCTATTTAAATTATTAAAGAATTATATTGATAAAAGATTTTATTTTTCTGTATTTTTTGTGTATCTTTTATATTTTATTTGTATATTAATTAACAAATATTTTACTTAAAGAATATATTATTTAATTTGTTTTAATAAGAAAAATAAAATTATGTTTTATTATATATATTATGATAAATATAGATGTAAAATATTGATATTTAAAGAATATTTTATATTTGTAAAAAAGAGAAAGAAAACTTAATTCAAATATTAGAGTTATTTTGGAAGTTAATGATTAAAATCACATTTAAAACTATCGATTTGAAAAAAGTTGCATACTCCTAACTTTTTTCAATTATGAAAAAAATCAAAATTTGAAACGCTAAAAGCGAAATCTCTTTTGGCTGCTAAATGCTTCACCTTCTCAAACGCTAAAGCTGGTGTGGCTGCCGAAGAACCCATATATAGCGTTTGCAACTTAAATGCACTTTTGAATCTTGCAAAAGCTCCTCCAAATAGGCATTTATACAATCACTTTTTATGTATGATTTTGAAAAATGAAGACTATTATACTCACGGTTATTAAATTAAGTTAGATAATCACGATTAGAATAATCACTATAGAAACTTGTCACACAACTTGAGTGTGGCCACACAGGTAGATCATGTGGCGGCACAAAAACTACAGTGTTGCAGCGGCACTGTATATTGGCATAGTTTTAGGAAACTTGATAAAATTCCATAGAATCTAGGATAATAAGTTGAGACAGGGACGGAACTAGGGGGTGGCTCGGGTGGGCTCGAGTCCCCCCGAAAATTTTTAAAAACTTTAGAAATTATGGATTTTTTACATTCAAGCCCCCCCTAATTTTTTTAATAGAGCCCTAAAACTCTAGTAAAATTTTTATTGTTCTTCAGCTTCCCCAACCTTTTTGTCTTGGTTCCGTCACTGAGTTGAGATATGGAAGTGCAGTTAAGGGAAGTTAAAAGTATAAAGAAAGGTTAGAATCCTAAAGGAAAATAGGATTTACATGGAATCAAACACAAGAAGTGTTATTTGGAAGTCTAATCTTCGGTCCACATTCTTTAGGAATTCAAGATTGACCAATGAGCCTCAACATTTATAAATAAAACAATGTAATGGAAAGTTGAGGTTCATTCGTTCTGCAATTCTTTGATGACTTTTGATTGAGAAAAGACGACAGTTTATGGTGGTTGAGTTTGTGCAGCCACAAACTTCACACATTGTGATTCTCTATTGGTTCTTATTGTTCATCCTTCATAATTCAATAGAGTTCTTATTTTGAATATTATAGCTTCTAGGGATAGAAGTTGTGCTGCTGTTCAACAGAGTTGAAGACTTGAAGGGATTCAAGGTCAAACAATATGTTTCAAGGGGGATTTCAGCTGTGCTGCAATTCAACAGTGTTGAGGATTGAAGGGAGTTCAAGTCCATGCAGCCAAACACCAAGGCAAAGCCTTGAAGAGTTGGAGGGATTTAACCTGCAGTATGCAAAGGGAGTTTGCATTGATTCCACTAGGGAAACTCTAGATGTGTAAAAGAATTAGGAGTTTTCTCGTACACTGTTAATAGTGTTAGTAGATTACTTTCTGGGCATGACCCCGCAAATGTAGGCTTGGCCGACTTTATTACCAATTATTGTGTCTTGTGTATTTGTGTTGTTTATTGCATTCTACACTGCGTATCGCACTACTTCTCACACAACAAAATAAGTCACACTGCACAGATTGCTTAAGTACTAACTTTCAACTGGTATCAGAGCTTTGGCACTGTTTGTGTACTAGCTATCTAGTAGGTGAAGATCGTGGGAAGTTGGTACTTGGGTCATCGTAACAATCAAGGAAAGTGGATCTATTACTAGACCTCCTCTGCTCGAAGGCACAAATTATGCCTATTGGAAGATGAAAACGCAGATTTTCATTCAGTCCTTTGATGAAACTGCATGGGATGTTGTTAAGACCGAATTGAAACCTTCTACGAAGACTGAGGAAGATGACATAAATAAATTGACTAAGGCAGTTGTGAAGCCCAGACTTGAATAGGCGGATGTTGAAATGAAATCTGCTCAGGCTAATATTAAGGCATTAAACATCATCTTTGCCGTTGAGGATGAGAAACAATTCAAGCTGATCTCAACTTGCACATCTGCAAAGAAAGCTTGGGAAACTTTAAAGACCATTCATGAAGGTACAAATGATGTGAGGATCTCCAAATTACAGATGCTGACTACCCAGTTTGAACAATTAAGAATGAAAGAGGATGAAACAATTGTTGAATTCAATGGCAAACTTAGAGACATTGCAAATAAGGCTTATCAATTCGGTAAAGAATTCTCTGAAGAGAAACTAGTGCGAAGACACTAAGATCCTTACCTACACGATTTCGTCCTAAGGTTGCAGCAATTAAAGAAGCAAAGGATGTAACAAAACTTCCTTTGAATGATCTTTTAGGATCCTTGAGGACATATGGGATGAATCTTGATGTTGAATCCAAAGGTAAGGACATTGCACTAAAAGTTGAACACCTCTCCTCCAATGCCACACCTTATTTTAAAGAAGAGGTCATGATGCTCAGTTGAGGCCTTGGAAATTTCTTCGTAGAATTGGAAGAACATCCAAACCCCAAGGGAGGTTCAGAACTGATAACAGGGATAAGAAAGGTCCTAATAAGTTTAAGTTTGACGAAAGCACTATGAGAAGAATGTTTGACACTGGTAAAAAAGGAAAAGACATACAGTGCAGATAATGTGAGGGATATGGTCATTTTTAGACAAAATGTGCCAACACTTTGAAGAAGAGCATATCAATGAACACTATTCTCAGTGATGATGATAAGAAGAGCGACTCTGAAGATGATAAAGAGGACACTGAGACACTAGCATTCAATGTGATAATAGACTTGGAGAATACATCTATGCACAATGATCATAAAGATGACATCAATGATGATTCCATCTATAGTGATGAAGAAGTCTCCTATGAGGAATTAAAAAATAAGTATCGTCTTCTCTACACAAAGTGGGTTGGACTTGTGGAGTTACATCATAATCTAAAGGACAGCCTAAAAATGATTCAGGAATAGAAAGATGCTCTTAAAGAAAGAAATTATGAGCTAATGAGCTAATGGCTCAGGTCAAGGATGCAACGGAGAGAGTAAATATGGCTGAAGGTAAAATAGCAAGATTGAACACTGCAAATGCTAAATTTGATGAAATAATCTCTTTGGGAAGACTAGCTGGAACGAAATCAGGTTTTATCTACGCTGGAACAAATCCCAATCGCACAATAGGTACACAGATCACACAATGTGATAAAAATTACACTACGTATGATAGGTTGGAAAGAGTGTTTGTCAAAGACAACTTGAGTCTAGCTGAGAAAGAAACCTGATCAGGAAACACAAACCTAGAAAGCCTCTTCTTATATGTATTACTGCAAAATGATCGGGCATGTGTGACATCAATGCTACAAGACAATTGGATATATGAAGGAAGGAAGAAAGCTACACACTCATGCCTTGACCAAAGGAGAACTTGAGATACGATGGATTTGGATCAGAAAAGACGAGTTGATGTGCAATGCGGCTCATCTATCTCTGTCAGCTAATTTTAGAGGTGTATGGTATCTTGACAGTGGATGTTCACGATATATGACTGAAAACAAAGAATATCTTGTAGATTATACAATATGTCACAAAAGTAGTGTGACATTTGGTGATGGTGTTATGAACAGAGTCATTAGTGTAGGCACAATAAATGTAGCTAGAATGTCAAAATTATCTAACGTGCTACAAATTGAAGGGATGAAAGCTAATCTGATAAGTATTAGCCATCTGTGTGATGATAATGATCTTTTGGTGTATTTTGATAAGAGAAAATGCTATGTGCTAACAAATAATAGCAAGTGCATCATCATAGGATCAAGAACAACTGACAATTGCTACCAGATGAATGCTATGAAGGAACTTATATGTTTGACTGGACGAATTGGAGAAGCAGAATTGTGGCATAAACGACTGGGGCATGTGAACTATAAGCACTTACATAAGCTTGGCAGCAAACAAATAGCTAGAGGAATCCTCAATTTAAAAATGAGTGTAAGTTACTGTATGAAGATTGCCATGTCGGTAAGCTAGTTAGAGCAAATCACATTTAAGTTGGAGATATCACCAGAATACATATCTTAAATCTAATGCACATTGATCTATTTGGACCCACACAGATAGAAAGTACTGGTGTAAAGAGGTATATCTTGGTGTGTGTTGATGACTACTCAAGATACATATGGATAAACTTTCTCAGAAATAAGGCAGATTCATTTCATGCATTCAGAAAGATATGTCTAAGCATTCAGACAGAGAAGAACACAACTCTGAGAAGGCTAAGAAGTGATCATGGTAAGAAGTTTGATAATAGTCAGTTTTCAGAGTTCTGTGAGTCACATGGCATCAAATATGAGTTTTCAACACCGAAGACACCACAACAAAATGGTATAGTTGAGAGAAAGAACAAAACAATTCAAGATATGATTCGTGTGATGTTGAATTCCAAGAGACTATCACACAGTTGGTGGGCAATAGCCAACATAGCTTTTCACATCATTAATAGAGTGTTTTTGAGGCCCTCGATGAACAAGACAACATATGAAATATAGAAGGGTAGAAAACTAAGCTGAGTTACCTTCAAGTGTTTGGAAGTAAATGCTACATCCTAAATGATCGAGAACACTTTGGAAAATTCAACGGCAGAAGTGATGAGGGAATATTTCTGGGATATTCCTCAAATAGTCATGCATATACCGTGTGTTTAAGAGACGCACATGAGTAGCTATGGAATCAGTAAATGTGATTGTAGATGATATTAACGCTAGGATATTAAGTGTTAATGATCAAGCTATTGATGAGGAAGACAACAAACTTAGAGTGACAGTAATCCAAAGAGATCAAACCAGTATTGAAGACTCTTGTAACTTACTAGTCGATGGGAATGTGACTCACACTCAGGGCAATAAGATAGCAAGAATAAAAAGACATAAGACTTCTAAAGGATCACCACACAGATGCTATCATTGAAGACATCACAGAAGGTCTAAGAACCAGAAGTAAGAAAGGTATAGACTACAATCAATTGGCGGTAATGATCAGCATGACATGTTACACTTCCACACTTGAACCTAAAAATGTCAAAGAAGCTCTCACTGATGAATACTAGATTGAAGCAATGAAAGAAGAGTTGCAACAATTTTAGAGAAATGATGCATGAGAACTTGTTAGAAGACCAGAAGACGTGAATGTGATCGGTATCAAGTGGATATTCAAGAATAAAATTGATGAGGAAGGTAACATTACACGCAATAAGGCAAGATTGGTTGCACAAGGATATACACAAGTAGAGGGACTGGATTTTTATGAGACATTCACACCAGTCACACGTCTTGAGTCTGTAAGATTGTTGGACTCCATTGCATGTGCCAAAAACTTCACACTACAGCAGAAAGATGTTAAAAGTGCATTTCTGAATGGGATATTACAAGAAGAAGTATATGTAGAACAACCAAAAGGAGTTGTGAATCCAAAGTATCCTGATAATGTGTGTAAGTTGAAAAGAGCTCTGTATGGACTAAAGCAGGCTCCAAGAGCATGGTACAAAAGTCTCACTAACTACTTGCTCAACAAAGGATACATTAGCGGGAGTGTGGACAAAACTATATTCATTAAACATTTAGCACATCACGTGCTCAGGGAACAAATATATATTGATAACATAGTGTTTGGATCCATATCGAAGGAGCTCATAGAGGAGTTCATCACATCCATGAGAACTGAATTTGAGATGAGTATGGTGGGTGAACTAACATTCTTTCTTAGCTTGCATGTCAGACAAATGAAGTAAGTTACATTTCTTTCTCAAGCAAAATATGCAAAAAACTTAGTGAAGAAGTTTGGCTTGGAGTATGGGAAGACAGTAAGAACACCTATGAGTACCACACTAAAGATCAACAAAGATGAGAAGAGAATAAGTATAGATCAGCATGAGTACCGAAATATGATCGGTGGTTTACTGTACTTAACAGCTAGTAGACCTGACATATCGTACAATGTTGGAGTGTGTGCAAGATATTAAGCAGATCCTAAAGAGTCACACAAAAGGCAGTGAAACGCATCTTAAGATATGTACTTAGCACTGCTGAGTATGGGTTATTCTACAATAAAGATACCACCACTCATCTTGTTGGCTATGGTGATGCAGTGGGCTGGTAATTGTGATGATAGAAAAAGCACATCAGGAGGGTGCTTCTATGTTAGAAACAATCTAGTCTCTTGGTATAGCAAGAAACAAAACTGTATCTCACTATTCACTGCAGAAGATGAGTACTAATATGTGCATAATTGTCTATATTTTCTATATGTTAATTTCATTATTTTCGGTGTTTTTAATATATAAAAGTATATATTTCAGCTTAAATCTCTTATTCTTATCTTAAGTGCCCTCCGGAAGAGAAAACGATTAAAGAAGAGAAAACGAGCAAAAAACGGAGCAAAAACGATGAGAACAGAGTCGTCGGAACGAAACAGCCGACCTACTATGTGAGGTAGGCTAACCTAGCATTGGCGGTAGGTCTTTAGGCACAACGACATTGGCAAGGCAGAACCCTACCTTTGACAGTAGGGTCCGACCTCCCGTCGGCGGTAGGTCCGGCTGGCAAGGGCGGTTGAATCAAACTTAAACTCGGTTTTCTTGTATTTTAACCTAATTTAAACTAGGTTTTTCTTGTATTTTTCACCTCTGTATGAGGAGTTTTTATGCAGCTACTATAAGGGCAATAGTTAGATAGATAGATATATAATTTAGGATTTAGAATAGGTTTTAGTTACGTTAGAATTAGATTAATTAAGTTAGATTAGATTAAACACTTTTCAAATTTCAGCCTTTATACATTCAATTAGTTAGTAAAGTTTCAAGATTTCTACAATTTAGTTTCTTGGATTCAAGAATTGAAGAATCAATTTTAAGATTTTGATCTTCAACTCGGTGACTCAAAAGACGAGCTTGGAAGATGTTTGAGACTTCAATTGTGGCTTCGATTTTAACCTTAAGCTTTCTTTTTCTTTTCTTGTTATTGAATTTTATGTTGAATTACCATTTTATTATAATGAATAGTGAGTAGTTCTTTATTATTTGGATTGGGGTTGAACCCTAATTCTTGATTATGGAGTTCTTGGTTTAAATTCTTGAATTAGATGTTTGTTTTGATTTAAATTGTCTTCCAATTGAGTTTGTTTGCAGTTTAATTGCAGCGAAATTAGATTAATCACAAGGTTGTTTCGAAATTGAAATAGGAAGAACGATCTAGAGCAACCAATTGGGGGTTAATTGGGGCAATTGACTAGAGATATGATTTTGGACTTTTAGGTCTTTTAAATCACATAATTTTATTGCGCTCATAATTTGTTAGGGAGAAAAAAGATTTTCCTCTAAGGGTTAGTTAGTAAGGTAACTCTCACCTAGAGATAGGGATTGCCGAATTTAATGATGACCCAACTTAATTAATTCAATATCATTTTCATTAAAGTTTTTCCAATTGAATTAGTAACAATTATTAGGGGGATTCTACCGTCCAAACTCTTGTTTTATTAATTTTTAAAATCGTTTTTACATTACTTGCTTTCTTTTAGTGGATTTTTTTGTTTTCATTTTATTTATTTTTCATCAACGACATCTTCTTTTTCGACTAAACATTAGAAACATGATTAGTACTTAATCCTTTTCTATTCCTCGAGAGATTTGACACTTGGGTTAAGCTCACCTCTGCATTGTTAGGTCCACTTTCCTTGTATTGTAATGATTATGACTTCCCCCATTTATTTTTAAAAGGATATCAGGTACATTGCTACAGGGAGGTGTTGTACACAACTACTTTGGATGAAAAAGATGTTGAGTGACTATGGGATTACACAGAAAGAGTTGATCATGTATTGTGACAATACTAGTGCAATCAACATCCTGTGCAACATAGCAAGACTAAGCACATTGATATGAGACGCCACTTTATTCGAGAATTGATGGAGCAATAGACACTGAGTTTAGAGTATGTGAACACAAAATAATTGGTTGATATTCTTACAAAGTCCCTAGATGCCTTGAGATTCGAAGAACTTAGACAAGCATTAGGGATCTGTGTGATCAACTAGTGCAAGAGACACCTATCTAACAATGTTCTTTTTACACTATCAAATGTTAGATAGATACGTGCAGTGTGAGACCATAAGAACACTTTCATCTCACACTCAAATCATCCCATGTCACAACAATCACACTGTTTACAACACACAGATCCATTCACACTTAACATACCTTGGAAGAAGAGTCCATAAGTGAGTCTGACACGAAAAATGAGGTATTTTCTCTCTCTCACCAAATTAACTCAACAGTCAGTTCTAAATCTCTCGAAAATGGACCGATTTTGCCTCTAAGCTTTGTGATTATCTCTCCAAAATTCCTTAAGGTTTTTCTCTACAAAGTCCATCTTCTCCGAGATATTTTCATAATTTCTGCATTGTCTGACAACAAGTAATGGCAGGAGAACAACCAATCAGGACCAGAAGGTCACTGGCTCTCGGATTTGGCGATCGCAATATCTCACCTCTGGCCAGGACCAGATATTCTTCTCCTGGTTTGACGAGTACATCGACTTCATCTGGTACATCTGTCTCTCCATGTACCAGGTCGGTAAACTATCTGACCCTTGGGCATTATTTGGGGTCTCTGGATGAGTTCTTACTCATGTGTAGATTGAGATTGACTGGCACTCAAATTTCATTTATGCTAAATTCATTGTTACTTCCTGTCTTGTCTTTTTCTTATTTTTGCTTGATGATTCATGCCCATGTGCCTTAATATTCCCTTGAAAATACTATGCCTTTGCATGTTGTTGATAACTTGGGTACTGAAGTCTTATTTGTGGGTGCACACTCTGTGGATGAACTAACCCCTATTGCTGTTCTCCCACCCTTGACTGTTGGGAGTTCAATAATTCAATCCATGGAGGATATTGGTGAAGGTTTTGAGGAAGGCTCTGAGGGGGAGTACAATGCTGAAGGAAGGGGTAGCTTTGGGTCTTACCTGGAGGTTATACAGATGACCCTTGGCACTGGCCTAAGTTAGGGGAGAAAAAGGACGTGGGCTGCTCTAAAGGCAGCCTCATTTTCAAAAATCAGTCTAAGAAGGAACGAGCTGTCACTCATTTTCATTCTACTCCTCTCCAAGTAAAAAATACAATCAACAAGCACTTTTACTCTAAGACTGCTAAATTGAGGATGGTGGAGTTAATTAACAAACCAATTTTGGTTGAGAAGAGGATCACTAGCTTGGAACAATACAAGGAGATGGAGTTGCTGCTAGGAATGGGCTGTGTGAAATTGGCTCTCTTTTTGCTGAACAGTACAATGAGAACTTAGTTAAGGAGTTCTATGCAAATTTAGTTGGGGAGTTTGGTAATCCTGAGAGTCCAGCCTATGGCCAGGTTTATGTGAGGGGGCATTTCATTGATTTCTCACCTGCAAACGTTGTTCATTATCTAAACTGCCCACATTACAGTGACATTGAGGGGACTGGCCTGAAGAAGGAAGTTGATCCTGATGAAGTGACTACGGTTCTTCAAAGTGATGAGGGGGCTGTCTGGCCAGAAAAAAACAAGATCCACTCAAATTTGATGAGGATACTGTATAGAGCACTGTTTAGAGTTTTTTGTGGAAACCAGCTACCTATTACGAACATGCCTGCTATTCTCAAAGAAAGAGATCATCAGCTCTATGCCTTCGCCACCAAGAAAAAGATCAATATCTACACTGTAATCTTCAAGAACATCAGGCAGATAGACCAAAAGAAGACCAGTAAGATTTCTCTACTATGTCTCTGTTTAATTACTAAATGTCTGGTTCGTTATAAGGATCTTTTTATGCCTTCTGATTCTTGGGTAAGGACACTAGACCACTGGTGATGCCAAAGACTACGACTCCTAGTGTGGTGCCACTGTCTCCAACTCCATCCACACAAGGACACACTGGTCCAGGCAAGTCTATAAGGTAGTAGTCATCTAAAAAGAAGCAGTTCGGCACCAAGGTGGCCTCACATTCTTCTCTTCTTCCTAGTGCATACTCCTCAGAAGTAATTACCAAATTAGACTGCTCAATCAGCAACTCTCAAATGTTATGGCCTCAGTCCTTCAAATGTAGCAGGACTTGAAGAATTTTAAAGATAAACTCCCTTAAGCATTCTTTCAGATCAAAAGGGGTAGTATTCCTGGGCTGCAATTTGTTTTAAAAGGAAATTACTTTGCTTGACCATGCATGGTCTTTAGATGGCCGAGTGTGGCCCTGAACTGAACAATTAAATTTCGGTTTCAATGGCCTCCATGGATTTAGGATATCTTTCTATTATTGCTTTATGTGGTAGCCTCTGAGATATCTGTTTTAGCTTGTGTGCCACAAGAACATAGGACTTGAACTTTTTACTTAGTGTCAATTATTCATATTTCTGATGTGCATTGAGATTTTTCCGAAGCATGATCATCTGTGCAACTCATTGGTGTTTGATCTGAAACAATACCGGGTGTTTGTAGAAATCTGTCACACAACTTGAGTGTGGCCACACATGTTGATCATGTGGCAGCACAAAAACTACAGTATTGCAGCGACACTATGTATTGGCACAATTTTAGGAAACTTGATAAAATCCTGAAAAATTTGAGATTATGAGCTGAGATATGGAAGTCCAATTAAGGGAAGTTGAAAGCATAAAGAAATGTTAGAATCCTAAAAGAAAATAGGATTTGCAGGGAATCAAAACAAGAAGTGTTATTTGGAAACCTAAGCTTTGGTCCATATTCTTTAGGAAATAAAGTACTTACCAATGAGCCTCAACATCTATAAATAAAGCAATGTAATGGAAAGTAGAGGTTCAGCCATTCTACAATTCTTCGAAGACTTTCTTCTTGAGAAAAGATGGCAGTTCATAGTAGTTTAGTTTGTCCAGTCACAAACTTCAAACATTGTGATTTTCCATTGATGCTTATTGTTCATCTTTCATAATTCAATAGAGTTCTTGTTTTGAAGATTATAGCTTCCAGGGATCGAAGTTGTGCTGATGTTCAACGGAGTTGAAGACTTGAAGGGATTCAAGGTCAAGAAGCTAGTTCCAAGAGGAAGCCTTGAAGAGTTGAAGGGATTTCAGCTGTGCAGCAATTCAAGAGTGTTGAGGATTAAAGGAGTTCAAGTCCATGCATCCACACACCAAGGGAGAGCCTTGAAGAGTTGGAGGGATTCAACTGTGCAGTGCAAAGAGAGTTTGTGCTTATTCCACTAGGGAAACTCTAGCGTGTAATAGAGTTAGGATTTTTTTGTACTGTGTTGACAGTGTCAGTGGATTACTTTTTGGGCGTGGCCCGACAGATGTAGGCTTTGTTGAGCTATGTTACAAATTGTTGTGTCTTATGTGTTTGTGTTGTTTATTGCGTTCTACACTGTGTACATCACTACTTCTCACACAGCAAAATCAGTCACACTGCACAGATTGCCTAAGTACTAACTTTCAATCACGTTTGACAATTGGTGCGCCAAACTGGCTCTTAGTCCGATAGCTATTTATCTTTCATATTCTTGGTCCAAAAATATTTTTAAATAAATTTCAAATTGATCTCTCAAAATATGGAAATGTGATCATTGAAGACCTTTAATTGTAAAGTTCTTTAAAAAAATCTTTAAAGCCGTAAAAAAACGTATTAATCAAATACCTCAATTGAGTTGTCAATTCTTCTTCCTGCATTTGTAACTTTTTGAGCAATTGGAAGGTGTCATCTTTTTCATTTTTAAAAATTTTTTAAAAATAAATTCCGGGTATAATTAGTTTTTTTGTATTAAGTTAGAAAACTTAGGATTTTTTTTTTAATTTTAGAAAACTAAAACTTAAGATTTTTTATTAAGTTTAGAAAACATAGATTTTTTTTATAAGTTTAGAAAATTGAAATTATTTTTTGTTAATTTCATTTAAACTTAAGGTTTTTTACTAAGTTTAGAAAACTTAAAATATTTTTTTTAAAGTTTAGAAAATTTAAAATTTTTTTATGTTTAGAAAATTTAAGATTTTTTTTTTTAAATTTAGAAAAATTATAAGTTTAGAAAACTTAAAGTATTTCTATTAAGTTTATAAAACTTAAGAGTTAAAAAAAATACTAGAAAAAGCCACCTTGAAGTGCTGGGGGGTTTGGCATGCACCAATGTCGGTTTTATTAATAAGAAAATAAAAATTACATTGGAGAGGGACTTAGGGCTTAAACCTCCGAAAAGAAATTACAATTTAAAATCTAATAAATTAATACTATACTATCCTAAGTCCTAATTATTACAATTTAAATATAAAAATCCTATCTATTTGACCGACTTGATTAGATTGGACGTCTGTTTCATCTTCTTCGTCAGATCCAAAGGATACTACATTCGACTCAGTGATATTCAGCCCGATAATCCTGTCTTCTTGCAAATACCAATAAGCTAGATACATAATAAGGCTCTAATGTGTTGTGGGACATCTGACTCCTAGTACGATGACTGTTGGAGAAGGCACTTTCAAAAGCCATAGTAGAGATAGGAATTGTTAGGACATCCCGAGCGACCTTAGATAGGAAAGGATATTGTGCCGAATTGGTATTCCACTATCCAAGTATGTTGAAATCATCTGCACGATGCTCAACCCAAGGGGCGTATTCGTATATGAACAACTCGGTTAGAGTTCTTGTAGATGATGAACTCAGGCCGCAGAGACCATTTATATCCATATCCTTCTCCTTGACTTGAAGAAGCTGGCATCTCTTCATATCCTAGATGACTTACACTTGTACTCGAGCTCAACTGAGCCTCCGATCACCTCCTTGTTTCACTTTCTCTCAAATAGAGATCGAATAAGTTTTTCAAAGTTTGTGATGTATCCTCTTTTATTTTGTTGTCATTTCTTTGGGGAGTAAAAAATTTTTCAAAGCGACTATCCAAACGTGCATAAAAATAATCAATCTTCAAAACTCTCACTTTAAAACGAGGCTGTAAAATCAAAGCAACACAATATATGATAGGAAAATTTTCGTACTACTTTAAAATTTTTTTTCTATATCAAACATCATACGACCATATATGGCATGTGGTCTAATTTCTCTAAAAGCACTTGCAACTTTTATCATTGTGGGAAGCATGTGATGAGTAGTGGGGTAGTGTTATCCAAATAAAAGTTCAGTCACTTGTGCGAAAGTTTTTAAAAAGGAATAGATAACTACATGTTCATAAAAAAACATTTGAATCAAGAGGTGGTCCATCATATTCTAGTGTAAATTCAATAAATTGTTGTTTATAAGGAATCTATTTGAAAAAGTTTATAAGCTACTTGTTGTTCTATACAAAGTGATTTAAAATATTGTCGTCTAGGACCGGAAGATCTAATGAACAAAATAATGCCTCTAACCATATTTGTAACATGTTCAACATGTGGATAACTGTTTTTTATGCAGAAATTCAAAATATGACATGCACATCTAATATGAAATGAATTTCCATCTAAAATTGGTCTCAAATTATTTTTGAAAATTGAAACTGAAGAATCATTATTTGAAGCATTACCAAAAGAAATAGAAAAATTTTGTTATCAATTCTATAATCATGACATGTTCGAATGATATTTCGTGCTATATTTACACAAGTATGTGGGAATTCAAAATCTTTAAAACCAATGATTTTTTTGTTTAAATTCCAGTTTTCACCGACCTAATGATATTTAATGCACAAAAAATCTTCAGAAATAACATATGTCAAAGAATCACAAGTAAGCAAAAATTTACTAGGAATAGATTCAAAAATTGCAGGAAGTATGTTTTTTTCTTCTTGAAAAGTATTAAGACTTTTCTGACTAAGTGAAGTTCTAGGAAATACCTTATAAGTTGGTTGAAATGCAACTTTTATTGATCTCACAACTGGATAACTAGAAGGTAGGATAAAGGAAATCTACCCATTGTCACCCACCTAACTATATTCTTTTTTACTAATACACTATCATATTTAAAAGTTGTCATTTCATTTTCGGAAGCATTAGAAGAAATTTTTGTTTGTCTAGTTAAATCTACAAAAATGAGAATGGTGATAATACTCTATATGTCTTTTAAGTGAACCGGTGCCATCATTGGTCTTATGTGCGAATTCAGTTTTAGAAATCTTACATCTAGCTTGATCAGGGTTGTTATACCATACATCCAAGTACACCATGCAAGGTGTACCCTGTCAAAAAAAAAAAAAACCGCGCGTATTCCAATTGTAGAAACCTGTCACACAACTTGAGTACGGCCACACAGGTTGGTTTATGTGACGACGCAAAGCTCCAGGTTTTTAGCGACACTATGTATTGGCATAGTTTTAGGAAACTTGGTAGATCTCGAAGAATACGTGATCGTGAGTTGTAATATTGAAGTCTAGTTAAGGAGATTTGAAAGAGTAAGGAAAGGTCATAATCCTAAGTAAGAAAGGTCTTTGAGGGAATTAAAACTAGAAGACTTTTTGGAAACAAAGTCCTTGGTCAAAATTCATATTGAAAAAGGACAAGAAATTCAAGACCTACCAATCAACCTCAACATCTATAAATAGAGGAACACAATTAAATATTGGGGGTCAGCCATTTTGCAATTCTTCGAAGATATTCTGCAAGAGAGAAGACGGCGGTTCATGGTAGTTGAGTTTGTGCAGTCACAAACTTCAAACACTGTGATTCTCCATTGATGCTTGTTGTTCATTCTTCATAATTCAATGGAGTTCTTGTTTTGAAAACTATAGCTTCTAGGGATAGAAGTTGTGCTACTGTTCAACAGTGTTGAAGACTTGAAGAGATTCAAGATCAAGCAGCTTGTTCCAAGGGAGAGCCTTGAAGAGTTGAAGGGATTCAACTATGCAGTGTGCAAAGGGAGGTTGCACTGATTCCACTAAGGAAACACTAGATGTGTAAAAGAGTTAAGTGTTTGCTTATACTGTGTTAATAGTTATTAGTGGATTGCTTTCTGGGCATGGCCGTGTAGATGTAGCCTTGGCCGAACTACGTTATCGACTGCTGTGTCTTGTGTATTTGTATTGTTTATTGCTTTTCACACTATGTATCACACTACTCCCACATAGCAAAATCTGTCATAGTGCACGAATTACCTAAGTACTAACTTACAACTGGTATCAGAGCTTTAGCACCATTTGTTTTGCTAGTTATCTAGCAGGTGAAGATCGTGGGAAGTTAGTACTTGGGTCATCATGACGACCAAGGAAGGCGGATTTGTTACTAGACCTCCTCTGCTTGAAGGCACAAATTATGCCTACTAGAAGATGAAAACACATATTTTTAGACAGTCCTTGGATGAAACTGCATGGGATGCTATTGAGACTAAATAGAAACCTCCTACAAAGACTGAGGAAGATGACATAACTTAATTGACTAAGGTAGTTGTGAAGCCCAGATTCGAATGGACTAATGCTGAGAGAAAATCTGCTAAGCATAATGCTAAGGCGTTAAACACCATCTTTGCCGGTGTGGATAAGGAACATTTCAAGCTGATTTTAACTTGCACATCTGCAAAGAAGGCTTGGGAAACTTTGGAAACCATTCATGAAGGTACAAATGCTAGGAGGATTTCCAAATTACAGATGTTGACTACCCAATTTGAAGAATTAAGGATGCAAGAGGATGAAACAATTGGTGAGTTCAATGGCAAACTCCGAGACATTGTAAACAAGGCTTATCATTTGGGAGAAGAATTCTCTAAAGAGAAAAGTGTGAAAGGCACTAAGATCCTTGCCGACACAATTTTATCCTAAGGTTGCAGCAGTTGAAGAAGCAAAAGATATGACAAAACTTCATTTGAATGATCTTTCAGGATCCTTGAGGACATATGAGATGAATCTTGATGTTAATCTAAAGGTAAAAGTATTGCACTGAAAGCTGAAAACAACTCATCCAATGCCACACCTTATTCTGAAAAAGAGGTTATGATGCTCACTCGAGACTTTGGGAAGTTTCTACGTAGGACTGGAAAAATATCCAAACCTCAAGGTTTAAGACTGACAAGAGGGATAAAAAAGGCCCTAATAAATCTAAGTCAGAAGGAAGTACAATGAAAAGGAAGTTTGAAACTAGTTAAAAAGAAAAAAAGGCATACATTATAGAATGTGAGGGATATGGTCACATCTAGGCAGAATGTGCTAACACATTGAAGAAGAACAGATCCATGAATACTAATGTCAGTGATGATGATAAGAAAAGTGATTCTGAAGATGATGAAGAATACACTGATTCTAATGAGACACTGACATTTAATATAATAATAGATCTGGAAGATACATCTATGCACAATGATTACAAAGATGACAGTGACGATGATTTCGTCTATAGTGATGAAGAAATATCCTATGAGGAACTATAAGATAAGTATAGCCTTCTCTACACTAAGTGGATTGGACTTGTGAAGTTACATCAAGAACTAAAGGACAGCCTAAAGAAGATTCAGGAACAAAAAGATGCTCTTGAAGAAAGAAATTATGAGCTGATGGCTTAGGTCAGGGATGCAATGTAGAGAGTAAACGTGGTTGAAGGTAAAATAGCAAGATTAAACACTAGAAATGCTAAACTTGATGAAATAATCTCTACAGGAAGACAAGTTAGAATGAAATCGGGACTTGGCTACACTAGTAAAAATCTCAATCACGCAACAAGTACGCATGTCACACAAAATGAAAGCAGTTACACAACGTTTGGCAAGTCGGAAGGAGTGTTTGTCAAAGACAGCTTGAGTTAAGCTGATAGGAGAAACTTGATCAAGAAACACAAACCTAGAAAGCCTCCACTTACGTGTGATTACTGAAAAATTATCGAGCATGTGTGGCATCAATGCTAAGGAGAATTAGAGATCTGAAGCAAGGAAGAAACCTACACACACATGGTTTGACCAAAGGAGAAGTCAAGATGCAACGGATTTGGATAAGAAAGGAAGAGTTGAGATATAATGTAGCTCATCTATCTCTGTCAGCAAATTTTAGGGGTGTATGGTATCTTGACATGGGATGCTCATTCTATTTGACAGGAAACAAAGAATATCTTGCAGACTATACAGTCGTCATAAAGGCAGCGTGACATTCGGTGATGGTGTGAAAAACAGAGTAGTCGGTGTGGGCACACTAATGTAGCAGGAATGCCAAAATGATCTAATGTGGTACACATTGAAGGGATGAAAGCCAATCTGATAAGTATAAGTTAGCTGTGTGATGATAACAATCTATTAATGTATTTTGACAAAAGACAATAATATGTGATAACAACCAATGAAAAGTGCATAATCGTAGGATCCAAAATAGCTGACAATTGCTACTAGATGAATGCTATGAAGGAATCTCTATGTCTGATTGGACAAACTGGAGAAGCTGAACTATGGCAAAAACAATTGGAGCACGTGAACTATAAGCATTACACAAACTTGGAAGCAAACAAATTGTCAGAAGAATTTCTCAATTTAAAAAGGAGCGTAAGTTACTATATGAAGATTTCCAAATCCGTAAACCAGTCAGAGCCAGTCATATTCAAGTTGGAGATATCACCATAACACCTATCTATGATCTAATGCACATTGATCTATTTAGACCCACACAAGTAAAAAAGTACTGGTGGAAAAAGGTATGTCTTGGTGTGTGTCGATAACTTCTCACGATACACATGGGCAGACTTTCTTAGAAATAAGTCAGATTCCTTTCATGCATTCAGAAAGATATGTCTAAGTATTAAGACAGAGAAGAACATAACTCTGAAAAGGCTAAGGAGTGATCATGGTAAGGAGTTTAATAACAACCAGTTTTCAGAGTTCTATGAGTCACATGGCATCAAACATGAGTTTTCAGCACCTAAGGCACCACAACAAAATGGTATGGTTGAGAGAAAGAACAGAACATTTCAAGATATCATTTGTGTGATGCTGAATTCCAAGAGACTATCATTGGTAGACTGAAGCAGCCAACACAGTTGTTCACATCATCAACAAAGTGTTTCTAAGGCCTTTGATGAACAAGACAACATATGAAATCTGGAAGGGTAGAAAACCTAAGCTAAGTTACCTGCATGTTTTTTGGAAGTAAATGCTACATCTTGAAGTACCGAGAACATTTAGGAAAATTTGATGCTAGAAGTGATGAGGGAATATTTCTGGGATACTCCACAAACAATCATGCATATCATCTGTTTAACTGATGCACATGAGTAGTCATGGAAAATGTAATGTGACTGTTGAGGATAAGTGTTAATGATCAAGCTGTTGAGGATCAAGACAACACACCTGAAGTGACAACCACTCAAGAAGATCAAAGCAATGTTGAAGATTCTTCAAACTTGTCAGTCAATGGGAGTATGACTCACACTCTAATGAAAACATAAGAAGAAAGAGTATAAGATTTCTGAAGAATTATCCCCTAGATGCTATCATAGGTGAAATCACAGAGGGTAGAAGAACTAGAAGTAAGAAAGGTGTAGACTATATTTAGATGATAGTGATGATCAGTATGACATGCCACACCTCTACATTTAAACCCAATAATGTCAAGGAGGCTCTCACTGATGAATACTAGACTGAAGCAATGCAAGAAGAGTTGCAATAGTATGAGAGAAACGATGTATGAGAACTTGTCACAAAACCAGAGGTGTGAATCTGATCGGTACTAAGTGGATATATAGGAATAAAACTAATGAGGAAGATAACATCACACACAATAAGGCGAGGTTGGTTGCACAAGGGTATACTTAAGTAGAGGGACCGGACTTAAATAAAACATTCACCCCAGTCACACGACTTGAATTTGTAAGACTGTTGCTCTCTATTGCGTGTGCCAAAAACTTCACACTTCAGCAAATGGATGTTGAAAGTCTTCCTGAACTAAATATTACAAGAAGAAGCATTTGTTAAACAACCAAAAGGATTTGTGAATCCAAAGTATCCAAATCATGTTTATAAGTTGAAAAAAGCTCTTTATTGGATTAAAGCAGGCTCCAAAAGCATGGTATGAAAGGCTCACAAATATTTTCTTAACAAAGGGTACATTAGAGGGAGTTTGGATAAAACTATGTTCATCAAGAGAAGTGCAGAACATGTGCTTATTGTGCAAATATATGTTGATGACATATTGTTCTGATCCACATCAAAGGAGCTCATTGAGGAGTTCATCACATCCATGAGAACTGAATTTGAGATGAGTATGGTGGATGAACTAACATTCTTTCCTATTGCAAGTCAAACAGATGAAGGAAGACATATTCCTCTCTCAAGCAAAATATGCAAAAAATATAGCGAAGAAGTTTGGTTTGGAGAATGGAAAGTGATGTTTAAAATGTAAACGGGGGTTCCTAATCTCTACAATGCAAGACAAGTGGACCTAACAATGCAGATGTGAGTTTAACCCGAGTATCGAATCTCTCGAGGAACGAAAAGGTTCAACTACTATACTGATTCCAATGTTTAGTCTAAAAAGTTGTCATTGAAAAGATTATTAACTAGAAGAGATGCTAACAAAAGCTATAATTGAAGGAAAAAAAACCAACGAACAATTATCAGAAGAAATCTATAAGGCAGAAGTTTGGATCTTGAGATCCCCCTAATGTTGCCACTACTTCAATTAATTGATTTTAATAGAAATCGATGTTTTATTAATGAATTGTGTCATCTCACTCTCAAACAGGCAATCCCTATCTCTAGGTGAAAGTGGCCCTATTAACTAACCCCTAGATGAGAATCTCTTCTCTTTCTAACAAGTTATGAATGCTATAAACACAGGTGATAAATGGACCTAAAAGTGCGTCATTCTATCTCTAGTCTAATGCCCCAATTAATCCCCAAATTGATTGCCCTCGGGTGTTGTTCCCTTTACAATTCCAAACACCCTTGTGATTAATCTAAGTTCAAAACACTTAAATTGCAGGAAAAATCCAATGAAAGAACAATTCAATCATCCATAACATTCAATTTCAGACAATCAAATCAATTTCATAGAAACCAAAAATTAGGGTTCAACCCTTAATCCAAATAATAAAACTACTCACTATTCATAATGTAAAACTGAAATTAAGTGATTAAAATCTACAAGAGAAGGGAAAAGAAAGCTTAGGAATGATTTTGGAGGCAGAATTTTTTTATCCCAAAATACGCCCAAGCTCCTCTCTCGAGTTGCCTAGCCGATGCTGAATTTGCCTCTTCGATCTTTGAATCTTCTTGAAAACCTTTAATTCTACTTCTCTAATATAATTCCTAACTAATTCAGGCTAGAATTGGGGAAAATTTGTCACATAAGATCACCCCAAATCGCCTGCCTAAGCCCTAATGGCGAAAGTCTAAAAAAATTGAATAATCAATTCCCTTTGAATCTGTCTAAAAATTTGCTAAAAAACTGCTGAAATCGGGCACTACCATCGACGGTTGGTCTTTGTCTTCCTTCTCCCATTTTTTCCTTGAACCTACTGTCGATGGTAGGGGTAGCCTACTGTCACAGGTAGGCTTCTGACTTCTTCTCTCTTGTTGCCGGTATACCCACCCTCAGTTGTAGGTTGGCCTATCTCCGGCGGTAGGTCCTCTTCGTGGTTACGGTTTGGCATCGTTTTCCATTGTTTCCACTTTGTTTAAGCCGTTTTCATCCTTTCTTCATTGTATCTTCCTTCGGCAAGCACTTAAGACAAGAATGGGAGATATTAGACTTAAACATATATTTCATACCTTAAAAATATCAAAAAACGATGAAACTAACATATAAAATAATAGACAAAATAACAACTATCAAATACCCTCACACTCCGTTGCTTGCCCTCAAGCAACAGAACTAAATGGATGGAACAAAAGGTTTTGAAGGGCCTTTTCTTTTTCAGATAGAAAGTTCACAGAAAACGAGAGACCGACCTTAAGCAATTAAGCACATAGGAAGACCAAAGATATAACAACAACGACACCAGAAAAACAATGCCACTTTAGTGGAACACTTAACTACTCAACCATTAAGATAAAACAAAAGAACAGGCACAAGATACATTCAGTCTACCGCACTTACAAATAAACATTACATGCCAATGGTGTGTGTGTGTGTTTTCTCGTGCCGCTTCTTATAGAAACTAAGGAATGTTAAGTAATTAACGAAGGGATATACTTCAAATAATGATGCACAACAAACTCATATTCTTCTACTTTTTATTCATTCTAAGTCTTATTCTAAGTCGTTCTCCAGATTAGGTAGGACTTTTTGACTTGTAATATCAGGCTTGGGACATAAATAAGGTACCAAACAAAGGTAACTGGAGACAAGAACAAACGAGACAAAGCCAATGCAACCGAAATTAAAAATAGTAAAATTGGAGAATAACTTTCTAGCCGCCTTTCACTCACCCTTGACAATCCTACTCCGTTTCTTTCACACACCTCACCTAACATATTCACATTTTTCAACCTTAACATGAGAGAGAAATAGTGTTGTTATTTTCACGACACACTATGAACAAAATGTAAGTACTACTTTTTTTTTAAAGGACAATAAACTTTTCTCTCTTTTTTTTTCATAAGCCATTTGTACCAACTATGAAATGCCCAAACTACCCACTCTTTGCATAATTTTTTCTTTTCTTCACTCCTTCACCCCCACACTTGTATGTTATTCTCACTCAAGATGGCTAAAAATATTATTCTAACATTGGCTCCACAAAATGAGGTTTAATATAGCGTGAGTTTTAAAATAACGAAGAATAGAAGGGAGTAAAACCCTTGACATGAAGGCATAAATAAGGAAGCTATGGGTTAATTTTGTATAAGGATAGGCATATTAAAGGATGAAACGGTACAGTGAAGCTTGAGACCATCATTTCCGGGGTTAATGTAAACTTAGACTTTTCACTTCAAAGAACAGAAAAAAAAAAAAATACAAGAATGCAAGCACGAATTTTTTAAAGGATTCTCACCAAGCTAATTTCCTAGAATTCCTAGGTTTCTATTACTAACGACACTCACAGGTGCATGAGAACCATCGAGCATGTAAATTATTATATAAATGTTGTTTTCAAAATGACCAAGTACAACCCTTTTGAAGAACCCTAATAGTATCGAGATCAAGCATTCTACCCAAGATGGCAAGAAGAAAAATGTTTTTTGGTTTATTTTTAAAATTTTAAATTTTCAGGTTATTTGATTTTTATTTTGGATTTTTCATAAGGAAAACAAAAGAAAAAGAGTACACAGACAGAAATACCCCCAACACTTAAAACCACACTGTCCGCAATGTGGGGGCTAGACTAACAGAAAAACAAATAAACACATACATGGGAGGCACTCTCGCAGATATAAAGCAGTAAAGCAAAAGGGAAGCCATCCCTACACAAAACAAAATAAAACAAAGAAACACATAAGAAAATAAGAAATGAAAATAATAAATACAAAACTAAGACAGAAAGAGAAACAAGCAAAGAAATACAGTAAAGGAAAATAAAAGGAAAGAAGGGAAGAGAAGACTCCCTATTGCGAACCAAAGTTCGCTCCGAAGCCACAACTGCTGCCTTGATCAGGCATGATCTGCTGCACAAGAGGGCTAGCGTTATCTCCTGCCAATCGATGGATGCCTTCTGATGGGGCCAACTCATCTGCATACTAGCGAGTTGACTCTACAATCTCTACGAACTGGGCCCCATAAATGTCCTGAGTAACAAGGAGCTACTTGAAGGAAGTCTGCATCTCGTGTTGGAAGGCCGCCATAGGGGTAGTGGAGGGGTCATCCTCGCTGGAGAGGTCATAGGACTTATCGTCCACGCTCTCCTCATCATCGGGCTATGAAGAGGACGCCCCTATGCCGGTTTGAGTGGTTTTTTTTTATGGATCGAAAATAGGCATAGTCACGCTCCTACAGCCTATCCTCCTCGGTCGAAGGGATCCAAACTTTATTCTTCTTGTCCCAAGAGTAGATGCAGTTGTTAAATGTAGTGAAATTGATGATATGCGGTGACCTTGTGGACGATTTCCTTTCCCCTGCAAAATTTACATTGAAAGCAGCAAAAACCTTAGAAAGTATAACAGGGTAATGATACACACGTGTTTTAGTATTATCACAACCTGTGTTACGCATCGTGTATGTCATTATGGAAGTAATAGAAAAAGGAGAATTATTTTGAACTTTGTCAAGCCTGTACCTATGAACAATACGGACATCATTCTATCTGCCCCCTTGTTAGACTAGGGTGTGCCCATAAAAGTAAGAGAGGGCACGGGAAAGAAAGGTACGAAAGTCACTCCCGTGGAGTACACGATGATAGTCCATCGAACGTGGTCATATACCAAAACACTGACAAAACTCACATCAAAACTCCAATCGGGATCCTAATTAATAGACTTTTTATTGGAGTCCACAGTGACATGTTCACCTTGTCCCGAATCCTAATAATTGACTCGAGACACTCCCTAGTAAGAATAATCCTAACCCCTTTGACTATAGAGATAATCGTGGAAAGATCTTACCCGTCTTGTGAAGTATATTAGCATAAAATCTACGGACAAGGTCGGGGTAAAAAATTGCCTGAAATATGAAGTACAGGGACCTAACCCAACCTCCCAAAAAGTTGTTCGAATTTAAGATGGTCGATGATCGCCTCATCGAACAATTTTTTAGTAATCATCTTGAGCGACTCCCTATGGGTTACCCATTGACGGGCTGCCATAGAAAGACGCTTCGGAAAAGGTAAAATATCTAGAGTGTTACGAGCCCATTTAGATTTGGAGAAGGAAGTAGCAGATTTCTTTGGTGCCATAGGGAGTGCAGAAGGAAATTGAAATGAAGAGAAAATAGAAGGAAAAATGATACCGCACCATAACACAATAACACCAACACAGTAAAACAGTAAAACACAGAAAAAGAGCACACAAAAAGAGAAATAAAGAACTAGTCGTTCCCCTTTTGAAAGAGTCTGTGCCCACAGAAATAAGCAAGAGCATGATGAAGAAGATTCGGGAAATTGCCCTTGTGGATGATTTTGCTATGGTCCAATGCCTGTGGCCGGATCTCAAAATAGCTACAAGCCGTATCGAACTTCCAGTCTGGGTCCTTGTCAATTGTTTTCCATTTGAATCTACAGTGACCGAATTCTCGTATGGGATCCTAAGAACAGTCACCAAACATTCCCTATCGAGAATGATCCTAACCTCTTTGACAGTTGGATTATAGTTTGGAGATCCTTGTTCGTTTTATGAGTTGTGTTGGTATAGAATTCTTGAAAAATGTCAGGATAGTAATCGCATGAAGTGCAAAAGAGAGGAGCCCAACCCAACTGTCTAAACAGATTTTGAAGATCAAAATGTTCGATGACTGAGTCATCGAATGATTTTTCAACAATGATTTTGAGCGACGCCCTTTTGGCTACCCATTCATGGGCCACTTGAGAGAGATGTATTGGATAAGGAGGGATATCGGGGTCGGGCAAGGTCCTCGCAACACGAGACCGTTTTGATTTGGAAGTTGAAGCGACAGATTTCTAGGGGGCCACATAGAAAATTTTCTTGGATTATTTTCTGCAAAATTTTGTTAGGAAACACAATAAAACATAAAATGAAGTTAGTTCATAACAGAAATTTATCTAAAGAACTGAAATTACAAGAAATAGCAAGAAAAAGAAATTAAGAGAGAAGGTTAGAGAAGGGAGAATTTGAATGGAAAGTTAGGTTCTTTTGGAAGGAAGAAGAAGATTTTAGCATGAAATTTGTGTAGAGAAGAAGAATGGAGGTGGTAGGAGTGTTTAGAACAAAAGAATAAGCAAGAGAAGAGAGAAGAGGAATTATCAACGAAAAGGAGTAGAGAGAGATTGGTTGTCGTCGTTCTGCTCGTCGGAGGTGGTGTGGTCATCGGAGTTGGAAGGAGGAGGAAGAGAAAACTTCAACAAATTGGAGAGGTATAGAGAGGTTAAGAGAGTTTCAGAGAGGTTATGGAAGTTTTGAGAGAATAAGAAGAAGGAATCAAAATTAAGGGTTTGAGAAGAGAAAGAGGGAAGAAAAGTGCAGAAAATAAAACTAAAATCTACAATTTAGTACCAATTGGGTCACCCGACCCAGTTTACCTTAGAAAACCGACCTGTTACCTAGTTGGACCCTATCACCGATGGTACCATGAGACCTACCATCCACGGTAGATCTTAGGCTTGCTGGTGCCGAGGCTATTGGCGACGGTAAGGCAAGCCTACCGTCTGCGGTAGGCCTTTGCCAAAAGATGCCCATGGGGCCTGTAGCCTGCCGGCGATGGTAGGGCACCCTATCATCAGCGGTAGAGGTGCTATCAAGCCTCTGTTTTGCTTCGTTTTCTACAATTTTCAATCCCCGTTAAAGTCACCTACCTTATAAACTCAAACATTCTTCATGTAGGTCTTTAGGCCATCACTTTTTCTCTTCGAAACAACCTTGTAAAACAACATCAACTAACAATCAAAGTAGTAAACAAAAACGTAAAACTTAAAAGTACAATTTTACAATTACAATTATAGAATAGTTAAAAGAATACTCCCCTTTTCTTAGGTACAAATTGCACCATCCAGATCACGAAAATCTGGGCTGTCCTTCAAATCTTTCTTTCGTACTGATACCCATTCTATCTTGCCATTCTTTAAATTGGAGGCAATTTGTCTTTGTTTTTTAAGTTTCTTCCTTGGCCTTTCTTTTCTTTTCTTTCTAGTGGATTCCTGCATGTTTGTAGATACTTTATTAGGTTTATGATGCATGAAGTATCTTTAGTTTTTAGATTGGGAGGTGGGGAGCAAAGAAAACTTGAATACTATCTCATTTATTCCGACCCTTAGTATTAATTCCCCTTGTTCCATATCTACTAATGCCCTAGAAGTACGCAAGAAAGGGCAACCTAAAATAATAGGGAAGTTAACGTCTTCTTTCATGTCTAAAACTACAAAGTCAACGGGGAAAACTAAATCCTTGACTTTGACTATCACATCCTCAATTACCCTTTTAGAATATCTAACACTTATATCTGCTAGATTAATTGACATTCTAACAAGTTTCAGGGTACCTAAACCTAGACGCTCACACATAGATGAAGAAATAACATCAATACTTGCTCCTAAATCTGCTAAAGCCCCATCTACTTGAATACAACCAATAGTGCAAGAAAAAGAAAAACTTCCTGTCTTCCAACTTTTGTGGTACTGTTTCTTTTTTGATTTTTAGGGCTCAACATTATTCTTTCATAATAATCCCTTCTTTCTTTGGACTTTACTCATCAATGGTCATCGAGATAGCATTTACATGCTCTCTCAGGCTTACTTCGGTATTACTTGAAAGAGTTCTTGGAGTTCTCTCAGATACAGTTTTAACTAATTGTCCAATTTGCTTCTCTAAGTTTCTTTTGGAGGCCTCTTGATTCCTTTGGACTGTCTTGATGGTATTCATTCTACTTTCTGTTGCAGCCATAAATTTTGCCATTAAGTCATCCAAATTTGTCTTATTTGGTAGAGGATGGTTTTGCGGACCTGTTTCGTAAGCAAAAGGGTGGAGGATCTCTATTTTGAAAACCTGGAGGTTGATTTTATCTCTGGTCCTTAACCTCCCTAAGAAAAATCGGGATGGTTTCTCCATCCCGGATTGTATGTGTTTGAGTAGGGATTATTTTGTCAATTCCCTTGGACAAACTCTACTTGTTCTACTTGTCCTCCCATACTTGGGCACTCTTGATTGGAATCCCTTATTATAAAAATCATACAACATGACTATTTGGCTATTCTTACTTGTTGAAGGACCGACCAAGGTTCCTATTTTCTGCTCAATGACTGATGTCAACCTTGCTTCCATAGCTAATATAGCATCTATATAATAGACCCCAGCCGTCTTTGGCTTTGCTCTTTGTCCTCCCCAATTATAACTATACACAGCAATCTACTGGATTAAATCATAAACTTGTTGAGAAATTTTATGATCTATAGACCCTCCATCTAAGGTATCTATTAATTGCCTTGCCCCAAAAGAAACTCCATTGTAAAAACTTTGTATTTGGATCCCTAAATCCAACCTATAATGGGGATACTTTCTCAATAACTCCTTCCATCGTTCCCATGCCTTGTTTCTTAGGTGTGTTGTTCGCCCCGGATGAAAGTACCTCCCTAAAAATTTCTCCGCTAGTGAATTCCATGATAGTAAGGATTTTAGCCAAGACTTCACCTTTCCTCTTAGAGAGAACGGGAAAAGATGGAGTCGAAATGCATCTTCTGATACTCTTTTAATCTTAAAGGTGTCATACACCTCTAAGAAATTTCCAATATGCGCGTTGGGATCTTCATTAGGAAGTTCGTCAAATTGAACATCATTTTGCAACATCTGAATTACATTCGGTTTAATCTCAAAGTTATTTGTCAACCCTTGGTCTTGCTATACTCGATTGCATCCCCAAGATGTATGGTCGAGCATAATCCACCATTGTTCTCCCCAGTATCGATTGTGCCGCCATTGGAGGTGTTGATTTGAAAAGAGAGTTGTCGAATAGAAGTTCTTTAGGTTCTTCTTCCGTCTTAACTTTAAGTGCTATTGCACTAGTGCCTGCCATTTTGAACTGAAGAGCGCGAGCAACGGTACTAACTCACGCATTTTCTTTTGGGGCATATACTAATACTACACGATCTGCAAGGATTAGCTCTACGAACACGAAGCACAATTCAAGAATATAAACTGAAATTAACGGAATGGTGCAAAAGCAAAAATAAATTCGAGCGAGAAAATGAGAAAACGAAAAGAAATAAAAGACAAAGACTAAAGCACTAAAACAAAACAATATTCCTTGAACTTGTCGTTCCATGGCAACAACGCCAAAAATTTGATGTGTTTAAAATAAAATGGGATGTCATCCTAATTACTATAATGTAAGATAGGCGGACCTAACAAAGTATAGATGAGTTTCAACCCGAGTGTCAAATCTCTCAAGGAATGGACGAAGGTTCAAGTACTAATCATGTTTGTAATGGCTAGTTAGAAAACATGATGTCGTTGATTGTAAAAAAATAAAAACAAGTGAATCAATTAAAAGAAAGCAAATAAAAATGGTTTAGAAAGAATTATAAGGAAAAGATTTTGGGTTGAAGGAATCCCCCTAATCCTTGTTACTAATTCAATTGGAAAAACTTTAATGAAAACGATGCTGAATTAATTAAGTTGGATCATTGCTAAAAATCGGGCAATCCCTATCTCTGGGACGAAAGCCATCCTACTCACTAACCCTTAGAGGAAAATCTCTTTTCTCCCTAACAAATTACGAGAACAATAAATTTAGGTGATTCAAAGGACCTAAAAGTGAAAAATCGTATCTCTAGTTAACTGCCCCAATTAACCCTCAATTGGTTGCCCTAGATTGTTCTTCCTTTTTCAATTCCAAACAACCTTGCGAATATCTAATCTCGCGACAATTAAATTACAAACAAATGCAATTGGAAGGCAACTTAAGTCAAAACAAACATCGAAATTAAGAAATTAAACCAAGAACTTCATAATCAATAATTAGGGTTCAACCCCAAACCAAACAATAAAAAGTACTTACTATTCGTATTAATAAAAACTGAAAATTGAGGAAAAGGAAAAGAAGCATAGGATTAGGTCTTGAAGTCGCATTTGAATTCCGAATGTCTTCTAAGATTGTCTCTTGAGTCACCAAGTCGAAGATCGAAATCTTTAATCAAAGTCTTCAATTCTTGAATCCAAAAAAATAAATCTTGCAGAAATCTTGAAATTCTATTAACTAAAGAAAAATGTAAAAGCTGAAATTTTAAAAGGTGTTTAACTAATCTAACCTAATTAATCTACTCCTAATCTAAAATCTATACTAATCTAAAAATAACTTGTATATCCACCTATCTAATTGTTTCTACAACTTCTTACAACAACTACAATTAAAACCCCTTATATAAAGGTGAAGAATACAAGAAAACCAAATCAAAATTGGAGAAGAAATCGAGAAAATCGAGTTTTAATTGGACTTCAACATTCTTGCTAGTATCCCCTACCACCGACAGTAGGGTGTGGCCTACCATCCACGGTAGGTCTCTATATTGCCAATGTCCTTGATCCGTGGTAGGTGATGAATTTCTGTTGACGGATTCCGTTTTCGTCGTTTTCTCTCCATTTTTGTCCATTTTCTTTCCTTTTCATCGTTTCCACTTCTGGAGGGCACCTAAAACAAGAATAAGAGGTATTTAGCTCAAATATATACTTTTACGTATGAAAAACACCAAAAATGATGAAATTAATATACAGAAAATTAGAGAATTGTGCACTTATCACACGCATACCTGTAATTCTAGGCACACTCTTTTATAAAATTAGGCATAAAGAGTCATAAAAGTAGGCACAAACTGTAATAAAAGTAGACACACAGATTAAAAAAATGCAAGCACATATGCATGGAAAAATGTATATAATCTAGGCATACTCTATTTATAAAATGGGCACAAATGGTTATAAAGTTAGGCACACAAGCTTATAAAATTAGGAACACATAACAATAAACTTAAAACACACATACCTGTAATGTCAGGCACACTCCTTTATAAAATTAGGCACAGTCATAAAAGTAGGCACAGACTATTATATAAGAATGCACATAGATCAGAAAAATGTAGGCACACACTTGTAAAGATTTATATAACTTAGGCACACTCTGTTTATTAAGTGGCATAAATGCTTATAAATTTCGGCACACAAGCTTATAAAATTAAGCACACAGGTCAATAAACTGAAAGCACACATACATGTACTGCTAGGGGCATCCCTTTCTAAATTAGGCACACATAGGCATAAAAGTAAGCACAAACTATTATAAAATTAGGCACATAAATCATAAAAATCCAGGCACGCATACTTGTAAGATGTATATAAATTAGACACTCTGTTTATAAAATGCACACAAATGATTATAAAGTTAGGCACACAAACTTATAAAATTAGGTACACATGTCAACAAATTGAGCACATATACTTGAAAAAAAGGGAAGACACATTCTATTATTAAACTGGACACATATAGTTATAAAAGTAGGCACACTATTTACAAAAATTAGGCATACATCTCAAGTTAGTATAGATTACCTGCTCAAGTGAAACTCAAATTTGGGGACAGTATCTCTGTCCTTCAATAAATGGTTAAATAACTTGACAAAGTCTTGTTTGCGTCTTAGTCTCATAATATGCTTCTTTGAGTTGGGCACAAACAATTACAAAGTAGGCACACTATCTATAAGAGTAGGCACACCCTGACTTTTACAACTAAACTACAACAATACATAAATAAAATCATATATAAGTTTAAAAATACAATATTGCTTTACATTAAAAAAAAAAAATAGAATACCATTATTACACTTATGCATAAAAGTATCCATACTCTATTTTAAAAGTAGGCAGACACAGTTTAAAAATTAGACACAATGGCCTATAAAAGTTGGGACACTAACTACTGCAGCATAAATATGTAATGCAAATAAAATAAAACAATTCACAACTAAAAATAAATTAACATTCGATTGAAAGCACAACAAACATTGTATTTTAACCAAAAAAAATGTTTAAAAATATAAACAAAACAAAAAATTCTATATTACACTTATTCATAAAATTAGGCACACTCTATTTCAAAAGTAGGCACATAGTTTAAGAACTAGGCACAATTGCTTACAAAATTAGGCACACTGACTACTACATTTCAAATACGTAATACAACTAAAATGAAATGGTGCCCAACTATATTAAAATTGAAATACTCTTGAAAGTAAAACAAACATTACATTAAAACCAGCAAAGAAAGTATAGAAAATAGAAACATAAGAAAATTTTGAAATTTACACTGATCATAAAACAAATGCACACATAATTGCAAAACTAGGCACACTCATTTATCAAACTGAGCACACTTTGTAATCAAACTAGGCACACGTATGTGCAACATCACAACTTCTCAAAAACAACCACCAAATTGAAAAAAAAGACAATATATTATGTGAAATTCCTTCCTCTACTCTATCTTCACAATTGAAAGTGTTTGAAGGACCAAAATTCCCATCTTCCATACCTATAACACGGCACACATGTATTTACTAACAAAAAAAACCACAAAAACAACAAAACAAATCGAAAAATATGCAATATATTACTTGTAAAATCTTCTTTAACAGATTCCAACAGCATCGAAATAACATCTTTGCACGACGAAGGATTTAAAACATCACAGTTGACCTCATCCATATCAACAATCGATACAATATTAGTTTTTTCACAATTCTCCATTGATTACACAATGTTGCAGACGATTAACGGATGACCAATTGAATGAAATCACACAAAATCTAGTGAAATCGACCAAAGAGTAGAATCGTGAGGGGAGAAGAAGATCGCGAAAAGAAAGAAAAAATACCTTTGAAAATAAAAGAAGCTCGGGGAAGAAGAAGGCACGTGAATTTGGAAGATTTGGTTCATTTTGTTAATAATAAAATAATTAAATCACTTATCAAAACGATGTCATTTTGATAAGTGAGTAAACCTTGCATGGTGTACTTGGATGTATGATATAATTTGCCGCTTGATTATTTATCTTATTAAGAAGACTCCAAATAATAGAATTCTTTTTCTACTACCACTAGGAGTGGAATCCGAAGGAGGAGGCATCTCATTTCCTTCATTTTTTTGAGCAAACAAATTTAATAGCTAAATAAATCAAGTAAACAAACAAATATTACATTTTTTTTAAAGGAAATAAGTATTCAAAATCTAAATAAACAAATTAAGAGTAAATAAAGTAAACAAATAATTATTCGAAACTAATAAAGAAATTCGAATACATAAAGTAAACAAATAAGTATCTAAAAATTAAATAAATATGTTATAGTAAATAAAGTCAATAAATAATTATTTAAAACTAATAAAGTCCAAAGTAAAAATTAATAAAAAAATTGACGTAAGTTAAGGTAAAGAAAGCAAACTATCAATGATGAAGCTGGAAGTCCGAAGAAGAATTGAAGAAGCTTTGATTTTTGCCAAATTTTCTTCAATTCATTCCTTTCTCTGAATTTTGAACAAATGGAAAACCTCCAAAAATATTTGATTTTTAAGAGTTGATAGAGTTTAGAGAGATATAAGGAGTTTAAGCTGAGATAGCAGAGAAAATGAGTGATTTTTTATGTGAGAAATGAATTGATTTAGGGGGTATTTGTTGTAAAAAAAAAATTTTTTTAAAAAATATGGTCGATTTTTTAGAAAAAATTGACCTTTGGATTTGAACGATCAAATGATCTGGACTGTTGAATCTCAACGACCAAATGGTGATCAACGACCAAACCATCTGTACCATTGAGATCAAATAATTAGATCATCTGGATCGTTGATCTCCAACGGTTCACGAAGCACAGGATCACTCCCCTCTCAACGGCTCTGATTTTTTCTTTTTGATTTTTGCTATTGGCCCGCGGGTTGGACCTAAAGTCTTGGTCTTGGGCTAGGCGATTTCGTGGGCTAGGCTGGGTCGCAGCCTGGCCTGACATGGGCCGGTCCGGGCCTTGGTCGCGGTTCACAAAATTAAAACCTAGAATGGACAGCACCTCTTGAACTACCTCCGTGTAGGTTGGGCTAGGCCTGATGGTCCTAAGAAAAATGGGCCGGTCCAGACGAGTTCACAGGCCAGCCTGACTCACTGGCCATCCTTAGAAGTGAATGCTGAGTTGTTCTTTCCTTGCTAAAATATGATTTAAATTATGATCACCTATATGCTTCATTATTCTTGATTGCAGGAACCTCCTGGAGCAGGCTACTGAGGTTGTGATATCCCGCATAGAGAAACAAATTTTTTTGTTGATTCATCAGCAAAGAAAGAAGGACAAGCTTAATCAACCTCCCTATCTATTTATAGGGTTATCCTATCTTTTGTAAGCCAATTAGTCACCCTAGATGCCCTTGGGGGAAGTATGCCAGGAACCTTTGTAATTCTCCTATTTGATTAATGAAATATTTCTCGTTTGGAAAAAATCACAGTTTAAAACCACTTATATAGTAATTAACCTACTGTGCTCATGGATCAGAAGACATCTCTATTGTCAAATGACATTTTCTTCATATGATCTTATATTATTTTCTAAGAATTTCTCCCTTAACACTTCATTCCTCCCGGTGGAACTCTTGTTTCTTTTCAATTTATATATATATATTTATGTTTATGTTAGATTATAGATGGTTATTTTTGCACAAGAAAATAAAATTTTGAACAATAAATGCAGAGCCCTTATCATGACTTCTTTGTTTGAGAATTTGGAACAAGCTATCATGATTTATTTCTTGGGAAAAAATGTATTTAGTTTAAACTTGAATTAATTGAAACATGGAGGACTATTAAAATAATAAAAACGAGAAACAAAAAGCAAATACATTTTTAAATTTATTTTAATATTTTATTTTGATAGTAACCGTTCAACCAAGACATAAAAGTTTTCTAATTTTGATATTTTGATTTTCTTTCCAAATAAGCATGAAAATTAGTTAGTGGCTGTAGAAGTGGAAGAGTTGTATTAGTCTCAAAACAGTATTAACACATAACTCTTGGCTTCATTTAGAAGCCATTCGATAGTTTGACCAGCATTAGTGTGGCCAAACTTTTCACTGATTTGAAACATACATTGTATATGTTCATGTGGTAATCTTTAGATATCTACAAGATTCAAGGTTACGATGTCTTTTTTGAGGATTTTATCTTCAAAATACAAATACATATCTTATGAAATGTAAGTATTTATACACATTTTTAGCATAACGAACTTGTAAAAGTATTTAGTGAACAACTAATGTTCATTGTAAAAAAATTCAAAAGGTAATAACTTATTGAATATCTAATTACTTATTTAGAAGATTAAAATATCTCTAATTTAATGATTTTTTTTGACAAAAAGACTTATAACTGTTAGCCAGTTTTAATTAACTAAAAAATGCTACCTCCGGTCATAATTTAAGTCCTTTTAGAATGCCATCAAAATACAAATTTTTATACTTTTCGATGAGGATTTATAGCATTTTTGTTTTCATATCCCTCCTCACGAAGTCTTTTGTTTCTTTGCAATATTTTTTTTATTTCAAGTAAGATGACAATTTTTGCACAAGAAAATAAAATTTTGCAAATTAAATGCATAATGCCTTCTTTGTTTAAGAATTGAAACAAGCTATTGTGAACTGTTTTTGGGAAGAAATCTCATTCATTTGCATTTAAATTAATTGAAACAAGGAGGATCATTAAAATAATAAAAACGATATACAAAAATCAGATAAATATTTTAATTTATTTCAAATATAATTTGATTTTGATGGTAAAAGTTCAATGAAGATATAAAGCTTTTTAATTTTGACATAGTAATTTTCTTTCCAAATAAGCCTCGAAATTAGTTGGTAGTAATAGAAGTGGAGGAGTCGAATTGATTGTAAGACAACAATTTTGTACAAGAAAATAAAATTTTGCACATTAAATGCACAATGCCTTCTCTTTTTATAGAATTGAAACAAGCTATTGTGAAATATTTCTCGGGAAGAATTTTCGTTTATTTGAATTTAAATTAATTGAAACAATAAAAACAAGATACAAAAATTAGAAAAATATTTTAATTTATTTCAAATATAATTTGATTTTGATGATAAAAGTTCAGTGAAGATATTAAGCTTTTTAATTTTGATAAACTAATTTTCTTTTCAAATAAGCCTGAAAATTAGTTGGTGGTAATGGAAGTGAAGGAGTTAGATTAGTCCTAAAACAAAATCCACACATATTGATAGGCTTGGTTTTTAATTCTTTTCGTACCTTCCGAACCAATTGTAGCATTCTTTCTTATGGCTTGTAATGGAAGGGAGTCTTAATCAACAATATCCCTTTGGTGCGGAGTGCATTTTTTAAGAGGGTGGCATTCTCGTCTACTCTTTCCTCATGCACAGGGAAAACCATTTTTTGAACCTAACCCCCTAGCACTGGACTCCCTGGTTAAAACTAATCCAATATGCTTGATGCTTACCAAACTTCCTGAAGCTAACATAATTTCTACAATCACATATATACTTTGTTTGCTTATTTTTTCTTCGTGTATTTATGATTGTACTTGTTTATCTAGGCTTTAATGAAGTCTGTTGCGAGGATGTCTTAGCTAAGGCATCCGAAGCAATGACACCAACTGGTAATGTACCCTTTATTTAGTCTATTTGATTTAACGTAGTTAATTTGCTCCCTAGTTATTGTAGAATTCATTTAGAAACCATTCTATAGTTTGACTAGCAATAGCGTGGCCAAGCATTTCACCAAATTGGAACACACATTGTGCACATTATGTGATAGATGAAATTTTTGTATCTCGCAGCTTCAACGTTAACCTTGGCTTAGCATTGAGAAGAAATCTTCTTTGAGATTCTATTGTCAAAGACTTTTGACGAAAACTTTACACAATATTTTTTTCTCTCGTGTTGGAAATATATTTCTTATGAAATATTTATACACATTTTTAGCTGAGAAAACTTATATGAAGTATTCAGTGAATGACAAATATTCCTTTATTGTAAAAATATTTCAAAAGGTTAATACTTTAATTATTGAATATCTAATTTCTTATCCAGAAGATTTCAAAATATCTATAATTTAGTGAGTTCTTTTTTTACAAGAAGATTTATAACTACTAAACAAACATAAATTAATTAAAAAATATTATTTCTAGTCAGAAATATATTTTGTTCTTTTAGAGATTTGTTGTGTGATTGAAATATTTTTTTATACATTTATTATACTTTTCATATTTTCTATTTCTTTATTTATATATTTGACTCTACTACTACTTCTCATCGTTATTTATGAAGTCTTTGTTACTTTGTAATATATTTTTTAATTTTCATGTAGGTGACTATTTTTGCACAAGAAAATAAAATTTTGCACATTAAATGCACAAATGTCCTTCTTTGTTTGAGAATTGAAAATAGCTATTATGACCAATTTCTTGGGAGGAAAATCAAATAAATAATTTAATTTATTTCAAATATTTTATTTTGATCTTAAGAGTTTAGTCATAAACCTTCTTGAGAGGAAGTCTCTTTGATTTGAATTTAAAATTAATTGAAACAATGAGACTCTTAAAAAAAAAGACAAATATTTTTAATTTATTTCAAATGTTTTATTTTGATTGTAATAGTTCACTAAGCACAAAACTTTCTAATTTCGATATTCTAATTTTCTTTCCAAGTAAAGCCCAAAAATTACTTGGTGGTAGAATTGAAGGAGTTGGATTTGTCCTAAAACAGCATCCATGCGAAGTACTTGGATTCATTTCTAAGCTCTGCACTGATTTATAAAATGTGTTGTGCACAATTATATGGTAGACGAATCCTTCGATATTTACCATTTTCAACGTGGACTACTGTGAAGATTTAGATTTTTTTTTTCTTTTGATGAAACTTCAGACAATACTTCTTACTTCGCCATTGGACAAACATATTTCCTATGGAAGGTGAGCATTTATACGCATATTTCGCCCAACAAACTTGAAAGGTACGTATTTAAATATGGACCAATATACTTTCCATCATAGTAAAAACATTTTAAAAGGTCAGTAAACTTTTTAATATATATAATCTTTATTTAGAAGATTTACAATATCTTTAATTTAATGAATCCAATTTTGACCACAAGATATATAACTAATAGGTAGTCTTTAATTAATTTAAAAACTACTAATTTAGGCAAAAAAATAAGTCATTTTGGATAGTTGTTGTGTGATCAAAATATAAGTTATTTCATACTTTTTAATGAGGTTTTATTACATTTTTTTCATCTCTACCTATCTTTTTATTATTTATTTATTTGACTCAACTATAATTTCTCATCCCTTCTTTGAGAAGTCTTTGTTTCTTTGTAATTTTTTCTAAATTTTTATTTGACAATACTATTTTCTATGCGAAAATAAATTTGCACATTAAATGTACAATCCCATCATAATTTGTTTGGGAATTGAAACATGCTATTGTGACCTATTTCTTGGGAGGAATTCTCTTTGATTTTTAATTTAAATTAATTGAAACAAGGAGGACTATTTAAAAAAAAAGACACAAAAAGTTCAATAAATATTTTAATTCATTTCAAATATTTTATTTTGACGGTAAAAGTTTTATCAAGACGTGAAGTTTTTTAATTTTGACATTCTAATTTTCTTTCCAAACAAACCTTAAAATTAGTTGATAGTGGAAAGTGAAGAAGTTGAATTAGTCTCAAAATAGCCTCCATATGAAACTCTTGGATTCATTTAGAAGTCATTCTATAGTTTGAAACCGATTTCTATAGTTTGATAGGCAATAGCTTGGCTAAAGTTTTCACCGATTTCTATAGTTTGATAGGCAATAAGGTTTTCAACGATTTATAAGACACGTTGTACACATTTATGGTAGCCGAATCCTTCAATATCTACTAGCTTAAGCATTCACCCTGGCTTTAATTTGTAATGTGAAGATTAAACCCCTTCATTGAGAATTCCATCTTCAACATATTTATCTTTTGATGAAACTTCACACAATGCTTTTTTGTGCTTTGTTATTTGGCAGATTTATTTCCTATGAAAATGAGTATTTATACACATATTTAGCACACCAAACTTAAAAGGCACACATTTCGTAAATAGCCAATATACTTTCCATGATTGTAAAAATTTTTTGGAAGGTCATTAACTTAGAAATATATATATATATATACGCACACATGTATACATATATATATATATATATGTATAAACATATTTATATATTAATGTATATGTATATATATGCATGTATATATATACATTTATAAGGATTTATATAAGTTCATTCATATTGGACTAGTGCAAATTGCATTTAAACCTCTTACTTTAGAAGGTTTACCTGAAAGTTTTATTGCATGTCTAAGAGATGCAAGAAATCTTAATTGGAAACAATCACTTATAGGAGTGATCCAATCTAGTCCGGCGCATGGACCAGTATATTTTAATGTTTATCCTAATCTTTCACTTTCTTTAAGTGATGTCAATATCTTTGACACTTTAACATTAAATGTTAAGACTCATGGCTATAATTATATGGCTGGATCTGAACTTATCTGTATTTGTTATAAAATTTATTATAAACCATTATTTACTTTAAATCCTAATTGTAAATTAATGGATAAAAAGATAAATGAAACTGTTTTAATAGAAACTAATTTTAATAGATCTAAAATTTCAACAAGAAGAATTATTAAATGGGATGAAATCCCTATGCCTCCTCAATGGAAATTAGAAAGAACTGGTTATATTCAGTCAAAAACAAAACATAATATTGATCATATTGAACAAACTCCAGAAGGAATAGTGTATATCCAGATGGATCCTAGTTCTTCTCGAATAGGAAATATTCCTAGGACATATTCTACCAGCTCTGAAAGATCTTATATTTCACCTCTGTTAGAAGATAAAGATTATATTCCTTACAGGGTTTCTACTTCCCAAGTCAGTGAGCGTGATGAACATAATAATCATGTCGAGAAAGTTTTAAAAACAAAAGAAAATATTGTTAAAGGAGTTTATAACAAAGATCCGGAAATAACCGAATCTGAAATGAATTTTTCTTTATGAATAATGTACAAAAAATTGATTTTAGACCTGGATCTGAAGCCAGGCAAAAAATTAAAAAAGAATTTGATTTACCCAGATGGGAACCATTTAGAAAGTGGTTTTTTTTCAAATTTTGATTATACTCTGAAATATTATATTTCGGAAGAATTTTATAAATGTTTATCTAGTCATAATATTTTATTTCCATTTGTTCCATGGTTCGTAGATAAATATATTGAACCATACATTTCGTTTTAGAAAGAGATTATAAACTTTTTAAATGGTAATATCATTAAAGGAGTTTGGCCTCCTCAACAACCTTTTCATTTGGAAAAGGATAATCATATTGTTAGTTTTACAAAGATTTGTGAAATTTTTTTGAACATGATACCTTACATATCACCGTTAAACAGATTAATAAACTTATAGAACAACAGAATTATACAAACATTTGTTTAAATGCATTAGGAGAACAAATTCTCTCTCTTCATAAGAGAATTGATGTTTTATTACAAAAACTTGACAAGATTGATACATCTTCGTCCGAAGGTACTAAAGAAGTCATATCTACTCCACCTTTGCAGCCTCCTCCTGAAATTTATAATTATAAATTAAAAAAGATGTCAGATCTAGAAGAGATGCTAGATCAGAAATTTAAAAAATTAAATATTAATACTTTAGAAAATGAATTTTCTGATAAATTATCAGAAACTAAGGATTATAAGCCTATTATTCAGGATGAACTTAATAAGTTATATAAATTTGTCTGATAGACCGACACAAAGAATCAATTATTATAGAAGACCCTCTCCAAAGAGATATTCTACATGAAGAGCAAGAATATATTAATAATAATGATTTATAATGGAAAAAGCATTTATGAATGGAGTATAGATGGTTATACGTAAAAAATGCATTTATAATCTTACACATAGAATGCTTATGTACAAGATACGATCAGATAGTCGATTGGAAATAGTGACGATAATATTGCAAAAAATGATAGTTGCGAGTTTTATCGGCCAACTAAAAGGTTGGTGGGATCATTATCTTTCTCATCAGGAGAAAGAAACCATTTATCATACACTTAAACAAGAAGATAATGGTAATACTAGTGAACAAGCAGTTTATACACTGATTGTGACAATTTTAGAACATTTCACCGGAAGAATTTCGGATAATAATGAGACTAATAGAACTCTATTACAGAATACTAGGTGTAAAACACTCACAGATTGGAGATGGTATAAAGACCTGTTTCTTAATAGGGTTATGGAATTACCTGAGAGTAATAGCTCTCATTGGAAATCCAAATTTATTGATGGATTACCTCCATTATTTGCTGAAAGAGTAAGAAAAACTCTTAGGAAAGATCAAATATCTATTCCTTATGAAAGTTATACATATGGCAGTCTCATAGCAACTTGCAAATCTGAAGGTTTAGCCTTATGTAATGAAATTAAATTAAATCAACAAATTAAAAGGCAAAGATTAACTGAAAGAAATTAGTTAGGCCAATTTTGTAGTCAATTTGGGTTAGATATTCAACCACAAAGAAAACAAGTTCATAACTCTTCTCCTAACGATAAACATGACTTCTATCATAAAAAGAAAAAGAAGAGATATTCACAAGCTCAGTTAGAGAAAAAAGCTAAAAGAAAGTCTGATAGACTTGAAAAAAAGAAAGACAAAAGTAATATTGTCTGTTATAAGTGTAAACGTATAGATCACTACACTAATAAGTGTAGAATGAAACAAGGATTTTTGGTATCAGAGCCATGTAATTGCTATGATATATATGTTATTCATAGTTTACCATGACCTTTCTGCCTTAAATTCTAATGAATTTATTGAGAGAAAAACGGAACATTAAAAATGTTTCTAAACAAGAAATGGATATTCCTGAAAACTTGGAAGCACTTAATAAGTGGACTATTCCAAGGGTTGATTTAAAAACTGTTTATCAGTTAGGAACCTTTGAAAAATTGGGTTTAAAACAGGTAGTTAAAACTACTGAAGAATCAGTCTCTTTAGATAATGAAGAAACTGAGATTAAATTGTTATCATTAAATGATATCCTTAAATATAAGGATTTATATAAGTTCATTCATATTGGACTAGTGCAAATTGCATTTAAACCTCTTACTTTAGAAGGTTTACCTGAAAGTTTTATTGCATGTCTAAGAGATGCAAGAAATCTTAATTGGAAACAATCACTTATAGGAGTGATCCAATCTAGTCCGGCGCATGGACCAGTATATTTTAATGTTTATCCTAATCTTTCACTTTCTTTAAGTGATGTCAATATCTTTGACACTTTAACATTAAATGTTAAGACTCATGGCTATAATTATATGGCTGGATCTGAACTTATCTGTATTTGTTATAGAATTTATTATAAACCATTATTTACTTTAAATCCTAATTGTAAATTAATGGATAAAAAAATAAATGAAAGCTGTTTTTAATAGAAACTAATTTTAATAGATCTAAAATTTCAACAAGAAGAATTATTAAATGGGATGAAATCCCTATGCCTCCTCAATGGAAATTAGAAAGAACTGGTTATATTCAGTCAAAAACAGAACATAATATTGATCATATTGAACAAACTCCAGAAGGAATAGTGTATATCCAGATGGATCCTAGTTCTTCTCGAATAGGAAATATTCCTAGGACATATTCTACCAGCTCTGAAAGATCTTATATTTCACCTCTGTTAGAAGATAAAGATTATATTCCTTACAGGGTTTCTACTTCCCAAGTCAGTGAGCGTGATGAACATAATAATCATGTCGAGAAAGTTTTAAAAGCAAAAGAAAATATTGTTAAAGGAGTTTATAACAAAGATCTGGAAATAACCGAATCTGAAATGAATTTTTCTTTATGAATAATGTACAAAAAATTGATTTTAGACCTGGATCTGAAGCCAGGCAAAAAATTAAAAAAGAATTTGATTTACCCAGATGGGAACCATTTAGAAAGTGGTTTTTTTCAAATTTTGATGATACTCTGAAATATTATATTTCGGAAGAATTTTATAAATGTTTATCTAGTCATAATATTTTATTTCCATTTGTTCCATGGTTCGTAGATAAATATATTGAACCATACATTTCTGTTTTAGAAAGAGATTATAAACTTTTAAATGGTAATATCATTAAAGGAGTTTGGCCTCCTCAACAACCTTTTCATTTGGAAAAGGATAATCATATTGTTAGTTTTACAGCATTTGTGAAACTTTTTGAACATGATACCTTACATATCATTGTTAAACAGATTAATAAACTTATAGAACAACAGAATTATACAAACATTTGTTTAAATGTATTAGGAGAACAAATTCTCTCTCTTCATAAGAGAATTGATGTTTTATTACAAAAACTTGACAAGATTGATACATCTTCGTCCGAAGGTACTAAAGAAGTCATATCTACCCCACCTTTGCAGCCTCCTCCTGAAATTTATAATTATAAATTAAAAAAGATGTCAGATCTAGAAGAGATGCTAGATCAGAAATTTAAAAAATTAAATATTAATACTTTAGAAAATGAATTTTCTGATAAATTATCAGAAACTAAGGATTATAAGCCTATTATTCATGATGAACTTAATAAGTTATATAAATTTGCTAATAGACCGACACAAAGAATCAATTATTATAGAAGACCCTCTCCAGTAGATATTCTACATGAAGAGCAAGAATATATTAATAATAACAGTTATAATGGAAAAAGCATTTATGAATGGAATATAGATGGTTATACAGAAAAACAGATTTATAATCTTACACATAGAATGCTTATGTACAAGACAGATCAATGAAGTCGATTGGAAATAGTGATGATAATATTGCAAAAAATGATAGTTGCGAGTTTTATCGGCCAACTAAAAGGTTGGTGGGATCATTATCTTTCTCATCAGGAGAAAGAAACCATTTATCATACACTTAAACAAGAAGATAATGGTAATACTAGTGAACAAGCAGTTTATACACTGATTGTGACAATTTTAGAACATTTCACCGGAAGAATTTCGGATAATAATGAGACTAATAGAACTCTATTACAGAATACTAGGTGTAAAACACTCACAGATTGGAGATGGTATAAAGACCTGTTTCTTAATAGGGTTATGGAATTACCTGAGAGTAATAGCTCTCATTGGAAATCCAAATTTATTGATGGATTACCTCCATTATTTGCTGGAAAGAGTAAGAAAAACTCTTAGGAAAGATCAAATATCTATTCCTTATGAAAGTTATACATATGGCGGTCTCATAGCAACTTGCAAATCGAAGGTTTAGCCTTATGTAATGAAATTAAATTAAATCAACAAATTAAAAGGCAAAGATTAACTGAAAGAAATCAGTTAGGCCAATTTTGTAGTAAATTTGGGTTAGATATTCAACCACAAAGAAAACAAGTTCATAACTCTTCTCCTAATGATAAACATGACTTCTATCATAAAAAGAAAAAGAAGAGATATTCTCAAGCTCAGTTAGAGAAAAAAGCTAAAAGAAAGTCTGATAGACTTGAAAAAAAGAAAGACAAAAGTAATATTGTCTGTTATAAGTGTAAACGTATAGGTCACTACGCTAATAAGTATAGAATGAAACAAGGATTTTTGGTATCAGAGCCATGTAATTGCTATGATATATATGTTATTCATAGTTTACCATGACCTTTCTGCCTTAAATTCTAATGAATTTATTGAGAGAAAAACGGAACATTAAAAATGTTTCTAAACAAGAAATGGATATTCCTGAAAACTTTGAAGCACTTAATAAGTGGACTATTCCAAGGGTTGATTTAAAAACTGTTTATCAGTTAGGAACCTTTGAAAAATTGGGTTTAAAACAGGTAGTTAAAACTACTGAAGAATCAGTCTCTTTAGATAATGAAGAAACTGAGATTAAATTGTTATCATTAAATGATATCCTTAAATATAAGGATTTATATAAGTTCATTCATATTGGACTAGTGCAAATTGCATTTAAACCTCTTACTTTAGAAGGTTTACCTGAAAGTTTTATTGCATGTCTAAGAGATGCAAGAAATCTTAATTGGAAACAATCACTTATAGGAGTGATCCAATCTAGTCCGGCGCATGGACCAGTATATTTTAATGTTTATCCTAATCTTTCACTTTCTTTAAGTGATGTCAATATCTTTGACACTTTAACATTAAATGTTAAGACTCATGGCTATAATTATATGGCTGGATCTGAACTTATCTGTATTTGTTATAAAATTTATTATAAACCATTATTTACTTTAAATCCTAATTGTAAATTAATGGATAAAAAGATAAATGAAACTGTTTTAATAGAAACTAATTTTAATAGATCTAAAATTTCAACAAGAAGAATTATTAAATGGGATGAAATCCCTATGCCTCCTCAATGGAAATTAGAAAGAACTGGTTATATTCAGTCAAAAACAGAACATAATATTGATCATATTGAACAAACTCCAGAAGGAATAGTGTATATCCAGATGGATCCTAGTTCTTCTCGAATAGGAAATATTCCTAGGACATATTCTACCAAACTCCGAAAGATCTTATATTTCACCTCTGTTAGAAGATAAAGATTATATTCCTTACAGGGTTTCTACTTCCCAAGTCAGTGAGCGTGATGAACATAATAATCATGTCGAGAAAGTTTTAAAAACAAAAGAAAATATTGTTAAAGGAGTTTATAACAAAGATCCGGAAATAACCGAATCTGAAATGAATTTTTCTTTATGAATAATGTACAAAAAATTGATTTTAGACCTGGATCTGAAGCCAGGCAAAAAATTAAAAAAGAATTTGATTTACCCAGATGGGAACCATTTAGAAAGTGGTTTTTTTTCAAATTTTGATGATACTCTGAAATATTATATTTCGGAAGAATTTTATAAATGTTTATCTAGTCATAATATTTTATTTCCATTTGTTCCATGGTTCGTATATAAATATATTGAACCATACATTTCTGTTTTAGAAAGAGATTATAAACTTTTAAATGGTAATATCATTAAAGGAGTTTGGCCTCCTCAACAACCTTTTCATTTGGAAAAGGATAATCATATTGTTAGTTTTACAGCATTTGTGAAACTTTTTTGAACATGATACCTTACATATCACTGTTAAACAGATTAATAAACTTATAGAACAACAGAATTATACAAACATTTGTTTAAATGTACTAGGAGAACAAATTCTCTCTCTTCATAAGAGAATTGATGTTTTATTACAAAAACTTGACAAGATTGATACATCTTCGTCCGAAGGTACTAAAGAAGTCATATCTACTCCACCTTTGCAGCCTCCTCCTGAAATTTATAATTATAAATTAAAAAAGATGTCAGATCTAGAAGAGATGCTAGATCAGAAATTTAAAAAATTAAATATTAATACTTTAGAAAATGAATTTTCTGATAAATTATCAGAAACTAAGGATTATAAGCCTATTATTCAGGATGAACTTAATAAGTTATATAAATTTGCTAATAGACCGACACAAAGAATCAATTATTATAGAAGACCCTCTCCAGTAGATATTCTACATGAAGAGCAAGAATATATTAATAATAACAGTTATAATGGAAAAAGCATTTATGAATGGAATATAGATGGTTATACAGAAAAACAGATTTATAATCTTACACATAGAATGCTTATGTACAGTACAGTCAGTAAGCTGATTGGAAATAGTGACAGTAATATTGCAAAAATGATAGTTGCAGGTTTTACTGGCCAACTAAAAGGTTGGTGGGATCATTATCTTTCTCATCAGGAGAAAGAAACCATTTATCATACACTTAAACAAGAAGATAATGGTAATACTAGTGAACAAGCAGTTTATACACTGATTGTGACAATTTTAGAACATTTCACCGGAAGAATTTCGGATAATAATGAGACTAATAGAACTCTATTACAGAATACTAGGTGTAAAACACTCACAGATTGGAGATGGTATAAAGACCTGTTTCTTAATAGGGTTATGGAATTACCTGAGAGTAATAGCTCTCATTGGAAATCCAAATTTATTGATGGATTACCTCCATTATTTGCTGAAAGAGTAAGAAAAACTCTTAGGAAAGATCAAATATCTATTCCTTATGAAAGTTATACATATGGCAGTCTCATAGCAACTTGCAAATCTGAAGGTTTAGCCTTATGTAATGAAATTAAATTAAATCAACAAATTAAAAGGCAAAGATTAACTGAAAGAAATCAGTTAGGCCAATTTTGTAGTCAATTTGGGTTAGATATTCAACCACAAAGAAAACAAGTTCATAACTCTTCTCCTAATGATAAACATGACTTCTATCATAAAAAGAAAAAGAAGAGATATTCTCAAGCTCAGTTAGAGAAAAAAGCTAAAAGAAAGTCTGATAGACTTGAAAAAAAGAAAGACAAAAGTAATATTGTCTGTTATAAGTGTAAACGTATAGGTCACTACGCTAATAAGTGTAGAATGAAACAAAAGATTAATAATCTTAATATTAGTGAAGAATTGAAAGATTCTTTGGAAAAATTATTTTTAGAATCAGATGAGTCTGAAGAAATAAATTCAGTCTCAGCACTAGATCATATCTATGATTCTTCTGCATCCTCAGAGGAAGAAATGTGTCCTTGTAAACAAGGATTCAGTGCATCTGATAATGAAGAAAATGATTATTATAAATTAATATCTCAATTCCAGGATTCTGATATTAATGTTTTAACTAGTAATCATATTTTAGAATTTTTAAAATCCATTAAAGACCCTGAATTAAGGTCTCGAATTATAGAAAATCTGGATGATATTCCATCGACTAGTACTTCTCCTCCTAAGAAAGAAGTAGAATTTATACCTAATAATAATCCATATTCAATGACAGAAGTTTATAAACTTATGAAACAAAGATATGAGGATTCTCATAAATCTCCTACTACCTTAAAAGATTTATATGGAGAAATAAATCATCTTAAAGATGAAATTAAGATGTTAAAACAACTGAATCAAACTCTTGATCATAGAGTTTCTAATTTAGAAATGAAAAAAGATAATGCTTTCGTTACACCAAATCTTTTTGACAATCTTAATAAGTTTGGAGAAGAAAATTTCTTAACTACACTTGATATGATTACATCATTCAAGTTTTATGTCAAAATTACTTTACTCATAAGTAAAGATGAAATAAAAGAATTTACTGCTCTCATTGATACTGGGGCAGATATTAATGTTATACAGGAAGGGTTAATCCCTACTAAATATTTTCAAAAAACAACTCATAGTTTAAGACATGCTGGTGGTGATAGATTACAAATTAATTTTAAACTACCACGAGCGTATATTTGCAATAATAAAGTTTGCATTCCTGAAAGCTTTTTATTAGCTAAAAATATTACAAACCAAGTTATTCTTGGAACACCTTTTATAAAAAAGATTTTTCCTATTACTTATATAGGAACTGATTGTCTTATAAGTACTTTTGAAACTACACCTGTTTCTTTTCAGTTCATAACTGAACCAAATACAAGATTTGTTAATGAAATAAAAGATTTCATTCAAAGAAAACAAAAGCAAAAGATTGGATCACTCCTATAAGTGATTGTTTCCAATTAAGATTTCTTGCATCTCTTAGACATGCAATAAAACTTTCAGGTAAACCTTCTAAAGTAAGAGGTTTAAATGCAATTTGCACTAGTACAATATGAATGAACTTATATAAATCCTTATATTTAAGGATATCATTTAATGATAACAATTTAATCTCAGTTTCTTCATTATCTAAAGAGACTGATTCTTCAGTAGTTTTAACTACCTGTTTTAAACCCAATTTTTCAAAGGTTCCTAACTGATAAACAGTTTTTAAATCAACCCTTGGAATAGTCCACTTATTAAGTGCTTCCAAGTTTTCAGGAATATCCATTTCTTGTTTAGAAACATTTTTAATGTTCCGTTTTTCTCTCAATAAATTCATTAGAATTTAAGGCAGAAAGGTCATGGTAAACTATGAATAACATATATATCATAGCAATTACATGGCTCTGATACCAAAAATGGTCCGAAGGTAGCCAGATAGTAGTCCATGCAATAACTTAGAATTTAAAGGTCTAATTTTACATAAACTTTAAAACCGTCAACCGACTTATCAAAGAATAAGGGTTAGCCTGTTGAATATATATGTATATATATATGCATGTATATATATACATTTATATATATGTATGCATATATATATGTATGTATGTATATATATATATGTATATATGTATGTATATATGCATGAATGTATATATATATGTATGTATAAATATGTGTATATATATGTATATATATACATAGGTATATATATATAATAAAAACACGGAGGACTATTAAAATAATAAAAACGAGACACAAAAATCAAATAAAACTTTCATTTATTTTGAATATTTTATTTTGATGGTAAGAGTTCAATCAAAATATAAACCTTTCTAGTTAAAATATTTTTATTTTCCTTCCAAGTAAGCCTGAAAATTATTTGGTTGTTGTGGAAGTGATGGAGTTGTATTGGTCTCAATACAGTAGCCACACGTGGCTCTTGGCTTCATTTAGAAGCCATTCTATAGTTTGAGCAGTATTAGTGTGTCTAAACTTTTCCCTAATTTAGAACATGCATTGTGTACGTTCATGTGGTAATCTTGCTATATCTACAAGATTCAAGTTTCAAAATACAGATACATATGTTAGGAAATATGAGTATTCATACATATTTTTAGCCTAACAAACCTGTAAAATATTTAGGAACGACCAATGTTTATTGTAAAAAAAAAATTCAAAAGATCAATAACTTATTGAATATGTAATTACTTATTTAGAAGATTAAAAAATTTCTACTTTAATGAATTCTATTTTTACTAGAAGGTTTATAACTATTAGGCAATTTTTAATTAATTAAAAAAATACTACTTCCGGTCTTAAATTTAAGTCGTTTTAGAATGTGTGATCAAAATATAAAACTTTCTATACTTTCTGATGAGAATTTAGAGCATTTTTTTTCATATCCCTCCTCGCAAAGTCTTTTGTTTCTTTACAATATTTTTTTGATTTCAAGTAAGACAATAATTTTTGCACAAGAAAATACAATTTTGCACATTAAATGCACAATGCCTTCTTTTGATTGAGAATTGGAATTAGCTATTGTGACCTATTTCTTGTGACTTTGCATATTTTGAGTTAGAAATAAGGGTGTATATATACTAATTTATATATTGCTAAGCAAACTGCTCATGTCAATACGATATCACCGTTTTGATGCATGCAGCTGGTGCTAACCTAACAAAGCTTCGGGCTAAATCCTAATCTCCGAATAAAAGTTAAACTAGTGGCACCATATTTAAAAAAAAATATTCATTGATGCAACTAATAAAAAACCAACCCTTGTAACAAAAGTGAAATAACAAAAATCAAGTAACAAAAGTTCAATAACAATTTTTTTGTTTAGTGTGTGCATATATATATATATATATATGTAATGTTGATGATCATAATAATAATAATTGAAAGTTTCAAGTGTGACAGGTTTGTTGAGACCCTCAAAATTAATCTGAATTCCTGTCAGACCAAGATAAATTTGTAGTATTAGTGGGAACCAGGTCAAATCCCAAGGGAACTAATAATTTAATTCTTAACTAAAGAAAAAGTAGTAAAATGGGGAAATTTTCCTGTGAAGAAAATAATAAATTACTAGAGAATAACACAATATTATGAAAAATTCTGATTTAAGGGATCACCTCTATTCAAGTAAATTATTAATCATCGGCTAAAATAGTAATCTTACTTGTTCACGCACTCTACCTTAGATTTATTCGAATAGCCGTAATAAATCTTATAATTTCCTAAATTCATTGATTAAACCAAGCACTCAATCAATACTTACCACAATACAATTGGGAATGATAGCATTCCATATTAAATTGTGATAGCAATAAACATAGTGAAAATGTAGTTGAACCAAAAACTCAAATGATCGACATAGCTACAATTATTTAGTTATGTCTTGTTGATTTCCATATTTAGGCTAATTATGCATATCCAAATATCTCACTAATATACATAATCATCCTAAGTGCTACTTAGTACCAAGAGTTCTTGACAATTATGGATCAAGAACTAATGGTAGCAGTAGAAAGAAAATGTTTAAAAAATTTGTCAGACAAATCAAATATCCACTTTCATAAAAAAAAGCAATAAATCAACAAGTGATTGAATTAAAACTAAGAAAATAAATATAAGCTCATAGCATCACAAAAATTGTAGTTAAAATAAATCCTTAAATCAGAATAAGAAAACTTAGTCACTCACAATGATAAACATAACTTTGAAATAACATGAGCTAACTAATCTAATGGAAGACTTCTTTCTTCTTCTTCTCTTTTCTTCCTCTCTACTTTTTCTTCTATTCCTTCCACCTATTTATAGTGTTTTTTTTTTCCTAACAAAATTTCAATTGAGAGAATCAGATCACTTGATTTCCTCCCCCTCTTAACAACTTAAAATAAAATAAAATATACCTAGAAAGTTAACTTATTTAAAACTCTCAAAAATGAGATTAAAAAAAAAACCTACAATGTCTCCTTTGACTTTGTATCTACTAGAGTAGATGGATTGACTTGGTCTTCAACAATTACTTTGGTAAAATCCATCAAGTAAATGTCTTTTTCATAATTTTAGGCAATAAGATCTCTTTCTCTAAAGATATGTCAAAATAGCACCTTGTAAGTTCAAATCAGTCAAATATCCACAATTTATTCCTAGCAAAAAAAATAGTAGTAAAATTCATTAATTTCTTTAACTAAAAAAGCAAAACTATAACCAAAATATTATAATAAAAGTAGACTTTTATTACTCTATCAAAGTGGGAAAAACAATTTGTTGTTTTCTGTATTGATTTAATGGAGAAGTAGAATATAATTGATACAATGGTTATAAGCCTAGCGATCAATAAGGAAATATAATACAACTTAGGAAACTAAATCATTTACACTCCTAATTACACAAGATCAGAGATTACAACAATTATGGGAAGATCCTACATAATCCGCTAATACTCCCCCTTAAGCTCAGGACGAGTAAGAGTAAGATAGATTAACTTTCCAAGGAGCCGACCATAGTGATTCGACTTATCAAAGAGAGGTCTCAAAGCCTTACCTAGTTGATGATTTGGCTCAAGAGGATTGGAGGCCGGTCTCAGAAATAATTTTCAAAGTGTATTTCCGTTGGAACATATATAAACCCGAAGGGTTTTATGCAATTTCAATCCCCAAAAAATATTTGAGTGGACCCAAGTATTCTTGTAAAAACATGAACTCAAATAATCCATTAATTTGGAAGCAGAGGATAAGGAATTTCTAGTAATTAACAAATCATACACGTAAATTAGGACACACATGACGACATTATTCCGATGATAAGTAAGAAAGGAATAATAAGGATAGGACTGAGAAAAACTACACTCACAAAATGCCGCTGTAAGCTTGGAGAACCAACACCGAGGAGTTTGGCGAAAACCGTATATGGATTTCTTCACTTGTCAGACTTGTCCTGGAAAGGATGTGCGGAAACCAAGTGGTGGTCGCATATAAACTTCCTCCGTTAAATCACCATGGAGAAATACGTTGTAGACATTTATTTGATGGACAGGCCAACTCAGAGCAAAAGCAATAGAGAGTAAAGTTTGATAGTTACCATTTTAGCAACAGGGGACAAATGTCGCTACGAAGTCAATACCCTCTATTTATGTATTGCATAAAATTACCAATCGGGCCTTGTACCTATCGATCATTCCATCTGCTTTATATTTTATTCGAAAAATCTATTTACTCCCAAGAGTACGTTTTCCAGGTGGCAAATAAGTCAAAGACCTGGTACCATTTTTCTCCAATGCATCAATTTATTGCTTCATAAGAGTACGCAATTTAGGATTACAAACTGCCTCTGAGTATTGGTTAGGCTTAGTCTCTACAGTGACAGATGCTAAAAAATGCTAGAGTGAGGAAGAAAATTTGTCATATGCGACAGAATAACAGACATACCCAAAAGATTCAAGAGAAGAAGAACGGGATATTGAAGATTTCCACGCGACATTACCCTCATAATCTCGCAGCCTTACAGGTGTCACTTTTGTTACGGCACTTTTCCGAGTTGGAAGTGGCGCAGATGGACCAGGAATGGAGTTGTCCAATAGAATAGCCGAATTGTCCAAATCTAAAGCATCAAAGGGCTGGTGAGCTAGATTAAAGGACTGGGCTGCAGCAGTAGGCTCGCTTGGGCTGGCAGGCTGGCCCGCATCGTAGATGGCTGGACTGCTAGAAGCTTCGGTAGGGCCAGGTTCTTCTCCCTCTGCTGGACTATCGGTTGGAGGTTTGAATGGAGGTCCATTAGCGGGTATTGTAACAACCTGCGAAGAAGATGATCCGTCCAAAATTGGGCTGGGCCTAACAGTTGACCCAACAGAAAAGTGCTTCCCCTTACTTGTGTATCCTCTATAGAAGAAACTGAGATCCTAAAATATTCTCACCAAAATTATATGATGGTGCAAAATCCGGAACCTATGGAAATTTAGAAAATATATTGGGACAAAATAAATTTCTTATTTTCTAAGTCATAAAATCGTCAATCTTTCTTATTAAAAGGATATCCAAGAAAAACACAAACTTTACTTCGAGAACGAAATTTATTTTTTAGTAAATCATGATCATGGAGGCTAGACAACTTTTAATATGAGAATAGAGGGCAATTTTCCATGAAGCAACTCATATGGTGTTTTCCCATGTAACAAAGACGATGGGGTTCGATTGATAAGATAAGTAGCAGTCAAAACACCTTCCCCCAACACTTTTTAGGCATGTTGGCTTGAACATGGAAAGCACAAGCTACATTAAAAATATGGTGATGTTTGCGCTCCACCGTCCATTTTTTGTGGAGTCCCGGCAATGGTTATTTGGTATATCATTCCATTTTTCAAAAAATATGTTTTTAGATACACAAATTCCGTCCCATTATCACTTCTAACCACTTTAACAGGTTTATGATATTGTGCCTTAACCATGGCAAAGAATTCTTTTAAACAGAAGCAACTTGACTTTTCTCAGTAATGAAATAAACCCAAACTGCTCTGGAGTAATCATCTAATATGGTTAGAAAATGAAGTACCCGCAATTGACACATCTTTGTACAGACCCCACAAATCACAATGAATCAATTTAAAAATCCCCGAAGCATTATTTTCGCTTAATGGAAAGGAATCACAAGTTTGTTTAGCATGTAAACAAATATTGCAAGGTTTATCATTAGATTTCTTGGAAATATTTAAAGATGAATGTCCCAAAAACTTATTCATCACAAAGTTTGAAGGATATCCTAATCGAATGTGTCACAAATTATTTGAACCAGAAATAATAATAGAATAAGCATGTAAAGATTATAACTATAAGCTTGTAGAAGTATATCCTATTCCTCTTCTCACCCACTCTAATCAATCTCATCAAGGTACGGTCCTGTATAATACACAAATTATCAAACAAAGTGACAAAGCATTTAGATTTCCGTGCTAATTGAGCTAAGGAAATCAAATTACACTTAAACTCAGGTATAAATAGAACACTATGAATTTTAAGCTCAGGATTTAAATGCACAGTTCCTTCTTTCAAGGCAGTTGCTTCATCACCGTTAGGTAGGCTAATAATATAAGGATAAATGGAATTTAAATTTCTCAATAAGTCCTCCCTACCAATCATATGATGAGAACAACTCGAATCCAAAATCCACAAATTTTTTCGTACTAGAAAGTTTATCGGATTGACTCGAAGGTGGATTATTTAGCAAAGTCAACAGAATTGACCATTACCCGTTGCTCAAACTTGGGAATTTTCCAAAACTGCTTCGGATGTCCATTATACGTCTTTACCGTCGTCCTTTCTAGTGGCACATTGGCCTAACCTAGCCCGCCATTTTACTTTTGCTGATGTCCATGGCTGCTACGGCCGGCTGAGGATTGACCTTTCCCTCTGTTGTGACACTAGCATTTGTAGGTCTACTGCGATTTCCATGACCGGCGACAGTTGGATGTGAATGGCCGCCACAATTGGTGTATTTTTGGGGCACCATTCGAGGTATCCTACTATCTAGAAACAACTTTTAATTCCGTGGCAACTCTTGTTGCAATGAGAACAGACCGGTGGAGAGGTTAAAGATGACAATTTACAAAAGCGACAGCAGCATCACCGCGATTGTTCGTAGATCGGGCCAAGCTTCGATGTTGTTCTCCCTTATATATTTGGACAAGAACAGTCTTCACTTTGGGTATAAGGTCTTGTTGAATTATATTAGAACTCTGTAAGTAGAATGATTCAATCCCATGAGGAATTGGAAAACCTTTGCCTCATCCCTCTCTTTTGTGATGGCAGTGACAAGTTCAGTTTCGACGGTGTCGGAAAATTTAGTATAATTTTTCGATTCATCTTAGATTTTCTTTAAACGCGAATAAAACGCATTTACTGAATCAACCTCTTGTTTACAATTCGCCAAAGCAGCCTTCAACTCATATTTTCGTGGTAAGTTTCCAACCAAGAAATGTTTGTTTAAATCTGCCCATAATTCATCAGCCCTTTCAGAATAATGCACAAAGGATCTGAGAGAGCACTCAATAGTGTTAAGAATCCATGACTTAGTAAGAGTGTTAATTTTCCACCATTCCTCCTCCTTATCTGGATTGTTTTCTGGTATTGGGATTAATCTGTCAATAAAGCCCAACTTCTTCTTTGATCAGAAAGCCAAACGCATAGCTTTTGCCCATTCAACATAATTGTTGTCTTTATTGTTTTCTTTCAACTAGACTTTTGTTATAGTCAGTCCAGATACATATAAAGATGCAACGCAGTAAGTATCTTTCTTGATTCGTCGGATGTAACTTTCTTTTGTCACATCGTCGATAACATTTGCTACCATCTTCGTGTCTTAAGTCATATTGAGAAATAAGACAAGAGCTCTGATACCACTAAAATTTTCAGTGAGAAAAATAATCGTTGTTTTCTACATTAATTTAATGGAGAAGTACAAAATATACTTGATACAAAGATCATAAGCCTAACTATTAATAAGGAAATATAATACAACCTAAGAAATTAAATCAATTACACTCCTAATTACACAAGATCTGAACTACACAAGATCAGGGGTTACAACAATTATGGGAATTTGCCAATAATAATAATAATAATAATAATAATAATAATAATAATAATAATAATAATAATAATAATAATAATAGGGTTGGGTGAGGATGGTTTAGACAACTGGGGATGGATGGAGATGGGGTGGATGGAAATGGGAAAGGGAAACTTGATTTCCACCCCTATCCATCCATCCCCAAGTTTGGGTAGAGAATTTGTCCCCACCTAAGTTCCAAGACAAATCAAGATCCATTAGATACAAATAGATTAGAAACGGATAAATACCTAGTTGAATCCGTTCGTTGCCATCCTTGTCCAAGAAGTTACATCGGTCAAAAAATACAATTGATAGCAGAATAGCAAAACATGATTCACGGAATAAAGTAATACAAAAACACACTGAAAATCAAATGCAAATTAATTAACAGTCTAACTATATATATACATGTATATGTCCGCCCCCATTTTTTCTAACTATTTCTTTTTAACATTTGTTTTGATTTGTTATGATATTGATAAACTATTATTTCTCTTGAATCTTTATTAATTTTTAACTATTCAAACGCTATATATTTATATATATGTCCGTCCCCATTTCGTCTAACTATTTTTTTTAACATTTTTTTTGGTTTGTTATGATATTGATCAACTATTATTTCTCCTGAATCTTTATTAGTTATAACTATTCGAATGCTATGGTAAAAATATTATAAAATAAAATTACAAGTATTATGAAGAATGTTATAGGTTCGGGTGGAAAATTGGACCGTCAATATAGGTTTTCTCACCTAGGATCGTCTATAACACTTCTTCTACTATTTTTTGTAATATTTTCTTTTATTATATATTTTCTTCTAAATTTTATCTTTTCTTTTTAAAATTTATCTTTTACTACATATTTGACATTATTAATAAAATATAACAAATTAAAAATGTTACCACTTTACTAAAGATATTACATACGATCCAAATCTAGTTCTTCCTCCCCCCTCTAAGAGAAATTGCTTGTTACCACCTTTGGGGTAGGAATTTTTTGCCCCAAAAATCTTCAACTCGAAGCTTTTTTTCTTTTATTTAATTTTTGAATCAATAAGATTGTAATAAATGTGCATAGAATGATGGACTAACTTTTTTTCTTGAAAATTTGTTTAAATTTGCTGCAGTTTGAGTTTTTTTATCTTGAAGGTTAGAGAAAAAATAGATAAAGAGGAAGATTTTTTAAAATTTGAAAATGAAGGATTTTACGTTATCATTTGGATTTTACCGCACTATAAATAATAATTTATTATTTGTGAGAGAAAATATCAGTCTTAAAATAAAAAATTAAAGAAAAACTTATACAAAATCCTTGTCCAAGATCCACACCCCCTCCCTATGTATATAAAAAAAAAAAAAATCCTTCTCCAAGTTGAGCCTTCCTTTTATTTATTTATATATTTATTTGAAGCGAGGAGGTTTAATATTTGTTATATTTTTTTCCCTGCTAGATCTTTTGAAGTTGAAAGAGAAAAAAATACAATAAACATATCATTCATTTGGATTATGAGATTTGGATACCCAAGGTACGGCTACTCTTTTTGGAGGATGTGGACCTTTAGACAATTGTTTTTTTTTTGTTTTTTATTTTTTTTATTTTTTATGAAGGGACCTTTGTGCAATTGTAAATTGTAAATTATTATTTTTCATTACACTTTTCTTCGGGTGTTTTGTTAAGAACATAAAACTAAATTAATTATTGTGTGTTACAATTTAATAATATGTACTTTGTAAGTTAGGTTATAATATTTACTTTATTAAAGAAAATCTTAGAAGAACATAAAATTTTAATTCAAAACAAAAATTTAAAAATAAAATATTAATTTTTTACCATAAATTGAATTTATTACTGATTAAAAAAAAATTACTAAGACTCATATGTTATTTTAAATTTATGAAAATGAAATATTTTTGATAAAGAAAAGAGGAAACAATATAGCGTTATTTTTCATATGGTACGTCTTATATTTTGTATTACAATTTAAAAATATTTTCAATGCCTTGATAATCTCAGAATTTATAAAAGAAGTTTTCAAATAATGATATTAATGGCAATTTGACAAATATTCTCCACAATAAGAATTTATAAAATTACTATAAAATATTGAAATAAGAAAAAAACAATGTTAACTTATAAGTTATTTAGCAGATGGAAAAAAATTATGCTTAAAAAAGTTGCATATCTTTATTGAAAACTCTAAAATATAAGAAAGTATTTATCTGGAAAAATTATTTTTTATTTTTTAGTGCAGAAAATTTATTTAAATAAAATATTTACTAAAATAATACTGCTATCAATAATAAAAGAAAAGATTTTTAGTTTATTAACGTATAATATAATGAAATAAATAAAAAAATTACTACAAACGTCTATATAGTGCATTTGTTGAATCACCCATGGCTTTGGTTGGAGTTTTATTTTTCAATGAAATAAGAATTATTTTATAATTTTATTTAACACAATTAAAATCATTTTACGAAATTTAACAAATTAAAGCATTGCAAAAACATAATATTTTTCAATATATTTGTCATTTTTAAGTTTTAGAAATTGCACCGCCGGGCATATTTATGGCGCTTATTACATGCCACGAAAAAAATCACTTTTAATTTTTGTGAAGTACCACATATATAGCAAAAGGACTTTGCTACACTTATGTCTTGTTTCTTCGATACTACGTTCATCATGGTTGTCTTTTGTCTGAGAATGAAAAGAAGAAATCAATGCTGCGCTAGACATGGGAAATCAATTGAAAATTACAAAGGATCCAAATGGATTCTATGCTCTAAAAAAAAGCCGCATTCTCTCAATAGATGAGATTTCATGCCGACTACAACAAGCTCGCGACTATAATAGAAACAAAGAATCCGACGTCCCAGAAGTTTGACTCTATCCTTTTGTTAAATTAATTTTCCTCTTAAAATTAATTAATTAAGAGCTTATCAAATTAAGTGACTTTGATATAAGTGGGTTTGATAACATACATTATTAAGCAATTAATAATTAAGTGCGTTGGATAGAAATTTTTATAAATCACTAAATTGTTTAAGATTTACTCAATTGTAGCTATAAATTTTTAGTGAAATTTTTTTACTTAACTCTGAAGTTTGAAGTCTGAATATAATAAGAAAATATATTATAAAAGGAAATGGAACAGAGGATGGTACATGGAAGTAGTACGAAAGATCCTCAGCCATCCACAATAAAATGTTATGGAATCTAGTCACTGTCTCATGTCATATCTATCATGGTAGGAGGAATAGAATTACTCATCAAACTAGCTCGAAAAAAATGCATTTTAAGATAGTTATTTCAAAGAATTCTTTATTTCCTACTTCTCATTAATAACTATAAATAAGGGTTGTATAGACATACCTGCAATCATGGATCATCATTGCATTTGTAGTTGTAGCTTTTCTTTTATGTAAAACATATGTTGAAATTAAGTTAATCTCCTTTTTTAGTCTCAATAAACCTTTTATTTTTTTTATTTTTGTTCCCAACAAATAAGTTATCTATTTTATCCTCCACATATTTTCGAGTTCTTGTTATGTTTTTATGGAAATCCAGGGATATGGATGGGAGTAAATACGATTGTAGGAATAGAAAATGAGGTTATATAAAACGAGGTAACTCTTCCCTCTTTCTATATAATTGCCTTTACTCTCATTGAAATTCTCTGTTACAATAAAACATGACCAAAAGAAAACCAAAATGTGTTGAAGATAAAAAAGATCAATTTACTTATCAAGAACCAACATTTAAAATAAAAATTTCTTAAGGATTAAAAACAATATTTAAGTCATTGAAAATTTAAGAAAAGTAGTCTAAAATTTCCGCATTCCATCAAAACAAAACTTGAATATGCAAAAAAATCTTTGGTTTTGTTTACAAAAATTTTTGTAGGAGAGAGATTAATTTTTTTAATTAATTGGATGAAAATTGATATCTTTCATTTTATAGAAAACTAATGAAGTGCCCTTGTAGATGATTTAAGTATAATGGTCCTACAAATAAATCACGAGGCTTTTATATTTACTCGGATTCTTATTTTCTTCCTTATAATTTTTCTACTATTTAATATATAATTTCCTTTGTAATGTTTAGAATAAAAATATCTGTTTATTTGCCTTTCATGAATCTAAGATTTTTTCTTTCAAGTACTTGCGTGCATGTGTTTATTAAAAGATTTAATCTTCATATTTGACGAACTACTTCTTTTCTTCTTTACTTCCCGCAATTTCCTCCTGACTTCATTTCAAATTAGTACTTCGTAACCCTTAAGGTCATAGTAGATTCTTCTTCGACAAACTACTTACTAGTCCTCTAGCATTCATTGGTTCCCGTTAAGGAAAATCCATGACGAGAAATAAGGCAACATTATTGCATCTATGAGTTTGATGGGCAAAACAACATTCTTCACGGCAATGCTTGGTACAAGTATTATGGTGGACAAGCTATATCTGTCTCTTGCAAAGCTACTATTGTCCTCATCTTTGTTGATAGTGCTGATAAAATTTTTATGATCAATGACATATTTCTTTTACTTCTTCGCTAAGATGTCACATCATATCTGAGTCAGCAATCTTTAGATTTCTTCTTTCCTTAAAGCCGTTGGAAATATCATTAGCCTTCAAGATATTTTCTTCCATCCTAATCTTCATATGAACTATCCCGTTCGAAGCTACTTCTTTCTTCGAAAAATCAATGATCACCTTTTTTAAGGGAGGATCCAGCATCCAGGTTGAGAAATCCAAGAGAAGCATTCATTTTCTTTTTAGCAATAAAAATAACTTTTTATTTTTCTTGCATTTATCTATAATTTGTTTTGTGCACGTGTGTGCCTGTGTATATATAAATTGGAAGCCCACATCGAAGTTTAGTGCAATATAAAATAATTTTTTGATTAGGCTCTTTAAACCTTATTTTTAAAGTTGTTTCTTATTTTATCAGGAGGATAAAGATTTCAAGCCAACCGAAATCTTTATAAGACGACATTTATTTCCAATCTCTCTATTTTATTATATTTTCCACTAACTTTCTATGAACATTTATCATTGTTTTTTTTGGTAGTTCTTTAATATTAAGTATTTTTATGTCACAATGAAGTAAGAAATATAATTTGCCCAAAAAACTCAAAAATATAGGTACATTCATTTTAAGGCTTTTATATTTACTCGTATTCTTATTTTTTCTACTATTTAATATACAATGTTTCGTTTTTCATGTTTAGAAGTAAGAATATCTGTTTGTTTTCTCTTCATGAATTTAATATTTTTTTCTTTCATCACTAGTGTGCATGTGCATATTACGAAACGTAATCTTCGAATTTGAGGAATTGCTTCTTTTCTTCTTCACTTCAACAGTGTCATCTTCACCACATTACTTATATTCTAACTCTCGTAATTCTGATGACTTCGGCACTACTTCCCCTCTCAATAAAAACCATGAAAATCCAATTTCTTGTCTAGACTAGTTCTTAAAAACCCTTGTTGCATAAAAATGTCTGTGAGGGCTTATTAAAGAGCATAATAAGGTATCATCTATACCCCTAATCACTCTAGATTTCAAAGTGCCCGATCAAAAACCTATGTAAGCTATGACACCGAGTTTAAAAGGGCTAGCCAGACTGAAATATGTATGCAATTTTAAAGGGGTAAATGCTATTTTGGGGTAAACAACAAATTTGCCCATAATGATGGCACTAGGGATAGTGAAAACATTCTAGATTCAGAAGGACATGTAATCAGAAGCAGAGAAAGACGGAATTCTTCGATAATTGATGAGAGATTAATTAAGCTCATATTATGACACTAAAAATTAAAAAAATGAAATATAGCTTTACATCGGAAGAATGATCCAATAACGCTCGTTCATTCTCCTATAAAGACAAGGCTTTGATATAACTGGCAAAGAACATGCGTATATGAAGTTACTTTTAAATTTAATAATGAAGACGCAGGCATTATGTTATGATTTTAAGTATTATTGGCATTATTATTAATTATGTTTTGTTGGTTATATTAATTTTGATTGGCAAGAAAGTGTGCTTCAGCTCTATAATCATTTAAAAATTCCTACTGTGGGATAATGATTTCTCTTTTCCAAAAGGCAATTGACATCAAGAAAAGCTACCTTTGATTTAAGCTATTCAACCTCAAGAAAAATCAATTTTTTAGTCTCGACTAGTTCTTGACTAGTGGAGGATGAAGGAGGCGGTGGAGTCGCCGAAGTGTCACGAAGAAAAAGCAGAGGATTAAGTAATAATGTGTGAATTCACTTTTCAATTCTTATTATCTTTTTTCCCTCTTTTACCCTTATATATTTGTAATGAATAACTTGAACTATTAAGTTTCCATTAAACTTAACAAAATCTTAATAAAAAGTACTTAAAGAATACCAAAAATTTATTGCAAACTTTAAATTATAAAATAAAAAAATAATTGGGGATTTTACCCAACTATTGAAAATTTTCTGGGGACTAAATATTATAATTACTCTCAAAAGAAAGAAGAAATCTAATGTTTGTCGAGTCATATCATAGGTCTGACATGTTCGCGAAGAGGCAAAAATATGCCATCAATCTTCAAAATAGTATTGGCGCAAGTAAAAGAGATGGGGACAGTAGTAACTTAGCAGAAGACCGATATGCTTTATTAGCCATAATACTTGTAGGCAACATTGCTAAGAAGAATGTTATTTTCTTATCAAACTTATAGATGTAACATTGTTTTCTTATTTCATGTAATGGATTTTTTTGGGCAGGAACCAACTAATGAAATAGGAACACTCAGTAGTTGTCAAAGAGGAATTTACTATGACTTTGAGAGTGGAGAAACACTAATTTAAAGTGATGTTAAAAGGAAAGAATATATATGTTTTTTAGTAATAAACAGATTTTTTTTTTTTTTGCTAAGCACTAAAAAGGCAAATTTGAATATGACATAGTAGAAAAAATATTATTAAAACGCCAGAAAATGAATGTACCCCTTTTTCCTTGTTCATTAGATAAACAAAAAAAAAGATTAAAAAAATAGAGGAAAAAAACCTACGAAAAATATTTATAGAAACTTAGTGGAAAATATAACAAAATAATAATTTTTGTTCTAGGGTTGCACAAAAGATAAAAACCTTAGATTTATGCAAGGAAAATAAAATTTTATTTTTATTTCTAAACACTAAAAATGAATGCTTCTCAGGGATTGCTCAACTTTGATGATGCAGCCTCCATTAAAAAATGTAGTCATTAATTTTTTTTAAGAAAGAAGTACCCTAAAAAAGAATAGGATGGATGCAAATGTCTACAAATAAGCAATTTTATAATATAAATAGAAAATAGTTCAAAGTATCCATGAACTATTTAGCTAATCAGAAGGACAGGTAATTAGAAGCAGAGAAACACGGTATTCTTCGAAAATTGATCAAAGAGTAATTAAGCCCATACTATGGAACTAAAAATTTATATGGAGATTTTACTTTGTATCAGGAGAATGATTCAATAATGCTAGTTCATTCTCTAATGAAGACAAAGGCTCTGATATAGTTGGGCAAAGAACATGCACAGATGGAGTTAACTGTAAATTTGTTCATGGGAAGCAGGTATTCTGCTATGATTTTTAGTATTTTTAGCATTATTATTCATTAAGTCTTGTAGGTAATATGAATTTTCATTGGCAAGAAAGTATACTTGAGCTCTATAATCTTAATTATTATACTAAAAATTTCCAATGTGTCAAAATGATTTCTCTTTTCTTAAAGGTAATTGGTATCAAGAAAAACACCCTTTTATTTTAGCTATTCAACCTCAATAAAAACCACTTTCTTTAGTCTTGAGAAGTTCTTAACTGGTGAAAGATGAAGGAGGCAGTCTTGTTGCCGAAGTGTCGGAAAGAACAAGCTAAGGATTAAGTAATAATGTGGTGAATTTACTGTTTTGTTTTGTTTTTTTTTTCCCTCTTTTACCCCTATGTATTTGTAATGAATAACTTGAATTATTAAGTATCTGTTAAACTTAACAAAATCTTAGAAAAAAGGACTTAATAGACACTCAAAACTTTATTGAGTACTTTAAATTAAAAAAAAATATAATTGGGGAACATACCTGACAAATGAAAATTTATTGGGGACTGAATATGATAGGTTCGAAATGTTCGTGAAGAGGAAGAAATATGCCATCGATCTTCAAAATATACTTTCTCCAGTAAAAGAGACGGGACGACACTAGCTTAGTAGATATGGATATGCCTTGTTAGCAATAATACATGTACCCAACATTGCCCAGAAGAATCTTATTCGCTCATCAAACTTATAAATGTAACAATGTTGCCTTATTTCACGTCATGGATTTTTTTTTTTTTTGACAGGAGACCAACAAATGCAATGGTACCATTTTGTAGTTTTGTCGAAGAAGAATTTACTGTGACTTTGAAGGTAGAGAAGTAATAATTTAAAGTAAAGCGGAAACTACTGTAGACCAAATGAAAAGAAGGAGTTTGTTGAATCTAAAGATTATATTTCTTAATATGCAGATGAATGCAAATGCGCGTTACAAAACATTCTTAGATTCAACCATAGAAAATGATATATTTTTTTATCAGTAATAAACATATATTTTTATTGCTAAACACTAAAAAGGAAAATTTTTACATGAAATAGTACAAAAATTATAATTAAAAAAATAATAAAGGTAATATAAAAGCCTAAAATTGAATGTACCTCTATTCCTTAGTTTATTAGATAAAGAAAAACAAAGATTAAGAAAATACATGAAAAAAACTGATGAAAAATATTAATATAAACTTAGTGGGAAAATATAAAAAATACAGAAAATAGCAGTTGTCATAATATACAGATTAGCATTGTATAAAATTTTTAACCTGTTTTCAAAATTAGAAAAGTCTTAGAAACTAAGTTTTAAATAGGGCTAATTAAAAATTTATTTACATTGCATTGAATTTCCATGTAAGCGTCTAGTTTATATATAAACATGCACGCACGTGCACGAAAGATGAAATCCTTAGATTTATGCAAGGTAAACCTAAAGTTATTTCTATTGCTAAACACTAAAATGAATGCTTCTAAGGGATTGCTAAACTTGGATGGTGGAGCCTCCCTTAAAAAAGTGTAATCATTAATTCTTTAAGAAAGAAGTAGCCTCCAAAAGAATAGGATGGAAGAAAATGCCTACAAATAAGAAATTTTATTTTTTGAATTGAAAATAAGTTAAATCATCTATGAACTATAAATTTAGCTAATCGTGTCTAATAATTTTATTTTAACATTGTTCGCTCTTTATTAATTTTTTTAGGGATAAAAAATGCCTGCAAGTGCCCATATTTGGTGGAAATGAAGGGCAAGAAATGGATAGAAATGGGTCTATTTCAATCGAATTTTGCAACTTATGTGTATTTCTTAAACAAAGTGGTGAAATAAATTTCTTAAACAAATTAGTTAAATATAAATAGTTCTAAAAAGTTTTTAGTTTCTTTCACTATTTTAAATTTGAAAAGTATATTAGGTTCTTTCAATAAATGTTTCAGGTATTACACTTCTATCCTTTTAATTTGAACTTTCGTATGGAGATGATTATTCTTTCTTTTCCTTGGGATGTCATTCACTGTTGCTCATTTTCAGGCTCATCATCATGATTCTCACTAAGATTATTGTTTTCTCGCCCATAATCATTTTGGAAAGTTTGTACCTCTTCGTGTACGATTCTCCATATAACTTTGTAATTTAGTTTATTTTATTAATAACCCTACCAAATAACTGATAAAGTCGTAGGAAAATAGATTATAAAAAGAAATAGAATAGAGGATGGTAGAAGCAATCCTTAGTGGTATGTAATAACAAGTTCTTGAAGTTGATTGTAAGCATCTGAAGTCACATCCATCATGGAAAGAGGAAAAGAGTATCCGTCAAACTATCCTAAAAAATGTATTTTAAGATAGTGATATCAATGATTTCTTGATTCCCTACTTCTCATCCATAATGTAAGGACCATAAATAAGGGTTGTATAGATATATCTGCAAAAATGGATCATTATTGAATTTGTAGTCGTAACTTTTACTTTTTTTAAAAGATATATGTTGAAATTCTATTATTCTTATTTTAAGTCTTAATCTTTTTTTTTTATTTTTGTCCCCGAAAACTAAGTTATCTTTTTTTATCCTCCATATATTTTTGAGTTCTTGTCTTGTTTTAACAAAATCTAAGAATTTGCATGGGAGTAAGTATGATTGTAGGAAAAGCAAAGGAGGTTGTATAAAAAGAGAGAACTCTTTCTTCTTTCTATATAACTACCTTTAATATTCTTACAATTGCATTGACACCCGTCGAAATTCTGAGTTACAATAAAACATGACCAAAAGAAAACCAAAATATATTGAGGATAAAAAAGATCAATGAACTTATTAAGAACCAATATTTAAAATAAAAATTTCTTAAGGATTAAAGAAATTTAAGAAAATTGTATTAAATTTCTGTGTTACATAAAACACAAATTTGGGAAAAATCTTGGATTTTGTTTATAAAAATTTTTAACAGAAGGAGATTAATTTTCTAATTAAATGGATGAAAATTGATATCGTTCAATTTTTATCGTTCATTTCATAGAAAACTAATGAAGTGCTATTTTGGATAATTTAAGAAGAATGGACTTACATAAATCACTAGGCTTTCATACTTACTCGTATTCTTATTTTTTCCTCATAAATTTTCTACTATTTTATATATAATTTTTCCTTTTTAATATGTAGCAATAAAAATATCTATTTATTTTCTTTTCATGAATCTATGCATTTGATAGGCAAAATAACATTCTCCACGAAAATGCTTGATACAAGTCTTACGGTTGACGAGCCATCTTTGTCTTCCACCAAGCTGCTATTGTTCTTATCGTTGTTTCTTGTGCTAATACAATTTTGAAGATCGATGGCCTATTTTTTTTACTTCTTTGCAAATATTTCTAACGTCTTATCTGAGTCAGTAATCATTAGATTTTTTCTTTTCCTTTGCTACTTCAAAACATTGTTGGAAATATCATTAACCTTTAACACATTTTCTTTCGTCCTATTCTTTATATGAACTATCCCTCTTGAGGCTACTTCTTTCTTTGAAAAATAAATAATCACATTTGTTAAGAGCGGATCCATCATTCAAGTGAGCAATCCTAGAGAAGCATATTTTTTTTGTTCAGCAACTAAAACTAACTTTTTATGTTTATTTCATATATCTAATATTTGTTTTGTGCACGTGCGTGTGCGTGTATATATAAATTGGAAGCGTACATGAAATTCGATGCAATGTAAGCAAATTTTTTATTAGCCTCATTAAACCTAATGTTTTAAGCTGTCTCAAATATTGGCACTAGGGTAAAAGTTTCAAGCAAATCTAAATCTATATAAGATGGAATTTATCGTCAATTCTTCTATTTTGCTTTATTTTCAACTAACTTTCTATGAATATTTATCAAGTTATTCTTTTTTAATTCTCTTGTTGTTCTAAGATCTTTATATTATTTTGATGTTATATTGAACTAAGAAATGTAATTCATAGGAAAAAAAATCCGAAATGTAAGTATAATATTTACTCGTATTCTTATTTCTTTCCTAATAATATTTTTACTATTTAGTATGCTGTTTTTCTTTTTCATCCTTAGCAATAAAAATCTCTTTTTTTACTCTTTTCATGAATTTAATTTTTTTTCTTTCATGCACTAGTGTGCACGTGCATATTAAAAAATTTTAATATTCAGATTCGAGGAATTGCTTATTTTCTTCTTCGTCTAAAATAGTGTCATCTTCACCGAATTATTTGTCTTCTTTTTTGCGCAATTCTAATGACTTCTCCACCTCCTACACCCTCAATAAAAACAAAGAATATCCAATTTGTTGTGTCAACTAGTTCTTGAAAAACCGTTGTTGCACAAAAATATCATCATGGGCTTGTTAAAGAGCAGAATTGTGTATCTTCTACACCCCTAATCACTCTAGATTTTAAAATGTGTGATTTAAAACTTATCTAAGACTGTGACACTGAGTTCAAAGGGCTAGCCAGGCCGAAATATATATGCAATTTTAAAGGGGCAAATCCAATGGGGTAAAAAAAATTTTCCCATGATGATGGCAATAGCTAGGGATGGTGGAAAGATTCTGGATTCAGAAGTACATGAAATTTGAAGCAGAGAAATGCAACATTTTTTTATGATTGATTAGAGAATAATTAAGCCCATATTATGGCACTAAATATTTAGATGGAAATTTTACTTTGTATCAGGAGAATGATTCAAAAACGCTAGTTCATTCTCTAATGAGAGACAAAAGCTCTGATATAATTGGTAAAGAACATGCAAAAATGGAGGTAACTACAAATTTGTGATGAAGAAGTTGGTGCTCTGCTATTATTTTTAGTATTATTAAAATCATTATTCATTAAGTCTTGTAGGTAATATTAATTTTCTTGGCAAGAAAGTATACCTGAGCTCTGTAATCTTCATTATTATACGAAAAATTCCAGTGTGGCAAAATGATTTCTCTTTTGTTAAAGGGAATTGGTCTCAAGGAAAACTCCCTTTGATTTTACTTATTCAACTTCATGAAAAACCACTTTCTTTAGTCTTGACAAGTTCTTGACTAGTGGAGGATGAAAGAGACAGTGTAGTCGAAGATGTGTCGCGAAGAACAAGGTGAGGATTAAGTAATAATATGGTGAACTCACTTTTCAAGTTTTCTTTTCTTTTTTTTTTTCCCTCTTTTACCCATATATATTTGAAATGAATAACTTGAATTATTAAGTTTCCGTTAAACTTAACCAAAATCATATAGAAAAGGACTTAATGGACACTCAAAAATTTATTGAGTACTTTAAAATTACCATAAAAATTGGGGATCTTACCCAACAAATGAAAATTTATTGGGGACTAAATATGATAAATGCTCTCAATGGAAAGAAGAAATGTAAAGATTGTCGACTCAGATGACAGGTTTGAAATCGTCTTAAATTTCTATGTTCCATCAAAACAAAAGAGAACTTGGGAAAAATCTTAGGTTTCGTTTATATAAATTTTTAACGAAAAGAGATTAATTTTCTAATAAAATGGATGAGAATTGATAGAGTTCATTCATAAAAAACTAATGAAGTGCTCTTTTGGATTATTAAAGAAGAATGGTCTTACAATTAAATCACTAGGCTTTCATACTTACTCGTATTTTTTTTTTTTTGTCCTAATAATTTTTCTACTATTTAATATATAATTTTTCCTTATTGTCCTCATCTTTGATGCTTATGCCGATACAATTTTGAAGATCGATGGAATATATTTTCTGTTTCTTTGCTGAGATTTCTGACATCTTATCTGAGTCAGTAATCTTTAGATTTCTTCTTTCCTTTGTTAACTTCAAAAAATTGTTGGAAATATCATTAATCTTCTACACATTTTCTTTCATCCTATTATTTATATGAACTATCCCTTTGGTGGCTACTCTTTCTTTGAAAAATCAATTATCACATTTTTTAAGAGCGGGTCCATCATTCAAGTTGAGCAGTCCTAGAGAAGCATATATTTTATGTTTAGCGATTAAAAATATATATTTTTTATTTTTATTGCATATATCTAATATTTTTTTGTGCTTGTGTGTGTGTGTGTATATATAAATTGAAAACACACATGGAAGTTCGAGGCAAAATGTGAATAAATTTTGGATTAGCCTGATTAAACCTCATATTTTAAGTTGTCTCTCCTTTTGGAAATAGGGTAAAAATTTCAAGCAAATCTAAATCTATAAAAGAAGGCATTTATCACCAATTTTTCTATTTTGCTATATTTTCCACTAACTTTTTTTTCTTGTTGTTCTTTGATTCTCAGCATTTTGATGTTACAATGATCAAAGAAATATAACTCACAACCAAAAAAAATCTGAAATGTAGGTATATTAATTATATGGCTTTTATATTTACCCGTATTCTTATTTTTTCCTTATATTATTTTTAGTATTTAGTATACAACTTTTGCTTTTTCATCATTAGCAATAAAAATATCTGTTTTTACTCTTTTCATGAATCAAATATTTTTTCTTCAATACACTAGTGTGCTTGAGCATATTATAAAATGTAATAGTTGGATTCGAGGAATTGCTTCTTGTCTTCTTCGCCTTAAACAGTACCATCTTCACGACATTACTTGTCTTCTTCCTCATGCAATTCCAATGGCTTCTCCACCTCCTCCACCCTCAATAAACACCAAGAAAATCCAATTTCTTTTCTCGACTAGTTCTCGCAAAAATATCTGCATGGGCTTGTTAAAGAGGAGAATCAGACACCCCTAATCACTCTAAATTTAAAATGTTTGATCTAAAACGTATGTAAGACTGACACCGAATTGAAATAGGCTAGGAAGCCGAAATATGTGTGCAATTTTAAAGGGGCAAATATTATTTTCGGGTAAACAACAAATTTTCCCATGATGATGGCACTAGCAAGGGATGGTGGAAATTTATTCTGGATTCTGAAAGACATGTAATGAGAAGTAGAGAAAGATGGAATTCTTCGATAATTGATGAGAGAATATATAAGCCCATATTATGGTACTAAATATTTAGATGTGATATTTTACTTTGTATCAGGAGAATGATTAAAAAACGCTAGTTCATTCCCTAATGAAAACAAAGCCTCTGGTATAACTGGCAAAGAACATGCAAATATGGGTTAACTTTAAATTTGTTCATGGAGAAGTTGGTATCCTGCTATGATTTTCAATATTTTTAGCATCATTATCCATTAAGTCTTGTAGGTAATATTAATTTTCATTGAAAAGAAAGTATCCTACGCTCTGTAATCTTTGTTATTATGCTAAAAATTCCCATTGTGGCAAAATGATTTCTCTTCTCTTAAAGGAAATTGTTATCATGAAAAACTCCCTTTGAATTTACTTACTCAACTTCAAGAAAAACCACTTTCTTTAGTCTTGACAAGTTCTTGACTAGTGGAGGATGATGGGGGCGGTATAGTCGCTAAAGTGTCGCAAAGAACAAGTTGAAGATTAAGTAATAATATTGTGAACTCACTTTTCTAGTTTTCTTTTCTTTTCTTCCCCCTTTTACCCTTATATATTTGTAATGAATAACATGAACTATTAAGTTTCTGTTAAACTTAACAAAAATCTTAGAGAATGAACTTAATGGACACTCAAAAATTTATTGAGTACATTAAATAAAATAAATAAATAGATCTTACCAAACAAATGAAAATTTATTGTGGACTAAATATGATAATTACTCTCAATGGAAAGAAGAATTGTAAAGATTGTTGACTCAGATGATAGCTTTAAAATCTTCGCAAAGAGACTGAAATATGCCATCAATATTCAAAATGGTATTGGCACGTGAAAAAGAGATGGGGACAACATTATCTTAACAGAAGTTGGATCTGCCTAGTTAGCCATAATACTTGTACCCAACATTACTTAGAAGAATGTTATTCGCTCATCAAACTTATAGATGTAACAATGTTGCCTCACGTCATAGATTTTTTATGGAACCACCGAATGAAATATGACCAGTCAGTAGTTTGTCGAAGAAGAATTTACAATGACTTTGAAGGTGAAGAAGCACTAATTTAAATTGATGTAACGAGGAAACTATAGTAGACAAAAAGAAAAGGAGTTTGTTGAATCCAAAGATTATATTACTTAATATGTACACGAATGCAAGTGCACGCTACAAAAAAATCTATGATTCAACCAAAGAAAATGAGTAGATATATTTTCTATTAGTAATAAACATATATTTTTATTGCTAAACACTAAAAAGGAAAATTTGTATATGAAATAGTAGAACAATATTATTAAAAAAGAATAAAAGTAAATATAAAAGCCTAAAAAATGAATGTACCTCTTTTCCTTAGTTCATTTGATAAACAATAACAAAGATTAAAAAAATACACAAAAAAATCCATAAAAAAAATTCATAGAAACTTACTGGAAAATATAAAAAAATACAAAAATAGCAACAATGTTGTCATACACATATAGATTTATGTATAGATTTGCGTTGAATAAAATTTTTTAACCTGGTTCTTGTCTCCACGAGTTCTTGAAAAACTCTTGTTGCACAAAAATATCTGTTAGGGCTTATTAGAGAGCAAAATCAGGTATCATCTACACCCCTAATCACTCTAGGTTTCAAAATGTCCGATCTAAAACATATATAAGACTGTGACATGAGTTTAAAAGAGCTAGCCAAGGCAAAATATATGTGTAATTTTATAGGGACAAATACTATTTTTGGGTATACAACAAATTTTCCCGTTATGATGGCACTAGGCCGATGGTGGAAATATTCTAGATTCAGAAGAACATGTAATCAAAAGCAGAGAAAGGTGGCATTCTTCGATAATCGATGAGAGAATAATTAAGCCCATATTATGGAACTAAAAATTTAGATGAAGATTTTACTTTGTATCAGGAGAATGATTCAATAACGCTAGTTTATTCTCTAATGAAGACAAAGGCTCTGATATAGCTGGCATAAAACATGCGCATATGAAGTTAACTGTAAATTTGTGCATGGAGACCCAGATATTCTGCTATGATTTTCAGTATTTTAACATTATTATTCATTAAGTCTTGTAGGTAAATTTAATTTTCATTGGCAAGAAAGTAACTTGAGCCCTTTAACCTTTGTTATCAAATTAAAACTTCCCAGTGTGGCAAAATTATTTCTCTTTTCTTAAAGGCAATTGGTATTAAGAAAAACTCCATTTGATTTTAGCAATTCAACCTCAAGAAAAACCAATTTCTTTAGTCCTAACAAGTTCTTGACTGGTGGAGGATGAAGGCGGCAATAGAGTTGCTGAAGTGTCACAAAGAACAAGTTGGGGATTAAGTAATAAAGTAGTGAACTCCTTTTTCTAGTTTTATGTTCTTTTTCCCCGTCTTTTACCCCAATACATTTCTAATGAATAACTTGAATTATTAAGTTTCCGTTAAACTTAATAAAAATCTTCGAAAAAAGCACTTAATGGACACTAAAATTTTTTTGAGTACTTTAAATTGAAAAAAAACAATTGGGTTCTTACCCAATAAATGAAAATATATTGGGGACTAAATATGATAATTGCTATCAATGAAAAGAAGTAATGTAAAGAATATCGACTCAGATCACAGGTTTGAATTATTCGCAAAGAGGCAGAAATATGCCATTGATCTTCAAAATGGTATTGCCACTAGTAAAAAAGATGGGGACAACACTAGCTTAGTAGAAGATGGATGTGCCTCGTTAGCCATAATACTTGTACCCAACATTATCGAGAAGAATGTTATTCACTTAGCAAACTATAGATGTAACAATGTTGCCTTATTTCACGTTATAGATTTTTTTTCAGGAACCAACAAATGAAATATGACCAGTCAATAGTTTGTTAAAGAAGAATTTATATTTAATAATTTTTAAGTGATGTAAAGAGGAAACTACTGTAGAAAAAATAAAATAAGGAGTTTGTTGAATCTAAAGATTATATTTTCTTAATAAGCACATAAATGCAAGTGCATATTACAAAAAAAACTTAGATTCAAGCAAAGAAAATGAATAGGTACTTTTTAATCAATAATAAACAGATATTTTTATTGCTAAACACTAAAAAGGAAACTTTGTATATGAAATAGTAAAAAATTATTATTCAAAAAAGAATAAAAGTAAATATAAAAGCCTAAAAAAGAATGTACCTCCTTTCCTTAGTTCATTAGATAAACAAAAACAAAGATTAAAAAAATACAAGAGAAAAACCCATGAAAAATATTTAGTGGAAAATTTTAAGAAATACAGAATATAACTACAATGTCATCAAACGTATATAGATTTAGGTTGGATAAAATTTTTTAACCTTCTTTAAAAATTAGAAAAGGTTTAAAAACTGAGGTTTAAAGAGGACTAATCTCAAATTTGTTTATATTGTATCGAATTTCCATGTGGGATTCTATAAGTTATATATAAATGCACAAGAACGTGCACAAAAGATGAAACCCTTAGATTTATGCAAGGAAAATATAAAGTTATTTCTATATACAAACACTAAATGAATGCTTCTCAGGGATTGCTCAACTTTGATGATGGAGCTTCCCTTAAAAAATGTAATTATTGGTTTTTTCTTTAAGAAAGAAGTAGCCTCAAAAAGAATAGGATGGCAAAAAATGTCTACAAATAAGGAATTTTATATTTTAAATAGAAAAAGAAGTAAAAATGTTTATGAACTATTTAGCTAATCATGTCAAATAACTTAATTTTAACACTGTTCGCTCTTTATTTAAATTCCTTAGAGATAAAAAATACCCACAAGGAGCAATATTTGATGGAAATGAAGGGCAAGAATGGAAAGAAATGGGTCTATTTCCATCAAATTTTGCAACTTCTGGGTACTTTTTGTATTTTAAAAATTTTTTAAAGACAAAAAGTGTTGAAATAAAATTTTTTTAACATAAATGAGTTACATGTAAATAGTTCTAAAAATTTTTTAATTTCTTTCACTTTTTTTAAAATTTAAAAAGTATATCATGTTCGTTCACTAAATGTTTCAGAGCTTACACTTCCATCTTTTTAATTACATATTTCGTATGGCGATGATTATTCTTTCTTTTCATCGGAATATGATCGACTGTTGCTCATTTTCTAGTCCATCATTCTGATTCTCACTAAGATTATTGTTCTCTGCTCACAATCATCTTGGATTGTGTGTGTACAACTTCATGTACGATTCTGTATACTACTTTCTAATTTGGTTTATTTTATCAATAAAACCTACAAAATAACTAATAACCCATAGGGAAAAATAGATTATAAAAGAAAATGGAACAAAGGATGGTACAGGAGAAGTGGTACAGGCAATCCTCAACAGTCTATAATAACAAGTTCTTGAAGTTAATTGTCAGCATCTAAAGTCACATCCATGGTAGAAGGAAAAGAATTACCAATCAAACTAGCCTGAAAAAAATGCATTTTAAGATATTGATATCAATGATTTCTTAATTCCCTACTTCTCATTAATAATGTAAGGAGCATAAATAAAGGTTGTATAGGAATATCTACAATAATAAATCATCATTGATCTTTTGGTCGTAGCTTTTATTTTTGAAAAAAAACATATTTTGAAATTCCGTTAATCTTATTTTTAGTGTCAATAAATATATTTTTTATTTTTGTCCTTGAATAATAAGTTATCTTTTTTTATCCTGTATATATTTTTGAGTTCTTATTTTGTTTGTAACGAAATCTAGGAATTTGGATGGGAGTAAGTGCAATTGTAGGAAAAGCAAGGAGGTTGTATAAAAAGATAGAACTCTTCCTTCTTTCTATATGACTCCCTTTGATATTCTTACGATTGCATTGACACCGTCGTAATTCTCAGTGACCATAAAACATGATCAAAAGAAAACCAAAATGTATTGAGGATAAAAATGATCAATGAACTTAAAAGTTAGTATCAACTCATTGAATATTTAATAAAAATAGTCTTAAATTTCCATATTCCATCAAAACAAAACACGAATATGGGAAAAAATCTTTATGTTTCTTTTATAACAATGTTTGACGAAAAGAGATTAATTTCTAATTAATTGGATGATAATTGATATCCTTCATTTCATAGAAAACCAATGAAGTGCTTTTTTGGATTATTTAAGAAGAATGGACAGTCAAATCACTAGGTTTTCATATTTATTCATATTCTTTTTTTGTCCTAATAGTTTTTCTACTATTTTATATATATTTTTTCCTTTTTAATGTTATATTTATTTATTTTCTTTTAAAGAATCTATGAGTTTGATGGGTGAAATAATATTCCTCATGAAAATACTATACTATTGATGAGCCATATTTGTCTTCTACCTAGCTATTATCGTCCTCGTCTTTGTTGTTTGTGCCGATACAATTTTGAAGAGCGATTGTATATTTTTCATGCTTCTTTGCTAAGATATCTAACATCTTATCTGCGTCAGCAATCTTTAGATTTCTTCTTCCTTTAATAACTTCAAAAAATTGTTGGAAATATCATTAACCTTCAACACATTTTTTTCGTCCTATTCTTCATCTAAACTACCCCTTTGGAGGCTACTTCTTTTTTCGAAAAAACAATGATCACCTTTTTTAAGAATGGATCCATCATGCAAGTTGAGCAATCCTAGAGAACTTATTTTTGTGTTTAGCAATAAAAAATAACTTTTTATTTTTATTTCATATATCTAATATTTATTTTTTGCACACGTGCGTGCGTATGTATATATAAATTGAAATTCAATGCAATGTTAACAAATTTGGATTAGCCACATTAAACCTCCTTTTGAAAGTTGTCTCTATTTTTGGCACGAGGGTAAAAGTTTCAAGCAAATCTAAATCAAGACGACATCTATCGCTAATTTGTCTATTTTATTATATTTGCCACTAACTTTTTATTTATATTTATCAAGAGCTTTTTTTAAAATTTTTTTTTTTTTGTTGTTCTTTGATCTTCAGCATTTTTTTATGTTACAATAAAGTAGGAAGAAATGTGATTCACCCAAAAAAACCTCTAAAATGTAGGTATTGATTTTATGGCTTCTATATTTACTCGTGTTCTTATTTTTTACTAACAATATTTCTACTGTTTAGTATACAATTTTTCCTTTTTCATCTTTAGCCGTAAAAATATCTTTTTATTGTCTTTTCAGGATTCTAATATTTTTTCCGTTCATGCACTAGTGTGCATGTGCATATTACAAAGTGTAATCTTTGGATTTGAGGAATTGCTTCTTTTCTTCTTTGTCTTAAATAGTGTCATCTTCACCATATTACTTGTCTTCTTCCTCGCGCAATTCCAATGGCTTCACCACCTATCCACCCTAAATACAAAGCAAGAAAGTCCAATTTCTTGTCTCGACTAGTTCTTGAAAAACCCTTGTTGCAAAAAAGAATCTGCGAGGGCTTGTTGGAGCAAAATCAGGTACTATCTACAACTCTAATCACTTTAGATTTCAAAATGTCCGATCTAAAACCTATATAAGACTATGATATGGATTTAAAAGTGCTAGCCAGGCTTAAATATGTATGCAATTTTAAAGAGGAAGATACTATTTTAGGTTAAAAAACAAATTTTCCCATGATGATAGCATTAGGGATGGTGAAATATTGTGGATTCAAAAGGACATGTAATTAGAAGAAGAGAAAGACAGCATTCTTCAATAATTGATGAGAGAATAATTAAGCCCGTATTATGGCACTAAAAATTTAGATGGAGATTTTACTTTGTATCAGGATAATAATTCAATAACGCTAGTTTATTCTCTAATGAAGACAGAAGATCTGATATAACTGGAAAAGAACATGCACGTATTCAGTGAACTTTAAATTTGTTTGTGGAGAAGCAGGTATTTTGCTATGATTTTCAATATTATTAGCATCATTATTCATACTAGAAAGTTTATCGGATTGACTTGAAGGTGGGTTATTAGGCAAAGTCAACAGAGTTCACCATTGCTCATTGTTCAAACCTAGGATTTCCCAGAACTGCTTCGGATGTCCATTATACTATCGTCCCTTCCAACGGTGGCATTGGCCAAACCTAGCCCGCATGCTATTGCTACTAATGTCCACGGCCGACTGAGGATCACCTCTCCCTCTGCCTAGACCATCGGTGTTTACAAGTCCATTGCGATTTTCACGACCGACGACTGATGGATGTGAATTGCAGCCTTTGTTGCCAAGATTTAGTGCATTCTTGGGACACTATTTGGAGTATCCTACTAACTGGAAACAACTTGAAATTTCATGCCCACTCTTGTTGCATGAGAGCAGACAGGTCGAGAGGTTGAAGATGACTATTCGATGGCTACAAAAACAACATCAGCACCACTGCAATTGTCCATGGATCGTGCCAAGCTTTGATGTTTTTTCTTCCATGTATATTTGGGCAAGGATAGTCTTCATTATAGGTACAGGGTCTTGTTAAATTATATTAAACCTCACAGTACTGTAAATGGAATCATTCAATCCCATGAGGAATATTAAAACCTTTTCCTCATTCCTCTCTTTTGTGATGGCAGTGACAAGTTTAGTGCCGGTGGCGTTGGATAATTTAGTATAATTGTTCAATTCATCCTAGATCTTCTTCAAACATGAATAATGCTCGTTCACTAAATAAACCTCTTGTTTACAATTGGCCAAGCAACTTTCAATTTATATTTTCATGGTTTGTTTCCAACCTTTTTGGAATAATATACAGAGGATCTGAAAGAAGGCTCAATAGTGTTAAGAATCCATGAATTAACGAGAGTGTTAATTTCCCACCATTCCTCCTTTCCTGGATCATTTTCTGGTATTTGTTTTAATTCATCAATAAATCCAACTTCTTCTTTGATAGCAAAGCCAAGCACGTAGCTTTTGCCATTTCAACATAATTATTGTCTTTATTGTTTATTTTCAATTGGACTGTTGTTATAATCAGTCCGGGTCCATTTGAAGATGCAACATAGTATGCATCTTTCTTGATTCGTCGGACATAACTTTCTTCTGTCACATTATCGACGACATTTCAAGAATCTTCTTTGTCTTTACTCATCTTGAGAAATAAGACAAGAGCTCTATACCGTGGAAGTTTTTAGTGGGGAAAACAATCTTTCTTTTATGCATTGATTTAATGGAGAAGTACAATATATACTTGATACAAAGATCATAAGCCTAGTGATCAATAAGAAAATATAATACAACTTAGAAAATTAAATCAATTATACTCCTAATTAAACAAGATCCGAACTACATAAGATAAGAGATTACAACGATTATGGAAGGATCCCATATAATCCGACAATAATAATAATAGTGATGATGATGATAATAATAATAATAATAATAATAATAATAATAATAATAATAATAATAATAATAGGGATGGGTGACGAGGGTTTGGATAAGTGAGGATGGATGGAGATAGGGCGGGTGGGAATGGGAAACTTTATCCCCACCCCTAATCCATCCCTAATTTTGGGTAGGGAATTCGTTCGCACCTAAGCTCAAAGACAAATCAGGATCAATCACATGAAGATAGGTTGGAGGCGAGTGGGTACCTAGTTAGACCCATTGTTGCCATCCTTGTCCAAGAGGTTATATCAGTAGGAAAATACAATTGAAAAGAGAATAAGAAACGCGTTGAAAATCAACTGCAAATTATTAACAATCTAACTACATATATATGTCCATCCCCATTTTGTCTAACGATAAAGTCCATTTTTGATACAAATAAATGCCTTAAGTTTTAATTATTATTATTTTTAAATATTTTATTATAATTATTATATTTAATCTATTTTATTTTTGTACATGAAAAAATTATAAATGGGCCCAAAGGAGCATTGGGCTGCTGCAAATAAAGAGAATTAAAGGGCAGCCCACAAGTAAGCCCATGTTTGATTGAGTGGGTTGCCACCAAGAACAAACAAGGAAAAAAAATAGGAGAAAGAATAGAAAAGGAAAGCTGTCAAGAAAGACTTATAATTGGAATAGGAAAAGAGAGAGCCGAGATTGTAGCTTTAAAAGGGAGCTGCAGCAGAAGAAAAAGGGGGAACCAAAGAGCAAAAAAATACAACCGCAGTAGCACAAAATAGCAGTTGCGGCCGAAATAACAAAAGGCAGCAAGCAGCTGCTGGCTGGGGTTGGGAGAAAAAAAGCTATAGCCGCACAACCGACGCAGCTGCAGCAAGAGTAGCACAAGGAAAGAAGCAGTTGTTAAGCTGTGGCAGAAATTAGAAACAGGTGCAGGGAAAGCAGAAGCAGAAATATTGAAGTAGAAGCAGCTGCGCCAACAGCTGTAGTTGAAGCAAAAACCAAAAACTTCAGCAACAACTGCTATTGGAGAGACAGAAGTAGCTGAATCAGCGACTGCAGTGCGTAAACGATCGTTGCGATAGAGTCAGGCGGAATTCCCGCAACAACAGAAAAATACCAGCAAACTTCTAATTGAAGGAAAGCCATGATCTCCAAATTGGTTTCTTCTTCCCTTTAGCCATGAACTAAATTTAATTTTAGAATCTTGATGAAACCCTAGTTATGTGACTTTGGTTTATTTTATTTTTAGAGATTTATTATATTGTTTATGTGATTGCATATCTTTGGAAATTGTTTGGTGTGATGCAATTAATTCTTTGTGATTGTTATGATAGAATAATTATTTGGGTTAAATGATTTATTTTTTCCATGCTTGATTCTTGTAGTCTTGAGTATGAGAGATATGTAATTTTTGCAAGTATATTGTGGGTTTTAGAATTGAATAGTTCAAGCAAATATTAGATGATTTTATGTCATAGGAATGAATAAGTCATGCTAATGGTTAGATGGATTATGTCATGCATTTAAACATAATATATTTCTTTAGTGAATCGAAGCGTGTAGCCTATATCACCACATAAAGGTTTAATCTTTTCCCCTAAATAGAATTAAATCATTGTTGTATAGGTTAGTAGTGGATTCAAGATTCTAAATCTTCTCTTTGGTTAAGCTCCTGTTATGAAGAGTTAGGATTAGGGGAATTGCAACCAGCTGATATGACCTTACAATTAGCTGATAGGTCTATCAAGGTACCTAGAGGGAGGACAGATGATGTTCTAGTTCAAATTGATCAAGGTCTCTTCCCTGTAGACTTTGTAGTCCTAGATATGGAAACTGGTAGATCTTCTCAAAATCATATACCCATTATTCTAGGTCGTCCTTTCTTGGCTACTACTGATGCCACTATTAATTGTAGAATTGGGATTATAGATGTCTCTGTGATGAATATGAGAGTTAGATTAAATATCTTTAAAGCTTCTTCACAACCTTCTATAGAAGATAATTCTGATTTCTATCTGGTAGATGTAAATGATGAATTAATTGAAGAAACTCTACCTCTACTATGTTAAAAAAATTATACTTCTATTGAGAAAGAAAACTTAATTTGCACTGAGGATGTTAATTCTAATATTATTTGCATTACTCCATTAAAAAATTCTTCTTGGATTGTTAATCATGATCTTAATATGAGAGAAATATATCCTGGTTGATAGGAAAAGATTTAAGGAGTCTGGCTGAAGACTTTAAATTTAACGCTTTTGGGAGGCAACCCAAAATTTTATTTTGTGTATTTATTTTTATCTGTTTATTTATTCATTTATTTTATTATTTCACTTGATAGGTAGAAAGGTATGAAGTGTTTATTTTGTAGGGTAATAAAACAACTTATCATGATCATGGATATTACAGAGATTGTTTACTACTCTTGCAAACATGCATTAATATTGTCTTTTCTACCAGGTTGTGTTATTCTTTTCTTTGTCTCTTCTCTACGCCTGGCATTCTTTTATCATATTGTGGACAATGTAGGGTCTAGGTGTAGGGGAGAAGATGCTTTTATTCTAGTGTCAATTATTATTTTTTTTTATTTTCCTTTTTATCGTCTTTTTTGTTCAATTTTTTAGCTCGTTATTATTTTTATTTTATTTTATTATTTTTTCTACATTATTTTGAGGAAAAAAACCAAAAATATGATTTCACTTAAAGAATGATTCTTTTTGAAGTTCCTTTCAAAAATGTCTTGAATAAGTTGAGAAAAGTACTTGTTTTCTTGTTTTTAATTAGGGTGATGGACTTGTATTCTATATATGTTATAACTCTTGCATGACTTACACTTGAGCACATGGGTTATTGTTAGTATTTAATAAATTCTTTACATTATTTTTTAGCTGTATAAAGTTGATGAATCTCTTAACTACATTCTAGAACTTACTTGAGTACTTCTTGAGGCGAAATAGAAAGGTTTTCCTTAGTTGACTCAGAAATGATGGTCATAGGCCTTCTTTAAATCGTTTGTGCCTTATTCAAGCTTACCAAATCTCATGATTTTTACCTTAGTACCCTTTTGAGCCTTAAATATTATTTTCTTTCTTTGAACTACTTAAATATTATCCTTTAATTTTGTAGAGAGCTTAATGTAAGCTTCTAACTTGTGCTTCAATGATGGGTTGTTGTTTGGGTGTTATGGAAAGAGAATAAGTTATTTTGACAAATGGGGAGAAAAAAAAAAGATATGACTTGTTGTGCTGAAAAAAAAAAAAAAAACAAATGTATTGAGCTGAAAAAAAAAAAAGAAAAAGAAAGAAAAAGTTGATACATGATTGTTACAAGTCATAAGGTACAAAGAATAAAAATTCAAGAGGCCCGAATTTATGAATGTAAGAAAAAGGATGGCCTTAAATGATGGAATTTTGAGGAAAAGAAGATGGTAGTTGGTGAATGGATTAATTGAAAAAAAAAGTAGTTAAAATAAAGTTAAAAAGTTTATCGAAATTTTAAAGTATCCATAATCTTTGCAAGCTCTCTTTTCTTTGATTTTGAATTCCATACCTTCGCTTGATAACCAATGTCTAACCTTACATTAAAAGCTTTAAAGTCCTACCTTATCTAAGTTGAGTTTGAGAATCCTTGATTAGTGAAAAAAAAGGTACGAAGAGTGAGCCTATGGAATGAACTCTTATTGAAATTTGTTCTCTATATGTAATTTGAAAATTTTTGTTTAGTATTTATTTTACACTCTCTTATGACCACGATCATACCGTACACAAGTCTTGTATTACTTATGGGAGATAATTGAATGTTTGTTTATTTACTTGAGTTTGAAAATAAGAAGAAGAGTACTTGTCTTGAAAAGTTTGAGATATTGATAAAGGGTAATTGGGATTATTATGTATCTTTTATAAACTTGTTGTTTATTTGACTTTGTGGGTACGTCGTTTGCAAACCCTCACGAGACCATACTCGTCCACTAGGGGTAACTTAGGGGTTTAAAGGGCTTGTTGCACATGTGAAGTGCAATCGTGGGTCCTACGAAAGTGGCTAGTTAGTTTTTCTTTTTGTCCTTTTTTTTTTGCTTGTGGACTAGCAAAACTTAGGTGTGGGGGAGTTGATAAAGTCCATTTTTTAGTACAAATAAATGTCTTGAGTTTTAATTATTATTTTTTAAAAATATTTTATTAATCATAATTATTATATTTAATTTACTTTATTTTTGTAAATGAAAAAATTATAAATGGGCCTAAAGGAGATTGGGCTGCTGAAAGAAAGAGAATTAAAGGGCAGCCCACAAGTAAGCCCATGTTTGATTGAGTGGGCTGCCACCAAGAAGAAACAAGGAAAAAAATAGGAGGAAGAATAGAAGAGGAAAGCTGTCAAGAAAGAGTTATAATTGGAATAGGAAAAGAGAGAGCCGAGATTGCAGCTTTAAAAGGGGAGCTGCAGCAGAAGAAAAAGGGGGAGCCAAAGAGAAGAAAAAAAATACAACTGTAGCAACACAAAATAGCAGCTGCGGCCGAAATAACAAAGGGCAGCGAGCAGCTGCTGGCTAGGGTTGGGTGAAAAAATGCTGCAGCCGCACAACCGACGCAGCTGCAGCGAGAGCAGCACAAGTAAAGAAGCAGCTGCTGATCTGCTGTAGAAATTAGAAACAGCCGCAGCAAACGCAGCAACAGAAATATTGAGCAGAAGCAGCTGCGCCAACAGTTGTAGTTGAAGCAGAACCCGACAACTTCAGCAACAACTGCTGTTGGAGAGACAGAAGTAGCTGAATCAGCAGCCGCAGGTGCAGAAACAGCCGTTGCAGCAGCTGAAGCAGAATTCCAGCAACAACAGAAAAATTCCAGCAAGCTTCTAATTGAAGGAAAGCCATGATCTCTAAATTGGTTTCTTCTTCCCTTTAGCCATTAACTAAATTTAATTTTAAAATCTTAATGAAACGCTAGCTATGTGACTTTGATTTATTTTATTTTTAGAGATTTATTATATTATTTATGTGATTGCATATCACCACATAAAGATTTAATCTTTTCTCCTAAATAGAATTAAATCATTGTTATGTAAGTTAGTGGTGGATTCAATGTTCTAAATCTTCTCTTTGGTTCAACTCCTGTTATCTTTAATTTTGTTATTTTATTTATTATTTTTAATTAATTTAGGAATAATTTTTAATAATAAACTCTGATTCTTTTTATAAAATTAATTTAGGAAGATAGTAATTTAAGTATTTAAGTCTTTCTTTGTGGTTCGATACCTTAATACTTCCGTATTACATTGATCTTGTGCACTTGCAAGTATTTATTTTAACATTTTTTTGGTTTGTTATGATATTGATCAGCTATTTACTTCTCGTGAATCTTTAGTAGATATTAACTATTCGAATGTTATATATATGCGTGTGTTTGTGAGTGTCCTTCCATATTTTGTCTAACTATTTTTTTTAACATTTATTTTGGTTTGCTATGATATTAATCAACTATTATTTCTCTTGAATCTTTATTAGGTACTGACTATTCGAATATTATGGTAAAAATATTATATAATTAAATTACAACAAATATTATGAAGAAGGTTATAGGCTAGGGGTATGTTATATATATAGTTCGGAGAATTGGACAGTCAATAAGGATTTTCTCACCAAAGATTATGTGCAACACTTCCTCCACAATCTCCTGTAACATTTTTTTTATAATGTTTTTTTCTCTACGTTTTATCTTTTCTTGTTATCATTTATCTACTACTCCACATTTGCTAAATTTTATTAATAAAGTATAATAAAATATTACTGATAGTATTACTGAAGAAGTCACATACGATCCAAAACTACTTCTTCCGACACCCTCCAAAAGAAATTGCTTGTTAATACTTTTCGGGTAGAAATTTTTTGCCTCGAAAATCTTAAACTTGGAGCTTTCTTTTTTAATTTTAAAATCAATAAAATTGTAATAAATGTGTATAAAATGATGTACTCACTTTTTTTCCTTGAAATTCGTTAGATTTGCTGCAATTTGAGTTTTTTTGTCATGAAGGTTAGAGAGAAAATAGATATAGAGGAAGTATTTTTTTTCTTTTTTTAAATGAAGGTTTTCATGCTACCATTTGGATTTTACCGCACTATGACTAGTAAATCCGTTATTTGTGAGAAAAATGCGATTCCAAGCAGGGTTGTAAACGGGTCCAGACCCTTAGGGTACCCCCAGACTCGGACCCGTATCCTTATAGTGAAACTTGGACCCAGACCCGGACCCGACCCAGACCCGACCCTCTAGGGTCCAGGGTAGGGTACAGGTACCCGTATGACATTTTTCTATTTTATTTCCCTGTTAAACAAAAATATGTAAAACAATGTATAATTCAAAAAATAAAAATTTTAACATGATTAACATAATCTCCTTAACATTTCTTTCAACAAATAAAATCATTTAACATCAAAATCGTCATAGTGTGAGTGTGATGTGATGTGAGTGTAGTTGGTTGGTAGGTAGGTAGAGTAGAGGTAGTAGGTTAGAGTTAAAGATAAAGAGTAAAATAATATGTTAAAAAAATTATAAATTATATATTAATATAATATAATATAATATAATATATAAAATATATTATTATTTTATTAATACGGATATACGGGTCTGGATATCACCATACCTTATCCGGACCCATATAGCAGTATAAATACGGGTACGGGTACGGGTCCGGGTCCGCGGGTATAAAATTTAAACCTTACCCGCTAAAAACGGGTACAGACCCGTACGGGTACGGGTAAGACCCGTCTCGTTTACAGCCCTAATTCCAAGATTCACACTTTCACCTCCAGTGTATAAAAAAAAATCCTGGTCCAAGTTGAGCCTTAGTTTTATTTATTTATATATTTATTTGAAGCAAAGAGATAATATTTGTTATATTTTTTCCTGCCCAAGGTACAACTACTCTATTTTTGAGGATGTTGACCTTTGTACAATTGTTTTTTTTTTTTTTTTTTAATGAAGGGACCTTCGTAAAATATTAAATTATTGTTTTTCATGACACTTTTCTTCCGGTTTTTCTTGATAAAAATAAACTAATTAAAACCCGTGATATATAAGTACTAGAATTTAATAATATGTGCTTTGGAAGTTTGTGTTATAACATTTACTCTAGTAAAGAAAATCTTAGAAGAACCTAAAATTTTAATTCAAAAAAAAATTGGAAATAAAATATCAACTTTTTTTGTGTAAATTGAATCTATTACTAATTTAAAAAGTTAATAGCTTCATATGTTATTTCAAATTTATGGAAACAATATCTTTTGGATAAAGGAAAGAGGAAACAATATATTGTTATTTTTCATATTGTACATCTTATATTTTGTATCACAATTTAAAATATTTTCAATGCCTTGATGATCTCAGAATCAATCTTGCAAAATAATCGATTCCATACAAATAAATTTTCAAGAAAACGTAATTAAATAAAACCAACACATAAAAAACATCAATTAAATGAAATTCAATAAAAAATCATATCATCCAAAGCAAAGATTCAACCCTCAATTCAAAAAATATAAATTTAGCTAGAACACATCCTAACAATATTCAATTCAACAGTAAAAATTATAATTAACAAAGAAAAAGTAAGAGTAGGCTGAAAAAGGAGTTGATCCATAGTCCCGAACACCACTCGAGCTCGTCTCTTGATTCGCTTGATAAAACCCAAAATTGATCCGTAGAATTGCTTCAACCTTTCTCCAATAGCTATTATTCAATATTAATCGTATATAATCTACCTAATTAAAGAGGAACTGGGAGGCTTTTTCTTGCCCAAAATTGCCCCAATTCCCTTCTCTAAACTTAAGAGTCGTTCTCTCCCCAAAAGGGGGATAAAAGCTGCTATAAATACAATTAAAAACACATTACTTTGCTGCTGATGGGACCAACATGTCCAGTAGGTTTAGCCCTACCATTCGCGATAGGGTTCTACTCTAGTTGGCCTTGAGTCATCGAGACCTACTGTGTGAGGTAGGTTTAGCCTACCGTCCACGGTACGCTTATGTTGGCAATGTCCTTGTGGCTCATGGACCTACCACATGCGATAGGTTGGCCTACCGTCGGCGGTAAGTCTTCTCACTTGGTGCCGGTGGCTTTGTTTTCTCCGTTTTTGCTTTGTTTTTGCCCGTTTTCACTTTTATTCGTCGTTTTCTTCATCGTGAAGAACCTAAGATAAGAATAGAGGTAAATAGTCTAAATAATATATTTTATATGTTAAAAACGTCGTAAAATGACAAAAATAGCATATGTAAATATAGTACAATTTCTCACATATCAGCTACCCATAACAAAGACGTTTTGATAGCTTCTACTTAATGTAACAAAAAATCAGGATGTGCAAAGAAGAGATGAGTTAAACAATCTTTACTATCTCGTTACAAGTCAAATAAGAATCCAGAGTTACCAAGTTCTTCAAATAGAATTTGAATCATGGAACGCCCCTTCAAGCTTTCATATAAAATTTTGCTCTTCATGTTTTATATGACCTTTGCGATCACTTGAGTATTCGGATACTTTTAGCGAATGGATGAAAGAATTTGGCGAAGAGGAATACCAGCTCCATTCATTTTATCAACAATAATGATCTCTTCATCCAAGAAAATAAGTTCCCAAGGATGTCCACAAATGTCCTTAGAAGTATCATGATTATGGTTGTCATCTTTAATCAATAATGCCCAATAACCATCTTCATGCCTCTTTCCATAGATTCTAAACAGGGAATTTGTTAGACGAGTTGATGTCTTCCTCTATCTTTCTTTAATCGGGATATTGCGTTTATCTTGATATTCCCCTCCTCGATCACAACTAGGGCTGTAAACGGGGCGGGTCTTATCCGTACTCGAGCGGGTCTGTACCCGTTTTTAATGGGTAAGGTTTAGATTTTATACCCGCAGACCCCTACCCGTACCCGTGCCCGTATTTATACTGCTATATGGGTCTGGACAGGGTATGGTGATGTCTAGACCCGTAGACCCGTATTAATAAAATAATAATACATATTATATATTATATTAAATAGAAAGTATTAATATGCATAGGGATGTTTGGTTGAGTGGTTAAGAAGGTGAATTTAAAAACTTGTTGGCTTGGTTAGCGTAGGTTCGAATCTTGTTGTTGCCAACCTTCTTTTTTTTTTCCCCCTTTTCTCTTTTTTTTCTTTTCAGTCATTTTTTCTTTTTTTTTTTCTTTTCAGTCTTTTCTCTTCTTTTTCTCCTTTTCAGTCCTTTTCTCTTTTTTTTCTACTTTTCAGTCCTAAATAGAGTCTCTTTATTTGATGGATTTGGCGCAACTAACCTCTTTCAAATTATTTATTTATTTATTTTCAACTTTATTTCAAATGCCATTTCACAAATAATTTATTTTTTACTAAATATAAAAATATATTCTTTCATCCCGTGTAAAAGCAATTTATGATAATAATATTTTTGCTTTATTTTTTATTTCATAGAACTGCTGAAAATATGGATCATAACAAAAAGGACAATCTTTTTCTTTATCTTTCTTTGTCGTTCTCTATCTTATATGCTACTATTTGACTTATCTATTAGGCGACACTGTATTATTACATATACTCTTTGCTCAGAAGTTGTCAGGAACTTAGATTATAGACTGAAATTAATATAGTTAAAGGGGTCTATATCCCTATTCATTTATGTATATGTTAAATGATTGTATTTGTTGAAAGAAATGTTGAGGAGATTATGTTAATCATGTTAAAATTTTTATTTTAGAATTATACATTGTTTTATATATTTTTGTTTAACCGGGAAAAAAATAGAAAAATATTATATGGGTACGGGTATACCCATACCCTACCGTGGACTCTGGAGGGTCGGGTCTGGGTACAAAATTTTATACCCTAGAGGGTATGGGTCCGGGTCTGGGTCCAAGTTTAACTACAAAGGTAAGGGTTTGGGTCTGGGGTACCCTGAGGGTCTGGACCCATTTATAGCTCTAATCACAACTAATACACACATACTTGTCCTTCCTAGAAAATTTTATGATAAATAGTAACCTGCTTAGAGTAAAAATCTTTTGCAGCCTTTATAACATTATCACGAGTTTCAAATTTCGCGCCAAGTAGTTGCAACGAGTTCAATTGCTCATCATGTGATAGTTTTTTTATTCCACCACTATTTCTATTCTCTCGATTCTTATTATTTAACATTTTGACTACAAACTCTGCAAAATAGAGGGGGAGAAGGAAAAGAATGTTGGAATATTCTGATAACTACTTTAGAGTATACTTGAAATTGTTTGTGTAAGATTCCTATAAAATTGCATTCAGATAATCTATTGCCTTTTTTTTTGGGAATAGATAATTTATTACCTTATTTGCATTGTATCTGGTCTCATTGTTTATTTGGTTCTTATCAAAGTTGCCGCAGTACGACTTTTGCATATAGTGAAACATGAAAAAGGTGACTAATCATAGTTTTTTTCCTTTTAAATAAATCTTTTTCTTCTTTTGATATGTAGTTTTTGGTTATTTTTCATGAGATCATTGAATTACCTATTTCTTCTTTAATTTAGAATATGAAGATGTCTACAATATATTTACAGATCAAAAAGTCTTTGGCTAAAATGTTTCACCTCAGCTATTTTAAAACCAAAAGCTTCTGTATGTAAATGTAATTTAACCAATTAATATTTTAACGAAGATTTAAAGATAGTGATAATAATCAAAAGTACCAAATATCATAAAGAGTTTAATTTAGGACTATATATCAAATATATATGAGAGCAGCAAAACAACTTTTTGGAGTAAATGATGGATCTTTATATATAAATTCTAAAAAATAAACAAAGGTCCAATAGACCATTTCCAAAAAACTCATACATAAGGAAAAAAAAGTGTGGCACTTTGGCTATTGAACGAAAGCAAACAACAGCAAATTACACAGACCAACACCTTTAGGCCAAACTAAAAACTAACAAATCAAACCATTTCCTTCCAAATTCGGTTGCAATTTATGCAAGAGTATTAGAGTTCCATTCATGAAAATAACAAGTAGAACCTAATGGTAATTGCAAAAAAACATTGAGAAAGAAAATGAAAAAATGAGAAATTTCGCATGAAAATAGGTAACTTATGATGTCTATGATGAAAATAATATATGTAAATACTAAAGAACCAATTATGCTCCCCAGATTCTTAGATTTATCCTATGTAATTGACCAAGAAAAAAGACAAATTTTTACCAATATTCTGCCAGTGAGTGCATGGACGGAACTACAAGGGGGCTCGGGTGGGCTCGAGCTCCCCTGGTAATTAATTTTTTTAAAAAAAAATTTTAATTTTTTTACATTTAAGCCCCCCCAATTTTTTTTTCAATTTAGCCCTCCCAAAACTTAGGGACTAATTTAAAAAGTCTCAGAAACCCCCTGCAGTGCATGGTCGCCAGCAGAAACAAAAAAAAAAAGAACTACAGCTTTCTCTCTCTTTGATCTGCGCTCATCCCCGGCTCCCCCTCTGCCAGGGACGGAACTACAAGGGGGCTCGGGTGGGCTCGAGCCCCCCAGTAATTTATTTAAAAAAAAAAATTATATTTTTTACATTTAAGCCCCCCCCCCCCCCCCCAATTTTTTTTTCCAATTTAGCCCCCCCAAAACTTATGGACTGATATATAGAAAGAAAAATCAATAAATCCTTGGCAGCTGCGGGCTGTCATCAGAAACCCCAAAAAAAAAAAGAATTGCAGCCTTCTCTCTCTTCGATCTGCGCTCATACCCGGCTCCCCCTCCTCTTTGGTTGGATTCCGACTCTCCGAGCTCGGCGGCGGCGCAACGCAAGCAGATAGTGGCGCAGTGCCGGTGGTGTCATGTCGATGGCGGCGGAGAAACAGCCTGCTTAGCAGCAGCAAGCCAGCAATCTGCAGGAAGAAGGAAGGAGACTAAGACGGACACCGCGACGACGGCGCGGCGGCGGCAGCAGTGCTAAATTTCTGTTCTTCAAACTTTGAAGAAAAAAAAAAGTAAGTTTTTAGAAACTTTTTTTTTTTTTTTTGGTAAATAGATTTTTTATTGCTAAAATTTTGATGTTGTTAGTGAAAAATTTTCTAGGATTTTTTTGGTAAAAATATGATTATATGTAATTAATGTTCTAACTTCTAATTAATTATTATGTTATAAATGAAATTTGTTGAATTGTGAATTTAAAATATTTGAATATTATATAGGATTTTACTATGGAGAAATATTTTGGAAAATGGAAGAAGGGTCCTAAACCGGTTGAAGAAAAATCAGCTAATAAAGGAAATATTAATAATGAAGATCGTGGGAAAAAGCCTCGGGTAGGGGTAGAGTTTTCGAATTTTGAAATTATTGGTGATCTAGGATTGTGTAAACCAATTGATAGTTATCCTTATGAAATTAGAGATGAATTAAGGAGACGGTATGTGGCTAAAGGCCCAACTCAACCATGTGATCATAAATTTTCGCAAACTGATTTTGGTGAAATTAGAAGATCGTTTCAGAAGATATGGTTTAAAGATTTTACTTGGTTAGAGTACAGTGTACATAAAGATGCAGCATTTTGTTTCTGTTGTTATTTGTTTGCTAAAGGTCAAAATCACAAACATGGTGATGATATGTTTATAGAAGTTGGTTTTAAAAATTGGAAACGTGCTAAATAAAAATTTAGAAACCATGAAGGATCTCCAAATAGTCCTCACTTTGGTACTGTAATTCAGTTGTTGGGTTTCAAAAATCAAAGACACAATGTGGAATACATTTTAGCGAAACAAAGTAGTCAAACTGAGATTGACTACCGTGCACGACTAACTGCTGTTGTAAAAGTGATTCGATTTTTATTAAGTCAGGGTTTAGCTTTCCGTGGAAATGATGAGTCGATAAATTCAATCCGACGAGGTAATTTTCTTGAATTAACAAAATGGTATTGTGAGGAATCGGAAGAAGTAAATAAGGTCATGAACTTGAATGCTCCGGGAAATAATCAGTTGACTTCTCCTAAAATTCAAAAGGAAATTGTTAATACTTGTGCAACAGAAGTGAGACAAGCTATTATCAATGAGATTGGTGACAAGTTTTTTTCTCTTTTGGTTGATGAGGCTCGAGATAGCTCTATGAAGGAGCAATTTTCTATAGCTTTGAGATTTGTTAATGATAATGGAGAAGTGATCGAGTGTTTTCTTGGAGTAGTACACGTGAGTGACACTTCTGCACGGATGTTGAAAAATAGTATTGATGATTTTTTTGCAATAAATGGATTATCAATTTCACAACTTAGAGGTCAAGCTTACGATGGGGCGTCTAATATACGTGGCGAGTTTAATGGATTGAAACAAAAAATTTTAGATGAAAATAAGTACGCATATTATATTCATTGCTTTGCTCACCAACTTCAATTAGTGCTTGTGGCTACTTCAAAGAAAAATGCTCACGTGTGTAGTTTTTTTGAGTACCTTGTTAAGATTGTAAACATTGTTAGAGCTTCATGTAAAAGAAAGGATGCCCTTCTGCAGAAGCAGTATGATGATCTTTTAAAACATCTAGAAAGTGGAAAAGTTGCTACAGGAAGGGGAAGAATCAGGAAACAAGTTTAGCTCGGCCAGGTGACACTCGTTGGGGCTCTCACTTCAAAACAATAACTCAGATTTTGCATATGTGGGATGCAGTGACACATGTGCTTGAAACTATATATGAAGACGCTGATAAGGTCAATAGTCGAGGCATTGCCCGAGGTTTGCTTGATAAAATGTGGCAGTTTGAATTTGTATTCATTGTTCAATTAATGATAAATGTATTGGCAAAAACAAATACATTATTAATATGCTTGTAACAAAGGACTCAAAACATAGTCACTGCTGTCCGGATGATTAAGACAATAAAGGAAGATTTGAAGAAGTACAGAAATGATGATGATTATTGGGAGGAGTTATTGGGTGTTGTTACTGCATTTTGTATCGAAAATGATATTTTTGTGCAGAACATACAAGACCCTTTACCAGGCCGAGCTAGATTATACAGGAGTGTGGATGGGCAGCCAAAGACTTACTACTATTTTTTTCGTCGAGACATCTTTTTTTAGGTAATTAATTTCACTGTTTTTTTAACTTATTACCTAATGCTCAATTATTTGTAATATTATAAATTATTAACTGTTCTTTTCTCTATTTAAGGTTAGGTACTTGATTTTATAGTCAAAGAAATGGATGATCGTTTTACGGAGTCAACTTCAGAGCTACTTATTTGCATATCATGCCTTGATTCCAGAGATTCCTTTGGGAATTTTGATCGGAATCAGTTACTCCGTCTATCTGAGTTCTATTCAGATGATTTTTCTATCTCTGATAAGTTTGAGCTTAAAGCACAATTTGATACATATATCTCTTACATGAGATCAAGTGATGGGGCAGCTTTCTCTGGCCTTACTGACATTGGAGATCTCGCAAAGAAGATGGTTGAGACAAATACTCACAAGTTTTTTACTTTGGTTTATCGACTAATTGAGTTGGCTTTAGTCTTGCCTGTTACATCAGTGACTGTTGAAAGATCGTTTTCTGCTATGAGAATGATTAAGAATGATTTACGCAATAGGATGGGAGATGAGTTTCTCAATGACAGTTTGGTTTGTTATGGGGAGCAAGAGATTTTTAAGAGTATTGAAAATGAAGACATCTTGCTGTGGTTTCAAAATATGCAAACTCGAAGAATAAAATTGTCATCTTAATCATTTTGTTCACATGTAAAACTCTATTTTAGATCATTTTTCAGTAGTGATTTCTTTTTCATTCTTAATATTTGTATGAATGTTATTTGTTTTCATATTAATCTTCTAATCGTTCTAAATCAATTGCAGGTCATATTGGATTTCGTCTTCTAATCGTGCTCATCTCATCTGTTATCTCAAGATTCTGATCAAGATTCTCAACTTTGATAGAGGTATTTATCCCGTGAGTGATGGGTAATCATTCCTCGTGAGTGATGGGTGATCACTCCTCATTGGTAATGGGTGATTACCTATTCTTTTGCTATATTATATGTAAATTTAGAATTGTAATGCTTATCCCGTGAGTGATGGGTAATCATTCCTCATGTGTGATGAGTGATCACTCCTCATTGGTAATGGGCGATTACCTATTCTTTTGCTATATTATATGTAAATTTGGAATTGTTTGAATGTCTTTTGTACATGGAATGCATCATTTTATAGACAAAATTCTGGAAAAAAATTTTTTTTTTCTCCAGCCCTCCCAACCATGTTGTTCTGGCTCCGTCCCTGAGTATGTGTGAAGGTGATCAAAAGCAAAAACACCATAAACAAAAATATTAAAATAGACCCCAAGGACTAACCTCTAAGATTGAGAATGAGAAGTGTTATTGTTCGTGTTTTCTTTAATCTATCCACATACTTTAAAATCCAATATCTTGAAACAACTAAAACCCAATTGCCTTATGAAATAAAGACCTAGCAGCATTCCCTTCAGATAGTAGCAAATTAGACACAGGCATAGGGGCAAGAAGCTATTGAAATCGCAGAAGAAAAGGAGAAAAGGAGGGAGGTGTTGTATAGCGTAGGGAGAAAGATAGAGGCATACTCTAGCTCTAGTCATGTATGAACTAGCTACTTGAGAGGGAGAAAGAGGAAAGAAGAGGGGAGAAGAGGATGGGTGTGCGAGGAGGGGGGAGGGACGAGATTTTGGTCAGAGAAGAGGGAAATGTACTAACTAATACTTACTAAGAACAATATGGGGAAAAAAGGTATTTGTCCTAGATTTAAAAAAACAGCCCTAGATATATCATTAGTCTTCTTGAAAGTCTTTTTTTTTTTTAATATTTTCGATCCTACATTTATATAGTTCACAAAATTGTTGGTCTTCTCAACATTTGGAAAGTGAAATTCGATAAAGGAGATTATGTGCTTAGAATATGAGGCTTCCTTTGAGGGGAACTTTTATTTTGAAAGCATTAATATAAGAAGTTGGCTTGCCAACGTTACAGTGATTTTGGGAGAGTAGGAATTAAATTATAAATTTACCTTTGAAAAAAGTTTCACACACGAAGCACATGCTCCCTTTGTCGAATTATGTTGGGAGGATTGATAATTTTTTGCATTTTATAGATTGGGATTGAAATGATCGAATCACTAAATTAATATAAATAGTATGAAGTAAACCAAGAGTATTTTTGCATATTGCTCCTTAAATTATAATGAATAAATTGAATAACACTTATGTATCGCATAAGCTTTTGTTGAAGATAATATTAGTATCAACATCATCGTAAGGAACTATCAAAGAATTCCACTATCAGCAAAGGCTACCCTTCATAAGTGGTATTTTGCCATGAATTGTGGAAAGCTTTAGGGAATCATTGAAGTATATGTGGGGCTTTTTTCTTGAAAAAAGCCTTTTTTTTCAAAAAAAAATGGTTGTGCGTTATTATTAATCACATCGTAGATGGATAACGCATTTTCATTGTGCGTTATCTGCCACATCATAAGACTTACCACTAGACCACCATTGAATTTCATTCAACAAATGCATGGGATTTTATTTAACAATAACTTACTTACGTATTCCAATATTTAACAACTTCAATCATTTGAATTTTTAATTAGAGCAAAAATAAGACTGCTTCTTTGTTTAATTTTTAAATTGGTGCCGTAATTTTTTAGTTAACAAGAGAGAAAGTATTAGAAAATTACAAAAACGTAAATTAAAAGGAAAATAGGAGGTTTTGTGGGAACGGTGGGTGGGAAACTGTTAGCACTGTTTCCAACGCGTAGGTCTCGAATAAATAATCGAAATGCCCACAAGAATCGCCTCAATCGGTCGTCCGAGCGCAAAGTTATGTCCCGTTGATGCTTTCGACTAATATGAAACAATTTTTTCCCCAAAATGCATCCAGATCACTTTTTCGACGATGCCGTTGTGTTCCTCTTTACGAGAACCATAAAAACAAGTAGTCATACGCATGAAACGGACATCCGATCGCAGAGTTATTCATGTTTAAAGTTTTCCAAATACCTTAAAAATTACTTCTTCCTAATCAACGTAAACAAGATAACGCACAATCATAGTGCGTTATCATCTATCATCCACCTCAGCACTTAACGCGGATTAAGCCCATGATTAGCTATAACGTACAACCATTGTGCTTTACCTCACTTGATAACGCACAATTATTGTGAGTTATGGCCTCTTCAGGATTTAAAAAAAAAAATCTGGGCTTATATAGTACCCATTTTTTAAAAATGAGCTAAATAAAGAAAAAAATCTATATGTGGAGGACACTACATTTATTGATAAAATTGTGATTCTCTTCCATATGAATACGGTAACGATCATAGCAATCTCCTTGAGTACCTGGATTGAGAAGGGAGCTTGGCACACTGGAAGGATGTGTGATTGAGAGTGATTAATTCCCTAACAACAATAGACAACCTCTCTCGATGCATCAATTATCTTTTTGAACTTCGCACCTTGGCTCATGAATTCTTACTTACATAGACAAATTCCTAAGAGTATTTCAGATGTGTGTTGATCTGACAACATCTAATGTTTTGTTGGAATGATTAAAAACATTCTCTTCGATGTAACAAATACTATATAACTTTTTTTTCTCGAAAAAAATTAAAAGGGCTGCCAGAATTTTGTGGCTCTTAGTTTTTTTATTTTTTATTTTTAAGAAATTTAGGGTACAGAGAAGAATAATATTGAATGCTTCAATTGATTGTCTTCTTATTCATTATGATCTACTATTTATAGGTTACAAAATATCTTAATCCTAATCAATATAGGATTCTAACCAACTATTAATAAGGAATACTGCTATAATAATAGCACAATACAAAGTATCCTAGTTATAATCAATATAGGATTCTAACAAAATAATCTCTTATAGAATCCAAGATAATCTAAGAGAATCACATACTACTGTGATATTTCCAACACCCTCCCTCAAGTTGGAACGTGCAAAATTGCATGTCCAACTTGCCACAATTTTTTAATTTTTTTTTTGTAACGTGCAAATTGCAAATCCAATGTTACACTATTTTTTTTTTTTTTAAAACTTGTCGATAATGGTAGTCATCCACCATCTGTCACTGTGGTCTTCACCATCACTTGCTGTCGCTATGGTTTTTGTCATCAATCGCTGTCGCTGTGGTTTTTTTTGTCATCAATCGCTGTCGCTGTCGTTCTTCCATCAGTCGCAGTCGTTGTGATCATCTTCCATCAGTCGCAGTCGTTGTGCTCTTCTTCCATTAGTCGCAGTCGTTGTGGTCTTCTTCCATCAGTCACAGTCACTATGGTCTTCTTCCATTAGTCGCAGTGGCTTTCGTAATCCATCATTGAAAATTTCTTTGATGTCGCTTTAGAGTTTTTTTTGATAAAGCAACCATCAATGTCCAATTTCAATTTCTAAATATAGACGCTTCAAATATTTGTCAATGAAGCTATCTGACTTGAATATGATTTATAAAAAAAATATGATCTCCTAAATTTTTATTGAAGCAAATTAGAAGAAATATTAGAAACCTAAAAAAGAACTTGTCCAAACTGAACGAAAAGAATTGTTCAAACTGAATGAAAAGAGAATAAAGTCATAGATGTTAAAGATTTTTTTTTCTTTTTCTTCTTCTTTTTCAAACCTGGCTCTGGCTCTGATACCATGTTAAGAAATTTAGGGCACAGAGAAGAATAATATTGAATGCTTCAATTGATTGTCTTCTTATTCATTATGATCTACTATTTATAGGTTACAAAATATCCTAATCCTAATCAATATTGGATTCTAATTAACTACTAATAAGAAATACTGCTATAATAATAGCACAATACAAAGTATCCTAGTTATAATCAATATAGGATTCTAACCAAATAATCTCTTATAGAATCCAAGATAATATAAGAGAATTACATACTATTGTGATATTTCCAACATTTTTTAATATAAAAAAATGATGCTCGAATCATGATGTAGAGTGTAGAGCAATATTTGTCTTTACCAAATGCCAAAGTTGATTTCAATGAGTTTGGTGGGGTTTGAAGCCATCAACTCAAAGGGCTAGAAATGTGGGCTAACAAATGTGAACTTTTATGGACTTTGAAATCCAACGTTGAAGGTAAATTATTGCGTTTGGTTGGCTAACATAAGCCCAGAAATGTACGAATTGCTGATGTCTAAACCCAATAAAACAAATAGTCATTCTCTTTTGGATGATGGTTTATGACAACATTATATGAATTTACTTTTTGAATATGTGATGCAAATTCAATAAGAATTCTTCATTTTTTACATTGATTAAATTTCAAAATTATTTCCTTCTTCTAAAAAAGAATTATTTCCTTAAATTTTTTCTGTTCTTCTTTAAGTTTATGAGTTAAGTTTTCAGAATTTAGAATTCTTTCAATTATTTCTTAAAGATTCACAAAGCCCTGAAAGTTATTTCCATTCATTTTCATAAAACACATAAGTATTTTTTTAAAGTTTAATAATTATACAAAATAATATGTTGTAGATTATATTAAAAGATTTTGAATTCTATTTAACAACGAACTTATGATGGGAAGTGGAAACTCTCTACTTAATAATATGAACCATGGAATATCAACATTCCAAATTCCTCTCACTTAACCAGATAGATAAAAAGAGCATATATATATATATATACATATATATATGTCTCCTTAAGGCATCTTTATAACACTGTTTTTTATATTATTAATAAAATAAATACTATCAAATAAAAGAAGAATTTTTAAAAATCATTAATAGAAAGAAATAGTAAGAATATATTGAAAAATGTTAGATCTGAAAAATAAATCTACCCACTCACTATGGAAAATATAGTTAGATCGAGAAAATTATTTTAAAACCTAGAAAGCTTATAACCTAACTACAAATTATAATTCGACAAGTGGTTCAAGCCTTATATGTTTATCATATCTAAAATATTTAATTCAAGTCTTTTAATATAGAAAAGATGCAAGAGTAATTTCTTTTGATATATGTATAAATCATAACAAAAATATTTGTTTAACAAAGCAATGTGAGACTAAGGTATACTTTCTTTTGGAAGAATATATCGTGACCTAAAATGTATTATAAGGATAAGATCCTTAGTGATATATGCAACTGTAAGTGAAGAATCCACAAGCGTTACTAGACCTGCAAATGGGTAGCACTGTCAAAATAGGCTCAAACCTGCAACGGACGGATATGATTTTTAAATTTTGGCTTGTAAAAAATGAGCCCAAACCGGACCAGACTATTTTTGATCGGGTTTTTACGGGCTGGTCCGGTCCGATTTGCGGGCTGGCCTGTTGCAAGAATATTATTTATATTAATTATTTTAGGACTTAATTTAAGTTATTTATTTTCTTAGGGACTTAAATGAAATAAACTTTTTCTTAACCCTATACCTATTGTCTCTTGTCTGAGTCTTTCATTCGTCAATCTTCAACTTCATTCTTCTTCTTCCTCAATCCTCAAACATACCTTACCCACCCAGCCAGCTGACGACCCTTACCCATCCAGCCTTAGCCGCCTACTTCCTTCCTCAATCCTCCTCTGCTCCTTACCTTACCTCATGCTGCCACACGACCCGCACCCACCCACCGTTTGCCATTCTCCATGACAATCGACTCCTCCGCACTACTGCACTCCTCTGCAGCCGACAAGTTAGATCTGATAAGAGTTAATGATGGATTTTTTTTTTTTTTTTAATTTGGTTCTCCGGTAAGAGTTTGTTTGTCTTGTCCCCTGTTCAAGGTTGGTTGAGATTTTGTCAACTTTTAAGATGAATGTTTTTGTAATACCTGCGCTAATGTTTTTTTCTCTTCTTTTTTAAATGTTGTGCAGCATTCTCAGAAATGTCAATAGAAATTCTCTTCATGAACTTGGACCCATCTTGGAGCCTTTGATTCGAAATTGGGGTAAGCTATCTCCTCTTTTTTACTTTTTAGCTCATGATATATGTAGTCCATAAAATCTAATTAATCATTAATTAGTTACTTCGTAAGATCTTGAATGATTTTTTACTCGAAAACGGAGACACACCTCTCATATAGAAGGTATTCAGTCATTGTCAGTGTGGTATACATGATATGAACCAGAATTGGATATTCAAGCTTGTTTTGCATGTTAATAGAGTCATAAACCATATTGTCATAAATACATTATCATACATGTTAGCATTTTTTCAGCAGCAGGTTGTCTATGAGGTCTTCAAGAGTCTTATACGATGAACCATCTTCAATAATGCTCATCCTACTCTTCTCTTTCATTTCTTTCACATTCTTTCTGGCTTCACTATCCTTGTGCATCACATTCCCAATTCGTTTAACTGCTGTTTTGAATGAAATGGGCATGTAGCTATTGGAACTCCTGACCAAGTGACCATATACTTTCTAATACTGAGTTCCATCCACAATGTGATAAAAACCCTCTTATTACTGGCTCTCTGATTGATAGTACAACTAATTTGAGTTTTAATTCAAATCTGTTTATAATACTTCTCTCTCTCCAATACTATTTCTGGAAAAAATCTGTTTATAATACTATTTCCTCCTCAGTTCTTGTGTTTTTCTATTATTTATGTGATTGTATAGTGTATGCTATGCCTATGTGATTGAGAATTAAAATATTGAAGAAAATAGATAAAAATGTTGTTGATGATACTAGTGATAATATGATGAATCAAATGCTGCACAATTTTCAAAGAAGGCAAAAAAATCGTATAAGTCAAATGTGTGGATTCATACCAAGAGGCTTGATAATGGTAAAGATTGAGAACCTAGGGTTGAATGTCTTAGTTATGGGAAGGTGTATATTGCAGGAGAGAAATATAGAACATTTAGCATTTCATGTCATGTAAAAGTTTGCTTTGATATCAATGAAATGTACTAACTTTAATTTGGTTCCTTTGTTTCATGTCGACTTAGAGAGTAAGTACAGTTTTTTCTTCATTTATATTTAATTTATACTATTATTTATTAACTTTTTTATTCACTATGTAGTCTATGTTTTGTGGCTTATAGGTAAAGATGATGAGGAGAGGATGTTATCATGTTGACTCAAATATCATTTAACCTGAAGATGAGTAAGATGATGAAGAAGAAGAAGCTGGTGTTCAATTTTTCATATTGGTTTTTTGTTAAATAATTATTAATTTGTTTTGTTGGATGATTGTTGTTACTTATTAATTTTTTTATTTTGGTTTTTCTCTATTTTGATTAATTTGGATTGATTTGGGTTAATGTATATTATAGGCAAGATTTTAAAAAATCAGAAAATTAGCACAAAAAAAAAAAAAAAAAGCCAAGCCCACGGGCTGTTGCGGATGGATATGGATTTATACAATTTCAGCCCTTAGAAAATGAGCTCGGACCAGACCGCTTAGGTGTGAGCTTGATGCGGGCCAATCTGGTCCGGTCTGATTCAGCTCGTTTGCCAATGCTAAAAATGTGTCTTAATGGGTCCACAAGGTGTCCCAAATTCATATCCGATTATGGACTGGGAAGACAAGATTCGAATTTAGATCTGGTGGGTATTGTTTTAATATATTCATTTTTGTTCTCAACAAATCTGGATCTGAATCTGGATAGACTCATTTTTTATACATATTATAAAATTTTCATCTTGATTAAATATTTTAATTGTAATACATTAATTAAATGAACTAAACTTTTAAATTCTAATACAAAATTTGTAATCTATGTACACAAGTTTTAATAAATAAAATTAAACAAATATAATTATCAGTAAAACTCATAAAATAAAAATAATAGTCTTTAATATTAAACTCAAATAAATTAACAATCCCTATAAAATTTTAAACTCTAAACTCTAAAACCCTAAAAATTAACCTTGTTAAAAAAATACGTTACATAAGTATGTATATATATACACATATAGATATACATATATATACATATATATAGATATACATGTATATATAATATACATATATATATAGATATATATATATATTTGCAAAACATATCCGAGTCACATAGATCCGGAATGATTTATCATAGATTTGAATTTGTTTTAATCTTAAACATCGAATCTAAATTTGAATCTGGATAAATGGGTAAAGTCTTTATTCTAGACCCATACTATTTAGTTCGAATATGGATTCGAACCCGAATAAATACATTCCATTTTCAACCCTAAGCGTCACCAAAAACTGAAATACATGAACTCGTTGGCTAAATAAAGAGCTCAATATCTTTCTCACATAAACCAATCACTTTTACGAAATTATCAGTACCAAATTCTCGAATAAAAATTCAATATAAGTGCATATTATTTGTGAGCACTCTAGTTTGACATTAGTATACAGCACGAGCTTTCTATTTGTTCAATGAAAGCTGCAGTGACAGAGAATTTATGATCCCTCGTTGTAATGTTTGTTAGTGATGATACATTAATTTAGAAAAGAAAAAAAAAAAAAGTTAGTGATGATAAATCCTTCTCCTACTTAATTTCACAGTTACTTATCTGCACACCTTTATAGCCAAATGACAAAATACAAATAATTCTAAAACTCACTTCAAGAAAAAAAAATAAATAAATAAAAAGAAAACCAACTTGAATTGATCCTGATAAATAGATATCTGCTACTGTTTTTGATTGACTGACAAAAAGTTTGCAGAAAATGATGGAAAAAAATGCTTAAAATTAATATTCAACATTTTATCTGGCTCTCTTCACTCTTCCTGTCCACATTTTGTTTTCTAATTATTACATCAATTATTAAAATGAAACAAAAACACAACAAAACAAGAGGAGAAAAAACATGAAAATTAAGTGAAAAGACATATATGATATATGATCAACCACAATAAATGTCTGGCTATTATATATATATATATATATGTATGTATATGCTTCGCAAAATCTTGGCCGTTTTTTTCTTTTGGAACATTGACATCATAACAAGAACCGTGCAAGACTGGACAAGTCATTAATCAGTTGAAGCAAACAAACATTTAGGAGTAACAATATTTTCTTGACAAATCATAGAAAAGATAAAAGATGTGGTTCAGATTCAGAATTACAATTTGACGAAATAATGTAAGACTTGAGACGAGGGAAAGAGAGCTCAAGAAACATATTGGAATTTTATTCATTCATGTTAACATTTACGAAATTTTTTGAACAAAAAAACTGTGAAATTCCAATCTCAAATGGATATACGCATGAAAAGTTTGTATGATATATAAACAAGGGGCTGAGTAATTATTGTTACCTTGCAATATCTATTTTGGTATAGTGAGAACCGTTGCTAAATAAGGCTCGCAAGTGTTGCTAGACCTATGAATCACACTTTCGTTCATGTGGACGGCGAAGCGTGACAAAAGCCAATTGTATACATTCTTGAAATCTAAGCAAAATATTTATGACTAAAACAAGAAAAACCAACAAGGGATAATTGTAGTTCTAAGAGTGATCACATTTCAATGAAAAATACAAGATTGTCTTTTACTACTAAAATACTGTCTTCTTTCAAGTAGACTATAAGACTTGAAATGATCGAAACACATCATTTAAAACAAATTTTAACTATAATAATATAAGACTCAAAATGACAAAACAAAAAAATACTAAAATACTGTCTAACCGTAACAATGTAAGATTCGAAATGAACAAAATATACTAAAATACTGATTAACCGAAATAACATAAGACTCGAGATGAACAAAATAGAATATCACTAAAATATTGTCTAACCATAACAATGTAAAACTCAAGATGAACAAAATAAAAAATCACTAAAATACTGTTTAGCCAGAAGAATGTAAGACTTTAGATGAAGAAAACAGAATCTTATAAGTAACATATTAAGAATTTTATTTCATATTCATTTCCAATATATGTTAAAAGACTCGACAACATTCATGAAATTTCTTGAAATCAAGACATAAAAAAGAGTACAAAAAAAAAAAACCCAGTACAAATTCTTGAAATCTAAACAAGAATTATGTATGAAAGATGATAAACTAAAACAACATTAAATTAAAAGTGATGCTCAGATTGCAAATTAAAAAAATAGTAATAATTCTTCTTCTTGATCTTCTTCAAACAAGATGTTTCTCCTCAGCAGCAAGTTCTTCAATCATACTCATTTGATTAAGAGGATTAAAACCTTGATTAATCTCAGCACATTTGCATGGCAACATCACATGATTATTATTATTTCCATTAATCCCATTAATAACACCTCCTTGATTAGTACTAGGACTAATAATATTATTATTGGACACTTTTCGAGCAACAACAACAGAATTAATAACCTCATCCGTAGGATGAAACACCGAAAGTACCTCAAAACCTCGTAGATCACAAACATCAACAACCGGATAAAGAAAAGCCCTTGCTCCATGTGCACTTCTAAGCATTAAAATTGCCCCATTAGCCATATTTTTCCCCAAATGTTCAATAACCTTAATTTTGGCTTCCTTGTCCATTCCCACTAGGGCAGCCAAAAAAACAACATCGTACTCTTTCAAAGTATTAGGACCAACATTCATAATATCCGTGGTATGGAAAAACATTCTTTTGGACAAATTTGGATCGGATGAAATAAGTCGAGAAGCCAATAAATTAGCAGATGGATCGACATCATAATTATGAAAAATGGTCGATGGGAGGTGGTTGGAAGCAAGGACAATCGATGTAAGTGGGAGTGGACCAGAACCCACGAATGCGACGCGATTCGGGACATATTTTTTGGACAAATTTTGGGTAAGGATGTTGTATTCCAAAAGACCAAGTTTTAGGTAATTAGAGAAGTAAGGGAAAATATGAAGATGGTCAAGAGGGTTATCAAAGGAAGTACCCAAGAGAGTTGAATAATGAGTTTCTAAGAGTCCCTCAGCTTCACCACAAAGTTTAATGAGTTTTGATCTCATTTCTTGAATTTTCTTGCAAAGTTTTGTGACATCAATTGGATTTGGTGGCATACATGTGAAAACTAGTTGTGTAAACAACATGTCGACATCTTTCGAAGGTTTGAGAGATTCAAGTTTGGAGATTTTGGTAAATAATTCGGAAATTGTCTGAACCAATGGATCATCAAATCTTTGGCAAACCATAGTGTCGACACTATGAGGTTAGAATTAGCAGAAGAAAAACAAAAACACTTTCTTATTTGCTTTGGGAGAGGAGGAAGAGGATTGATTGATGTCTTCATCTTCCCCCAAAGGTCCTTATTTATGGGCATTTGTGGGGCCCACAACAAGGGAACCTTTGTTTTTTTTTTTTTTTTAATTCTTTTTTTGGGTGAAACTCAAGAAGAGAGCCAAGGAGGGATGAACCATGCTTCTCGTCATCATCACTAATTCTTTTAGGAATTTTGATATATTGGCATATAACTAGTATTTTTTAATGATATTTATAAGCATTTGTTAAGTCTGATTATTATTAGAAGTTAAGATTAATCTAGATGTTTTACGTATCATTAACCAGAAGGTTCTAAAACTTTTAATCTTTTAAATATTTATAGTACATTTATTTATTGTGCAAATCTATCAAGTTAAACTAATTTCTTTTTGTAGTATTTAAGATTATGTACTATATAAATAATAAAATTGAAGGTGCGATTGCATATAGTTTGAATTTGACAGATTTTTTTATTTTTTTTTGTAAAAGTTTTGATTTGTTAATTAAACTTGAATCATTTGAAAGAAGAGATGTAAATTTCTGAGTGAAAATTTTTTGTATTAAATTTTAGAATTTAGCTTGCCGAACTAAATATGAATATTATTTTTTAATTAAATTATAGATATTATGAAACAATATTTATATATATAAACGCTAGATGGATCAGATAGGAAATAAATAGAAATATAATTTCTTCCAGAAAATGTAAAAAAAAAAAAAAAAAAAGAGAGAGAGAGAGAGAATTTTATTGGGATATGGGTCAAACTGAAAATCCCAAGGCAATTACTATTTTGCATGGATTTTAACTATCGGCCGCAGAAAAAGCCATGGGGGCACTATCCTGACCCGCTCCCATGTCTCAGAACTGTTTTTATTCACAGCCCAGTCAGAAAGGAAGCAGCCCCAGGAACTAACATCATACGAAATGGCTATCACCATTCACTAGTTTGTGTGTGTGCCCAATTGTATACTTTCATGTATTTATTTATTTTTTTTTCAGAGAAAGATAGTTTCATTCGTTAACGTCTGCTCCGTGGGCATCTAAGGCCGAAGACTTAAAATTTTCTCGTTTTTAAGTTTTTAATATTTTATGTAATATTTTTTTATCATATTTTAAAATTACTTTTTATCTAAAAAATTTTATTAATAAAATAATATATTAAAAATAAAAAAATATTATTATAAAAAATTTTACAGAAGATTCAAATTAATAAATATTATTGTGATAATATAAAACGGCGGAATTACACAGGGGCTTGGAGGGGCTAGAGGAGTTTGAGCCCTTGTAAGATTGTCGTCGTTCTTCAACTTGATAATTTCTCTCTTTTCTCCTAAATTGCAACTGTATTTGAACACCATTTCAATTCACAACAACTTCAGTTTTTTTTTCAACTCAAACTCTAATCCAAATGCAAAAAAAAATTCTGCAATCCAATCCAAAGGGTTCAAACAAAAATTATAGAATTTGTTGCTGCTAAACTCTCTATCTCCAACAACAAATTCTGTAATTTTTTTTTAAACACTTCAACAAATGACGGAAGTAGAGGCACTGGCACGACAGAGGAGCTTTCTTCTCAAAACCTCATCTCTGTTTTTCTCCTCGGCGGCAGAAGTTTTGGCTTCAAATTCGATCTCTTTATTTCTTCAGTGTTGGTGCCAATCGGCGAGTTTTGCCACAGTAATGACCTTGGTACTTTAACTTTTAATATAATTCCTAGTTCCGTCACGGGTAATATATTAAATAGCTGCGTGAATTTGATGAGGATGATGATCGACAAATAATCAATTTTAATTAATACTATTGCCAAATTCAGAAGCTCTGTTTTCTTCTTTTTTTGCACTAATTTTCCAAGCTCGTAAGTCCTGCTTCCAATCATGAACATAATATAATATTATGGTATGATAATAGATTACCTGCTATCCCTTAAAAAAAGGAAAAAAAAAGATTACTCGCCCGTGCTAGGGCTTGACAGTTGCTATCTGCGGGCGTTTGACTTTACCCTACATTACTTTCAGTTTAGAAAAAATTAGTTATGGGTTGTTTTCTTGCCCTATATATGAGTTCTTGGACACTCAATGAAAATGCCATTTTCTTCGAGATTTCTCTAGCAAATTTTCTTGGGTCAAAAGATATGTGAAATATGTTTAATAATGCTAACTAAAACAAAATTTATAAATAATCATGCCTAGCAAGTACTTACTGTATCAGGTTGACCTTCTCTTGAGGGTTAGTAATGAATTCAACCATATATATTATATTGAATGCATTCCTGCAAGGTTCATGGCCTCCACACGCCTTTCTTCTATAGATATTCTTTCCCTTCAGTCTCTTTTCTTGAAATTCAACATCAAAGAAAGCCCTTATCGCGATATATATACTCCTAAATAAAAGTATAAGTCTTTATATATTTTTTTTTAAAAATAATTTCCAACATTTTCTTCCTTGAGATTTTTCCAAACTATAATTTTATTCCTGTATTTTGTATAAATTATAAATATATCTTATTGTTTATATTTTTATAACTAATAATCCCTACTACTAATTTCAATAAAATAATATATAAAAAAACAATGATTCTAAGGTAAAAAGTTTAAAATCTACATAAAATATCATTTTGTGAGTTGACTTCTCATTTATCATCATTATTAAGTCAATAGTAGTAATAATAAAAATTTTAACAAGAGTATAATGCTTTTAATATATGATAGTAAATATAAATTAAGGGCACGAAATGATATTTTAATAAAACTTTAAACTTTTTGTGATCAAATTATTGTTTTTGATAATTCTTTCTCCTAAAATTCATAATAGTGATTAATAAGTTATTAATAAACGATAATGATATATTAGTAATATAAACAACATAGAAGGATGAAAGAGTTTTTTAAACAAACATCGAGGAGGAAACATAACTAACCCGCTATTTTATTAAGGTATAAAGAATAATTTTCTACAAAAGTTGTATTATTTTCAAAATCTTTAATTATTCTTTATAATAAAAAAGTATATATTTATTTATATATACATATATAAATGTACATACATATACATATATATATATGCATATGTATATATACATACATATATGTATAAATATATATACATATATATACAAACATATATATCATATATAAACATATAAATGTATAAATATATATACATATATATACAAACATATATATCATATATATGTATATATGTAGAGTATACATATATATATATATATATCAGGGGCGGAGCCTGGTGTTTATATTTAGGGTGTCAAAATTTAAATTTATAAATTTTACAAAAATTTAGTGTATCAATTAATCTTGAATTATTATTTTTTTAGTTAATACTTAAATTTTAATAATTTTAGGAGGTCAAATAGCAAAATATATTAATTTTTAACGGAAATAACTATAATTTTATATTACTCATAAAGCATAAATTATAGGTACCTAGGCCCCGATTATACTCCACCACTTTTATACATATATATATATATATATATATACATAAAAACTGAAGATGAATATAAAATTATAATCTCAATCTAATCTAACTCATGATTGAATGTGAATCAAAAGTACTCGTTATTAATTCAAAAGTTTAAACTATTCAAGAACCAAATCTAGCACAACACAATGTTCCTAAGATGAACCCTTTTTGATCAAACATCAGCACAAACGGCATTTTTCATGCAACATACATAGAACACATGACCATGAGAATGACATAAATAACTCAAAAACGAGACCTTGAACTTGTATATTTATATATAATAGAATTTGTTTCTGAGATTAGATTCTCTAATTTCCAATGCTTTCACACTCTTCAAACTGTCATTTTAGCATTGAAGAAACAAGAAACAAGAATTAATTAGTAATTTTGTAGCTAATCATCATAGGGCATATCTTTGAGTTCACACTTGTTTTAGCAATTAAATATGAAACAAAGTTTGTCTGGTTCTCTGATGATTCTGTATTCCTTGCGCGCAAGTTTAAGAAGATTTTCATGTTCCCCTTAAATTGTTTAATGACCACAATTTCATTTATAAATTTTTAAAGTCATTTTCTTATCTCTTTCATTGTTAAAATGAGTATGAATACAGGACTCCTAGTTTGATGCCATACCATGTATTCTCAAGGGATGCTAATTAACTAATTTTATTAGCCTAATTAATTCCAGTATTTATGCCTTCCACTCCGCTTTGTGAGGTGCAACCATTGTAGAAACGATACCATTTAACCAAAACATTAAAAAAGCGAATAAAAATAAGTTATCCACATGCGCGTGAGAGGTTTTTGGAAATAGTTCGCATGTTTCATAGGTCATTCCTATTTTTTTCTTCTTGAATTCTAATGTTTTTTCTATGAAGCATTAATACAAAACTCATATAACATGCATTATCTTCACATGCGAATATAATATTTTGTTGTGTTAAGGTTAATTTCATGGAAAAGAAATGCATGTACCATGTCCTTTGTTAGAGATCCATGGAATTGGTATCGATGTTTCATGGTTTATGTGTTAATGTTTCATAGGAATGTATAATCCATGTCCCATGAGCTTGTCTTTATGATTCATAAAAATAGTATTGATGTTTCATGAGTTATTATATTAATATTGTATAGAAATATATTGTATGTTCCATGAGTTATCTGCATGTTTCAATTAGTTTTGTACTAGGTTTGTTTTGTTGTAGCGATGTTCCATGTCTTATGTGTTAGGGGAACCAATAATATATAACTTTATCACCCAAATTACTGAAAAGAAAATAAACTACAACTTAATATTTTATGGAACTACAGTTATATTCTCATGAAACATTAATAATATAAATATGGGAACTCTGGAATTACTGTGACATATAACTATTAGAGTTTGACTTGGATTTCTAATTCATGTTGAAGATTTATTAGAGATTTACTTGATTCCTAATTAATGTTGATTAGGATTAGGGAATTTCTTTAAAGGAGTATTGGTGTAAATCTCACATTGTTTGTCTAAAACAATTAATCTTGTATATGATTCTCTATATAAGGGTTCCGGTTTTTTCTTGTTGTGGCCCATTTTCAAGAAACGGGTACTAAATAGGCCCATAATTTTTTTTTTTAAATCTGGAAGTGGCTATAACGCATAACCATTGTGCGTTATCTCAGGTGATAGCGCACTGCGTTATCCCTAATTACACGGCTTAAGCAGCGTTAAGCCGCGCTTAATGCGTTAAAATTCGACGTGGTGCTGATGTGACCATAACGCACAGCCATTGTGCGTTATCAGTCATGATAATGCACGTCCATTGTGCGTTATCATGAGTGATAACGCACAATGAGTGATAACGCATAATGACTGTGCGTTATCACGTTATAAACCCTACTCTTCCGGCCGCCTATTTTCTTCTTTTTCTTTCTTCTTCCTCCTTATTTCTTCTCCCTTATTTCTTCTTTCTCTCTTTCTTCTGCCTTTCGGTTTTCTCTCTTTCTTCCGACTCTCGATTTTCTTTTTTCTCTCTTTCTTCAGCCTCTTTATTTCTTATTTCCTTCTTTTCTTCTTTCTTATTTTCTCCTTGAAAATTTTCAGTCCCATCCGTCGCCGCCACTTGGTAAGTTCTTTTCCTCTTCCTTTTATTTTCTTCCTTCTTCTTATACTTTGGCTTCTCTTTTTCTAATACTTTTGTATTTTATTTCGAAATTTACAATTAAAATTTAGTTAATATTTGAAGTTCAAGTTTGAATCGGCGTGACTTTCTTTGGAGTACGAAGGCTATTAAAGTTTGGAGTGGAAAACGGCAGACTAGAGCTGCATTTTTAATTTTCGGTAAGTTTTAGTTATTTAAATTACTTGATGTATTATTTATTAATTTTAATTATTGTGTGTTTGGGTTATTATTTGTTGTTTGTTAATCATTTTTATAAATGTTATTTGTTAATTTGAATTAATTCATTTTTTTGTGAAAGTGGGGTTTGGATTTATGTTTAAAATTGTTGTTATTAATAAATTTGTGCAAAATTTGATAATTTTATGTATATAATTGTTATTTATATTGCAAAAGTGATCTTAGGGTGATGAATTATTTTCATGAATTTATTTGTATAATTAGGGTTTATTTTTTTACTTTACTCTATGATTATTTGAATTTTTTTAATTATTTAGATAATTATTTTGCATCTAGATGAGAACCTATAATTTGGGTTTTTTCTCTTCTGTTGTTGTTTCTTTTTTTCTTTTTCTTTTTTTTTTTTTTTTTTTTGTAATTAGGGTTACCGAAACTTGGAAATTTAGAGTTTAGTAATTAATTCACCTTTATTTTAACTCTAAAACCGTAATAGTGAATTTAAGTAGTAAAATACTTACTTATACTATAAGTAACCTTAAAAAACTTAAAAATTCTAGTCCTTAAATAGTAGAAAACTTAAAAATCTATTATTAAAATCCAAAATTTTACATCAAATATTAAACCGTAAAACTATAAACTTTTTAACAGTAAACATTAAAAAGCCAAAATCATAATACTAAAATCCTATAGGATATATTATAAAAACCATAAAAACCCTTAAAATTGATTTTTGAAACATTAAAAAATAAAACTAGAAACTCTATAACAGTAAACACCAAGAACCTTAAAATTGATATTTTAAACATTAAACCGTAAAACTGTGAACTTTGTAACAGTAATCCCTACAACCTTAAAATCTTAATATTTTAAACAATAAACCGTAAAACTATAAACTTTGTAACAGTAAACCCTAAAAAAAACTAAAATATGAATATTTTAAACGTTAAATCGTAAAACTGTAAACTATGTAACAGTAAACCCTAAAAACCTTAAAATCTTAATATTTTAAACAGTAGACCGTAAAACTCTAAACTTCAAAATAGTAAACCCTAAAAATGATATTTTAAACATTAAACCGTAAAACTATAAACTTTCTAACCGCAAACCCTAAAAACTCTAAAATTTTAACAATTTAAATATTAAACCGTGAAACTCTAAACTTTGTAACCGTAAACCGTAATAACACTTAAATCTTAATAATCTTGATAATTAACTGTACATTATAAAAACATTGAAAACCCTAAAAATACTAATTTGATATGCTAAAAATCATATAAACCCTAAAACCTTAAAATGAAGTGTACCATAAAGAACACACCTTAAAGAGTTTGGAATTATAATTTATTTAAAAAATTTTACTTTTAATATATAGATATTGCCCGTAACTCAAACTATAAATAATGTTGATGGAAGAAGTCCCAACCCACGTGCATCCGGGTCCCATAGCTCCCGATATTTTATCAAGACAGCACGAGCACCGATCTAGTTTGATCTAGAGTGGGGACCATAAGACGTATTTTACTAATCTTCAGTATAAGCGTTTTGGGCGCAACCTATTCCGGTGCTACATTACGGCTCTCCGTAGGTTGGTGGAGCTTATGACAGAACTGGGTTGGGAGGAGTGTTCAGATGTGGTTAAATTGAGCTGGATCACACACTTATTACCGCATTAGTTGAGTGGTGAAGAGTGGAGACTCACACATTTCACTTGACTTGCGGTGAAGTTTCAATAACCCTACAGGATGTACAGGCACTATGGGGTTTAGGGATAGAGGGTGTGGCTGTTACGGGCCCTACTTGGAGTGTAAACCCTAAACAATATTGGATTGAGCTTATCGAGAGACTTCTTGGTGTGCGGTTGTCTCTTAGCCACTTTTCCGGTTACAAGGTGAAGAAGGAACCCTTGGAAGCATGGATCCTGAGTGCGTTTACCGGTTCAGAGACCGATGATGATCTTATCCTCCGCATTCGTGGATTTATTTTTTTACTCCTTGGCGGACATATGCTTCCCGACTTCTCCAGGAATTTGGTTCATATGCGCTACCTCAGCTTATTAGAGGATATTGATGCTATCAGGACATATAGCTGGGGTAGCTGCTTACTTGGATTTTTGTATAAGTAGTTGTGCACAGCAGCTTTGGGGGTGCATGGCAGATAGGGGGAGCCTTAGTCTTAGTACAGATTTGGGCGTGGTCGCGTATACCTGCATTGCGGCCTCAGCTGATTACGGATGTTTAGGCTGACCCTCTTGCTCCTCTTGGCGCTATATGGTGCATATCTTTTGACTGTAGCCAACTGCCTACGAACACTCTCGTGACATACATGGACTAGTTAGATTTCATGCTATCTGATCAGGTTCGCTTTAAAATATTTTGTATTATCTGTAAGTAAAGAAAGTTTTTTTAAGCACTTATTGATTTTGAATTTTGACTTGACAGTTTGTATGTCTGCCCTTATCTTGACCGTGCTTTGGTTCTATCTGACTTGTGGCGGGCAGAGGTTCTACTCATCTGTTATGAGATAGTGGAGTACTATTATCCCAGGCGTGTGATGCCCCAGTCTGCACGGGCTCAGCATATATCAGATGCATGTGATATTTGTCTTGACCTGCATCAGATCCAGCTTAGAGGGAAGACCACACTTACTGGGAGACACAACATGATAGCCATGTAGAGGCCTAGGTTCAGTGGCGACTTCGTGTTAGGGATGGCCCTGCCCTAGCTGCTGAGGTGTTATCATACTCCAGTAACGAGTATATCAAATGGTATCGGGGTATCGCACGGGTTTACATCGGCAATCCATTTAACTGTGATACTCGTTCGCTTGGATATCAGCCTGCCGGGGTGGACAAACGGATGATGGTACGTTCTACAAATAAATTTTAGTTTTTAAAAATATTCTTATGCATTTTAGTTCTTTATGTTGAATTCTAACGGTTTAGGGTTTAGGTATTTATTTTATTTATTTATTTATTTAGTTTAGACTTCCATATTGCAGGAGGTTGATGATGGTCTTTCCAGGAAAGAACTTCCTATGGATTCCCTTAGCTTCAGTGGTGATATAGGAACCACCTACTGATCCTTCACAGATGGCCGTGTTCGCAAAGAAGTGCAGACGATTATTCGGAGGCGCATGGTTTCTATCGGCGATACTTTGGGCTGCACTCATTTATTTATTTTAGATCCTACAATAACTTTAACAACCAAAAAGAACATCAATTATAAAAAATAAAAAAAATAAAAAAAACTTCTTTCTCATATTCTCTAATAACGATTTTTTTATAATTATCATATATTTAACTTATAACATACAATGAATAAGATAAAAAGAAAAATAATGTAAAAGTGCAAAAACATAACTAAAAGTTACAGTTGTAGATGGTGCAAAACAAAAGGGGAACTGTTACGACTATTGGAATCTGTTGGTGACGTTAAAATGTTGTTACTGCTACAGTAAAAATCTTTTTTTTTTTTTAATAAAAAGACAGTAATGTACGAAGGAATTGACGAAGAAGAAGGAATTGCGACGTGGCGATAGAAAGAAAAAAAAAACGGCACGTGAGGAGGAGAACCTTACAAATCCTCCACTTAATTCGTTGTTGAGTTATATAATTATTGGTGGTTCTTTCTTTCTGTGAAAAATAAAATTTCATAAAAAGGTTAGTTTTGAAAAGTTTGAAGTCATTTGATCTAGTTTTGATTTTTTTCATTTTACAAACGTGAAACAAATAGTAAATACACTTTCTTCCAAGGAGTAATGTGCACATTAAAAAAAAATACTATCAAGGTAATTTCTATCTTCTTATAGAAGAGGAATTCGAGATATTTATTACTTCATTACAATATATATATATATATATATAGTACTTAGGCTTATCTCCACAAATTATAACTTATTTTAAACTATAAGTCGTTTTTGAGATGTTCTGAATTAGTTATTACATTTACTTTTAGCTTAAAATAAATTGAAAAAAATTATTTTTTAACAGTTACTAAATTATCTTAGGGGTAATTTTTGAAATTACTCTTATTTATTGATGTTATTAAAATAAAAAATATTAGAGTAATTATTTTAAAATAATTTTTTAAAATCACTTTTGTCAAGTGCTTACAAAAGCAAAAAGAATAGAGAAGAAGCCTTTAGTCAACTGGTTGAGTTTTTTGTGTACTTATATGCACATCATGATCAACTAATTAAAAAGTGCATATCCCATTGTTGCAAGGCAATAATATAGTACTTCTTTTACTTTTTTATTTTTTTTTCTTCGTTTCAGATATTACATTCTTTACAAAAATACAAAATTTTAAATATTTTTTTATGAACTAAAAGGCCATTTGCATTACTATTTTTATTTGTTATTACTTTTACAAATTTTTATATTAGAAGAACTAAAATGAGTTTAAGTTTATATTTTCTTTTTAAAAATGTATTATGAAAAAAAGTTCACTAAAAATAGAAGAAGAAGAAGAAGAAGAAGAAGAAGAAGAAGAAGAAGAAGAAGAAGGTGATGTTCGGCAGCAACACTAGAGGGTGGAAGTAGTGTGTGAATGGTGAAGGAGGTTGATGACCAACAAGAAGGCAAAGATAGATTAGAGTTTTTTAAATATTTATCTAAATTAGTATTAGATTCTTAAAAATTAATAATTAAAAAGAAGGATTTAAGAATTTTATTGGACTCTAAAAAATTAAAGAGAAATTACAAATATAGCCTTTGATTTATTTGACCATCAATGAATGAGTTAATGGTTAAAATAAGACAGAATGATCGATTTTTACACTTTTTTTTTTAATTTTAGACAAAATTTACAATTTCGAAATTCAGAATCATAAATTAAAATTAAAAAAAAATTCGAAGGTTGTCAAGACTTTTTATTGTAATAAAAATCACTCATTAGCGATTAAAGATCATGAATTGAACCACATCCCTATTGTATTAAAAAGGTACATATGACGGCAAAAAATTGAATCTCTTTATATCATTTACTTCTATGGCACTTAGAAATGCCTATATCACTTGGTCTATCACCCCATCTATTATTTTCTTTTTATAATATATTTTTTTCTTAGAGTTTACATTACAACATGTACCCTAATATACTTTTCTATTACAACCAAATCGAAGTTGCAAATATTTTAAATCTAATCTATTACAGACCTAGGAGAAAACAGCTGATAGATTTAGAAGTAGAAAGACAAGATTTATCAGAGAATAATTTCCTCAAGAGAAAGGGACCTCATAACAACAGAAGTATTCTCTCAAATCTCTCTATCTCTAGAATCCTCAAAGTACCGATCAAGCTTAGAGCCAAAAAGGTAACAGAGAGGCAACCGAGAACGGGCGTAAGAGAGGACTTCGGAGATCACAGAGAGAAGAGAAGGCAACAACCCTATAGAAGGAGGCGACCAAGAAGAGAGAAAGCAAACTTCTGATTGTTATGGCAAGGAAATGAGAAAGAGAGGATATATATATATATATATATCCATAAATCACCAGGGCGGGTTGGGTTGAATTGACTTGGCCAGTATCTTAGAATCACATACTTAGCCCATCCATAAATAAGTTGTAAGGCACAATTCAATTCATCATTGGGATAAAAGGGCTAGTCAATATAAAAAATGTAGGAAATGGCTTTTTATTAGCTAACAAACTCTACTTTGAACACATTTTTAATCAATCAACCAAGAATGACTTAAAGTGAGTAAACCTTCATCAATATGAAAGAGATTCCTGCACAAAGAAAACTTCTCAATAGTCAAAGTCTTTGTACCAAAATCAATAGGATTATTTTTAGTGTTAATCTTGATGACATCAATACTACCATTAGTGACCTTTTCCCTAATGAAACGATACTTAGCATCAATATGCTTAGTTCTTTCATGATAAACAGTACTTTTACATAAATACAAATAGTTTTGACTATCAGTGTAAATGACAGCTTCAGAATGCAATAAATGCAGTTCAGATAAGAGCCTTTGAAGCCAAATGGCTTCCTTAATTGCCTCAGTGGCAGGAATATACTCAGCCTCAGTAGTTGAAAGCGCAACTACAAATTGAAGTTGAGATTTCCAAGAAATGCAATTAATAGCAAGAGTAAAGAAATATGATGTTGTAGATTTTCGAAAATCTTATCGCTAGTAAAATCAAAGTCAACATAACAACTAGATCAAAAGTTTTAGTCCAGTTATAATAGTGTAAACCCCTATTAAGAGTCCCGTCCAAGTACCTCAATAACAATTTAAGAGCAGCCCAATGGTCCCTGCTAGGGTTGGACATAAATCTACTAAGAAGGGTTATGGAATAGGCTATATCATGTCTAATAAAGATCATAGAGTATATAATTGATCCTATAGCCATTCTATAACGAATGTTTGCCATGATTTTCTTCTCATTTTTAATTTTGGGATATTTTGGAAGAAAGCTGAAAGTGGCTAGCAAGAGGGGTACTAACGGGCTTACACATGTCCATAGAAAATTTGGAAACAATTTTCTTTAAGAAATATTTATGGGATACAAACAAAGAATGATCATATGTATCCCTATCAATGTTTATGCAAAGGATTCTAGAAGCGGAACCAAATCTTTCGTGTTAAATTCTGATTTTATCAAATATTTCAAATTTACAATCTTTTCTTTATATTTGCAACCAATTATCATATCATCAACATAATGCAGCAAGTAAACAACATTATCAATATTATCACCACAAAAATAAAGGCAACTATCATAATTTCTTTTAGCAAAACCAGATTTAATCATAAAAGAATTAAGCCTTTTGTACCACTGTCAAGGTGATTGTTTGAGTCCATACAAGGACTTTTCAAAAGAGAAGCCAAGTTTTCTTTAACTTTTACCTCAAAATTGGGAGGTTGTCGCATGTAAATGGTTCTCTCTAATGTGCCATGCTAGAAAGCAGTTTTGACATCTAACTGCTCAAGTTCAAGATCAAAGCATACAACAACAGCTAGCATGATTCTAATCGTTTTGTATTTTGAAAAAGATTTCATTAAAGTCAAAACCTTCAACTTGTGAAAATCCTATTGCAACAAGTCTAGCTTTAAAACATGGAGTTTCATTAACCGATTCAGATTCTTTGATTTTGAAAATTCATTTACAATCATTTAACTTTTGTTTAGCAGGTTTAGGAACAAGCACCCAAGTTTTATTCTTATGAAAAGAAAACATTTCTTCCCTCATATCATGTATCCACAAAGAGTAATTTGGATTCTTAACAACATTAGTAAAATACATAGGTTCTTTTTCTTTAACAAAAGATGTAGCAACAATTGCAAATGACACAATGTATGAATTCCCATATCTGTCAGGTCACTTAGATGTCCTTCTAGCCCTATCCCTAGTTAATTGATAATCATCAAGGGGATGTGTTTGTGCCTCGGGATGTTCTTCATCATCGTCAGGACTTTCTGACTTAAGTAAATCATTTTCAAGTATAGAACCTGGGTTATCCGATTCATTACTTGTTTCAGGTGTAAATGTGCATTCGAAAGTGGGAACAGGGGTGTCCTCCACCTTAATGGGAACATTCCAAACTAAGGAAAAATAAGTAGCATTAACGAGATCAATATTAGCTTTAAGACATGACATGTCAAGCTCATTGAAAACCACATCCCTACTAATAACTACTGTCACCCTGGTTCACCTCTAAGCTATATCTTATAACCCTTGACCCCCATTTGGATAACCTATAAACACACCCTTCTTTGACCTAGGGTCAAGTTACCCTTCCTTTTGATGTGCAAAAGTAGCACATCCAAAAATTCTAAGGTTGGATAGATTTGGTGGTGCACCGAACCACAATTCAATGGGTGTTTTGAAATTAATAGCAGCGGAAGCAGACCTATTAATCAAATAAACAATTGTGCTACTTATAGCTTCACCCGAAAAAAGGTTTAAGAATGCCAGAAAATACCATGAGACACCTAACTTATCGATAATGATCCTATTCATTCTCTCAGAAACACTATTCTGCTGAGGATTATGCCTAACAGTTGTATGATGCATGATGCCATGAGATGCATGCAAATCATTAAATTTTTTGTTGCAAAATTCCAAACCATTGTCCGTTCTTATAAATTTTAGTTTGTTACCGGTTTGATTTTCAGCAAAGAGTTTCCATTTATTGAATTTTTTAAACCTTTACCCCTTAGTTTTAAAAAAAAAAAAAACCCAAACATATTTAGAAAAATCATCCACAATGGAAAGAAAATAGACATTACTACCAAAAACGGGTTCCTTTTCAGGATCCTATAAATCACAATGCACATAATTAAGTACAGCAGCAGACTTATGTGTGCCAGTGGAAAACCTGAGTTTATGTTGTTTGCCAAGAATACAATGATCACAAAAATCTAACGCATCGATTTTGTCGCCATTTAAAAGATTTTATTTATTCAAACATTGCAAACCTTTTTCACTGATGTGACCTATCCTCCTATGCCACAACATGCATTTTTTAGAAACATTTTTCTGTACACAATGCAGATGATTCACAAATAGTTTTACCAAGTAAAATATATAAGCCATTTTCCTTAAAACCTTTAAGTATGGCCAAAGAACCTTTGTAAGCACGCAAAATCCCATTTTCAGATTTGTAAGAATAATCATTTGTGTCAAAAACGCCAAGAGAAATTAAATTTCTTCTAAGATAAGAACATATCTAACATCTATTAGTTTCCTGGTAACACCATCATACATTTTTATAAAAATGGATCCAATCCCTTTAATGTCACAAACCTCATTGTTTCCCAAAAGTACTTTTCCATAATCAAGAGTTTGAAAATCAGAAAACGAGTGTTTGTTTGGACTCATGCGAAAAATGTAACCAGGATCAAGAATCTACTCATCAGAAACATGTGAGGAAGAAGGGGTAGGGGACACACACAAAATCTCGGAATACATCGAGTTTCCATGTGATTCAAAATTATTTAGTTTGTTGTCAATTTTATCTCTCCCATTACCTTTCTTACTTTATTTTTCCTCTATGATTCGTTTAAAACACTTGTTTTTCACATGACCTTCTTTGCCACAGTAAAAAATTTGATTTTACGTTTACTTTTATCTCTAGATTTGGATCTTTCCCTACTTTTAGATCTGTTGTTAAAGGGTTCTCTCTTATCAACTCTCGCTCTCACGAAAAGGTTTTCACCGTAAGATTTATTTTGCTTACGTAAATCCAAATCTTTAGATTTCAAAGTTTTTTTAACATTAGACAAAGTTATATCATCTCGGCCATATTTGATGGCAGATTTCATGTTTTTGAAAGACTCAGGCAAAGAGTTTAACAAAATCACCGCAACGTTTTCATTGGAAATTTTCACCAACCTTTTGTAGTTATAAAATTATTTTTTTTAAATTATAAATATTTTCAGAAAGTGATTTTGATGCGCTCATTTTAAAACAAAAAAGTTGCTCTTTCAAATAACTTTTATTGGACAAATATTTTTCCAAATAAAGTTTCTCAAGTTTTGTCCATATTTCAAAAGCGGTATCATTTTCATTGATTTCTCTTAAAGCACTGTCACTCAAATGCAAAGTGAGACTGTTACGAGCATCACCAAGTTTTCCAACAAGAGTTTCTCCTTTCCACGATTCTGAATATTTATGGGACTTAAAATAGCAGGTGCAGTTTTATTTTGAACCAAAACGGCTTCATTTTTCTTCTCCATAAAATAAAATCAGTTTTACCATCGAACTAGTTGGTCTCGAGTTTGAGAGTGGATATGATGTACACAAATAAATAATTATCAACAATAAAAGGCAATAATGGAGACAGTCCCAGAATTAATAGAAGATTCACAGATAAAACAAAATAGCATCGAGATTCCAGAATAGCAGAAACAGAGAAACAACAAATGAGAATAGAAGTAGAAGTAACAGTTAAATAATCATAGGCTAAACCCCCAAGCAACAACAAACAATAACAGAGAGTAATAGAGCCTCAACAGTAAGGATAAAAAAATTTTGCAATAAAAAAGAAAAACCACCAAGTCATAGATGCATTGAGTTTCAATAGGACTCAAGCCAGGCTTGGGTTTTTATCTTTTAAGAAGAACAAATAGTCAATCAGAGGATTAACCATAAAACCAAAAAAAAAAAAATTTAATGCGAGATAGAGGCATCAGATCTATTGTAGCAGGAACATCAATAATAGCAATCAACAAGATATAGCCGAGATAAATACAGGAGAAACAAAGGAGTAACAAGAAGACTTCCCTGAGTGCGGAACTCAAAGGGGTTCACGCTGAAAATATGAAAGGAGCTTCAGATCTAGAAATTTCCAAGAGGACTGACCATCGAACTCCATTGGAGCATAGCATGCTGTCGCTTCCACGAATGAACAGCTTATTCTAATACCACTGTTACAACATGAACCCTAATAGTGGTAACAGTGGTATCAAAGTAGGCTGCAAATAATTTAAATCATAATCTATTACAGAACTAGGAGAAAACAACTAACAGATTTAGAAGTAGAAAGACAAGATTTATCATAGAAGAATTTCCTCAGGAGAAAAGCACCTCATAACAACAGAAGTATTCTCTCAAATCTCTCTATCTCTGGAATCCTCAAAGTACAAGTCAAGTTTATAGTCAACAAGGTAACAGAAGGCAATAGACAATGGGTGGAAGGGAGGACTTCGGAGACCACGGAGAGAAGAGAAGGCAACAACCATAGAGAAAGAGGCGACCAAGAAGAGAGAAAGTCAACTTCTGATTGTTAGGGCAAGGAAATGAGAAAGAGAGAATATATATATATATATAATATATGGACATAAGTCACCAGGGAAGGGTTAGGTTGAACCGACCTACTCGGTATCCTAGAATCCACATACTCAGTCCATTCATAAATAAAATTGTGAGGCCCAATTAAATTTATCATTGGGATAAAAGGTGTTGATCAATATAAAAAAACAATGTTAGCAAATGGGTCTTTATTGGCAAACAGTTTATTTTTTTTTTTTTTTAGAATTTATTTTTTATTTAATAAATTTTATTAATAAAATATACTAAATTAAAAAGTAATGCAAAGAAGGATGGAAAACATGATATAGAGGATCGGATCAACTTTTATGATGTGTAGGGACGTTGGATTAAGAATTACAGTTAAGAATCTTTTTAATGGTGTCTATCTAGGGTTGGATTAAGAATTAATAATATTCAATAAACTAATGAGTTACAGCACGTTAATGCAGAAGTTTTGATAGTAGCCCACTTGTGCTTGCAGTGAATATGTCGGTTCGGTAATAAGGTCATGATGTGCCATATCCCATGGATGGCACCATTTGCTTTTTTCTTTGTATTGCTTGCTGCTTCACTTCCAGTCCACCAGCCACACACAACCTTTCCTTTTTACTGGTGTTATTGTGACAACATTTGTATTCTCTAGCAATAATTTCTTTTTTTAACTAATTTTCTTGATTCAGAGCTAGTTAGTAATGCCTCAAGGATCTTAATTAAATTTCCATTTCTGGCGATGATTTTGAGAAGATGACAACACTTAATTAAATATGGAGATAAAATAATGAAAACAAATTAGCATTTCTTTAGATAGAGAGATAAAATAATAATCCCCTAGCAGATGAAGAATATATTTTCTTTTATATATACCGTAAAAAAAATTATACGATCAGTAAAATTAAGATTTTTTATTTGATAAGAAGTAATTTTGTGAAGGCACTTATAATACCGGACTTGTTCTTACATAATTAGAAGAAAAAAACTTATAATAGCTGTTTTTTTAAACACAAAGTAATTTTGAGATTTTTCCATATATCTCCCCCTTCTTTTTTCCCTTCATAACAACCTAAATATATAATCAACTATTTTGGTATTAAAATTGTCTTTTTTTCACATATTGAAAGTCATATTCCATCTTTTCCATTCTCAATTTGCAATATCAGGACAAAGGAAGACATGGTTACCAAAGGGTCCATCCCTATTGTGATCATCAAGAATGAAGACCCCATGGAAAGGGAGCATATAGCTTTTGACTAAGTGACTTCTCTAATTTTTCCCCTTTGTTTTAATAAATATTATTATCTCCTAGCTGATGAATATGAAGAAGGAAGGAAAGAAATTAAAGAAGGAATCAAAGGTGACCTTTATGAAATTTGAATGGCCAAGTTTCTTGTATATATGTTGACATCTTAAGTCATGAGAGTTCCTATTCTTTCAAATTGGGCTTATTTTAGATGCCATTATGTGTGTGTCTTTGCCTTTTTCATCTTCAATTTCAATGGTGCAAATGAGAGATCACATTTCACTTTAGCCTTTATCATAGTGCTGCCTATCAATTGGACCTTAAGGCATCTTTGAAGATTTTCATATGTTTTAGTGTCTCCTCATTTCAAGTCCAAGACAGTTCATTTCTTTTTTTTTTCTTATAAGGAGTTTATTGGTTACTTAAGTAGTCAATGTGATATTTTTAAATTCAGGATTAGACATGTGAAATCTGAAATTTATAAATTTAGATATTTCCAGTAACCCAAAACGAACGTTATCCAACCTCTGGAATAAATGGATCTAACATCATATATTGGGTCACTTGTACATGTTAGCCCTGGATATGAGATCAGAGTATCCTTTAAAAGTTTGGACAATTCTCTCCCTCTTAAAGTATATTTTTGAGTTTTGGGGATAGAGGTAGGCCTTGTTTGATCAAACTTAAAATTAAAGTCTTAAGTTTGAATTCTATAAGTTTTGAGTCCTAAATCTGAATGTTGAATTAATTAATGAACGATAATTATTATTAAAAAGAAGTATTTTAATTTTGTATACAAACAATATATTTTCAAATTTCAGAGTTTAGAATTAAGTACAAAATTTTCACTTCAAATTTATAACTACAATTAAACACATCTTAAATAATTAAGTGATTAGCAAAAACTATTATCAAACGCACTTAAAATATTAAGTGCTTAAAAATTATATGTTATCAAACATTCTTAATTCAATAAGTTCTTAACTAATTCATTTTAGCAGGTAAATTAATTTATCAAATAAGGCCTTAGACTCAAACCCTTCTTTATAACGTGTTATCACAGCCACCTTGTCTGATGTTGAGTCACTCATGTTGGGTTGTTTGTAGATGTGCAGTCCTGGAAACTCCATATACTGGAGGTTCAAATCTTTGCGCGAAGGGATTAGTGTGTTGAGAATTTCATGTTAACAAGAACGAATAATGTTACGAATCTCACATCTCTAGTGTTTGAGAAATAATTACTACTTATAAGGTTTTGGACAATCCTCCCCTCTTGAGGTACCTTTTGAGGAGAGTTAGACCCCAACCTAAATTTTTACATAATATCATAGTCATGTAGTCCATATTGGGCTACTCGCAGATGTCTAATCCTGCAAACTTCACTCTTCAGATGTCCAACCCAGGGTAAGAGGGAACGTGTTAAAAATCTTACATGGTTAGTTTGTGAGAAAGAATTATTACTTATAAATTTGACTAATTCTCCCCTCTTGAAGTATCTTATGGAGCTAAATTAATTCCAAATCTATTTTTAACAATATATTGGAATTTTAATTTTTATGTGTAAAAAATTATTTGGAGGAAAAAAAATGGTGAACAAGTTATAGAGATTAGATGATGATGAAAAAGACACCATATTTGTTCTTCCTTACTTCGCCAACTTCCTATTCCTTGAATATTACCTCTTTATTATGGGGACAATTATTTAAAGTTCTCTAAAGTAAACTAATGCGACTACTCGACGCTGCGTTTTGACGCCTTTTCATCTATGGCATTCTTTTGATCATATTGGGACAAACATTTCCTCTTCGAAAAATAATAGGCATATCCCCATATTTAGTGCCCTAAAATCAATGATATATCTCCGACTTCAATCCCTGTTTCTTATTTTAATTTGAACAATGTTAAGTGACAAAATATAAAAAGCTTTCATAATAGAAGAAACAAAAGTTAACTCTACTAATTTATAGACAATTGCATATATATTTTGTTTTTTATAGATAATTTAATATATACCTTGAGCTAATTAATTTATTTAACTTAAATTAGTCAAACACGTTTCTTTAAATTAAACTTCAGCCGTGTAGTTCTATTAAAGCTTTTCCTATACATTGGTATATATTCCTTTCGAATGTTAACCTAGAAAAGTTGGGTTCTAAATTAGAAGGATAACAAAACTAGTCATTAGAACAATCTTAATTTAATACTACACCAATTATAAAGTAAGGGGTTTTAAATCTTTGCACATATATTAAGAGTTTTTTTTTTTTTTTTTTGTCCAAACATATTAAAAGTTTTGAAAATAAAAAAATTTTTTAATTACAATATTCTTTCACTTGTCATAAATGAAGAAAGAGATAGATAGTGAGAGGAAATAAAAGAATAAAAGATGAAGTTCAATAAATACTTATTGAAAATTATAAAACTTCTTATATTTTTTACCATCCTCAATGAATTTAAGGCCCATTATATCCCCGATAAGCAGTAGTATTACTTACTCTATAGATATGTTACATTCTACCCTTACCTAATGAAAGATTTACTTCTACTTTTAATATAATCTAAAGAAATTGATTCAAAATGTTATTAAAGAAATACGCATATTTCTCTAATTTGCCATTCAACAACCTTTTAACCTCTTCATACCACTTCATATTTTTCATATTGTAACTGATTTGATTTGACATACTTAATATACATTAAAGGAGTTTGTGAGATTACTTTACTCTTGACAAGTGTCTAATATATTTAAAGGTCAATTTCATCGAATTCCACCATATGAACCGATAGAATAGCATGACAAAAGAAAAGTAAAAAATGAAATTTAATGATAGAAAAATAAATATAACACTTTTACGTTGACACATTTTTAACCAATTACTCTTCAAATATTCTTTTCCTTTTAAAATTTGAATATATTATTATTAATTATGATATAATTTTTTATGGGACATCACTTTTATTATTAAGAATAAAAAACAAACGACATATCAGACTACTAAAGCTTTTGGTACAACATTTTATTTTTTGTTCTTCTATGTAATTCTTGGAGAGTTGGAAGAGGAATGTTTAAGAATGGAGAAAATATTCAATTCAATCAAAACAACTATTGCTTCTTGTTGCCATCAACAAAGTCAAATCCACGGTGACCGGTTTCGACATACAAGCGTGGGAAGAAAGAGGCGTTTTCAACAAGTGTACTCCGATAAGTTGATTTCAGAAAGGGACGCTTCTTTTGTAGTGCTAGGCTTCGCAATGATGAAATCAACCAAAGTCAGGTGTGTGGTCAGACCACATGAAACCTTTCACTTAAATATTTTTTAATTAATATATTAAGTTAAAGATTTTAAGATTGAATTATTTAAAAGTAATTTAATATCGCACATTAATTTTGTAAACATATTTAAGAATTTTGTATTTTTTGATCATTCTAAATTAGTCAATAAATTTAAATATCGAGTAAAAAAATCGACCAAACATGAGGTGACCTGCTGTTTTTTCTTTATTTCACTATCCGCTCATTATCCACTCTATAGAAGCCTTAAAATCCATCATGCCACCATGGGCGGAACTAGATGGGGTTCGTGTGGGCTCGAGGCCCCCCGAAAAATTTTTAAAACATTAGGAATTATGAGATTTTACATATTCAAGTCCTCCCAAAAATTTTTTTAATATAGCCCCAAAACTTATGCGGCTGACTTTTCAATAAAAAAACCTCAAAACATAGTTGCTAAAGTGCAAGAAAACATAAAGAAAAGAAATCGACTCTTTGTCTTCCATCCTTCTCTTCCTGCTCCCTCCCTCTCGACTCTCTCGCCCCTCCCCTCCCTTCCTCTTCTCAGTGACAGTGATGCGAGCGACGGTGACAGACAGACGAAGGCGATGGTGTGACGCAACTCGCGAGCTGCTGCAGCCGACTGCTCTGATCCAATGCTCCTTTCTGCTATTGCGTGCTATTCTTCAAACTTTGAAGAAAAAGTAAGCTTTTTAATTAATTTATGTTGAAACATTTTTTATTTTAAAGATTGTTTTGAACTTTTATATTATAACATTTCCTGTTGCTGCTGTGCTATTCTTCAAAAAAAATTTCTAGGGATTTTTAGTAAAAATATAATTATGATGTAATTTATGTTCTAATTAATTATTATGTCATAAGTGAAAGATATTGAATTTAATTTAAAATATTTTATTATATAGGATTTTACTATGTATAAATATTTTGGAAAGTGGAAGAAGGGTTCTAAACTGGTTAAAGAAACATCATCTAATAAAGAAAATGTTAATAATGAAGATCGTGGAAAAAAGCCTCGAGTAGGGGTAGAGTTTTCGGATTGTGAAATTATTGGTGATCCAAGCTTGCGTAGACCAATTGATAGTTATCCTTATGACATTAGAGATGAATTAAGGAAACGGTATGTGGCTAAAGGCCCAACTCAACCATGTGATCATAAATTTCCGCAAACTAATTTTGGTGAAATTAGGAGATCATTTCAAAATATATGGTTTAAAGATTTTACGTGGTTAGAGTACAGTGTACATAAAGATGTAGCATTTTATTTCTATTGTTATTTGTTTGCTAAAAGTCAAAATCACAAACATGGTGATGATATGTTTACAAAAGTTGGTTTTAAACATTGGAAACGTGCTAAAGAAAAATTTAGAAACCATGAAGGATCTCTAAATAGTCCTCACTCTAGTACTGTAATTCAGTTGTTGGGTTTCAATAATCAAAGACATAATGTATAATATATATTATCGAAACAAAATAGTCAAACTGAGATTGACTACCGTGATCGATTAACTGCTGTTGTAAAAGTGATTTGATTTTTATTAAGTCAGGGTTTAGCTTTCCGTGGACATGATGAGTCGGTAGATCAGTCTAACGAGGTAATTTTCTTAAATTAGTAAAATGGTATTGTGAGGAAGTGGAAAAAGAAAATAAGGTCATGAACTTGAATGCTCCAAGAAATAATCAATTGACTTCTCCTAAAATTTAAAAATGAAGACAGCTTGCAGCGGTTTCAGAATATGAAAACTCGAAGAATAAAATTGCCATCTTATTCATTCCCTTCACATGTAAAACTCTATTTTAGTTCATTTTCCAATGGTGATTTCTTTCTCATTGTAAAAGTATTTGTATGAGTGTCATTTGTTTTTATATTAATCTTCTAATCGTTCTAAATTAATTGCAGCTCATATTGGATTTCGTCTTCTGATTGTGCTCAATCGGTTTTCTCAAGGTTCTCAGCTTTGATAGAAGTATTTATCGTGAGTAATGAGTAATCATTCCTCGTGAGTGATCAGTGATAATTCCTCATTGGTAATAGGCGATTAATTTATTTTTTTGCTATTTTATTTGTAAATTTAAGATTGTAATGCTTATCCCGTGAGTAATGGGTAATCATTCTTTATAAGTGATGGGTGATCAGTCCTCATTGGTAATGGACGATTACCTATTATTTTTTGCTATTTTATTTGTAAATTTGAAATTATTTGAATAGTTTTATACTTGGAATGCATCTATTTTATAAACGAAATTCTAGCAAAATTTTTATAATTATCCTGATCCGCCACTACACGCCACCACTCAAATTATATAATTGTGTTAGACCTTTTAATGTGGATGTTCTCCTTGGAACTTCGACATGGTGTAACCTCCTTTATAATATTTTTAGTAATGTTTTTTATATAACGGGTAGAAATATAGTTTAAACTCACACATTTAGTTTGATAAAAAGTACTTCTATTATTGAGTTGCTGTAATCTTACTGCAACGTTACTTTTTCAAGTGATGTTGTAACATTTTTTTACAGTATTTTTTTAGAGTTTATTATTGTTATTTATTGAGTAAACTTTATTCCATAATATTATGAATGTTGTAGAAGCTCTTACAAAATATTTAAAAGGAACTTTCTTTGTTTGGCTGCAATTGAAGTACCTGCAAAGAATTTTTTATTTTTTTTGAGGTACCAAACTAATTATTTAGAAATCACTAGCATAACATTTCTAGTTTTAATAATATTAACAAATTCTCTTAAAATATAATATTAATAAATAAAAATAGCTTCAAAAAGCTCTTCATTTCTAAAATAAAATTTTCAAAAAAAAAAATCCATTTTTTTAGCCTAAAAATAAAAGTAATAAACAGTCAAAAACAATTTAAAATTATTCTCGAATATTTAAAATAAACTACTTTTGACTTATTTTAAAAAAGAAAAACAATTTCGAAAAGCTATCATGAGCGAGCTTATTAATACTTTTGAAAATGTTACATTTGAATTTTAAAACTCCCTTAAAAAAAGAATTTTAAAACACTTTTTTTTTTTTTTTTTTATCAACATCTTAAAAAAAAAAAAGAAAAAAACTTAAACAATCACCCTCAAACTTATACCTTAAAATAAGCTAAACCCAACTTAGCAAATAAACTAAAAAACCTATCTTGCATACACTATATGTTGGCCTTTTCCTCTCTAGGTTTCCAACTATTATGATGAATTAAGATGATGATTGTTATTATAGTTAACTGAAAAACTGCTCATTTTGGCCAAGCAATTGACAAGTCCACCACTAAAACTCCAATCAATTTTATTTGACATCTTTTATAAAGGCAATTGTATGCATTCTTGATTGTCTAAAAACCTTGTTTTGTGGACAAAAATGAAGACCAGAAGACTCAAAAGAGTTTCATTTGATCATGCAACAATTTTGGACTTCCTTGTCCTAAAGTAGGCTTATTCTGAGGTCCCAGAAAGCATTATTCTTGGAAAAGAAATTTGCATTAAAAAGAGATTGAAAAACAAAAAGGGATTTGATTCTCATAAAGCATAGATTCAATAACAGTTTATAAGTAGAACACAGTCTATACATCATAAGCTAAGCAATTACACTGTAATGGTTTATCTTCAAATGGAGCATCTGGCTCCAAGAACTATGTATAGCCTTTAGTAATCGAAAAACTATATCATGGATCCGGTCCATGAACAGGAACATAAACCTCTTAGAATCATATTAAGTCACATTAGTAATGTGATTAATACTTTGATCCCTTGTTACGGTCCAAAGGATTCATGCCTCCACTCCTAAACAGGATCCACGACAGAATTTTCCTCGCTAATCACTTGTAAAGTAAGAAAATCACGACTAATTCGATATCTCTGTACAAGATTGATATAGAAACTAATTGAACCTAAAATCCAAGACATGAAACTGCAAGAAGACAATCTTGCATTGAATAGGATGAATTTACCTGCTTCAGAATTCTACTTGATATTCGTAGCTTTCTTGTGTAGACACCTCGTCTATGTTGGCATCTTCGGGACTTCCATACGTGGGCGTTTCAGAAGCTAAGGAATCTTCAGCAGCTTAGGAACTTCCAAAACCATAAGTCTCATAAACTTCATCTGTTTCTGTTACGTGATCAATGTTGGCTTCTGGAGGACTTTCAGAACTCGTATACGTTGGGGTTTCAGAAGCTAAGGAATCTTCAGAAACTTCCGAACTTTCAAAAGAAGATGTCTCGTAACCTTCATCTGATGAGTGAGAATCAATGTTGCTTTCTACTGATTGATAGGTCTGAAGCAAGTAATCTACACCATTTACCAGATCATATACCATCAACCCAATTCTTCCCCCGATCCAACTACCCAGATGGCTACCGACCAAATAACCAAACCTCCCAAAAGATTGCTCTCCAGTGAAACCAATGTAATAGGTGCCAAACAAAGTCCCAGTTCCCCTTAGAAATCCTTCTGTCATTGTACCGCCAAAATAAAGTGCTTCAAAAAAGTCCCAGCCCGAAGAAATGATAGGGCCTATAATACGCTTGGCTTGCCGAGTAGCCAGTTTTGCTGCTTTTGCCCCCTCCTTTTGAGCATGCTTGGCAGCATCTTTGGCAGCCATTCCTTGTGACAGAGCGTCGGCCACAGCAACCTCAATTGCTCGATTCCTTTCTCTTTCAACATGAATAGATTTAATGTTATAAAAATAGAGTTTCACACCCTCCTTCACTAAACATGCGAGTGTTCCAGATCCCCCATCAAAACAATTCAAGAATGTGAATTGTCCACTCTTGGATGCAGCTTCTTCACCAACAATCTTTCGGCAATATTCCGCTGCAAAACAGTAAATGCAATGTCATTTTCATAAAAAAAAAAAAAAAAAAGAGTATCAAATTCATGACAAACTAAGCTACCACAAAGCAGTATAAGGAAAGAATAAAAACGCTATGTATGTAATACTTCTTTTACGTTCTCCTCCTTTTTCTTCCGTCCCCTTTTCTTTTACTTATAGATTTCATAAAAATTCAATCAGTGCAAGATCATGGGCTTGACTGTACTCTTATTGCACCAGGCCCAGCTATCTACTAAAGCACTAACTAAACAAAAATGTTATTGCAAGAAAAACAAGAAATTCGAATTCACTTTTTAATTCCATATGGTTGGTAAAACTAGCTAATAAAATGGCAATGCAATTTCACAAATACTTAATTCAACTCAATGAACTAGCTGGAGCCACCCAAGGATAACTACCATCATTCTGATTAATTAAAAATTTAAATCCCTTCACTCTTGATTCATCAACACTCGTGCATTTTTTTTAGTTCCAATCCTGTCACTTTTTACCTTCATTCTTATTACTTTGTCACTTTTATCTCCATGTTGTATGCGAATTCACTGGTACCTCTGATTAAAATAATTTTCCCGTGTCTTTTGAAGTTTAAGCTACGTGGTATGGATGTAACCAATTAAAAATGAAAAAATCATAATCAGAAAATAAAGAATAAGTTTATACACAGTGGACTTTGTAGTAAAAAGATAATGAGGATTATTGTCGATATAAACCTACAGCACTAGAAACTCACTGGACTGGATGTCTTCCAATATGGCTATGAACTCCAAATATGTCCTTAAAATTATAACATTCATAGTTGTTTCTCCAATTCTTTTCCTATCTAAAACCCATTCGGGCATATCCCATGCTTCTACTAAAATGGTTCTATCCCAAGGATATGAAGATGACAAATTCCCTTTCATTCAAGATATCTAATCTATTTCTTTCAGAAAGGTTCAATAGAAGCCTTAACAATTTAATATCCCAATTCTGCAGAATCATTATAAGTCAATAATGTCTCAAAACTGTTATAAATCAAGTTCAAAGAAAGGGCTTTACCACAATTATTTTCTAAAATTTTCATTGAGGTGACATTTTCATGAATTTCCATCGTTCCAATACCAACCTATTTAGCCTTTGCCTACTCAACGGCATGAATTGCTGGGTTATAGGCTCTATTTGGATTGGATTTTATTTGAAAGGAGTGTGCTTTTTTCCTTCTTGAGATTTGTGAAAGTTAAATAGTTTGTGAGAGAATATATAGATTCTTGTGGGTCCCAGTGTGTGAAAATTAAAAAAAAAATTTAGGTGTGAAGCCAATCCAAATGAAGCCATATATTTTGGACGCCACTAGCATCAACTGTTTTTGGGCCTCATTACATAGTTGCTCATCCTCTTAACCTTTGCATGCATGCATGCATTGCAAATAGCTCATTGATGTTAATATTGCAACTTCCAAAACATAACAATCCTAGTTTTCGTTTGAGGATAAGCACTTAAAATTAAGTGCGGCTCTAGTCTACTTCTCATTTTTCCTATCACTGCCAGAAGTATACTCAAATTTGTCAAGTCACTAAAGTGGAACTGAATCACATGGAAGGTAGAAAAAAAGGACAGGGTCCTTACGCTGCAACTGATGGCCAAAGGAAATAAGGAGGGAGAATGGTTTTATAAAGAACAAAACTCGGAAATTGAAAGTCAAAGAACCACCAGCATTTCAGTGCAGCAGGAAGGCAGAATACTCAATTACTAAAAGACTTGTGTCATCCCATATTAGAAGGTCGATTAGGCACCAATGATTTGCATACTAGTGACGGAACTATTGTAGGGCTGTGGGTGGCCATGGCACCCTTCACATTCAGTAAAATGTTTTACATACAGTATAATATCATACTCATTGTGCAAAAGTTCGTATATTTAGTTATTTTGTCCCTCCAAATCAATTAGAACCAAATCATTAAGTACAAAAAATAATAGTTCAATGATATATAAAGTTTTTGTATTTGGATTTGGTCCCTGCAGATACTTACATCTGGCTTTGCCCCTGCTGCATACACCATAGAGTTTCCAAATTCCTACCAACAGTTGTTACTAGAGAGGTGACTATCTAAGAAGAAAGAAAACAGAGATCTTGAGTTCTGTGAACCAACCAATGTCAATGAGCAACAACAACTGTCTCTAGTTTCAGCGAAGTAAGTTATCTCTAGTTTCAGCGAAGTAAGTTATGTAGCAGAGTAAAACCAAATCAAGCCAAAAAGAGTTAGCACATTCATCTCATTTCTATTCTTTAATAATAATAATAATAATAATAATAATAATAATAATAATAATAATAATAATAATAAAGTTCATAAAAAATTTTAAAATTAAAAAAAGAAGTTTCCTATGTGGCACTAATATGGTAGTTGATCAACTTGCCCTAAGTCAGGATGGTTACCAGGTGATGGAAATATGGTGATGATCATAGCCAAGCAATAACATGGAAGAAGGATATCTTTTTTGTGAACTAGAACCAACCTTTGACATATAAACAACTGCCGTCTAAAGATAAGAGAGATAATGATCTATATGTTATGGACTTAAGGGTTAGGTCTATGAGGTAGTTCTCTTAGATGCTGTATAATACCTAACTGCCATGTCAAATCACATCTAGATTGTATTGCCAAATTGGTATATACACCCTTGGACATGTGATCTTTATTGCAGGATGTGCCAATGACATAACAAATATAATGAATGGGGCAGATGTCCATGAATCTTAGAGGGTGTTACAGTTCATGCACTCAACAATAATACTTATCATGTCCCAAGTGGTGGGTGTCAATGAACAAACATGCTATCATACCATTTAGTCATTACAACACATGAAAGCAGTATGGATGAGCTCAGAAATAAATGACCCTAATAACTCTGAACATCTTTGTACGCATAAAACAGATTTTTTAGAGAGCCTGCTTTGAAGAGATAATATAAGAACAGGATCCAAAATATTTTAGAATCAGATGAATCAAATTCCCTAATGGCTATATGCAGAAAGGAAAGAATCATAGTAATAGCTTATTAGAAGGGTACGAACATTAGTCATGAAAAGAACACCAGTCATGAAAAGGAAACAGAATCACAAGCGGAGAAATCTGAATAGCATGTAGGAACAATAGAAAGGTCATCTGAAGTGGGAAGTAAAAAGTTCTTGCTGCTATGGCATATCTCAACAATCTGGGTAGCAAGGAATGCATTTGCAATCTTGACAAGTCGACCATGTTAAGTTCATTATAGTTGCAGTCCAATATCTTCCAGAGTAGAGGCAGATCTTGTATATGATGAGGATGTCAGAGAGATCAAGGCAGAACAATTAACAGAATAAAGAGCCGGTTTGCTTCAAAGATATTGCAGGATGAGCCGATGATGTATCAGAAGAAGTTGACATGGATATTGAAAAGGATGGCATCAAAACTATACTATGATTGTCACTAAGATTTGGGTAATATTTATTAATTTATTATGAATTTGAGTCATTTTAATCTTGGTCCTATATACTTGATGAAGTGTGAGTGTGATTATTTTGCTAATAAAGTACAAGAAACTTCATTTATTTTATATATTTTTATTTTACAAGGGCAAAATGGCAATTCTGTAGTAGAAGAATGATTAAAAGCAGGAGTAAAAGTTTATGTTTGGGGCCAGTTATGCTTTCAACCATGCCAGTCTTGAATTGAGACAAGAGGATGGCCTGCACTGGTCATGTCCAGCATATGTTGAAGAAAATCATTAACCAGCACAGGTCATCTGGTCATCCCATTATCCAGTGCCATTTTCAAAATTGAAAATGGTGGAGGATGGAGGAGCATTTGTAGCACAGTCCAATGAAAAGAGTACATCTTGCGAATGCTAATTTTACTTTCATCTTCAAATGCACTGAAACCTACTAATAAGAAAGGATTATGACCAATTTTTTTCTATCGAAAAGAATAAAAGGAAAGTCCCATGTTTATTAACTTCAGATGCACTTGCTGAAACCTAATAAAAATGTGATTACAAACTAATATTACCCAAAAAAACAGAAGAAAGTCTCCTATTTATTCTTCTTTAATTTATCAACATAAGGAGGTATAAAGATTGAATAGGCTCCCTATCTATCAACCAAATACTTCGTAATCCCACTGCTGGACGACTTCTAGGTACCACATTTCATTGCATATTGAATTTTCCAATAGATGAAAGAAGCATATGATTTTACATTTTCCCACATGTTTGGATATCCAAATAAATAAAGTGAAAAGGGAATACCGGACCTAAGCTACATCTTTCAAGTCCCATAGAAATTTTGAACACAAGAATATAAAAGATATGCCTAATTCTCATGAATGTTATTGGCCTAATTCATCTCCAATGGAAATACCAACTAAAGGATGGATGCTAGGTTCTGAAGTTATATCTAACTCATTATCCATTAACTCAATCATCTAACAAAAGAGGAGCCACAGTTTCTTGAGTTAAGATCAGGATAGCCTACACTTAGTTACATAATTTAGTGTACCGGACTATAGAAATACAGTCAATAACTAGGAAAGTGGCAATTAACAACTGTAACCATTAGTCTATTTCTTCATTACCTGCCTCTAAGATAACCGCATCACCAAACAAACACTACTGCTCATTATCAGCCTATGTAGAACAAGTACAAAAAATGAAATTTCTTTGGACACTGAGTTAAAGAAGGAAGAACCTTACAAGTATGCACAAACAGACACAGTGAACTACGTTAGGGAAATTCCCAGTGCAGCCCCCACATCTCTTGAGAATCAATACAAGATAATTATTGAACTAAAAATTTAATGGTGCTCCAAACTTGTCAAAAAGAGAAATCCTTCAATACAAAGTCATAAAGAGAAAGTCCCAACTTTCATTCAGCTATGACTAAAAGGGTTATCTATATATGGAATGTCACCCAAATACAACTTTAAAGAATTCAAGTTCACAGATAACTCAACCATAGTACATGAGCACAGGGAGAAAGACTAGAGCTTTTAGATCCAGAAAGCCAGGATTCTTAAAACAACCCCAATTAGTTAATCAAACAAGGGCAAAACAAAAGCACAATAAAGGTTTACCGGGTTTTCTAACGTTCGAATAGCATTTCATTCCTGACCCAAATCAAATACTTGCAGTTCCATAAAGAGGAAAAAAGAAAAAACTGTAAGTTTACCAGTAATACTGAGAGCAATGACCCCAACAATGAATATCAGAAGATGAACTCTCTTTTTCTGGAGAATCATGTTGGTCACTTTTACTTATGCTGCTACCGAGAACAACCCAACCAGAATTGCTAAGAACATAGAAAACAAAATGATCTGATTCGGCTTTGCAGAGGTATACAATTCGATAGTACTAATTGATTAATTGATGATCTTGAGTAGTTTTTGTCTAATGAACACTGGATTTGATTCAGCATTTAATATTTGTGAGGATTCCCAACTTAAGAATGAAGCAACGAGTGGTTTCTCTGGTTTTCCAGTCAAAATGGAGGATCACGCAGGGTCGGTAGAAAAGTAACCGAATTCCATTTCTTTTCTCTTCTTTTCTTTTCCAGTAAACTGCAAAAATAGTCCTCCATTATTTTTCTTATAATAATTGAGTCCTTTTTTGTTTTAATATTGGGAAAAAAAAGTCATAAATACCTTCCAACTATTTGTGCACGGCTGAAAATGCCTTTAAATTTTACTTTTTACTAATTTTTGCTTCCAATTATTTTTAAACTTCTAAAGGTACCATTCTAGCGAATTTCATGGTGATTTCTGGTAGAATTTGCTGTGGTTTTTGGTGAAATTTCATCAAAAATGTACTTTTAAACGTTTGAAAATAGTTGGAGGTCAAAATTAGTAAAATATAAAGTTTATAAGTATTTTCAACAGCGTATAAATAGTTGAAAGGTATTTATAGCAATTTTCCTTTAATATCTTATAATCCTTCAATTATGACTTTATCATCCTTTTATCCAAAGTTCTACCACTCATGCTGCAAAACATGGTAAATTTAAATATGAACATCGCATATATACACATTAAGAATGACAAAATAATAAATATGTAATTCTGATTCTATTATTTTTTAACGTGTATATAGATCGGAAAATAGTCCTACTCATCTTTTAATTAAAATTGCTTTGTCTTCAAGTATTCCCTTGGAATAAATTCAACACATTCCTCCTTATGTAAATTATGTTATTTCTTTGGATATTAATTTTTTTTTAAAAAAACACAATATAGTTGTATATTTAAATAAGTAAGCTTATTTCTTAGTATAACTATTTGTTTTCCATATAAAGGAAAAACGTAAGCGTGTTTAAGGCATTATTTGAGTAATAAAAATTTAAAATTCATCTAAATAAAAAGGTTTTTTATTTTTTATTTTTTAAAATATTTTGGAAGGAATGAGGAAAGGATGTTATTTCCATTTAAAAAAAAAAAAAAAAGAAAAAGTTGTTGTTGAGACCAGCCCATGAGTAAGCCCATAGATATCGCTGAGCATCGGAGCAACAGGCCCAATACAGACTAGAACTTAGCAAGGCTTGTTCCAAAGAATCTGAAAATATTCATAAAGTCCAAAAACAATTTCACATTATTAATTAAAAAAAAAGACAATTTCATATTAGGAATTTCTTTTTCAGGATTTTTTTTTATAAATAGTAAGCTAGGCTTGTATTTCCACTTCCACCTAAACGGGAAAAATTATTATTTCCAATCGAAAATATAAGTAGTTTTAATCTTATTGAAAATATAAAGGTTTTTATAATTTTAAATAAGTATTTATATAAACTTTTATTATCTTTACATAACTTTATATTTATCTATTTCATTCTTATTATCTATTTTTTTTCATTTATAAAAAGTAAAAAGAATATTATAATTTAAAAATTATATAATTTTTTAAAAGTTTTAATCTCTGTGCTTAAATCCAAAACTCTCATATCTTTATTGGAAGTAATACAAGAGAAATGCCACTTTTATGATAGAATAAAGCTGGAGGAATGTATCGCGGCAGGAAAGAGGAGATATAGCCTATTGCAGAGTTAGATTTTGCCCAAGTAACAAAACAGCGGCTCGAGTATTTGTATGACGAGAGGCATATATAACAAGCTTTTTTAATACATCATTGAGTACTCTTCGCTAATTTAAGCATTTGAGCCTTTTATTAAAGTTTTTATTTGGATTTTATTCCTTCTCCGATAATCCTCTTTCTCACTGGTGGAGCCATTAAGGGGTCGTAGCCCCTCAACTTTATCAGCATATATGTCACATGAAATATTAATATTTTTTTATTTGGCCATCCTAGATTTTTTTTAGAAGTCTTCAAAATAAATTGAGAGTAAATTATAATATGGCCAAACTAACAATTCAATATTCCAGGAAAAAACAACTAATAATTCAATATCAATAGATAAAAACTACTTTAAAACATATTTTAAATGTTGAATGAACGTAATTATTGATAAGGTTAATTTTAAAAAAGTTCTCAACGCTTAAAATTAATGTAAGTATCTTATCCTTTAATTTCAACAATTAGGTACTGAAATCAATTTTCATCTTTATAATAACGATCAAAACTCCTCAACCCCAAACGTTAAGTTTTAAAAGTTTTGAGCAATTTTACTTGTTTTTTTAATATTAGAACCAAAATTTGTTAACTATCCAGTTGATTTTATAAGATCAAGTAACTCAGTTTAAACAAAAAACTTGATTTGAGGACTCAATTGTCCAAATTAAAAGATATAGTACCTAATTGACAATGACCACGTATTTTTGGTATGTTTTTTAAATTAACCCTTATTGATAACTAGAGAATTTTCTTATTTTTGGAATTCACGTATTCTAATATAAATAATTCATAAATTCTAAAAAAAAAAAAAATACTTTTTTTAAAATTAAAATTTAATCTGAGTAGAGTATAATTGAACCATTCCTATTCTTATAATTTTTTAAAAAATATTCTTAGTTTGTAGTAAGAATTATTTTTGTAGTAAATTCTTTTGTGAGAATTATTCTTATTTTATAACATATTTTGATTATTTTGTCTTTTTAAATGTAATGTAATTATTTGGATATTTATATTTTTCAATGTAAAATGACTGATCAGATTTTTTTAAAATAAATTTTAGTCCCTACACCTATTTGTCTGGCTTGACCTGGTTTTCAAGATAGAAGTTTCATAAAAATTCATATCAGTAGTTTATTATTTCCAATATACTGATTATATATGTACAAATAATTAATCAACCGAATAAACGAATGTGCTCTTCAAGACATAATACCTCAATGATTTTTTTAATTTTTTTTTCTGGAAATACTGCCAAAGGATCTGATATCTTTATCTATCCTCAAAGTGTAATAAAGGAAACAATTCGCAACTATACAAATTCAGGTCCAAAATCCTCCAAGAGTAGCCGTTTGGCGGCATCCAAGTCTCATAATCCAAATGAACGATTATTTTGGTATTCTCTACTCTTTTCAAGAGATCCAACACAAAAATAAGAGCTCTTTTGTCTTTCATTATTGCATCTTTACAATATCCTTCCATTTCCACACACACACACACATATATATATATATATATATAAACCATTTTTATATTTTTTTATACATGAAAGCGAATGTATTACTTAGTTCGAAATGAATCGAGCCACCCATAAACTGCCCGCTAGCTACTCGGTCAAAGTTCAGTTCAAGTTCGATGTAGATCAAATTAGAGCTGAATTTGAAGTGGACTTGTTAAAAAAATAAGTCCAGTTCAAACCTCTTTAATACTGATTTGATCGCTCGTCGCACTTATCAAGCCTTCACATATAAATATTAATATTGTATATTATATAAATATTATATATTAAATAAATATTATACATATATTAAAAATACTTGAATTTTTGAGTTTGAACTCAAGATCGAGCCAAAATTAATGGGCTCGATCGAGTTTGATATCGATTTCGAGCTCATACTTGAGCTGAGCTTGAGACAGAGTAAGTTCGGGTTCGTCTTGTCTCATTTTCACCCCTAATATTACTCATGCATAAGACTAATATTAATTATAGTTAATGTCAAAATACCTCTTTAAAAGTTAGAGGTTAGAACCATTTTAATTTAAAAATTAAAAAGTATTTATTTAACCCCATAAAATGTTAGCCAACTACTAAATGATTTTTGACAAAAACTGTTTTCCCTAAAATACCCCTGCATATCTATGGCTAAATCTTTAATAACAACCTCATCTCAGAATACACTTTAAAAAAAGAAAAAACCTTATGTTAGAATTATGTTTAAAAAAAACACCATCTTAGAATTAGTATATAACATCAATTGACTAAAAAAAAGAAAAACCAAATGCTACCAAACTGATCAAGTCATAAAAATATAATTAAAGATGATATTATAAAGTATCCATGAACGAATACCAACTTGATAACCAAGAGAAATTACTTCAATTGATGTAACGAAATGAATCCCTTACAGAAGTTCAATTACCATTTTGGTTTTACTACAAAAGAAATAATGAAAGAGGGAATGACATCTGAAAAGTAAACAATGAGATGGCTTGTTCGGACAAGGATTTTTTATATAAATAGTCACTGTTTTTAACGAAGCCGCCAAAATAGTTAGAAAATTTTTTATTCATGGTTTAGTCGTAACGTATGTTGTTTGTGCATTATCATTAAGGATAACACACATTAGATGTGCGTTATTACATAATTAGAAATTTAATGGTTAAGAGAGCTTATATGTCAGATAACATATGTACTTTGTGCGTTATATTAAGCGATAACGCACAAAGCACATGCGTTATTTGTTACATTAAATTTTTTTATTTTTTTTACAAAACCGATTACTTTTTGGGTAAAATTTATAAGATGTAATTTTTTTAAAAAGACTGTATTTTTTTGTTAATTTATTTGATGTATATTTTATGATAATAATTATAACCATTTTAAAAGAAAATATGTTTAACTTACTACCATTTTATTAAAAAAATATTGAAGAGGTAATTTGAAGTGTGTTGAATTTTTATTACTTTGTTGTAAATTTTACTATAATAATTTATAATCAATTTAAGTAAGAGAGTTATGAAAAAGTACTTAAAAGAAATTGAAAGAAGAAATATCATTAATAGAAACCCTAAAATATTACAACACTTTGAAAAAAATGAAACTTATACATTGCTTGAACTGGGGTTATTACAGTTTATTCTATTATGTTCTGAAATTCAGCATCTGTTACATCTTGGGAGAGAATTTGGATTTCGATAATCTATTTCCCCCTGAAATCTTGTGCCCTGTTTTCTACCCCGTTGATTGTTCATGTTTGGAGGATAGAATATTAAATTATAAGGAGCATTTTTCCAAAAGTTCTAATGCCGAATTGGATAAAAATTGGATTGATATGTTCGTCTCTAAGTTTTCTGCCAATATATATTCGTCACATAAGCATTTGGTCTTGTACCGTTTTCTTTACATACTGCAAGAGTATGAGAACAAGGCAATATATATTCTCGCCATTTACCGCAATTGCATGATTTTTAATTCATTCTTAATATATAAACATTGTTGCTGGTACCCAACTATAAGTGCCGATGGCCTCAAAATCCTCTAATAAACTGATGTATCGGACGTGAATCAAGCTGCCCGAGAAATCAGGGAGCATATGACCTCCAAGAAGTAAGAAAAATAAATCCCGGGCAGGCATGATAAGATCTTCATCACTCTCTGATCCGGTGAAATTTCACAAAATACAAGCCTCTAAAGATTCCTTCTTAACCTTATACTTGGAAAAATGAGTAAGAGACAACCGTACACCAATAAGTCTCTCGATCATCTTAATCCGATACTGCTTTTGGTGTACACTCCAACTAGGACCTCTAACAGACAATCCCTCTATCCGTAAACCCCATAAAACGTGCACATCCTGTAGAGTTACAGTTACGTCACCACAAGTCAGATGGAATGTGTGGGTCTTAGGCCTCCAATGCTCAACTAAAGCAGTAATAAGTGCGTGGCCGAGACATATGTAACTACATCTAAAAACTCTCCCTAACCCCGTCCTATTAATAATATAAATTAACCTACGAGAAGCTCCACTGAAGTCCTGAAATAAATTTCTCCTGAAATGTCTACACTGAAGATCAGTAATACACGTCTAACGATCTCCAATCTATATCAACCCAAACCTATACTCATGTTGCCTCATCAATGCATCAGGGACTATGAGACTCGGATGCACGTGTGCTGGGATTTCTTCCATCTACATTATTTACAGTTTGGGGTTATACACTTTCTAAATTTATCAATAAAGTTTTAAAATTAAAATTAGAATATTTACAGTAAAGTATTATTGCACACTTCTTAAGGTGTAGGGCTTAGGGTTTTTAGGGTTTCAATGTTACAGTTTCAGCATTTTAGGGTTTTCGGTGATAGTACATATCTAAATTTAAGTGTTTACGAGTTTGGAATTTAAAGTAAAAAATTTTGAGTAAAGTATAATTCCAAACTTTTTAAGGTTTATAGTTTATGGTTCAATTATTTTAGGGTTTACAGTTTCAGAGTTTAGGGTTATTAGAATTCCAATATTATAGTGAAGTATTATTACACATTTTCTAAGGTTTATGGTTTAGGGTTTCAATGTTAGGGTTTAAGATTTTCAATGTTACGGTTTTACGATTTAGGATTATACACAATTTCACGAGTTTAGAACTTCAAGTACCATATTTAAAGTAAAGTATCATTACAAAATTTCTAAGGTTCATGGTTTGGGGTTTTAGGGTTTAATCTAAAAAAAATTAAAGTTTTAGGGTTTAGTATTTAATATATCAAGTTTAGGGTTTATGTTTTACGGTTTAGGATTTCAATATTAGGATTTTAGAGTTTTAATCATATAAATGCTATATTCTATAATTTAGGGTTTAGGGTTTTAGGGTTTATGATTAAATATTAAGGTTTTAGAGTTTTAATCATATAAACGCTATATTTTATATTTTAGGGTTTTAATCATACAAATGCTATATTTTATAGTTTAGGATTTTCTAGTTTAGGAATTCAATATTAGGATCTTGGGGTCTTATGGTTTAGGATTTTATGGTTTAATCTATATATATATATATATATTTTTTTAAATAAAAAGTCTTGATAAATTTAAATACTAAAAACATAAAATTATATAAATGCTAACAATATAAAATTATATGAAATCAATGGAACAATATAAATATGCTAACAATATTTTACAAAAAATAAACAATCATGGCTTATGACAAAAATAAAATAAACTATATAACCTATATCAAATCACCTATTTCATCATATTACATTTCCAATAAAAAAAAAAAAATGCAACTAGATTAATAGTATAATCAAATATGCACAAATTTAGCAATAACAACTCTAACATAATAATAAAAATCCTAACTAGAAAAATAAACTACAAAAAATTGATCAATTATCCAAATAAAATTCATAAAAATTATTCGCCAACCACAACAAACAATAATTTTCATATAAATAATAATAGAAATTAACACATAGTGTATAAAAAATTTAAAATAATTATAAATAATAAGAAATTTACTGAAATAAGAGAAGGAGGAGAAACCAAGGAGGTAATTGGCAAGTTGCAGTGGCAGGAAGACAACAGCAGTGGCGGCGAACGGCACTGGCATCAGTGGAAGGAATGGAGGAAGACAAAAAAAAAAAAAGAGGACTAGTGCGTTATTCTAGGAAGGAGAAGAAGAAGGAGAGAAGAAGAGGAGGGAGGGATGGAGGAGAAGAGAAGGAGGAGAGGAGAAAGATAGCGGAGGCGGCAGGGGGGGGAGGGGTGGGGGTAGGAGGGGAAGAAGAGGAAAAAAAAAAAACGTAGCAGCGGAAGGGAAGAGGGAAAAAAATTCGATGTTTGTTGCAGAAGGCGACTAGGGTAGGGATTTTGATAAATTGATAACTTACACAATGTGTGCTTTATCAGTCATGATAATATATTTACATTGTGCGTTATTGGTCATGACAACGAACATGCTGTGTGCATTATTTGCCAGCTCAGCCACTCTCAATGCCACATCATCGCTACATCTTTAATTAAGATTAATTTGAAGATTTAACTTTTAATTACTGATAACGCCCACAACATGTGCTATCATAGTATATAACGCACAATATGTGTGCATTATGGCCTGTTTCATAATAAAAAAACAAATCGCCTCTTTAATGCATTTTTTTTTTTTTTAAAAAAGGACCTTCGGCCAACATAAAAAAACTGTCATATCAAAAAACCTTCGGACAACATCAATGTCATCATGAGGTAAAACAAGAAAATGCACCTTCCAACTCTTAATTCCCACTCATTACTTTTCAGTAAACACAAAGTACAGTTAGCATATATGCTTTGCAATTCCACAATAATTAATTCAATTGGCAGTTCTCCGATATTAAATTCAGTCCAAGAACACAAGAATCAAGTACTAAAAGTATCGGTTGCACTCTTTCTCACGTTCCTAGAAAAATATTCTGAATATTTTTAAATAATTTGAACACATATGTCCTAATTCAATTAGTTTGGTAGCATGAGATTTTTTTAAATTTTTATTAACTGATAGCATGAGAACTAGTGTTATATTGTTTTTCGTTGTAATATGTACAAACTACAACTAATTCTAAGGTGAGTGTTTTTTAAAGATTTAATGATAGATATGTAGGAATATTTTTACTAGTATAAATTTTGTTATAAGTCATTTAATGATTGACTAATATTATAGGTTGTTAAATGGGCATTTTCTAATTTTTGAATTAAAATAATCCTGACCTCCAATTTTAAGGGATATTTTGACATTAACCCTTATTATCTACCAAGATACAATATTAAAAATAAAACTAAAAAATCTCTAATTTCATATATATGAAAGTAGGGACTAATAAATATAAGTTATATATAAACTTTAGTATTCCAAAAATTTTACTCAAACTCCACCCCGAGTTGTATCGTTTAATTCTCAATCAACATATTCTTTTTCAATTAAAATATCATTGTATTCGAGAGATTGTCTGATACATCTTCTAAAATACTTACTTTAATATTAATTTTTCATTAAAGTTTATTATTTATAATTCATAATTTATATATTTTATTTAATAGAATTCATATTAATAAAACTACTACAAGAAGAGGGCATTAGAGAGTATACTAGAAGATATATTAGACAATCCCGACAAAGATCATTGGCATCTTTTTTTTTTTTTTTTTTTTTAATTTTTTTTTATGGAGAGCCAAATAGTTCCTTTCCTTTTTGTTTGTTTTCTTTTGGAGGGCGTAGGAAGAATTTATATCGATAGTTTGATGCTCCTTCATCAGGCATCCCAAAAAAAGGAAAATAATATTCCTAATTAATTTATTAAGCTTATCACTCTTAAATTAATCAAATTAACACTTTTTTAATACATTGGAGAATAAAAATTTTATGTTGTTATATGCATATCTCTAAATATAAACTTTATTCTAGATTTAATTACACTATACTAATATACAAATTGCCGTATTTGAATCAAAGGAAATTAAAAAAAAACTAAAAGAAATTAAAAGAATAGAAATATAAACTCCATACGAACCTCAATATGTATCCTTTGGGAGAAAAAAAAAGATGGCAAGAAGAACCACTACAGTTGTAGTGGTGGCAGTTGCATTTTTCATTGCTTTTGCATTTTGTAGTTATTTTAAAGATATTCCATTACCCTCAAACACTCATCAGTTGGTTCAAGCAGATCAGGCAATTATTGACGACCACCACCAGCTAGAAACCGTCCTCCGTGGTGGCGGAGTGACGGAATTTAGCGACGCCACCACCACCGGTGCGCGAGGCAGCGATGCAGCTAAAGAGTGGTATATGATGATCTCAGGAGGTAGAATTATACAGGTTCAAAGAAAACTCCTTGCGAATTGTTGCAGCGATTTTATTTTTCCCCCACCGGGCTGCAAGCAATACTGCTAGCTCGTCTTGATATCAACCGCTCATGATCGTCACTTTTTCATTAAAATTTATCTTTTATATAATAATTTTTATTAATAAATTAATATATTAAAAATATTAATGAGCGAGTATTAAAGAATAAGGTATAGATAGTTTGGCTGTGTAACAAGTTTGTTACTATATATATATATATATATGTATATGTGTGTGTAGGGCTGTAAACGGGGCGGGTCTTACCCGTACCCGTACGGGTCTGTACCCGTTTTTAGCGGGTAAGGTCTAAATTTTATACCCGCGGATCCGTACCCGTACCCGTACCCGTATTTATACTGCTATATGGGTCCGGATAAGGTACGGTGATGCCCAGACCCGTATACCCGTATTAATAAAATAATAATATATTTTATATATTATATTATATTAATATATAATTTATAATTTTTTAACATATTATTTTACTCTTATCTTTAACCCTAACCTACTACCTCTACCTACCAACCAACTACACTCACATCACATCACACTCACACTGCTTGTCACACACTACACTTATAAAATTATAATAAATACTCACTTCAATATTTCTTTTGTAGGAGACAAATAGGAGCAAGCGGTATCCAAAATTCAAATGCTTTGATTAATGTATTTTATTGAACTAGAACTTTTATTTTTATTCGATTAATGTACTATGACGATTTTGTGTATATTTGAACTTTTAATTATGTGAATTAGAGATGTTAAATGATTTTATTTGTTGAAAGAAATGTTAAGGAGATTATGTTAATCATGTTAAAATTTTTATTTTTTGAATTATACATTGTTTTACATATTTTTGTTTAACAGGGAAATAAAATAGAAAAATGTCATACGGGTACGAGTATACCCGTACCCTACCCTGGGCCCTGGAGGGTCGGGTCTGGGTCCAGAATTTTATACCCTGGAGGGTATGGGTCCGGGTCTGGGTCCAAGTTTCACTATAAGGGTACGGGTCCGGGTCTGGGGGTACCCTTGAGGGTCTGGACCCATTTACAGCCCTATGTGTGTGTTTGGCAGGAAAATGGAAATGTTACTTTGATCTTTATAGGTGTTCTTGCAGTTAATTTTCAGTGTGGTTTTGTGTTATTTTATCGGTGAACAAAAAGTTATTTGCCTGCATAATCCATCACAATTCTCTTCCTCTTTCTTTTTGCTTTAATGTATTTGAGTGGAGTGTATTTTAGTTTTTTTTTTTTTCAATTTTGTAAACATTAAACATTAAATTTTTAAATTGTTAGGAAAATCAAGTTTCCTAGATGAATTAGAAGTTAGTTGACATTAATTGAAAAAACAAAGTTCTATTTTATTAAAGAGTTTTTATCTCTTTAATATTTATCCAAGATCTTTGAAGATTATTTGAAGCACATGCTAATTGAGATGAGAGATAAACTTGGAGTCTTTTATGATTATCGGTTGTAGCTTTGATGCAGATGTCTTCAAGTAGGAAATCTTCTCCAACAATGTTTGATTTGCAATTCAAATGAGCAACATACAAACATTTTTGTTCAAGCAAATTAAGAGCGCATACACACAAGAGTGCCGTGAGGGAGTTCAAGAATTTTCAAGGGGAAAATTCTCGAAAGTCTTCCTGTCAAGTGCCCAGTATTGTGTTATTGCTGCGCACCCAACATCATACTATTTTCATTATATCATTGTAATATTTAGTAGGGTTGGAGTGTGATTTACTTTAAGATATTTTGTATTGTTGCTGGGGGTATTAGACCAAGTGCATCTAATCTAACATGCCACATTTCTAATTTAAGCAACCGTGTCAATTTTTGGCATTGGTGTGTTCACTAGAAAGGGTTATACAATTGTAACTTTGTATGTCTCCAGATTTAGTGGATTGGGTCAATGGCAATGGCCCCAGATGTAGGCTTTGTTGTCGAATTGTGTTAAGAGCTTCATGTGTTCTAGTTGTCTTATTTTACATTGTGTTGTCGACATCTTTATCATTTGACACAACGCAAGCCAAAATTTCGAAACTTGTTTGAAGGTTCCTAACACTAGTTGAAGTTGTGTTGGCTTGTTTTTCAATATTGCAAGTGGTATCAGAGCCTAGTCACCATTGTTTTGCTGGTATTAGCAAGGTGAGATCCTGTAAAAAGGTTGAAACGATTTTCTGTCGACATGAGTTAGATGAAAGAAGGAGGTTCATCAGTTTGTCCACCTTTGTTAGAAGGAACTAACTATGCGTAGTGGAAAGTGCGTATGAGATCTTTATTTAGACTCTTGATGATGATACATGGGATGTTGTTGAATTTGGTTGGAAGATGCCTATGAAAGCAAATGGTAAAAAAAAAGGTTGGGAGACATCAGCCAATGCCAGAGCTCTCAACACTATCTTTGCTGGTATTGATTTAGAGCAGTTTAAGCTTATTTCATAATATGAGTCAGCAAAATAAGCATGTGATGCTTTGAAAACAATCTATGAAGGAACACATAAGGTAAAAATCCCTAGACTTCATATGTTGACTAGTCAATTTGAGGAATTGCAAATAAGAGAAGATGAAACTATTGAGTTATTCAACAGTAAGTTGTGTGATATAGCTAACTATATTTCTTAGGAACTAAAAAAATTTGGAACAACTCAAGGACTTAAGCCTTCTCCTGCATAGCCTTTGGAGAGCAATTCTTTCACTTGTCTCCTCAATTCCTTGGTCTCTTCAGAAGGGCTCCTATAAGTCGGCCTAATTGGCAATACCGCACAGGGCACCAAATAAATTTGATGTTCAATGCCACGTAAAAGGAGTCTACCGGGTATCTCATCGGGAAAGACATCTTTGAATTCTTCAATCTCCTTCAAAATAGCACTAGACAAAGGAGATAAATAATCATTACTAGAAACGAAGGCTTCCTTGCAATATAAGAATAACACCAACTCTTCTTTTTCAATAGTTTCAATGCTCTCACTGACTTTTGCATAGAAACATCTCTTTTCTTTTGTAGTACTCTCTTTTGATCACTCATTTTCTTGTCACTCTTCACTTTTACCTCTTTTGTCTTTTCAACACTAATTTCTTTTCCCTCAACTCTCTTTCTTTCCTCAATGCTTTTTCTCCTTCGTTCATTTTTAATTCTTTCTTTTTCTCTCATTTTCTTTTGTTCTTCTCTAACTTGTTGGGGTGTAGGAGGATTTATGGTATATGATTTGCCATTCTTTACGAAAGAATAAGTGTTCTTCTCTCCATAGTAATGGCTTTTCTATTAAATTGCCAAGGACGACCAAACAACAAGTGGCCTACTTGCATAGGCACAACATCACATACCACTTCATCATTGTATGATCTCAAGGAAATAAGAACTTTCACTTGCTTCCATACCCTAATTTTCCCTCTATTATTCAACCAATTGTTGAAGGTAGGCAAATTCAATTTCTTCACAAGATAGAGATAGCTACATTGGTGCAATTACTACTATTAATTACATGGTTAACAAGTCTACCTTCTACTTTGCATTTGGTATGAAATATATTCTCCCTTTGAATGCTTGAATCTTCATCAATGACTTGTGTGGTTAAAGGACTTATAGTCACCAAACTAAGGCATCTTTTTCGGCATCTAGAATAGTATCACGTAGGACACCATCATCTTGATTGTACTTTTCATCAACAACATCTTCAAGACATTCCCCTTCATCATTTTCAATCCAACCATTCAAGTCTTCACGAAATATCAAAGTCCTCTTGGTAGGACAATTAATAGCTATATGTCCCAACCCATTGGATACGAAGCACCTCGTTGGATTGATAATCAATTCACATTTCTCCTCCACCTTAGGGTTAGAATTATCTTCGAAAGACACCTTAGGTTTTTCCTCCTTCTTTGGCCACCCATTGAAAGTAGATGCTTGAGGCATAGATACAACATTCCTTGAAGAAGGAAGAGTTGTTTTAGAGAAACCACTTCTCTTCCTTTGAGTCTCAATCTTGGTGCTAAATGGCATATGTCTTCATAAGTGGTATAAGGGTACAATTCTAATTGATTAGCAATGTCCATGTTGAGACCACTTATAAGTCTAGCAATAGAAGCATCCTTGTTCTCTTCCAAGCTCAACCTCGAAGTGTATAACTCTATCTCTTGCCTGTACTCATAAACACTTTTGCTACCTTATCTAAGAGTCATCAATTTGTAGTGAATCTCACTATAATAATGCTCCAATATAAATCTTTCTCTCATAAGAGTATTCAATTTGGCCAAAGTTTAAACCGGTTGCCTTCCCTCTTTAACCCTTTGAGTGACAATCCTCTCCAACCAATGAAGTGCATAACCCGAAAATTCGGCTATGATTAACTTAGCCTTGACATTGTCACTATAATTCCTCACCAAAAAAAGGTTTGATAGAGTCGATTTTTAATGCAGATAAACACCTTAAGTTTTAATTATTTGTCTTTGAAAATATTTTATTTATTTATAAGTCATAATTATTATATTTAATTTATCTTTGTGCAGATTTCTAAAGAAAAGAATGGAAAATAAAGATTTCATATTAAATTTGGTAAAGGGAAGCTGAAGTATTTGAATCCTTTAAGGATTAGGATTAAAACTTTAGTAAAATCCTTTAAGGATTAGGATTTTAGATGAATCCTTTAAGGATTAGGATTTTGCTTCTCTTTTGTCTATATATAGAAGAGCCACATAAGAAAGGTGGGTGGAAGATCAAGAAAAAAGAAGGAGCAGTAGCCATTAGACAAGGAGAGGAGCTGCTGCAGCAAGACCGGAAACAATATATATAAAGAAAAGCTGCAGGCTGGTTGTTGAGCTGCAAACAGACACAAAAAAAAAAAAACGAAACCGAGGCAGCTCCTGGGCTGAAGCAGAAATTCCAGTAGCAGCAAAAATTCCAGTAGCAGAAGCAGCAGAAAAATTTGCAACAGAAAAATTCTAGCAAGCAGTTTCTGTTGAAGGATAAAAGCCATGATTTCTTCCATTAAATTGGTTCCTTATTTTCCTTTAGCAATGAACTAAATTTATTTTTAGAATATTGATGAAACCCTAACTATGTGGCTTTGATTTATTTTATTTTGGGAGATTTATTTTGGTTATTAATGTGATTATATAACTTTGGAAATTTCTTGGTGTGATGCAATTAATTTTTTGTGATTGTTCTTGTAGAATAATTATTTGAGTTAATTGATATTTTTATCCATGCTTAATTCTTGTAGTCTTGAGTATGAGAGATATGTGATTTTTGTAAGTATATTGTGGGTTTTAGAATTGAATAGTTTATGCTAATTTTAGATGATTTATGTCATAGGAATGAATAAGTCATGCTAATGGTTAGATGAATTATGTCATGCATTTAAGCACAATATATTTCTCTAGTGAATCGAAGCTTGTAGCCTAGATCACCACATAAAGATCTAATCTTTTCTCCTAAATAGAATTAAATGATTGTTATATAGGTTAGTGGTGGATTCAAGGTTCTAAATCAATTTCTTTGGTTAATCTCCCGTTAGTTTTGGTTTATTTACGTTATTCATTAGTTTTATTTTACTTTAGGAATAATTCTTAGATAACAAAAGTTGATTCTTCTTTTTATAAAATTAATTTAGGAAGATAATAATTTAGGTAGCTAAACCTTTCTCTGTGGTTGAATACCCTAATACTTCCATATTATATTGATCTTGTGCACTTGCAAGTATTGGGTTAAAACTTTGGTATAAAAATCCCGATCAATTTTTTGTCGCCGTTGCTAGGGAAGGGTTAATTTAATTGCTTGTGTTATTGTCTCCTAAATTTGTTAGTATTTTATTTGTTTCAATTTTTTTTATTATTATCGAAAAAAAATTGGTTTTGTCATCTTAGTTGTCTTTAATTTTTTTTATCTTCTTTATTTTGTTATAATTTCCTTTTATTTAGATATTTATTCTTCACTATTATTTGTGGTAATTTTTTTCTTTCTTTCTTGAATTTGTTTAGTAATGCATGGTCGTCGTTCGATCTCTGTTGATTTGAAAGAATTTGATCCAGAGATAGAGCGTACACTTAAGGCACTTAGAGCACACAGAAACATCACTAACACTTTTGACGTTAAAATGGCTGAACATCCACGAGCACTAAGGGAGTATTTTACTCCCAACACATATAACTCACCAATAGGTAATAGAATACCTGAAATTGAGGCTAATCAATTTGAAATCAAAGGTTCTACCATTCAAATGTTACCATATTTTTATGGGTTTGATTCTGAAAATCCTTATAAGCATATTGATGAGTTTTTAGAAATTTGCTCTACTTTTAAATTGCCTAGTATTACTTATGATGCTATTAGATTGTGTCTTTTTCCTTTTTCTTTGAAAGGTAAGGCTAAACATTGGTTACATACACGTGAGAAAATAGGTACTTGGGCTGAGATGTCTAGGGAATTTCTAAAAAAATATTTTCCTATGGGTAAACTTACAAGGTTAAGGAGAGAAATAACTACTTTTTTCCAACAAAATAATGAATAATTTCACGAGAGTTGGGAGAGATTTAAAGAACTTCTTCGTAGTTGCCCTCACCATGAAGTCCCTAAATGGCAGCAAATACAAAGTTTTTATTCAGGATTAGATGAGAGAAATCGCCAAATGGTTGATTCCTCTTGTGGTGGTACCTTTCTTCATAAAACTGCAGATGAGGCATGGGATTTATTTGAAAATTTGAGTGATAATTCAAAACAACATGCCACATCCTTACATGTAGGCACATCTAGGCAAATAGGAAATCGAGGAATGTATGAAGTTTCTCAAAATGTACATCTTTCTTTGAAAGTTGATGCCTTATCTAAAAAGTTTGATCAATTATTAGCTTTAAATACCTTACCTACTAATTCTCCTAATGTTCAAGGTGTTTATGCAATTTGCTCTAGTCCTTCTCATGATATCTATGACTGTCTTAGTGCTTCACTATTTCAAGAATTTGTGCAGGAACAAGTCAATGCAGCTCAAGGATTTCACAGGCAAAATGACCCCTATTCAAACACGTACAATCGAGGCTGGAGAAATCATCCTAATTTCTCCTAGAGGCAATAAGGAGGGGAAGGTCAATTACGCCAGCAACAATATCAACAGAACAAACAATCTGGTATGACTGCTCCCCCCAGTTTTCGATCCCAAAGGTATATACCTCCTCACTCTCCTCAAAGTGGAAACTCTATGTTTGAAGAAAAAGTCTTATCTGCTTTGAAAGGTTTAGAATCTAAGAGACAAATTCTTGATTCACACACTCAATCTATTGCTAAGTTAGAAACTCAAATAGGGCAACTAGCTAATGCAATAAGTAGAAGAGATGAGGATAAGCTTCCTAATCATCCAATAGAGAATCCTAAAGCTAATTATCATGAGCAAGCTAAAACTGTAATTACTCTTAGAAATGAGAAGTTGGTAGATAATAAAGTAAGGGAACCTATTAAAGATAGTGAGTTAAATAATAATGAAACCGAGGGAATTGATATAACTAAAATTGAAAGGAAGATAGAGAAGGAACTAGCTTCTTCCTCTAATTCTAAGACTCTAGAATCATCTCCTACGGCTTCATATAAACCAAAGGTTCCTTATCCAGAAGCTATATTGCCACCCCCACATCTTAGAAAGGATAATAAAAGGGAAGATATTTTAGAAACTCTAGAACAGGTTAAAATTAATCTTTTGTAGAGGTTATTAAACAAGTCCCATCCTATGCAAAATTTCTTAAAGACATGTGTACATTTAAAAGAAAATAAAAAACCAATGTTTCTAAGAAAATCTTCCTAACTGAACAGGTGAGCTCCGTTTTGCAATATAACACTCCACCTAAATATAAAGATCCTGGTTTCCCTACTTTCTCATGTCTTATTGGTAATCATAAAATAGATAGGGCACTCTTAGATTTAGGTTCTAGTGTTAATTTGATTCCATACTCTGTTTATGAAGAGTTTGGATTAGGGGAATTACAACCAACTGACATGACCTTACAATAGCTGATAGGTCCATCAAGATACCTAGGGGGAGGATAGATGATGTTCTAGTTCAAATTGATAAAGGTGTCTTCCCTGTAGACTTTGTAGTCCTAGATATGGAACCCGATAGATCTTCTCAGAATCATATCCCCATTATTCTAGGTCGTCCTTTCTTGGCTACTGCTGATGCCACTATTAATTGTAGAACTGGAGTCATGGATGTCTCTGTGATGAATATGAGGGTTAGATTAAATATCTTTAAAACTTCTTCACAACTTTCTATAGAAGATAATTCTGATTGCTATTTGGTAGATATAAATGATGAATTAATTGAAGAAACTCTATCTCTAATGTGTTCAAAAGATCATACTTCTATTGAGAAAGAAAACCTAATTTGCACTAAGGATGTTAATTCTAATCTTGCTTGCATTACTCCATTGAAAAATTCTTCTTCGATTGTGAATCATAAGCTTAACATGAGAGAAATAGATCATGGCTGAAAAGAAAAGATTTAAGGAGTCTGGCTGAAGACTTTAAATTTAGCACTTTTGGGAGGCAACTCAAAATTTTTATTTTGTTTATTTATTTATTTTATTATTTCACTTGATTGGTAAAAAAGTAGGAAGTGTTTGTTTTGTAGGATAATAAAACAACTTATCATTATCATGGAGATTACAGATATTGTTTACTACTATTGCAGATATGCACAAATATTGCCTTTTCTACGAGGTTGTATTGTTCTTTTCTTTATCTCTTCTCTACTCCTAGCATTCTTTTATCACATTGTGGACAATGTAGGGTCTATGTGCAGGGAGAAGATATCTTTGTTCTAATGTCAATTTTTTTTTCTTTTTCTAGCCGTTCTTGTTCAAATTTTACTGAATTTTTAAAATTTTTTTTAATCTTTTTACTTTTCTATCTTATTTTGCAAAAAAAAATCCAAAAAAAATATGATTTCACTTGAAGAATGATTCTTTTTGAGTTCCTATAAAAATGTCTTGAATAAATTGAGAAAAGTACTTGTTTTCTTGTTTTTAATTAGGGTAATGGACTTATATTCTATATCTGTTATAACTTTTGCATGACTTACACTTGAGCACATGGGTTATTGTTGGTGTTTAATAAATCCTTGACATTATTTTTGAGTTGCATAAAGTTGATGAATCTCTTCTCTGTATTCTAGAACTTACTTGAGTACCTCTTGAGGCGAAATAGAAAGGTTTTCATTATTTGACTTAGAGATGATGGTCATAGGCCTTCTTTTAATTGTTTGTGCCTTTCAAGGCTACCAAATTTCATGATTTTTACCTTTGTACCCTTTTGAGCCTTAAATGTTATTTCTTTCTTTAAACCACTTAAATATTAACCCTTAATTTTGTAGAGAGCTTAATGCAAACTTCTAACTTGTGCTTCAATGGTGGGTTATTGTTTTTGGTGTTATGGAAAGAGGATATATGATTTTGACAAAAGGGAGAAAAAAATTTATTAAATGACTTGTTATGTTGAAAATTAATAAATGTATTGAGTTGAAAAAAAAAAAAAAAGAAAAGTTCATACATGCTTATTACAAGTCATAAAGTGCAAAGAAAAAAAATTCAAGAGGCCCGAATTTGTGAATGTAAAAAAAAAGGAAGAAGGGAATGGCCTTAATGATGAAATTTTGAGGAAAAGAAGATGGTAGTTGGAGAATCTATTAATTAAAAAAAAAAAGAAGAGTTATAACAAAGTTAGAAAGTTTGCCAAAATTTTAAAGTATCCATATTCATTGTAAGCTCTCTTTTCTTTGAATTTGAATTCATTACCTTTGTTTGATAACCAACACCCTAGCCTTACATTACAAGCTTTAAAGTCCTACCTGATCTGAGTTGAATTTGAGAATCCTTGATTAGTGGAGAGAAGGTACAAGGAGTGGGTCTATGGAATGAACTCTTGTTGAGATTTGTTTTCTATGTGTAATTTGGAAATCTTGTTTAGTATTTATTTTACACTCTCTTATAACCACAATCACACCTTACACAAGTCTTGCATTAGTTATGCAAGATAATTGAATGTTTGTTTGTTAACTTGAGTTTGAAAATAAGAGAAAGGGTGCTTGTCTTGATAAGTTTGAGATATTAATGAAGGGTACTTAATTTAGATTATTCTATATCTTTTCTAAACTTTGTTGTTTATTTTGACTTTGTGGGTACGTCGTCTGCAAACCCTCACGAGACCATACTCGTCCACTAGGGATAGCTTAGGAGTTTAAAGGGCTTGTTGCACATGCTAAGTGCAATCGTGAGTCCTATGAGTGGCTAGTTAGTTTTTCTTTTTATTCTTTATTTTTGCTTGAGGACTAGCAAAACATAGGTGTGGGAGAGTTGATAGAGTCGATTTTGAATGCAAATAAACACCTTATGTTTTAATTATTTGTCTTTGAAAATATTTTATTTATTTATTAGTCATAATTATTATATTTAGTTTATCTTTGTGCAGATTTCTAAAGAAAAGAATGGAAAATAAAGATTCCATATTAAATTTGGTAAAGAGAAGTTGAAGTATTAGAACTTTAGTAGAATCCTTTAAGGATTAGGATTTTAGTTGAATCCGTTAAGAATTAGGATTTTGCTTCTCTTTTGTATATATATAGAAGAGCCATATAAGAAAGGTGGGTGGAAGATCAAGAAAAAAAAGGAGCAGCCACCATTAGACAAGGAGAGGAGTTGCTACAGCAAGACAGGAAAATATATATATACATATATATATATATATATAAAGAAAAGCTGCAGGCTGGTTTTTGAGCTGCAAACAGAGAGAAAGAAACGAAACCGAGGCAGCTTCTGGGCTGAAGCAGAAATCCCAGCAGCAGCTGAAGCAGTTAGGAGCAGAAATTCCAGCAGCAGCAGCGGAAGCAGTAGAAAAATCTGCAGCAGAAAAATCGGTAGCAGAAAAATTCCAGCAAGCAGAAGCTGGAGAATTTCAGCTTCAGTTGAAGGAAAAAAGCCATGATTTCATCCATGAAATTGGTTCGTGCTTTTCCTTTAGCCATGAATTAAATTATTTTTAGAATCTTGATGAAACCCTAACTATGTGGCTTTGATTTATTTTATTTTGGGAGATTTATTTTGGTTATTCATGTGATTACATATCTTTGGAAATTTCTCGGTGTGATGCAATTAATTTTTTGTGATTGTTCTTGTAGAATAATTATTTGAGTTAATTGATATTTTTATCCATGCTTAGTTCTTGTAGTCTTGAGTATGAGAGATATGTGATTTTTGCAAGTATATTTTGGGTTTAAGAATTGAATAGTTCATGCTAATTTTAGATGATTTATGTCATAGGAGTGAATAAGTCATGCTAATGGTTAGATGAATTATGTCATGCATTTAAGCACAATATATTTCTCTAGTGAATCGAAGCTTGTAGCCTAGATCACCACATAAAGATCTAATCTTTTCTCCTAAATAGAATTAAATGATTGTTATATAGGTTAGTGGTGGATTCAAGGTTCTAAATCAATTTCTTTGGTTAATTTCCCCTTTAGTTTTAGGTTATTTACGTTATTCATTAGTTTTATTTTACTTTAGGAATATTTCTTAGATAACAAAAGTTGTTTCTGCTTTTTATAAAATTAATTTAGGAAGATAATAATTTAGGTAGTTAAGCCTTTCTCTATGGTTCGATACCCTAATACTTTCGTATTACATTGATCTTGTGCACTTGCAAATATTGGGTTAAAACTTTAATATTGAAATCCCGATCAAGGTTCTCCACTTGACGTTCCCAATCAAGGAACACATTTGGATCACTTTCCCCCATGAAACTAGGCACCTTCAATATGATCTTATCCAAGGCTTTATCCCCTTATTGTCCACCATAATAATCACCAAAGTATTCTTGGCCAATATTAGGATTCTCCACATAGTCATCAAAAAAGTTATCTTCATGCCATGCTTCATGTTTTAGAACCTCTTCTTACGGTCTATTATATCCTTTTCCTCCTAGACCTCCTCTTCTTCAACCTTTAGGAGTGGTGTGTCTACCACCATCATAGAATTGATGAGTTCTTTGAATCGGTATTTCAAATGAACCATGATGATTGTAGTTTTCATAACTTTTTTGAGTACGGAAATTGATATGCCCTTCAATGTGACTTTAACCTCTTTGCTCTATAGAAAAATTAGTTATGTCCCTTCACATATCTCCCACTTCTCTTCTTATAGATTAAAGCTCTTGCATAATAATCTTCATTGGATCCAAGTTGGAATGAGGACTTTCACTAGTTCCTTCATTGTGAGGAGTTCGTAATTGGGGCATCTGTAGACATAATGAAACCTGCAAATTAAACAAAAGAAACAAAGAATAGGACCTCACAATCACTCCCTAAATGTATGCTCTCTTTTAATGATCACTCAATTTCCTCGTGTTTGGCTCTCTTATAGCTTTTATAACAATATGCTTACCTTCTTGCTTTTTTCCAAGCTCTCACCACACAAGAGTTGAGTATTCAAACTTACTTCCCTACAATTACCAAAGGCAATCAAAAAAAGACAAATTCTAATTAAACACTTAGTTGAGGAATTATAGAAGTTCAAAGAGAAATTTCATCAAACGCTTGTAGTGTAAGAGTTTCAAAAACAATCTAAGAGCAATTAGAGCTAATAGAAATCAATTTGATCACACAAAGAGGTATAAACATTGAACGAAAGAATTAGGTCCAAAAAGAACTAAGCAAAACAAAACTCGGCTAACCAAAGAAGTAAGAGCACTAACGAAATTTTCACAGAAAATAGGGGTCACTGACACCTTGTGACTAAAATCACAATAACTCACAAAATACAACTCTAAATCAAATGCAATTAGTTTAGAAAAAGGAAAATCTCGATGAGGATGAATTTGAGCACAAAATTCGTTTGCATTAGATAAATATAACACAAGATATGGAGAGATGCATCCACATTTTCTAAACAACTTCGGTTTCTAGACAGATTGAAAGTTTTACTCAATTTGATCTATCAAATCAAGCCAAATTCAGTGAAACCAACTGAAATTGATCAATAACTCATAGAGGTTGAAATAAATAACAACTTTTGCATAAAACAATTCAATATTTCTTCGGATCAAGCTAATCTTCTGGCATCAATTTTTCTGCTCGAGATTTGCATGATTTTCATGTATTTGTTTATGGATCATGATAGTTTTTTTTTTTTCACAAATTACAAATAAACACATATTAGAGCTTATTTTGTAGGTTTGTGCAAAGATCAAAATCCTTCAATTAAGTTTCTCAAGGATCTTTTGCCTTTAATAGAGCTTGAATACTCTCCATCCTCAAGCAATCCCTAGCGAATATAAAGATCTCTTGAATCCACGTTGAATATTATTTCCTTCACAAGCTAATTCAACAATGGGATTGATTACCTATCACCTAATTAGCCCCTTATAAAGGAGACCTTACTCTAAGACAATTACAAGGGTGTAAAGATCAAAGAGTAGGAATTATGATCAAATTGAGAAAACTTGGATCATCCCAATCAAAGTATTCAAATAAAATAAATCTAAGGAATGATCAAACCCTAGATGAAGTTCAAGGATAAATCCTCAAAACTTAAGAACCCTAGAGATAAACTCATCAATTTCATAAAATCATCAATTAGTCTTAATTATGCTATAAGAGGGTATTTATAGGTTTTAGGCTAAACCCTAATCTACACATGGTCTTGGGTCAACATCGCATTACATAAAATTTGGTACCCTACTGCACGCGGTAGGTCTTCGAGACACCAAGTCATTTTTGGACAAAAACCTACCATGGACGGTAGGTACAGGGCCTACCACTTGCGGTAGGCTCTATTCTTTCCACTTCTCGAATCTTTCTCTTCCAATTTGCTTAAAGTTTAGGCATTGAACCATAAGTAACTTAGGAGGGTTTCCATCATCTTCCATCAACTTCAATAATGGATCCACTCTTAAAAATGTAATCATTGATTTTTCGAAGAAAGAAGTAGCCTCTATAGGGATAGTTCATATAAAGAATAGGATAGAAGAAAATGTGTAGAAGGTTAATGATATTTCCAAAATTTTTTTGAAGTTGTCAAAGGAAAGAAGAAACCTAAAGATTGCTGACTCAGATTAGATGTTAGACATCTAAGCATAGTTGCTGAAGAAATAGGCCATTGATCTTCAAAATTGTATTGGCACAAGTAACAAAGATGAGGACAACAACAGCTTAGTGGAAGATGGATATGGCTCGTCAGCCGTAATACTTGTATCAATCATTTCCTTGAAGATTGTTGTTTTGCCCATTAAACTCATAGATGCCACAATGTTGCCTTATTTTTCGCCATGGATTTTCTTGGACAGGAACCAATGAATGACAGTGGACCAGTAAATAGTTTGTCGAAGAATAATCTACTATGACCCTGAGGGTTTCTAAGCACAAATTTGAAATGAAGTCACGAGGAAATTTTTGGAGATAGAGAAGTAAAAGCAGCAGTTCGTCGAATCCGATGATTACATTTTGTAATATCCATAAGCATGCAAGTGCATGAAAGAAAAAAATCTTACGTTCATGAAATGAAAATGAGTATATATTTTTATTTCTAGACATTAAGAAAGAAAAACAATATATTAAATGATAGAAGAATTATTAGTAAAAAAATAAGAGTACGAGTAAATATAACAGCCTAATGATTTAATTTTCAAGACATTTCTACTTAAATAATCCAAAATGGAACTTCATTAGTTTTCTATGAAATGAACGATATCAATTTTCATCCAATTTTAGAAAATTAATCTCTTTCCTTTAAAAACTTTCACAAAAAAAATCCAAGATTTTTTCCCATATTCAAGTTTTGTCTTGATGGAACGTGGAAATTGAAGAATCTTTTTCTTAAATTTTCAATGAGTTAATATTGTCTTTAATCCTTAAAAAAATTTTTATTTTAAACATTGGTTCCTAATAAGGAAATTAATCATTTTAATCCTCAATACATTTTTGTTTTCTTTTCGTAATGTTATATTGTAACTGAGAATTTCGCTTGGTGTCAATTCAATTGTAGGAATAATAAAAACAATTATATAGAAAGAAGGAAGAGTTCCTTCTTTTTATATAAGATCCTTTGCTATGTCTACAATCACACTTACTCCTATCCAAATTCCTAGATTTTTTCAACCAAAACTCGAAAATATGTTGAGGACAAAAAGGACAACTTATTTTCTAGGGACTAAAATAAAAAAAAATAAAAGATTTTTTTCAAAAAGTTTAACTCAATTTCAACATATGTTTTTTCAAAAAGAAAAGCTATGACTACAAATTCAATGATGATATATTATTGGAGATATGTCTATAAAATCCTTATTTGTGGTCCTTATATTATTAATCAGAAGTAGGGAACTAAGAAATCTTTGATATCATTATCTTAAGATGCATTTTATACGCTAGTTTGACGAATAACTATTTTTCTCCTACCATGATGGATGTGACTTCAAACGATGATAATAAGCTTCCAGACATTGTTATTGTGGACCACTATGTCTCGTCTATACCTATTCCTTGTACCATCCTCTATTCAATGTCCTTTTATAATATATTTTCCCCTAGGGTTTATCTTTTATTTGGTGAATTTTATTAATAAAACATACGAAGTGGTACAGAGAAGGATACACGAAGTAGTACAGGCGATTCAAGCCGAGTGTGAATAGAGGAAACAATAATCTTAGGTGTGAATCAAATTGGTGTTCCAGAAAATGAGCAACAGTGGATGACATTCGAGGAAGAAAAATAATAACCATCGCCATACGCAAGATCAAATTAAAAGGATGGAAGTGTAAGCTCTGAAATATTTAGTGAATGAACACGAAATACTTTTAAATTTAAAATAGTGAAAGAAATGTAAAACTTGTTACAACTAACTATTTACATTACTAATTTTGATGAAAAATATTTATTTCAACACTTTTGTTGTTAAACAATTTTCAAATTACCAAAAATACCCCTAAGTTACAAAATTCGATGGATATAGACCCACTTGTGTCCATTTCTTGCCCTTCATTTCCATCGAATATGGCCACTTGTGGGTTTTTTACCCCTAAAAAGCAAAAATTGTTAAAATAAAGTTATTAGACATGATTAGCTAATTAGTTCAAAGATATTTTTTAAACTATTTTCTAATTAAAATATAAATTGCTTATTTGCAGACGTTTTCTTCCGTCCTATTTTTTTGGAAGCTTTTTCTTTCTTAAAACATAAATAAATGATTACATTTTTTAGAGAAGGCTCCATCATCCAAGTTGAGCAGTCCTTGAAATGCATTCATTTCAGTGTTTAGTAATATAAATAACTTTCTATTTGTATAAATCTAAGGTTTTTATCTTTTGTGCAAGTGTGTGCATGTTTATTTATACATAAATTAGAATCCCACATGGAAATACCATGCAATATGAACAAATTTTTGATAAGACCTCTTTAAACCTCATGTTTAAGCCTTTTCTAATTTTGAAAATAGGTTAAAAAATTTTATGCAACGCAAATCTATATATATATATATATAAGATGCCATGTATTGTTGTTCTTTGTATTTAGTTATATTTTCCAATAAGTTTCTATGAATATTTTTCATGGATTTTTTTCGTGTATTTTTTTAATACTTAATTTTTTTATTTAATGAACTAAGAAAAAGAGGTACATTCTCTTCTAGGATTTTATATTTACTTTTATTCTTTTTTTAATAATAATTTTCTACTGATTCATATATAAATTTGCCTTCTTAGTGTTCAGCAATAAAAATATCTGTTTATTACTGATAAAAAGTATCTATTTATTTTCTTTGCTTAAGTCTATGATTTTTTTTGTTACGTGATCGTGCATTTGTGTGCATATGAAGAATTATAATCTTTAGATTTACTGAACTACTTCTTTTTGTTTTTGTCTACAACAGTTTCTTTTTTATATCACTTTAAATTACTGCTTCTCCGCCCTAAAAGTTATCATAAATTCTTCTTTGACAAACTACTCACTGGTCCTATTTCATTTTTAGGTTCCTGTCCAAAAAAAAAATCTATGACGTAAAATAAGAAAACATTGTTACATCTATAAGTTTGATGAGCGAAGGACATTCTTCTCTGAAATGTTGGGTACATGTATTATGGCTAACGAGGGATATACATATTTTGCTAAGCTAGTGCAGTTCCCATCTCTATCACTACTGCCAATACCATTTTGAAGATCGATAGCATATTTTTGTAGCTTTGCAAAGATGTCAAACCTTTGATTTGAGTCATCAATCTTTACAATTCTCATTCCCATTGAGAGTAATTATTATATTTAGTCCCCCTAACAATTTTTCATTTGTTGGGTAAGATCCGTAATATTTTTTTTGTAATATAAAGTACTCAATAACTTTCTAGTATCCATGAAGTCCTTTTTTCTAAGAATTTTTTTAAAGGTTAACGAAAATGTAATAATTCAAGTTATTCAATATAAATATATATGGGTAAAAGAGAGAAAGAATAAAAGAGAACAAAAAAAAAGTGAGTTCACTATATTATTACTTAATCTTCAGCTTGTTCTTCGTGAAGCTTCGGAGACTCCACCACCTCCTTTATCCTCCACCAGTAAAGAACTTGTTGAGACTAAAGAAAGTAGTTTTTCTTGAGGTTGAATAGCTGAAATCAAAGGGAGTTTTTCTTGATACTAATTGCCTTTAAGATTATTGAAATCATTTTGCCACACTAGGAATTTTTAATCTAGTAAGATTACAGAGCTCAACTATACTTTCTTGCGAATGAATATTATATAACCTTCAAGACTTGCTAAATAATAATGCCAATAATACTGAAAATCATAGCATAATACCTGTTTCTCCATGAGCAAATTTTCAGTTAACTCCATAAGCACATGTTCTTAGCCAGTTATATGTGAACCTTGTCTTTACTTGAGAATGTACTAGTGTTATTGAATCCTTACCCTAATAAAATTTCCATCAAAATTTTTAGTTCCTTAATATGGGCTTAACTGTTCTCTCATCAATTATCGAAGAATACCGTCTTTCTCTGCTTCTGATTACATGTCTGAATCCATAATATTTCCACTATCCCTAGTGCCATCATCATGGGAAAATTAGTTGTTTACCCAAAAATAGCATTTTCCCCTTCAAAATTGAATGCATTTTTCGGCGTGACTCGCCCTTTTAAAATTGGTGTCACAATCTTACATAGGTTTTTTATTAGACATTTTGAAATCTAGAGTGATTAGAGGTGTAGAGATACACGATTGTCTTCTCTAACAAGCCCATGTAGACAATTTTTGTGCGACAATGATTTTTCAAGACCTAGTCAAGACAAGAAATTTGATTTTCTTTGTTTTTATTGAGGGTGGAGGCAGTGGCGAAGTTGTGGAATTACGCAAGGAAGAAGATAAGTAATATGATGAAGATGACAGTGTTGAAGACGATAAGAAAAGAAACCATTCCTCGAATCAGAAGATTATATTTTTTAATATGCACACGTTATGAAAGAAAATATTAGATTCTTGAAAAGACAATAAAAACATATTTTTACTGCTAAAGATGAAAAAGGAAAAATTGTATATTAAATAGTACAAAAATTGCAAGGAAAAATAAGAATAAGAGTAAATTTAAAAGCCATAAAATCAATTTACCTACATTTTGGAGTTTGTTTTTTTAAGTGAATTATATTTCCTAGTTATTGTAACATAAAAATGTTGAATACCAAACAACTACAATTTAAAATGCTAAGCACAATATACTTTTTAATTTAAAATAGTGAAAGAAAATAGAAACTTTATAGAACTATTTACATTTAACTAATTATTTTTTAAAAAATTTATTTCAATACTTTTTGTGTTTAAACAATTTTGAATGACAAAAATACCCTATAAGTTGCAAAATTTGATGGAAATAGACCCATTTCTGTCCATTTCTTGCCCTTCATTTCTACCAAATATGGTCCCTTGTGGGTTTTTTTTACCTCTAAAAAGTTTAATAAATAGCGAACAACGTGAAAATAAAGTTATTTGACATGATTAGGTAGATAATTCGTAGATATTTTTAACTATGTTCAATTTAAAATATAAAATTTCTCATTTGTAGACATTTTCTTCCATCTTAATCTTTTTTAGGCCATTTCTTTCTTAAGAAATCAATGATTACATTTTTGAAGAGAAGCTCCATCACACAAGTTGAGCAATATCTGAGAATCATTCATTTTTGTGTTTAGCAATAGAAATAACTTTTTATTATCCTTGCATAAATCTAAGAGTTTTAATCTTTCGTCCAAGTGTATGTGTATTTATATATAAATTAGAAGCCCATATGGAAATGGATACAATGTAAAGAAATTTGGGATTAGCCCTTTTTAAACCTCATTTTTTTAGTCTTTTCTAATTTTGAAAACAGGTAAAAACTTTTATTCAACATAAATCTATATATGTATGACAACATAGCCAGTTTCTGTAATTTGTTATATTTTTCACTGAGTTTATATGAATATTTTCATGGGGTTTTTTTTTGTGTATTTTCTTAATCTTTGTTTTTGTCTATCTTATGAACTAAGAAAAAGAGCTACATTCATTTTTAGGCTTTTATATTTAATTTTATTCTTTTTAATAATAATTTTTCTAATATTTCATATACAAACTTTCCTTTTTAGTGTTTAGCAATAAAAATATCTTTTTATTATTGGAAAATATATCTGTTCATTTTCTTTGCTTGAATATAAGATTTTTTTTTTTGTAAAGTGCACTTACATTCATGTGTATATTAAGAATTATAATCTTTGGATTTAAAAAACTCCTTTTCATTTTGTCTACAACAGTTTCTTCTTTACATCACTTTAAGTTAGTGCTTCTCCACCCTCAAAATTATTATAAATTCTTTTTTGACAAACTACTGACCAGTCCTATTTCATTCGTTGGTTTCTGTCCAAAAAAATCCATAACATGAATTATGGCAACATTGTTAAATTGTTACATCAAAGCTACTGCTATCCCCATCTCTTTTACTTGTGGCAATACTTTGAAGATTGATGGCATATTTCTGCCTCTTTGCGAATATGTCAAACCATTGATCTAAGTTTGTCATCTTTAGATTACTTCTTTTCTTTAAGTAATTATCATATTTCGCCCACATAAAATTTTCATCTTTCAGGTAAAATCCCAATTATTATCATTGTTTTTAATTTAAAGTCATGAATAAATTTTTAAGTTTCCTTTAAGTTCTTTCTGTTAAGATTTTGTTAAGTTTAACGGAAACTTAATAGTTTAAGTTATTCACTACAAATATATAAGGGTAAAAAAGGAAAAAAGGATAAGAAAAATAGAAAAGTGAATTTACCACATTATTACTTAAACCTCTGCTTCTTCTTCCTGACACTTTGGCGATTCTACCACCTATTTCATTCTCCACCTGTCAAGAACTTGTCGAGACTAAAGAAATTGTTTTTTTTTTTGAGGTTGTATAGCTAAAATCAAAGCTATTTTTTCTTGTTACCAATTGCCTTTTAGAAAAGAAAAATCATTATGCCACATTCAGAAGTTTGAAATGATTATAGAGCTGAAGCATACTTACCTGCAAATGAAAATTAATACAACAAGACTTAATTAATAATATTGCCAAAAATACTTAAAATCACAGCATAATACCTACTTCTTCATGAGAAAATTTACAATTAACTCCATATGCGCATGTTTTTTGTCAATGATATAAGAGCCTTGCATGAATTGGAAGATGAACTAGCGTTGCTGAATCATTCTTCTGATACAAAGCTATATTTCCGTTTAAACTTTTAGTGCCATAATTAATTATTCACTCATCAATTATCGAAGAATGCCGCCTTTCCTTGCTTCTGATTACATGTCCTGCTGAATCTAGAATGTTTCCACCATCCCTAGTGCCATCATCATGGGAAAATTCGTTATTTACCCCAAAATAGTATTTTCCCACTAAGAATTACATACATATTTGGCCCTGGCTAGTCCTTTTAAACTCGGTGTTATAATCTTGCATAGGGTTTTAATTGGAAATTATGAAACCTTGAGTGGTTAGGGGTGTAGATGATACCTGACTCTGTTGTGTAACAAGCCCTCTCAGGCATTTTCATGCGACAAGGTTTTTTATGAAAAAGTCGAGAAAAGAAATAGGGTTTTCTTTGTTTTTATTAAGGGTGGAGGTCGTGATAAAACCATCAAAGTTGCACAAGGAAGAAGGTAAGTAATGCGGTGAAGATAATTCTGTTGAAGATGAAGAAGAAAAGAAGCAATTCCTCGAAACCGAAGATTACATGTTTTAATATGCACACTCATACTAGTGCGTGAAAAAAGAAATATTAGATTCATTAAACAACAATAAAAAGATATTTTTACTGCTAAAGATGAAAAGCAACACCGTATATTAAATAGTTGAAAATTGTTAGGAAAAAATAAGAATACGAGTAAATATAAAAGCTATAAAATCAATGTACCTACATATGCGAGCTTTTTTTAGAGTGAATTACATTTCATAGTTCACTGTCACATAAAAATGTTGAAGTTCAAAGAACTACACCAAAAAAACCCCCACGATAAATATTCATAAAAAAGTTAATGTTAAAATACAATAAAAATAGTGAATTGGGTGATAAATGCAGTCCTATATAGATTTGGGTTGCCTTGAAATTTTTACCCTCGTGCCAAAAGTACGACAAGTTAAAATGAGGTTTAATGAGGCTAATAAAAAATTTGTCACATTACATCGAATTTCCATGTGGGGTTCTAATTTATATGTACACACGCACGCACATTCACAAAAAACAAATAATAGATCTATGCAATAAAAATAAAAAAGTACCTTTTATTGGTAAATACAAAAATGAATGATTCTATGAGATTTTTCAACTTGAATGATGGTTCTACTCTTAAAAACTGTGATCATTGACTTTTTGAAGAAAGAAATAGACCCCAAAGGGATTGTTAATATAACGAATAGGACGAAAGAAGATGTATAGAAGATTAATGATATTTCAAAATTTCTTTTGAAGTTGTCAAAGGAAAGAAGAAATATAAATATTTCTGACGCAGATAAGATGTTAGACATCTTAGCAAAGATGCATAAAAAGTACGCCATCGATCTTCAAAATTTTATCGGCACAAGTAACAAAGATGAGGACAATTGTAGCTTGGTGGAAGACGGATATGGCTCGTCAACCGTAATACTTGTATCAAGCATTTTTGTGAAGAATTTTGTTTCATCCATCAAACTCTTATATGTAAAAATGTTGTCTTATTTCTCGTCTTGGATTTTCCTTACAGAAACACACGAATGACAAAGGACTAGTAGTAGTTTGTCGAAGTGGAATCTATAATGACCCTGAGGGTTGCGAAGCAGTAATTTGAAATGAAGTCAGAAGGAAATTGTTTGAGAAAAAGAAGAAAAGAAGCAGTTCGCCTAATCCGAGGATTACATTTTGTAATATGCACATGTATGCAAGTGCACGAAAGAAAAAAATCTTAGATTCATGAAAAATTAAATAGATAATTTTACTTATAAACATTAAATAGGAAAAAATATATACTATATGGTAGAATATTATTTTGGACGAAATAGGAATATGAGTAAATATAAAAGCCTAGTGATTTAATTGTAAGTCCATTCTACTTAAATAATCCAAAAGAGCACTTCATTATTTTTCTATAAAATGAACGATATTAATTTTTGTCCAATTAATTTGTAAATTAATCTCTTTCCTATAAATTTTATAAACAAATCCCAATATTTTTTTCACATACTTGAGTTTTGTTTTGATGGAAACATAAAAATTTAAGACTTTATTTCTTAAATTTACAATGAGTTTATATTGTCTTTAATCCTAACGGAAATTTTATTTTAAATATTGGTTCCTAAAAAGTTCAATGATCTATTTTATCCTCAATACATTTTTGTTTTCTTTTGGTCATGTTTTATTGTAACTGAGAATTTCGACAGTTATATAGAAAGAAGCAAAAATTCCTTCTTTTTATATAACCTCCTTTACTTTTCCTATAATCGCACTTACTCCCATCAAAATTCTTGGATTTCATTAAAGAAAAAGAACTCGAAAACTTGAGGAGGATTAAAAAGATAACTTCTTTGTTGGAGACCAAAATAAAAAAATAAAACAATTATTCAGGCAAAAAGCAAGATTGACTCAATTTCAACATATATATATATATATTTTTAACTAAAAAAGTATGGCTACAAATTCAATGATGATTTTTTACTGTCCATATGTCTATACAACCCATATTTATGGTCCTTACATTATTAAAGAGAATTAGGGAATTGAAAAAATCTATGATATCACTAACTTAAAATGTATTTTTTAAGGCTAGTTTGATGAATAATTCTTTTCCTTCTACCATGATGGAAGTGACTTTAAAGACACTGACTATTAGCTTCAAGAATTTGTTATTGTGGACCGCTAAGGATCACCTGTACCACTTCTCTATACCATCTTCTATTATATTCCTTCTGATAGTCTATCACTTTTATATAGTAATTGGTAAGTTTCTTTAATAAAATGTACAAAATTAGAAGGTGGTACAGAGAATCGTACACGAAGTGGTATAGATGATCCGAGACAATTGTGGCCGGAGAAAATAATAATCTTAGTGAGAATCAGAATGGTGCACCTAAAAATGAGCAGTAGTGGATGTAATTCAGAGGAAGAGAAAGAATAATCATCACCGTACGAAAGATCAAATTAAAAGGATGGAAGTGTAAGCTTTGAAATATCTAGTGAATAAACACGATATACTTTCTAAATTTATTAAAGACATTTTAGAACTATTTATATTAAACTAATTATGTGAAAAAATTTTATTTCAACACTTTTTGTTTAAACCATTTTTAAATGACAAAATGTAACCATTAGATGCAAAATTCGTTGGAAATAGACCCATTTCTTTCCATTTCTTGCCCTTCATTTCAACCAAATATGGCCACTTGTGGTTTTTTTTTTACCTCTAAAAAATTTAATGAAGAGAGCGAACAATGTTAAAATAAAGTTATTAGACATGATTAACTAGATAATTTATAGATATTTTTCACTATTTTCTATTTAAAATATAAAATTACTTAGTTGTAGACTTTTTATTCCATCCTATTCTTTTGGAGGCTACATCCTTCTTCTATTGAGCAATCCTTGAGAAGTATTCATTTTAGTGTTTAGCAATAGAAATAACTTTTTATATTTGTTGCATAAGTCAAAGGTTTTTATCTTTCGTGCACTTGAGTGCTTGTTTTTATACAAATTAGAAGCCCACATAGAAATTTGATGCAATATGAAGAAATTTGGGATTTTCCCTCTTTAAACCTCATTTTTAAGTCTTTTCTGATTATTGAAAACGATTAAACAATTTTATTCAATAGAAATCTACATATGTATCACGGCAGTTGTTGCTATTTTCTTTGTTTTGTTATATTTCGACTAAGTTTCTATAATATGTTTAATGGTTTTTTTGTGTATTTTTTAATCTTCATTTTTGTTTAACTAATGAACTAAGAAAAAGAGTTACATTCATTTTTAGGCTTTAATATTTACTTTATTTTTTTAGTAATAAGTTTTTTTACTATGTCATGTACAAATTTGTCTTTTTAGTGTTTAACAATAAAGTATTTGTTTATTGCTGATAAAAAAATGTATTCATTTTCTTTGCTTGAATCTAAGTTTTTTTTTGTAACGTGCACTTGCATTCGTGTGCATATTAAGAAATATAATCTTTGGATTCAAAAAACTCTTTTTCTTTTTGTCTATAGTAGTTTCCTCTTTACATCACTTTAAATTAGTGCTTCTCTACCCTCAAAGTCATACTAAATTCTTCTTCGACAAACTAGTGACTGGTCCTATTTTATTACATTGATTCCTATAAAAAAAAAAATTTATGATATGAAATAAGGTAACATTGTTACATCTGTAAGTTTGTTAAGTGTATAACATTGTTCTCGGCGATGCTTAGTACAAATATGATGGCTAACGAGGCACATCCATCTTCTACTAAGCTAGTGCTGTCCCAATCTCTTTTACTAGTGCCAATACCATGTTGAAGATCGATCTCATATTTATCCCTCTTCACAAAGATTTCAAACCTGTGATATGAGGCAACAATCCGTACATTTCTTCTTTCCATTTAGAGTAATTATCATATTTAGTCCCCAACAAACTTTCATTTGTTGGGTCGGATTCCCAATTATATTTTTTGTAATTTAAAGTACTCAATAAATTTTTTAGTATGGATTAAGTCCTTTTTTCTAAGATTTTCTTAAGTTTAAGGGAAACTTAATAACTCGAGTTATTCATTACAAATATGTAAGGGTAAAAGAGGGAAAACAAGAAAAGAAAACCAGAAATGTGTGTTCACTATATTATTACTTAATCCTAATCTGGTACTTCGTGACACTTAATCGACTCTGCCGCCTCTTTCATCCTCCACCAGTCAGAACTTTTCGGATTCTTTTTTTAAGTGAATTACATTTCCTAGTTCATTGTAACATAAAAATTCTTCAGGTCAAAGAACAAAAAAAAAAAAATATATATATATATATTCATAGAAAGTTGGTGGAAAATATAATAAAATAGAGAAAATTGGCAATAAATGCCGTCTTATAAAGATTTGGGCTGGCTTGAAATTTTTACACTCGTGCCAAAGGTTGAGACAACTTAAAAAAATGAGGTTTAATAAGATTAATAAAAAATTTTGTTCAGATTGCATCGAATTTTCCATGTGGGCTTCCAATTTTTTATGTACGCACACACGCACTTGCACAAGAAACAAATATTAGATATGGAATAAAAATAATAAGTTTTTTTTTTATTGCTAAAAGAAAAAAGTAATTTTTCTTTGGAATTGCTCAAATTGAATGATGGATCCATTCATAAAAAAACATGATCATTGATTTTTTTAAAGAAAGAATTGCCTCCAAAGGGATAGTTCATATAAAGAATAGGATGAAAGAAAATAACCAAAAGGTAATGATATTTTCAACAGTTTGGGGACCAAATAAAAAATAAAAGAAGTATGCAGGCAAAAAGTAAGATTGACTCAATTCAACATATGATTTTTTTTAATATAAAAGCTACGACTACAAATTTAATGACGATTTTTATTGCCCATATGTCCATACAACCCTTATTTATGGTCCTTATATTATTAATGAGAATTAGGGAATTAAAAAAATCTATGATATCACTATCTTAAAATGCATTTTTTTGGCTAGTTTGACAAATAATTCTTTTTCTTCTACCATGATGGATGTGATTTTAAGACACTAACAATCAGCTTCAAAAACTTGTTATTGTGGATTTCTGAGGATTGGATGTACTACTTCTCTATACCATCCTATGTTCCATTCGTTTTGATAGTCTATCCCTTTTATCTGTTAATTGATAGGTTTCCTAAATAAACTATACAAAACTAGAGAGTGGTATAGAGAATCGTATACGAAGTGGTACAGACGATCTGAGATGATTGTGGACAAAGGAAACAACAATCCTAGTGAGAATCAGAATGGTGCACCTAAAAATGAGTAGTAGTTGATATCATTCAGAGGAAGAGAAAGAATAATCATCGCCATATGAAAGATCAAATTAAAAGGATAGGAGTGTAAGCTCTAAAACATTTAGTGAATGAACATGATTATACTAAAAGAAATTAAAGACTTTTTAGAACTATTTACATTTAACTAATTATGTGAAAAAAAATTATTTCAATACTTTTTGTCTTTAAATAATTTTCAAATGATAAAAAGTACCCATTAGTCGTAAAATTCATGGAAATAGACCCATTTCTTTCAATTTCTTGCCCTTCATTTGCACCAAATATGGCCACTTGTAGGTATTTTTTCCCTCTAAAAAATTTAATGAAGAGCGAGCAATGTTAAAATAAAGTTATTAGACATGATTAGCTAAATAATTTATATATATTTTCACTATTTTCAATTTAAAATGTAAAATTACTTATTTGTAGACATTTTCTTCTATCCTATTCGTTTGGAGGCTACTTTCATCTTCCGAGATGAGCAACCCCTGAGAAGTATTCATTGTAGAGTTTAGCAATAGAAATAAGTTTTTATATTCGTTGCATAAGTCTAAGGTTTTTATGTTTTGTGCTAAGTGCGTGTATATATATATATATATATAAATTAGAAACCCACATGGAAATTCGATGCAATATGAAGAAATTTGGGATTTTCCCTCTTTAAACCTTATTTTTAAGTATTTTTTGATTTTCAAAAAGGTAAAAAAATTTATTCAACAGAAATTACATATGTATCATGTCATTTGTTGCTATTTTTTGTATTTTGTTATATTTCTACTATGTTTCTATGAATATTTTTAATGGGTTTTTTTGTGTATTTTTTCATCTTCGTTTTTGTTTTCCTAATGAACGAAGAAAAAGATTTACATTCATTTTTAGGCTTTAATATTTCCTTTATGTTTTTAATAATAATTTTTTAACTATGTCATGTACAAATTTGCCTCTTTAGTGTTTAGCAATAAAAATATTTGTTTATTACTGATAAAAAAATATGTATTCATTTTCTTTGCTTGAATCTATGTTTTTTTTTTTTTTTTTGTAACATGCACTTGCATTCGTGTGCATATTAAGAAATATAATTTTTGGATTCAACAAACTCCTTTTCTTTTTCTCTATAGTAGTTTCCTCTTATATCACTTTAAATTAGTGCTTCTCCACCCTCAAAATCATACTAAATTCTTCTTTGACAAACTAGTGACTGGTCCTATTTCATTCATTCGTTCCTGTTAAAAAATCTATGACATGGAATAAGGTAACATTATTACATCTATAAGTTTGATGAGCAAATAAGATTTTTCTCGGCGATGCTGGGTTCAAATATTATAGCTAACGAGGCATATCCATCTTCTAGTAAGCTAGTGTTCTCCTAATCTCTTTTACTAGTGCCAATACCATGTTGAAGATCGATGTTGAATTCTCCCTCTTGGCGAAGATTTCAAACCTGTGATCTGAGGCAACAATCTTTACATTTCTTCTTTCCATTTAGAGTAATTATTACATTTAGTCCCCAGCAAATTTTCATTTATTGTGTCAGATCCTTAATTTTTTTATTTTTTGTAATTTGAAGTACTCAATAAGATTTTGAGTATAGATTAAGTCCTTTTTTCAAATATTTTGTTAAGTTTAACGGAAACCTAATAATTCAAGATATTCATTACAAATATATAGGAGTGAAAAAGGGAAAAAAAAGAAAAGAAAACCTGAAAAGTGAGTTCACCACGTTAGTACTTAATCCTCAACTTGTTCTTCGCGGCACTTCGGCAACTCCACTGCCTCCTTCATCCTCTACCAGTCAGAACTTTTCCAATATAAAGAAAGTGATTTTTTCTTGAGGTTGATAGCTAAAATCGAAGGGAGTTTTTCTTCATACCAGTTGCCTTTAATAAAAGAGAAATTATTTTGCCACAATGGGAACTTTTAATATAATAACAAAGATTACATAGCTCAAGTATACTTTCTTGCTGAGTAAAATTGATATAACCTACAATTCTTGCTGAGTAAAATTGATATAACCTACAAGAATGAATGAATAATAATACTGAAAATAGCAGAATACCTGCTTCTGCATGAACAAATTTACAGTTAACTCCATATGTGCATGTTCTTTGCCAGTTATATTAGAGCCTTATCTTCATTAGATAATGAACTAGCGTTATTGAATCATTCTCTTCATAGAAATTAAAATTTCCACCTAAATTATTAGTGAAGTTTTATGGGCTTAATTATTCTCTCATCAGTTATTGAAGAATGCCACCTTTCTCTACTTCTGTATCCAAAATGTTTTCACCATTGTCCTAGTGCCATCATCATGGGAAAATTTGTTGTTTACCTTTAAATAGCATTTGCCCCTTTAAAATTGAAATACATATTTCGGCCTGACTAGCCCTTTTAAACTAGGTGTCACGGTCTTAGATAGGTTTTGAATCGGACATTACAAAATCAAGAGTTAGTAGGGGGTGTAGATTATACGTAATTTGGCTCTCTAACAAGCCCTCGCAATCATTTTTGTGCAATAAGGATTTTTCAACAACTAGTCAAGACAAAAAATTGGATTTTCATGGTTTTTATTGAGGGTAGTCAAAACTGCTCGAGGAAGAAGGTAATGTGGTGAAGAAGACATTGTTGAAGACGATGAAGAAAAGAAGCAATTCCTCAAATTCGAAGATTATATTTTGTAATATGCATGCACACACGTGCATGAAAGAAAAAACTATTAGATTTATTAAAAGACAATAAAAAATATTTTTACCACTCAAGATGAACAAGTAAAAATTATGTATTAAATAGTATAAAAATTGATAGGAAAATGTAAGAATATGAGTAAATATAAAAGTCATGAAATCAATATACCTATATTTAAGAGTGTTTTTTGGGCGAATTACAGTTTTTAATTATTGTAACATAAAAATTCGGTAGAACAAAGAACTACACAAAAAAAGCCCATGATAAATATTCATAGAAAGATACTGAAAAATATAACAAAAAATAGAGAGATTAGCCATAAATGTTGTCTTATATAGATTTGGGTTGACTTGAGACTTTTACCCTCATGCCAAAAGTAGAGACAACCTAAAAAATGAGGATTAGTGAGGCTCATAAAATATTTGTTCACATTGCATCGAATTTTCATGTGGCTTACAATTTATATATATACACGCATGCACTTGCACTGAAAATAAATATTAGATACATGCAATAAAATTAAAAGTTATTTTTTATTGTTAAATAGAAAAATGAATGCTTCTTTGGGATCGTTGACTTGAATGGTAGATCCATTCTAAAAATGTGATCATTGACTTTTCGAAGAGAGAAGTTGCCTCTATACAAAATAGGACAAAAGAAAATAAGTAGAAGGTTAATGGTATGTCAAACAAATCTTTGAAGTTGCTAAACAAAAAAAGAAATCTAAAGATTGCTGACTCAGATAAGATGCTAGACATCTTACCAAAGAAGCAAGAAAAATATGCCATCGATCTTCGAAATTGTATCAACACAAGCAAGAAAGATGAGGACAATAGTAGTTTGGTGGAAAACAGATGTGGCTCGTCAATCGTAATACTTGCATCAAGAATTTCCATGAAGAATGTTGTTTCGCCCATCAAAGTCATCGATGTAACAATGTGCCTTATATCTCATCATGGATTTTCCAAGACAGGAACCAACAAATGATAGAGGACCAATTAGTAGTTTATTGAAGGGAAATCTACTATGACCCTGAGGGTTCCAAAAAACTAATTTGAAATGAAGTCGTTAGAAAATATTGGAGACAAAGAAGAAAAGAAGCAGTTTATCGAATAGGAGGATTACATTTTCAAATATGCATGCGTACGCAAGTGCATGAAAGAAAAAAATCTTAGATTAATGAATAGATAATAAACATATATATAGTTAAAAAGTAAAAATTATAAATTAAATAGTAGAAAGCTTTTTTGGACAAATTAAGAACATAAGTAAATACAAAAGCCTAGTGATATTATTGTAAGACCCCATACTACTTAAATAATACAAAAGAGCAATTCATTAGTTTTCTAAGACGATATAAATTTAAATCCGATTAATTAGAAATGAAAACCAAACATTTTTTCCCATATTCGAGTTTTGTTTTAATGAAATGTAGAAATTTACGACTATTTTTCTTAAATTTTCAATGAGTTAGTAATGTCTTTAATCAGTAAGAAATTTTTATTCTAAATATTGGTAACTAATAATTTCATATTGATCTCTTTTATCCTCAGTACATTTTAGTTTTCTTTTTGTCATCTTTTATTGTAACTGGGAATTCTGACAAGTGTCAACGCAATGGTAAGAAATGTAAAGGGAATAACATAGAAAGAAGGGAGATTTTCCTCTTTTTATATAACCTACTTTGCTTTTCCCACCATCGCACTTACTCCCATCCAAATTCTTTTATTTCGTTTAAAACAAAATAATAACTCCAAAATTTATGGAGAATAAAAAAGAAAACTTATTTGTTTGGGGCCAAACTAGAAAAAAAAAAAGGATTTGCGGAGACTAAAAATAAGATTAACTTAATTTCAACATATGTTTTTTTCAAAAATAAAAGCTACGACTACAAACTCAATGATGATCTATTATTGTAGATATGTCTATACAACCCTTATTTATGGTCCTTACATTATTATTAGAAGTAGGGAATTAAGAAATCTTTGATATCACTATCTTAAAATGCATTTTTTAGGCTAGTTTGACGGATAATTCTTTTCCTCCTACCATTATGGGTGTGACTTCATACGCTGACAATCAACATCAAGAACTTGTTATTGTGGACCACTGAAGATTACCTGTATCACTTCTTTGTACCATCATCTGTTCCATTTCCTTTTATAATCTATTTTACCCTAAGGGTTTATCTGTTAATTGGTTGGTTTTATTAACAAAATATATAAAATTAGAACGTGGTAAAGAGAATTGTACATGAAGTGGTTAGACGATCTGTGACGATTGTGGATAGAAAAAACAATAATCTTAGTGAGAATCAAAATGGTGCACCTAAAAATGAGTAATAGTGGATGACATTCCGAGGATGAGAGAGAATAATCATTGCCATATGAAAGATAAAATTAAAAAGATGGAAGTGTAAGCTCAGAAACATTTAATGGTTAGACATGATATACTTTTTAAATTTAAAATAGTAAAAGAAGTTAAAAAACTTGTAAACTATTTACAGTTAACTAATTATGTTAAAAAAATTAGTTTCAACACTTTTTATCTTTAAACAATTTTCAAACGCAAAATACCCATAAGTTGCAAAATTCAATAGAAATATACCCATTTATGTCAATTTCTTGCCCTTCATTTCTGCCAAATAGGGGGACCTGTGGGTATTTTTCACCTCTAAAAAATCTCTTAAAAGTTTAATTAAAGAGCGAACAACGTTAAAATAAAGTTATTAGATATGATTAGCTAAATAGTTTATTGATATTTTTAACTGTTTTTTATTTATAATATAAAACTTATTTATAGACATTTTCTTCCATCCTATTTTTTTGGAGGCTACTTCTTCCTTTAAAGTCAATGATTTCATTTTGATGGGAGATTCCATCATCCAAGTTGAGTAATCCTAAGAAGAATTCATTTCAGTTTTTAGCAAGAGAAAGAAGTTTTTATTTTCCTTGCATAATTCTAGGGTTTTTATCTTTCGTGCATGTGCATGTGCATGTATATAAATTAGAAGTCCACATGGAAATTCAATGTCATGTGAACAAATTTTTGATGAGCCCTCTTTAAACCTATTTCTTAAGCCTTTTCTAATTAAGAAAATAGGTTAAAATTTTCTATCCAATGCAAATCTTTATATAATATGAGGACATTTGTTTCTAGTTTCTGTAATTTTTTATATTTCTGACATTATTGTGAGTATATTTTATGGATTTTTTCATGTATTTTTTTAATTTTTGTTTTTGTTTATCTGACAAACAATGAAAAAGAGGCACATTCATTTTTAGGCTTTTATATTTACTTTTATTCTTTTTTGTAATAATTTTTCTAATTCATATGCAAATTTTCCTCTTTAGTGTTTAGCAATAAAAATATCCGTTTATTACTGATAAAAAGATATTTTAACTGTTAAATTTAAACAAGGAAAAATTGTATGTTAAATTGTAGTAAAATTATTTGGAAAGAATAAGAATAAGAGTAAATATACACGCCATAAAATCAATGTACCTATATTTCAGAGTTTTTTTTGGGTGAATTACATTTTTTGGATCATTGTAACATAAAAATGCTGTAGATCAAAGAACTACACAAAAAATACCCCATGATAAATATTCATAGAAAATTAGTGGAAAATATATTAAAATAGAGAAGTTAGCGATATACGCCTTCTTATATAGATTTGGATTGGTTTCAAATTTTTACCCTGATGCCAAAAGTAGAGACAACTTAAAAAATAAGATTTAATGAGGCTAATCAATAATTTGTTCACATTAATCCAATTTCCATGTGGCCTTCAAATTTATGTATATACACACGTGCGCACGTGCAAAAAAAATAAATACTAGACTTATGCAATAAAAAGGTTATTTTTTATTGTTAAACATAAAAATGACTCCATCTTTGGGATTACTCAACTTGAATGATGGATTCACTCTAAAAAAAATGTGATCATTGATTTTTCAAAGAAAGAAGTTGCCTCCAAAAGGATATTTGGTATAAAGAATAGGATGAAAGAAAATGCTTAAATGGTTAATGATATTTCCAACAATTTTTTGAAGTTGTCAAAGGAAAGAAGAAATTTAAAGATTTTTGACTCAGATAAGATGTTAGATATTTAGGAAAGAAGCAGAAAAAATATGCCATCAATCTTCAAAATTGTATCGACACAAGCAAGAAAGATTAGGACTATAGCGGCTTGGTGGAGGACATATATGGCTCGTCAATTGTAATACTTGTATCAACCTTTTTTGTGAAGAATGTTGTTTCTTCCATCAAAATCAAAGATGCAACAATGTTGACTTATTTCTCATCATGAATTTTCCTAGACAGGAACCAACGAATGAAGTAGGACCAGTCAGTAGTTTGTCAAAGGGGAATCTACTATGACCCTGAAGGTTGCTAAACACTAATGTTAAATGAAGTCATGAGAAAATTGTTGGAGGCAAAGAAGAAAAGAAATAGTTTGTCAAATCCGAAAATTAAATTTTATAATATGCACACGAATGCAAGTGCGCGAAAGAAAAAAATCTCAGATTCATTAAAAGAAAATAAATATAAATTTTTATTGCTAAAATATAAAATTATCCAAACTACCAATAAACAATAATCTTATGTAGAATGAAAATGGTGCACATGAAAATGAGCAGTAGTGGATACAGTTTGACGAAGAGAAAGAATAATCATCGGCATACGGAAGATCAAATTAAAGGATGGAAGTGCAAGCTCTGAAACATTTAGTGCATGAACGTGATGTACTTTTTAAACTTAAAATAGTGAAAGAAATTAAAACCTTTTTGGAACTATTTACATTTAACTAATCATGTTAAAAAAATTTGTTTCAACACTTTAAACAATTTTCAAATGATAAAAAATGTCCATAAGTTGAAAAATTCATTGGAAATAGATTCATTTTTGTCTATACCTTACCCTACATTTTCACCAAATATTGGCACTTTTGGGTATTTTTTACCTCTAAAAAATTTTATAGAGTGAACAGTGTTAAAATAATGTTATTAGACATGATTAGTTGAATAGTTCATAGATACTTTTAACTATTTTCTATTTAAAATATAAAATTGCTTATTTGTAGACATTTTCTTCCATCCTATTCTTTTAGAGGCTACTTCTTTCTTAAAAAATCAATGATTTCATTTTTAAATGGAGGATCCGTCATCCAAGTTGAGCAATCTCTGAGAAGTATTCATTTTAGTGTTTAGCAAGAGAAATACTTTTATTTTCGTTGCATAAATCTAAGGTTTTTATCTTTCATGCATGTGCGTGCGTGTTTATATATAAATTAGAAATCCACATGGAAATTAGATGCAATGTAAACAAATTTTGGATGAGCTCTCTTCAATTCTTATTTTTTAAGCCTTTTCTAATTTTATTGTGATCATTGATTTTTCGAAGAAAGAAGGTGCCTCCAAAGGGATAGTTCATATGAAGAATGGGACAAAAAAAAAATGGTTTAAAAGGTTAATATTATTGCCAACAATATTTTGGAGTTGTCAAAAGAAATAAAAAATTTAAAGATTCCAGACTCAGATAAGATGTTAGATATCTTAGTAAAGAAGCAGAAAAACATGCCATCGATCTTCAAAATTGTATCAGCACAAGGAACAAAGATGAAAACAGTAGTGGCTTGGTGGAGGACAGATATGACTCGTCAATTATAATACTTGTATCAAGCATTTTCATGAAGAATCTTGTTTCGCCCATTAAACTCATAGATGCAACAATGTTGCCTTATTTCTCGTCATGGATTTTCTAGGACAGGAAATGCGAAGCAATGTAAATAAATTTTAGATTATCTCTCGTTAAACCTCATTTTTAAGCCTTCTTCTAATTTTTAGAATAGGTTAAAAATGTTTCTGCATCGGAAATCTATATATTTATGATGACATTTGTTGGTATTTTTTGTATCTTGTTATATTTTCTAGTAAGTTTGTATGAATATTTTTCATGGGTTCTTTGTGTATTTTTTTAATCTTTGTTTTTGTTTATCTAATGAACTAAGAAAAAGATGTACATTCATTTTTAGGCTTTTGTAGTTACTTTCATTCTTTTTTAAATAATAATTTTCTACTTTTTCATTTATAAATTTGACTTTTTAGTGTTTAGCAATAAAAAATATCTGTTAGTTTCTTTGCTTGAATTTAAGATGTTTTTGTGGCGTGCACTTGCATTCATGTGTAAAATTGTGATACCTAGTTTGAAAGGGCTAGCAAGGCTGAAATATGCACGCAATTTTAAATGGGGAAATGCTATTTTTGGTAAACAACAATTTTTCCCATAATGATGGCACTAGGAGGGGTGGAAACATTCTGGATTCAGAAGGACATGTAATTAGAAGTACAGAAAGGCGACATTCTTTGATAATTGTTGAAAGAATAACTAAGCCCACATTACGACACTAGAAGTTTAGATGGAAATTGTAGTTTTCTACAATTTTATATGTAATTTTCTTTTTTAGTTTTTAGCAATAAAAATATTTGTTATTACTGATAAAAAGACATGTTTACTGATAAAGATGGAAAATGAAAAATTGTATATTAAGTAGTAGAAAAATTGTTACGAAAAATAAGAAGACAAGTAAATATAAAAGCGATAGAGTCAATGTACCTACACTTCAGAGTTTTTTCGGGTGAATTACATTTCTTAGTTCATTGTAACATAAAAATTTTGGCGATCAAAGAACCACACAAAAAACCATGATAAATATTCATAGAATGCTAGTGGAAAATAAAATAAAATAGAGAAATTAGTAATAAATGCCGTCTTATAAAGGTTTGGATTGGCTTAAAATTTTTACCCTCATGCCGAAAGTAGAGACAACTTAAAAAATGAAGTTTAGTGAGGCTAATTGATATGAACTAAGATGGTCAAGGAGATGAAAAGCTTCAAGGACCTATTACAAGAGCAAGAACAAAGAGAATTAAAGCTCACGGATTGATGATAGCAATTGAAGAAACTATAAAAGAAGGCCTAAAGTTCAAGAATGTAGGCTTGGAAGATGATGGAAATCATCCTAAGTTGGTTATGGTTTAATGCTTACACTTTGAGTAATCAATGCAGCAAATTAGAAGAATAGCAAATCAAGGAGAGGCAAAATAAGAGCCTTGACAATAGGCATGTATCTACTGTCCCCGGTAGGTTTCTACGCAAAACTGGTCTTGTAAGATGAAGAACTACCGCGTGCGGTAGGGTATACCTACCGTCGACAGTAAGGTCCTGGTTTTGGGCAATGCATTGTTTTGGGCAGATATTAATGTTTAAACTCTATTTTTGGTTCTAAATTAAGGGTTTAATTGGTCTTTTAGAGTCTTAAGTCAATAGTCAATCTTTGTTTTAGCCCTAACACTTTAAATATGCATTTATAGCCTTCATTGTAATTAACTTTTATGATATATTAAATATGAGAGTTTTCCCCTAGGGTTCTTTAGCTTTGTGGATTTCTTCTTGCACTTCATCCAGGGTTTTATCATTTGTAACGCCTGCCCGTTAGGCACCTCGGTCAACCTTAAGAATGCAGTCGTCATGAATATAAAGGTCGAGGTCTGACATAGTAAAATTTACGAGTATATATAGTATGCACATTTTTTAAATGATTTAAATACTTGGTAGTCTCATATATGGTTTAAAGTGGTGAATTTAATAGAATGGTATAGGATCTAGGAAAGATGTTTTAAAGAAAATACCATTAGAATCCGTATATAATTATTTTTTTTATAGGACAACATTGCTTATGTTAGACATTCTTTTTTGGGACTAAGTTAATGCTATTTTTTTTATATTGATATTATTATTATTGTTATTATTATTATTATTTTTATTATTAAAGTTATTATGGTTTAAAAAAAATAAGAAAGAAAGAAAGAAAGAAATGGCCACTTGTAAAGAAGACCTTGACACTTGTAAGCTTGCATGCTTACCAAAATTGTGTATATATATATATATATACATGAACAAGGAGTAAAGCTGAAAACTTTTTCCCCTCCGTCTCTCGATCATCATGTTGTTGTTGCATAAGGTAGGCTTCCTTCAATTCTTTTATTTTGTTTTTCTTCTTTCCTTTTCTTCTCTTGCATGGTGAAGAGCAGCTGGTGTTTTTTTTCCTTTTCTTTTTGGTCGAATTTCTGTTGCTTTGATGCCAATCTACCCGACACATGCACAAACCCACACACACATATAAATAATATAATAGTTAGATTCTTTTTTTTTTTTTTTGTATTTTGTTTCTTGTATTTATTTTCTGTTTATTTGATTAAAGATAAGGTTTGATTATGAATTTTTAAGATGAAATATTTAGGGTGTAAATTGGTTTAAGATTTAGTTAATTATAGTCTCTTGGGTTCATTTTATTTAGTTCTATTTACTTATTTATTTTTCTTGGTATGATTCTCTATATCTAAGTGATTTTAGTATGTAAATAGTTTTTGTATATATTTTTAGCATACATGATTTTTGTAAATGATTTTAGTGTATATAGTTTTTATACATATTTTTAGTATACATAATTTTTAGTAAATGAGTTTAGTATATAGTTTTAATATATTTTTAGTATACATAATTTTTTGTGAATGATTTTAGTACATATAGTTTTTATATATTTTTAATATACATAATTTTTGGTAAATGATTTTATTATATATAGTTTTTATATATATTTTTAGTATACGTAATTTTTGTGAATGATTCTATTATATATAGTTTTTATATATTTTTAGTATACATAATTTTTGTGAATGATTTTAGTATATATATTTTGTATATATTTTTAGTATATACATGATTCTTGTAAATAATTTTAGTATATATAGTTTTGATATATTTTTAATATACATAATTTTTGTAAATGATTTTAGTACCTCTATTTGGTTCATACTATTTTTAGTATATATGATTTGAGAAGTTTAGAATCTTTGGGTTAGTATATCCGTGGATATATCCTAGGTTCATAAGGATATATTATTTTTTTAATGGCAAATAGAAATGTTTGAATTCGTAATTAAGTGTTTTTGTTGGTACCCTATTTGTATCATAGTACCAGGTCTGCATTCAAGTGAGTCCACAAACCGCATCTAATTATTTTGTTTCAAATGTTGTTGGCATATATATATATATATATATATATAGATGACTTCTAAGCCTATCATAAAATATTTACTGATTTTGGAACGATATAACTTAGCATACTTTTTAATTGGAGATATTCTCAATAATGTGTTACAATGTTCTTTAGAAATGCATAGGAGTGGTGCTTCGTATAGGTGTTTTTTAAAAACAAATTATTATTATTTGGAAAAGAGTTATTATTGTTGTGAAAAGAATTAGTATTGTACACATGTTTTTTCTTTTGAGAATATTTATAAGTTGGAAATGCTCTAGCATTGAAGAGTTGCATGGTTTGACATATATGAACGTAGACCTAGCATATTTGTAAAATCTGCATAAGCATGATTTGCTATTCTAAAATGTTTATGACTTGAATTTGTTTGACGGCCGAGCAAGTGGCATTTTCGTTTGTAAATATATATATGAAAACCCCATTCTGACCAGGGATAAATATCACGATTGAGTGTTCGAAAGCATTACAGGATTGCGCTGTACATGACTAGTCCTCCGTATTAGGGCCTGTTCTGATGACGACGGTTTCAGACTCTAGAGAGTGGATCCACTTGAGAGAGGATGTAATACCCTGGAGGATGTGGCCTGAGCAGTATTATGTTAGATATCGCACCATGCTTTGCGATGGGACGGCCGCCTTGTGCAGAGTCACGAGGGAGTTGAAATTAAGGTTGGTATCAGGGCGGACTTGATAGGTGCCCTAGGATCTATAGCCCGGTTTTATGTGAATGGAGAGTGCGGTGGTTCTGGAATTGAGCACTCGTAAGGTGTTTGGCTGGTACTGACTACTAGATGCCGAAACTTGTTTCCAATGATCTCGTTATGGGTTTCGGACTCTGTCCGTGGAGCCCGACTTTTGCATACATGTTCTTTTGAATTTGGGTGTAGAAGCTGCACTGATGTGTCTTGATTCGCTTAGACTTTCCAGTTGCGTTTGAACCTCTCATACAGGTTCAACTGTTGGTACCTTTAAAATAACTAAGGAAAAATGCTTTCTTATAACATTGAATGAACTGTTTCATAAAACTACATCATTATTATTTTTTTAGAATATCACTAAAGCAAACACACGTGGACTCATCGAGTGTTTGTGCTCATGTCTTTCCATATCATCTTTTTTTTTTCAATTGAGTTAGGACGAACAGTGGCGCAGTAATCCGTTAAAGTAGTATGCATGGACTTTTGAGATCAGGTCATTCCCAGAAGGACATGTGTTTTTATTTTTTTAATTTTTCTTATGCTCTAATCGTTTGTAACGGCTTTTTTTCCTTCTTTGTGTGGATTTGTTTTTGTAAAATATTTTCTCCCTATATTAGAAATATTATAAGAAGCTTCCTTGAACCTTATACAATGAGCGTCTTTCCAGAATTCAGTTTACTTATTTTTCTGCTGTGTTATAAGTATATGCTTCTAAGTGTTGTCTTGGGTTCTACTTTGATTTCGAGACTTGTAGTTTAGTGCCGAGAGGCACGTTGATACCCTACTCTGTCTCAATTAACCTAGTGGAGGGGTTGGGGTTATCATATCATTCCTTAGATTGATTTTATTGAATACTTGGATGGGTTGATCCAAGGGTTCTAATTTGATCATAATTCCTAAATTCTATTATAATCACATCCTTGTGATTTGTTCTAGAGTTTAGGTCTTCTTCAATTGATCTAATTGGATAGTAGGTAACTAGCCCCATTGTTCTTTTAGCAATTTAGGAAAAGATCCTCTTCATATTCATTTGATCACAGTTTGTGTTGAATTATGGGTGGGTGTTGTTGAAGAAAATTAAGTCCTATTGAAGGCAGAGATCCTTGGGAAGCTTAATTGAAGATTTCGATCCTTAATTGAAGCTTAATAGAAGTTGAGTTGACATTATTTGAAGAAGCAAAGTACTATTCTATTAAGAAGACTTTATCTCTTTAATATTTATCCAAAATCTTTGAAGATTATTTGAAGCACATGCTAATTGAGGTTTGGATATAAACTTGGAGTCTTTTATGATTGCCGCCTGTAACTTTAATATGGATGACTTCAAATAGGAAACCTTCTCCAAGAAGGATATTAGACATATTAGCAACAAAGAAGAAAAATATGTCATTGCGTTTAAAAATTGTATCGGCATAAGCAAAAAAGGCAAGGACAATAGTAGCTTGGTGGAAGATGGATAGCTCGTCAACCGTAATACTTGTATCAAGCATTTTCATGAAGAATGTTCTTTTCCCCATCAAACTCATAAATGCTACAATTTTGTCTTATTTCTCGTTATGGATTTTCCTTGACTAGAACCAATGATTGACAGAGGACCAGTCAATAGTTTGTCGAAGTGGAATCTACTATGTCCCTACGGGTTGCAAAGAACTAATTCAAAATGATATCATGAGGACATTGTCAGAGACAAAGAAGAAAATATGCAGTTCTTCGAATTTGAGGATTACATTTTGTAATATATACAAGCACGCAAGTACACAAAAGAAAACATCTAATATTCATGAAAAGAAAATAAATAGATATTTTTATTGCTAAACATTAAAAAGGAAAAATTATACACTAAATAGTAGAAAAATTATTAGGACAAAATAAGAATCCAAGTAATAAAAGTCTAGAGATTTAATTGTAAGACCATTCTACTCAAATAATAAAAAAGAGCACTTCATTAATTTTTTATGACATGAAAGATATCAATTTTTATCCAATTAATTTGAAAATTAATCTTTTTCCTTTAAAATTTTTTATAAACAAAACTCAAGAATTTTCGCATATTCAAGTTTTGTTTTGATGGAATGTAGAGATTTAAGACTATTTTTTTTTTTAAATTTTCAATGAGATAATATTGTTTCTATTCCTTAAGAAAATTTTATTTTAAATATTGGTTCCTAATAAAATCATTGATCTTTTTTTTATCTTCAATACATTTTGTTTTTCTTTTGGTCATGCTTTAATGTAACTAAGAATTTTGACAGGAGTCAATGCAACTTTAAACAAAAAAAAAAAAAAAAAAAAAGACAGTTATATAGACAGACGGAAGAATTCAATCTTTTATATAACTTTGTTTGCTTTTCCTACGATCACACCTACTCCTATCCAAATTCTTTGATTTTGTTAAAAATAAAATAAGAACTGGAAAATTTGTGGAGGATAAAAAAGATAACTTCTTTGTTGGGGAGAATAACAAAAAATAAAATGTTTATTGTGACTAAAAATTAGATTGACTCAATTTCAACATATGTTTTTCCTAAAAAAAATAAAAGCTAAGACTACGAATTCAATGATGATCTAATATTGCAGATATGCCTATTATTAATGAGGAGCAAGGAATTAAGAAATCTTTGATATCACAATCTTAAAATGCATTTTTTAAGGCTAGTTTGACGGATAATTCTTCTCCTCCTGCCATGATAGATGTGACTTCTGATGCTGATAATCAGTTTGAAGAACTTGTTATTGTGGACCACTGAGGGTCGCCTTTATCAATTCTTTGTGCCATCCTCTGTTCCATTTCTTTTTATAATCAGCTTTCCTACAAAGGTTTACCTATTAATTCGTAAGTTTTCATAATAAAGTATACCAAATTAGAGAGTGGTCTAGAGAATCGTACACAAAGTGGTACAAATAATCTGAGCCAGTCATGAGCAGAGGAAACAGTAATCTTATTGAGAACCAGAATGGTGCACCTAAAAATGAGCAACAGTGGATGGCATTCAAAGGAAGAGAAATAATAATCATCACTGTACGAAAGACAAAATTAAAATGGAAGTGTAAGCTCTGAAATATTTAGTGAATAAACACAATATACTTTTTAAATTTAAAATAGTGAAAGAAAATAAAACTTGATAGAACTGTTTACGTTTCACTAAATTTAAAAAAAAAAAAATTATTTCAATAGTTTTTGTGTTTAAACAATTTTCAAATGAAAGAAATACCCCATAAGTTGCAAAATTCAAGGGAAATAGACCCATTTATGTCCATTTCTTGCCCTTCATTTCCACCAAATATGGTCACTTGAGGGTATTTTTTTTACCTCTAAAAATTTTAATAAAGAGCGAACAATGTAAAAGTAAAGTTATTTGACATGATTAGGTAAATAATTCATAAATATTTTAACTATTTTCAATTTAAAATATAAAATTGCTCATTAGTAGACGTATTCTTCCATCCTAATCTTTTTTAGGCTACTTCTTTCTTAAAAAATCAATGATTACATTTTTGAAGGAATGTTCTTTCACACAAGTTGAGCAATCCCTGAGAAGCATTCATTTTAATGTTTAGCAATAGAAATAACTTTTTATTATCCTTGCATAAATCTAAGGGTTTTAATCTTTCGACCAAGTGCATATGTGTTAATATATAAATTAGAAGCCCACATGGAAATCGATGAAATGTAAAGAAATTTCGGATTAGCCTTTTTCAAACATTATTTTTTAAGCCTTTTCTAATTTTGAAAACAAGTAAAAAATTTTACTCGAGGTAAATCAATATATGTATGACGAACATTTCTAGCCAGTTTTTGTTATAGTTTTCACTAAGTTTATATGAATATTTTCGTGGGTTTTTTTGTGTATTTTGTTAATATTTTTTTGTCTATCTTATGGACTAAGAAAAAGAGTTACATTCATTTTTAGGCTTTTATATTTAGTTTTATTCTTTTTAATAATATTTTTTCTAATATTTCATATACAAATTTTCCTTTTTAGTGTTTAGCAATAAAAATATCCTTTTACTACTGCAAAATATATCTATTCATTTTCTTTGCTTGAACCTAACATTTTTTTTTAAAGTGCACTTGCATTCATGTGTATATAAAGAAATATAATCTTTGATTAAAAAAACTCCTTCTCATTTTGTCTACAACAGTTTCCTCTTTACATCACTTTAAGTTAGTGCTTCTCCATCCTCAAAGTTTTTGTAAATTTTTCTTTGACAAACTATTGACTGGTCATATTTCATTCGTTGGTCCTTGTAAAAAAATCCACGACGCGAAATATGGCAACATTGTTACATCTATAAGTTTGATGAGAGAAAAAATTCTTCTCGACAATACTGGATGCTAGTACTGTGGGTAATAAGGCATAGCCGTCTTTTGCTAAGCTACTGCTATCCCCTATTTATGCCTCTTCGCGAATATGTCAAACTATTGGTCTGAGTCGATAATGTTTAGATTTCTCCTTTCCTTTAGAGTAATTAACATATTTAGCCCGCAAACAATTTTTCATCTGTTAGGTAAAATCCAATTATTATTATTCTTTTTGTAATTTAAAGTCATGAATATATTTTTGAGTTTCCTTTAAGTACTTTTTGTTAAGTTTATCGGTAACTTAATAGTTCAAGTTATTCATTACAAATATATAAGTGTAAAAACGAGTAAAATGGATCGAAAAATAGAAGAGTGAATTTACCACATTATTACTTAATCCTTTGCTTCTTCTTCTTCGTGACACTTTGGCAATTCCACAACCTCCTTCATCCTCCACCAGTCAAGAACTTGTTGAGACTAAAGAAACTGTTTTTTTTTTTTTTTTGACGTTTTATAGTTAAAATGAAAGGTATTGTTTCTTGATTCAAATTGCCTATAAGAAAAGAGAAATGATTATGCCACACCCGAAATTTCAAAATGATTATAGAGCTGAAGCATACTTATCTACCAATGAAAATTAATACAACAAGACTTAATTAATAATATTGTCAATAATACTTAAAATCATAGCATAATACCTGCTTTTCCTGAGAAAATTTACAATTAACTCCGTATGCGCATGTTTTTTGCTAGTTATATGAGAGCCTTGTATGCATTGTAAAATGAACTAGCATTATTGAATCATTCTTATGATACAAAGCTATATTTTCATTTAAACTTTTAGCGCCATAATTAATTATTCACTCATCAATTATCAAAGAATGCCGCCTTTCTCTGCTTCTGATTACATGTCCTACTGAATCTAGAATTTTTCCACCACCCTAGTGCCATCATCATGGGCAAATTTGTTATTTACGCAAGAATAGCATTTTCCCATTAAAAATTGCATACATATTTCGGCCTAGCTAGCTCTTATAAACTCGGTGTCACAATCTTGCATAGGTTTTTAATTGGAAAATTTGAAATCTTGAGTGATTAGAGTTGTAGATGATACCTGATCCTGTTGTCCAACAAGCCTTCTTAGACATTTTTATGCGACAAGGGTTTTTCAAGAAAAAGTCGAGAGAAGAAATAGGGTTTTCTTTATTTTTATTAAGGGTGGAGGCCATGGTAAAGCTATTGAAATTGTGCGAGGAAAAAGATAAGTAACACAGTGAAGATGATTCTATTGAAGACGAAGAGGAAAAGAAGCAATTACTCGAATCCGAAGATTACATTTTGTAACATGCACACTCAAACTAGTGCATGAATGAAGATATATTAGATTCATTAAAAGACAATAAAAAAGATATTTTTACTGCTAAAGATGAAAAGAAAATTGTCTATTAAATAGTTGAAAAATTGTTAGGAAAAAATAAGAATACGAGTAAATATAAAAGCCATAAAATCAATGTACCTATTAGGGTGAATTACATTTCTTAGTTTATTGTAACATAAAGATGCTGAAGATCAAAGAACTACAAAAGAATAAAAAAAACCCCACGATAAATATTCATAAAATTGGTAGTGTAAAATACAATAAAAATAGAGAAATTGGTGATAAATGCAGTCCTACATACATTTGGGTTGCCTTGAAAATTTTACCCTCGTGCCAAAAGTACGACAAGTTAAAAAACAAGGTTTAATGAGGCTAATAAAAAATTGTCACAGTGCATCGAATTTCCAATTGGGCTTCCAATTTATATATACACAGGCACGCATATTCACAAAAGACAAATTATAGATATGTGCAATAAAAATTAAAAAACTACTTTTATATTGGAAAACACAAAAATGAATGCTTCTCTGAGATTGTTCAACTTGAACGATGGATCCACTCTTAAAAAATGTGATCATTGATTTTTTGAAGAAAGAATTTGACTCCAAAAGGATTGTTCATATAAGGAATAGGACGAAGTAATATGTGTAGAAGATTAATGATATTTCCAAATTTTTTTTGAAGTTGTCAAAGGAAAGAAGAAATATAAAGATTTTCGACTCAGATAAGATGTTAGAATCTTAACAAAGAAGCAAAAGAAATACGCCATTGATCTTCAAAACTTTATCGGCATAAGCAACAAAGATGATGACAATTGTAGCTTGATGGAAGACAGATATGGCTCGTCAACCTTAATACTTGTGTCAAGCATTTTTTTTTTTGAAGAATTTTGTTTCGCCCATCAAACTCTTCAAGGTAAAAATGTTGTCTTATTTCTCGTCCTGGATTTTCTTGATAGAAACCAACAAATGACAGAGGACAAGTTAGTAGTTTATCGAAGTGGAATCTACAATGACACTGAGGGTTGCGAAGCACTAATTTGAAATGAAATCAGAAGGAAATTGTTTGAGACGAAGAAGAAAAGAAGTAGTTCTCCTAATTCAAGAATTATATTTTGTAATATGCACACGTGCACAAGTTCACGAAAGAAAAAAAAATCTTAGATTCATGAAAAGAAAATAAAAAGATAATTTTACCTATAAACATTAAAAAGGAAAATTGTATATTATATAGTAGAATATTATTCAGAAAAAATAGGAATACGAGTAAATATAAAAGCCTAGTAATTTAATTGTAAGTCTATTCTACTTAAATATTCCAAAAGAGCACTTCATTAATTTTCAATTAAATGAACGTTCAATTTTTATCCAATTAATTTGTAAATTAATCTCTTTCCTATAATTTTTAAAAACAAAACCCAATATTTTTTTTCCTATAATTGTGTTTTGTTTTGATGGAACATAGAAATTTAAGACTATTTTCCTTAAATTTTCAATGAGTTTATACTATCTTTAATCCTAAAGAAAATTTTATTTGAAAAATTTTCAAAGACCTATGACAGGAGCAAGACCAAAGAGAATTAAAGAGAATAATTATCAAGTTTCTCATGGATTGATGATAGCAATAGAAGAAACTATGAAAGAAGGCCTAAAGTTCAAGAATGGAAGTTTGGAAGATGATAGAAATCATCCTAAGTTGCTTATGGTTCAATGCCTATGCTCGGAGAAATCAATGGAGGAAATTGGAAGAATAACAAATCAAGGAAAGACAAAATCAGAGCCTCAACGGTAGGCTTGAATCTACCATACTCAGTAGGTTTTTGAGCAAAATTGGACATGTAAGCTGAAGACCTACCGCGTGCGATAGGGTATACCTATCGTCGAAGTAGGGTCCTGGTTTTTGGGCAATGCATTTTTTGGGTGAATTTTAATTTTTAAACTCCATTTCGGTTCTAAATTAAGGTTTTAATTGGTCTTATAGAGTCATAAGTCAATAGTCAATGTAGGTTTTAGCCTAACACTATAAATATGCATTTATAGCATTCATTGTAATTAACTTTCATGATATATGAAAATTTGAGAGTTTTCTCTTACGGTTCTTAAGTTTTGCATCTTTCTCCTAGAACTTCATTTACGGTTTGATAATTCCTTAGGTTAAATTTATTGAATACTTGGATGGGTTGGTCTAAGAGTTCTAATTTGATCAAAATTCCTAAATTCTATTATAATTACATCCTTGTGATTTGTTCTAGAGCTTAGGTCTTCTTCAATTGATCTAATTGGATACTGGGTAACCAGCCCCATTGTTCTTTTAGCAATTGCGGAAAAGATCCTCTTCATATTCATTTGTTCATAGTTTGTGTTGAATTATGGGTAGGTGTTATTGATGAAAATCAAGTCCTATTGAAGGCAATGATCCTTGGGAAGCCTAATTCAATATTTTGATCCTTGTACAACAATATTCATATCACTAATAAAAAATTTGTTCACATTGCATCGAATTTCCATGTGGGTTTCCAATTTATATATACAGACACACAAACATGCACAAAAAACAAATATTAGCTATATGCAATAAAAATAAAAAAGTTATTTGTTTATTGCCAAACACAAAAGTGAATGCTTCTTTAAGATTGCACAACTAGAATGATGGATCGACTCTTAAAAAATGCGATCATTTGTTTTTTGAAGAAAGAATTAGCCAAAGGGATCGTTCATATAAAGAATTGAAATACCAAAAATGTGTTGAAGGTTAATGATATTTCCAAATTTTTTTTAAAGTTTTTAACGGAAAGAAGAAATCTAAAGATTGCTGACTAGATAAGATGTTAGATATCCAGCAATGAAGCAGAAAAAATATACCATCGATCTTCAAAATTATATCGGCACAAGCTACAAAGATGAGGACAATAGTAGCTTGGTTGAAGACGGATATGGCTCTTCAATCATAATACTTGTATCAAGCATTTCCATGAAGAATGTTGTTTTGTCCATCAAACTCAAAGATTCAACGATCTTGCCCTATTTCTCGTCATGGATTTTCCTTGATATGAACCAACGAATGATAGAGGACCAGTCAGTAGTTTGTCAAGGAGGAATATACTATGACCCTTAGGGTTGTGGAGCACTAATTTGAAATGAAGTCACAAGAAAATGGATGGAGAAATGAAGAAAAGAAGTAGTTATGAATCAGACGATTAATTTTGAAAATATAGGACCTCTTTACTATTACAAATTATCAGAATAAAGCAGTGAAAATAATGCCTAACTTTATTACAGAAATGTAATCTTCTTCCTCTTTTCAACCGATCAGTTATGGCCGATAGAGAGTGCCAAAATCTGCACAAACAATTAATAGTAAAATTAAGGAAATAACCAAAAAAATGGAACGAATAACTTACCACCGCCAGGGGTTGGTTTTGCCGACGGAAAGAAAAATGCACTCGAGCAGCGGTGAATGATTGCGAACCGCATCAAGGCGCTGACGGCAAGAGAATGGTACATCAGAGTCCCTTAGATCACGGAGCCTCAAACAAGGAAAAAATAATCGGTGCCACTCCCCTCTCTATCCCTCTCGGCTCTCTCTCAAAGCTTACCAGAAAGATGATAGGATAACAAGAAAAAGACCACCAGACACTGTTGTTCACAGTAACGGTGACAGCATCACAAAAGACCAGCGGTCGGAGGAGAGCAACGGACGTGGCAAGCCGCGGTGAAGAAAGGGGGAGAAGAAGAGTCCAAGACGGACACCAACAAGCAGAGCAGAAAAGAAGAGAAAAATAAAAGAGAGAGTCAGCTGCTCAATTACCGAGGAAGAGGAGAAGTTAAATAGGTCAAGTCACAATGGGTAGCCCGGGTTGGCCTGTGCCGGTCCGGCCCGACATCTCTAACCTAGTCAAAACAAAATACCTATTCTTCTATTGAGGCCCATGGGTCATCATTGGGAAAAAGGAATATGGGCTTGAAAAATGAGAAAAATATTGGGAAGAAAATAGGCCCAAAAGGCTACAATCTCCACCTCGAACAATATTTTTCCAACCGTAAAATAACTCAATAAGAGTCAAACTGCATCAAAGTGAAGGAAATCCCTGCAAAATATAAATCTGTCAGAGCTCACAATTTTGGTACAAAAATCTACAGGATTATTATCAGTACAAATGTTCTCTTTGTCAACTAAACCACTAGAGAATTTTTCCATAATAAAATGATATTTGACATCTATATGCTTTGTCCGTTCCTGATAGACCGGATTTTTGCATAAATGTAAACAGCTCTGACTATCAGTATAAATAATAGCTTTTGAATGTAAAACGTGTAATTCATTCAATAATCCTTTAAGCCAAATGGCTTTTTTGATGGCTTCCGTAGCCGCGATGTATTCAACCTTGGTAGTTGATAAGACAATTACTGTGAAGTTGAGATTTCCACGAGACGCAATTACCCGCTAGGATAAAGAAATAGGATGAGGTAGATTTTCTACTATCCTTATCACCTGCAAAATTGGAGTCAACATAACCAATTATTTCAAAGACATCACACCAATTATGATAGTGTAAGCCCTTATCTAAAGTTCCGTTAAGGTAACACAGCAACCACTTGAGAGCAGCCCAGTGATCCCTCTCCGGGTTAGACATAAATCTGCTGAGGAGGCTTATAGAAAAAGCAATGTCTGGTCGGGTGGATATCATCGAGTACATAACCGAACCTATGGCCATTTCATTGCGGATATTAGCCATATCTCTTTTCTAACTCTCGATCTTAGGACAAGTTTTGGTTGGAAGTTTGAAATGGCTAGCAAGTGGGGTTATAACAAACTTACACAGATGCATTGAAAATTTAGAGACAATTTTCTGAAGAAAGGGTTTCTGAGATAGGAAAAGTGAACAATCAGACCTATCTTTAATAATGCTCATCCCAAGAATCCCAGATGTAACCCCTAAATACTTCGTGTCGAATTCGGATTTTAGCAAGGATTTCAGATCATCAATCTTAACTTTATGTTTGCAAGCAATTAACATATCATCCATATAAAGCAATAAATAAATAGCGCTATCAACGTTATTACCAGAGAAATAAAGACAACTATCATTGTTACTTTTAGAGAAACCAACCTTTAATATAAAAGAATCAAACCTCTTGTACCATTGCCTGGGTAATTGTTTAAGTCTGTATAAGGACTTTTTCAAAAGACACGCCACGTGTTCTTTACCTTTAACCTCAAAACCTGGTGGTCGATGCATATATATAGTCTCTTCGAGATCACCATGCAAGAAGGTGATTTTAACATCAAGTTATTCGAGATTGAGATCATAAAAAGCAACAAGAGCACGAATAATCCTAATTGTTTTGAATTTAATGACGGGAGAAAATATTTCATTAAAATCAATGCCCTCAACTTGTGACAAACCTTTTGCAACCAACTTGACCTTGAACATTGGAGGTTTGTTAGCAGACTCAGGCTCTTTAATTTTAAAAATCTATTTGCAATCCATTAATTTTTGTTTTCAGCGTTTTGGAACAAGAATCCAAGTTTTATTTTTATTTAAGGGAGACATTTCCTCATCCATAGCCTGTAAGCATAAAAAATGATTAGGGATTTTCAAAACATCAGAAAAACACAATGGTTCCTTCTTTTCACATAAGATGCAACAGCAAATGCCTATGAAACTATGTAAGAATAACTATATCTACCGTGTTCCTGAGGCACACTTCTAAACCTATCTCTCGTAAGCTGGTAATTCCTAAGGGCTTGAGCTTGAACCTCAGGATGCTCTTCCTCCTCACCAGAATCTTATAACATAGGGTCAAAGGTTTCAGGAATACTAGGAGGATCGGGTATACTACTGGATGGTGTAACTAACTCTTTGTTGGTTTCAGGCTCCTGAGTGGACTCTAGAGACAGTTCAGGTGACCTCCACCTCCACAGTATACTACCTATTGCGGGAAAACTAGGTGGACTATCGGAGACAGGTTTATCCTTAAGACAGGGAATATCTAACTCGTTCAAGATGACATCCCTACTGATAACTATCCTAACTCTCGGTTCACCCTTTAGCCACACTCTATAACCCTTCATCCCACTAGGATATCCTATGAACATTGCCTTTCTAGACCTAGGGTCTAGCTTATCCTCCTTCTGAAGTGCAAAAGCTGCACACCCAAAAAGTCTAAGGTTGGACAGATTACGAGTTTTACCACACCAAAGTTCTATAAGAGTCCTAAAGTTTATGGCTGTAAGGGGATCTATTAATGTGGTAGACATGTGTACTTAGAGTTTCCCCCCAAAAAGGTTTTGGGACACCTGAAGACACCATAAGACATCTAACCTTATCCATTATGGTACGGTTCATCCTCTCAGCTACTCCGTTCTGCTGGGGGTTATACCTAACCGTCCTATGATGTAAGATGCCATACGATGCACACAAATCAGCAAATTTCCGGTTACGAAACTCAAGACCGTTATCAGTCCTGATTGTTTTTAGGTTATTTCTAGATTGATTTTTGGTAAGGTGTTTCCACTCACAAAACTTTTCAAAAGTTTGATATTTTGTTTTTAAAAGAAAAACCCAAACATGCCTCAAAAAATCATCAACATAGACAAGAAATAAACATTAGCACCACAAGTTGGAACCTTTTCAAGTCCCTACAGATCACAATGCACATAATCAAGTATAGCCGAAGACTTGTGTGTACTAGTTGAAAAACTAATTTTGTGTTGTTTTCCCAAAACACAATGGTCACAAAAATCCCAGGAATCAATTTTGTCACCACATAAAAGATTTTGTTTTTGCAAGTAATACAGTCCCTTCTCACTAATGTAGCCAATCTGCTGATGCCACAACATAGTTTTCTCGAGAACAGTTTTTTGAAATCAAAGCAGTTGAATTTCAAACTATTTTTCCAATAAGAATGTATAAACTTTCTCTTTTAAAACCTTTTAGCATGACTAGGTTTCCTTTGTAAATTCGTAAAATATTATTTTTAGATTTGAAAGAAAGACAAAGTGAATCCAAATAACCAAGAGAGATAAGATTCCGACGTAGGTCGGGCAAGTATCTCACCTCTATGAGTTTCCTAGTCACATCATCATGCATTTTGATGAAGATATTTCCAATGCCTTTAACATCGCAAACCTGATTGTTTCCCATGTAAACCTTTCCTTGATTTAAGGGTTTAAAATCTGAAAACCAGTATTTGTTGGGTGTCATGTGAAAAGTACAGCCAGAATCAAGAATCCAATGATCAACAACTTTAGAACAAGAAGGGGAAAGGGAAACACAGAAAACCTCTGAAAACATAGAATTACCATCTGAATCAAAATCATAGGTTTTGTCAATTTTATTACTCCCTTTACCATGTTTACGTTGGTTTTCATCTTTAATCCATTTAAAACACTTGTTTTTTATATGACCCTACTTGCCACAATAAAAAATTTTCACTTTGTTCTTTTCTCGAGATTTGGACCTCCCTTTACTTTTAGGCATGTGACTAAGAGGTTTCTCTCTGGTCAACTCTCCCTAGCATGTAAAGGTTTTCTCCGTTTGATTTATTTTCTTTTTGTAAATCCAAATCTTTCGATTTCAAAGCATTTTTAACATCAGAAAGGGATAAACCATCTCCACCATATTTTATGGCAGATTTTACATCGTTATAAGAATCATGTAAGGCATTTAATAAAATAACAGCAATATTTTCATCAGAGATTTTCTCTCCAACGTTTTGAAGTTCCAAAACGATTTTATTTTAATCATCTATATTTTTTGAAAGTCTTTTTGACCCACTCATTTAAAACTGAAAAGCTGTTCTTTTAAATAAATTTTATTTGAAAGAGACTTTCCCAAATATAGTTTTTCTAGTTTAGTCCACATTTCAAAAGCATTGTTTTTTTCGTTGATTTCTCGTAAATCATTGTCGGTTAAATGCAAGGTGAGGCAACTGTGTGTATCATTAAGTTTTTCAGAAGAATTTCGCCCCTCCAAGATTCTGGATACTCTTCGGGACTAGAAATAGGGGTGCAATTTTATTTTGTACCAAAATTGCTTTCATTTTCCTCGCCACATTACAAAGTCAGATTTGCTATCAAACTTGTCGCTTTCAATTTTTGGAACCGACATATTTTAAAGGAAAATAAGAGTAATTTCATGGCTAGGAAAAATGAAAGATTTGAAAAAGTTTGATTTTATCAATAAAATACTCGAAATTTTTTCTTATTAATTTTTTATGAAAAACGACACAAAAAAACGTGTGAAACAGGGATCCTAATAAACACGTAACTGAATCAGCAGCAATGTATAACCGAAAATGAGAAATAAATGGCAGAAACAGTAATACCATAAAACATAGTAGATAAAAACAAACAGAGAGAATGTAACAAAACTAATAAACAAATATTTTTCAAAAGCTGAAAAATGTGCCAAGGCACAGATAATTGAAATCTTAAGGACTCAAGCAAGACTTGGTTTTTGTATATTTTTCAAAAACAAAAACCGAAGGGAAAGAAAAAAAATAGAACACAAAGATGAATCGGTAACAGAAAAAAGAACAGAACGGGTACCAATAGCGAGAATTGTGAACGGTTCACAGAAACAATAACAGCACGAACTATAACACAGTCCGAACGAAAACAACAGTAACAGTAAAGCAGTATTTCACCAGAAACAGAAACAGCACCAAGAAACAAGGAAAAATAATCATGAAAAGTAAAAAGAGAAGTTAAGCAATACTTCATTGGCTGGATCTGAGGAACTCAACAGTTCCCTCAGATCTAGAATTCCCGAATGGTCGCCAGCACCGCTGAAGAGCACCGGAAAGTTGTAGCTGTTTTCGGTCTCTGATACCACTTGTAGGACCTATTTACAACGACTATTTACTATTACAAATTATCAGAATAAAGCAGTGAAAATAAAGCCTAACTCTATTAAAAAAAAAATGTATTCTTCTTCCTTTTCTCAACTGATCGGTTATGGCCGATCGAGAATGCCAAAATCTGCACGAACAATTGTTAGTAAAATAAAGAAAATAACCGAAAATGAAGGAACGAACAACTTACCACCGTCCAGGTTGGTTCTATCGGCGGAAAGAAAAATATACCGAGACTGAGACGGCGCCAAGCAGCACTGAACGATTGCGAACAGCGTCGAGGCGCCGGTGGCAAGGGAATGGTACAATTAGAGTCCCTCACATCACGGAGCCTTAAACAAGGAAAGAATCAGCGGTGCCACTCCCCTCTCTATCCCTTTCGGCTCTCTCTAAAAGCTTACGAGAAAGATGATTGGATAACAAGAAAAAGACCACCAGACGCCGTCGTTCACAATAACAGTGATGGTGTCACAGAAGACCGATGGTCGGAGGAGAGCAATGGACGCGGCAAGCCGCGGTGAAGAAAGAGGTAGAAGAAGAGACCAAGACGGACACCAACAGGCAGAGCAGAAAAGAAGAGAAAAAATAAAAGAGAGAGTCAGCTGCTCAATTACCGAGGAGGAGAAGTTAAATAGGTCAAGTCACAACGGGCAGCCCGGGTTACTCCGCCTCGACCCGGCCTGGCATCTTTGACCTAGTCAAAACAAATCACCTATTCTTCTATTGAGGCCCATGGGTCATCATTGGGAAAAAGAAATAAGGGCTGGAAAAATGAGAAAAATATTGGAAAGAAAATAGGCCAAAAAGCCTACAGAGAATACACACACGCAAGTGCATGAAAGAAAAAAAAATCTTAGATTCATTATAAGAGAATAAATAGATATTTTTATTGCTCAACATTAAAAGGGAAAAATTTTATATTAAATAGTAGAAAAATTATTAGGATAAAATAAGAAAATGATTAAATATAAAAGCCTAGTTATGTAACGGTAAGACCATTCTACTTAAATAATCCAAAAAAAACACTTCATTGCTTTTCTATGAAATGAAGGATATCGATTTTTATCCAATTAATTAAAAAAAAACCAAAGATTTAATCTTTGTGAAAATTAGAATGGTGCCACTAAAAATAAGCAGCAGCGGCTATCATTCAGATGAAGAGAAAGAATAATCATCACCGTACGAAAGATCAAATTAAAAAGATGGAAGTGTAAGCTCTAAAATATTTACTGAATGAACACAATATACTTTCTATATTTAAAATACTAAAAGAAATTAAGGACTTTTTAGAACTATTTATATTTAACTAATTATGTTAAAAAAATTTATTTCAACACTTTTTGTCATTAAACAATTTTCAAATGACAAAAGGTAACCATTAGTTGCAAAATTCGTTTGAAATAGACCCATTTCTTTCAATTTCTTGCCCTCCATTTCCACCAAATATGACCACTTGTGGGTATTTTTTGCCTCTAAAAAATTTAATGAAGCACGAAAATGTTAAAATAAATTTATTAGATATGATTAGCTATATAATTTATAGATATTTTTCAATATTTTCTATTTAAAATATAAAATTACTTAGGTGTCATCATTTTCTTCCATCCTATTCTTTTGGAGGCTACTTCCATCTTCCAAGTTGAGCAATCCCTGGGTAGTATTCATTCTAGTATTTAGCAATAAAAATAACTTTTATATTCATTGCATAAGTCAAAGATTTTTATCTTTTGTGCACGTGAGTGCGTATTTATATATAAATTAGAAGCCCACATAGAAAGTCGATGTAATATGAAGAAATTTTGGATTTGCCCTCTTTAAACCTCATTTTTAAGTCTTTTCTGATTTTCAAAAAAAAGTTAAAAATTTAATCCAATAGAAATCTACATATGTATCACGACATTTGTTGTTATTTTCTATATTTTGTTATATTTCGACTAAGTTTCTATGAATGTTTTTAATGGTTTTTTCGTGTAGTTTTTTTATTCTTCGTTTTTCTTTATCTGATGAACTAAGAGAAAGAGGTACATTCATTTTTAGGCTGTAATTTTTTCTTTATTTTTTAATAATATTTTTATTATTATGTACATACAAATTTTTCTTTTTAGTGTTTTTCGATAAAAATATTTGTTTAATGCTGATAAAAAAATATGTATTTATTTTCTTCGGTTGAATCTAAAATTTTTTGTAACGTTCACTTGCATTCATGTGCATATTAAGAAATATAATCTTTGGATTCAACAAACTCCTTTTCTTCGTCTATAGTAGTTTCCTCTTTAGATCACTTTAAATCAGTGCGTCTCCAGCCCTAAGTCATACTAAATTCTTATTCGACAAACTAGTGACTGTTCCTGTTTCATTCTTTGGTTCCTGTAAAAAAAATAGATATATATGACGTGAAATAAGGTAACATTGTTACATCTATAAGTTTCTTAAGAGAATAACATTCTTCTCGGTGATGCCTGGTACAAATATTATGGTTAACGAGGCATGTCCGACTTCTACTAAGCTAGTGGTGTCCAAATTTCTTTTACTAATACCAATACGATGTTGAAGATCCATGTCATATTTCTCCCTCTTTGCGAAATTTCAAACCATCATCTGAGGAAACAATCTTTACATTTCTTCTTTCAATTTAGTAATTATCATATTTAGTCCCCAATAAATTTTTATTTTGTTTGGGTCAGATCCCCAATTAATATTTTGTAATTTAAAGTACTCAATAAATCTTTGAGTGTGTATTAAGTCCTTTTTTCTAAGATTTTTTTAAGTTTAAGGGAAACTTAATAATTTAAGTTATTCATTATAAATATATAAGGGTAAAAGAGGGAAAAAAAGAATAGAAAACCAGAAATGTGTGTTCACTACATTACTACTTAATCCTCATCTTGTTCTTCACGACACTTCACCAACTTCACGACCTCTTTCACCCTCCACTAGTCAGAACTTTCGGAGTTTCTTTATCTGAATTACATTTCCTAGTTCATTGTAACATAAAAATTCTATAGGTCAAAGAACTACAAAAAAAAGAAATTGAAAAATATTCGTAGAAAGTTAGTGGAAAATATAATAAAATAGAGAAATTGGCGATAAATGTCGTCTTATATAGACTGGGGTTGGCTTGAAATATTTACCCTCATGCCAAAGGTTGAGACAACTTAAAAAGATGAGGTTAATAAAAAAAATTTTAATATTGCGTCGAATTTTCCATGTGGACTTTCAATTTTAATGTACGCATGCACGCACTTGTAAAAAAACAAATATTAGATATATGGAATACAAATAATAAGTTATTTTTATTGCTAAGATAAAAAATAATTCTTCTTTGGGATCGTTCAAATTGAATGATGTATCCACTCATAAAAAACATGACCATTGATTTTTCTAAGAAATAAGCTACATCTAAAGGGATAGTTCATATAAAGAATAGGACAAAAGAAAATAAGCAGAAGGTTAATGATGTTTCCAATAGTTTGGGGACTGAAATAAAAAAATAAAAGAATTATGCAAGCAAAAAGCAAGATTGACTCTATTTCAGCACATGTTTTTTAAAAAAAAATAAAAGCTACGACTACAAATTCAATGATGATCTTTTATTGCCCATATGTAAATTCAACCCTTATTTATGGTCCTTATATTATTAATGAGAATTAGAGAATTAAAGAAATCTATGATATCACTATCTTAAAATGCATTTTTTAAGTCTAGTTTGACGAATAATTCTTTTTCTTCTACCATGATGGAAGTGACTTTAAGACACTGACAATCAACTTCAAGAACTTGTTATTGTGGACCGCTGATGATCACCTACACCATTTCTCTATACCATCCTCTGTTCCATTCGCTTTGATAGTCTATCCCTTTTATCTTTTAATTGGTAGGTCTCCTTAATAAAATATACCAAATTAGAGAGTGGTATAGAGACGATCCAAGAAGATTGCAGACGGCGGAAATAATAAGCTTACTGAGAATCAGAATGGTGCATCAAAAAATGAGCAGTAGTGGATATCATTCAAAGGAAGAGAAAGAATAATCATCGCCACACAAAAGATCAAATTAAAAGGACGGAAGTGTAAATTCTGAAACATTTAGTTAATGAACATGATATGCTTTCTAAATTTAAAATACTACAAGAAATAAAAGAATTTTTAGAACTATTTATATTTAACTAACTATGTTAAAAAAATTTATTTCAACACTTTTTGTCTTTAAACAATTTTCAAATTACAAAAAATACCCATTAGTTGCAAAAATTCGTTGGAAATAGACCTATTTCTTTCAATTTCTTGTCCTTCATTTCCACAAAATATGGCCCCTTGTGGGTATTTTTTCCCTGTATTTAACAATAGAAATAACTTTGTATATTCGTTTCATAAGTCTAAGGTTTTTATCTTTCGTGCAAGTGAGTGCACGAAATATAATTAGAAGCCCAAATGGAAATTCGATGAAAGATGAAGAAATTTCGGATTTGGCCTCTTTAAACCTCACTTTTAAGTCTCTTCCGATTTTCAGAAAAGGTTAATAATTTATATTCAATAGAAATCTACATATGTATCACGTGATTTGTTGCTATTTTTTGTATTTTGTTATATTCTTCTAAGTTTCTATGAGTATTTTTAATGGGTTTTTTCATGTGTGTTTTTATCTTCGTTTTTGTTTATCTAATAAACTAAGAAAAAGAGACACATTAATTTTTAGACTTTAATATTTACTTTATTTTTTTTAATAATAATTTTTTAACTATGTCATGTACAAATTCGTCTCTTTAGTGTTTAGCAATAAAAATATCTGTTTATTACTGAAAAAAATATGTATTCATTTTCTTTGCCTGAATCTAAGGTTTTTTCCCTTTTTTTTTTTTTTGTAACTCCTTCTTTTCTTTTTGTCCATAGTAGTTTTCTCTTTACATCAATTAAAATTAGTGCTTCTCTGCCCTCAAAGTCATACCAAATTCTTCTTCGACAAACTAATTTCTGGTCCTATTTAATTCACTTGTTCCTATCAAAAAATATATGACGTGAAATAAGGTAACATTGTTACATCTATAAGTTTGATGACCGGATCATATTTTTCTCGGCAATGCTGGGTAAAAATATTATGGCTAACGAGACATATCCGCCTTCTACTAAGATAGTGTTGTCCTAATCTCTTTTGCTAGTGCCAATACCAGGTTGAAGATCGATGTCATATTTCTCCCTCTTTGCGAAGATTTCAAACCTGAGACCCGAGGCAACAATCTTTGCATTTCTTCTTTCCATTTAGAGTAATTATCATATTTAGTTCTTAACAAATATTCATTTGTTGTGTCAAATCCTCAATTATATAATTTTTTTTAATTTGAAGTACTCAATAAGATTTTGAGTATGGATTAAGTCTTTTTTCCAAAGATTTTGTTAAGTTTAACGAAAACCTAACAATTCAAGTTTTCCATTACAAATGTATAGGGGTGAAAGAGGCAGAAAAAAGAAAAGAAAACCATAAAAGTTAGTTCACCAAATTAGTACTTAATCCTCATCTTGTTATTCGCGACACTTCGGCAACTCCACCGCCTCCTTCATCCTCCACCAGTCAGAACTTTTCCAAAATAAAGAAAGTGGTTTTTCTCTTTAGGTTGAATAGCTAAAATTGAAAGGAGTTTTTCTTCATACCAATTACCTTTAAGAAAAGAGAAATTATTTGCCACACTGGGGACTTTAAATATAATAATGAAGATTACGTAGCTCAAGTATACTTTCTTGTTGAGTAAAATTAATATAACCTACAAGAATTGATGAATAAGAATGCTAATAATACTGATAATAGCAGAATACTTGTTTCTCCATGAACGAGTTTACAATTAACTCCATATGCGCATAGACTTTTCGAGTTATATCAGAGCCTTGTCTCCATTAGATAATGAACTAGTGTTATTGAATCATTCTCCTAATACAAATTAAAAAATTTCCATCTAAATTATTAGTGACGTAATATGGGCTTAATTATTCTCTCATCAATTATTCAAGAATGCCACCTTTCTATACTTCTGATTATATGTCCTTCTGAATAAAAAATGTTTCAACCATTCCTAGTGCCATTATCATGGGAAAATTTGTTGTTTACCTTTAAATAGCATTTGCCCCTTTAAAATTAAAATACATAATTTGGCCTGACTAGCCCTTTTAAACTAGATTCTTAAATAGGTTTTGAATTGGACATTACAAAATCTAGTGTGATTAAGGGTGTAGATGATACATAATTCGGCTCTCTAACAAGCCCTCACAAACATTTTTGTGCAACAAGTATTTTTCAACAACTAGTCAAGAAAAAATTTTTGATTTTCATAGTTATTATTGGGGTGGAGACAGTGGCAATGTCGTCGGAATTGCGCAAGGAAGAAGATAATATGGTGAAGAAGACACTGTTTAAGACGATGAAGAAAAGAAGCAATTCTATGAATCAAAAGATTATATTTTGTAATATGCATGCACACACACCGAGTGGTGCATGAAAGAAAAAAATATTAGAGTCATAAAAAGACAATAAAAAGATATTTTCACAGCTAAAGATGAAAAAATTAAAATTTGTTTATTAAATAGTATAAAAATTGTTACGAAAACATAAGAATATGAGTAAATATAAAAGCCATAAAATCAACATAACTATATTTAAGAGTTTTTTTGGGTGAATTACCTTTCTTATTTCATTCTAACATAAAATTCTACACATCAAAGAAATACACAAAAAAGAAACCATGATAAATATTCGTAGAAAGTGGAAATTATAACAAAATAGAGAGATTAGGGATAAATGTCGTCTTATATAGATTTGGTTGACTTGAAACTTTCACCCTCGTGGCAAAAGTGGAGACAACTTAAAAAATGAGGATTAGTGAGGCTCATAAAAATTTGTTCACATTGCATCGAATTTCCATATGGGCTTCCAATTTATACATACACACGCACACACTTGCACAGGAAACAAATATTAGATATACGCAATAAAAATAAAAAGTTATTTTTTTTTTGTTGCGAAATAGAAAAATGAATGCTTCTTTAGGATAGATCCCTTAAAAATGTGATCATTGACTTTTCGAAGAGAGAAGTTGCCTCCAAAGGGTTATTTCATATAAAGAATAGGACGAAGGAAAATAAGTAGAAGGTTAATGATATGTCAAATAAATTTTTGAAGTTGCCAAAGGAAAAAAGAAATCTAAAGATTGCTGACTCAGATAAGATGCTAGACATCTTATAAAAGAAGGAGGGAAAATTTGCCATCGATCCTCGAAATTGTATCAACATGAGCAAGAAAGATGATGATAATAGTAGCTTAGTAGAAGATGGATATGGCTCGTCAATCGTAATACTTGTATCAAGCATTTCTATGAAGAATGTTTCTCCCATCAAACTCATTGATGCAACAATGTTGCCTCATTTATCGTCATGGATTTTCCAGGATAGGAACCAACGAATGATAGAGGACCAATTAGTAGTTTGCTGAAGGGAAATCTACTATGACCCTGACGGTTGCGAAGAACTAATTTGAAATGAAGTCATTAGAAAATTATTGGAGACAAAGAAGAAAAGAAGTAGCTTGTCAAATTTGAGAATTATATTCTCAAATATACATATGTAGGCAAGTGCATGAGAGAAAATATTAGATTAATGAATAAAAAATAAACAGATATATTTAATGTTTTATTGTTAAACGTTAAAAAGAAAAAATGATAAATTAAATAGTAGAAAATTTTTTAGGACAAAATTAAGAACACAAGTAAATACAAATGCCTAGTGATATTATTATAAGACTCCAATCTACTTAAATAATACAAAAGAGCACTTCATTACTTTTCTATGAAATGAACGATATAAATTTAAATACAATTAATTAGAAACAAAACCCAATATCTGTTCCCATATTCGAGTTTTGTTTTAATGGAACGCAGAAATTTACGACTATTTTTCTTAAATGTTCAATGAGTTAATACTGTCTTTAATCAGTAAGAAATTTTTACTCTAAATATTGGTTCCTAATAATTTAACATTGATCTTTTTTAGCCTCAATTCATTTCGGTTTACTCTCGGTCATGTTTTGTTGTAACTGAGAATTTTGACAGGAGTCAACGCAATTGTAAGAAAAGTAAAGGAAGTAATATAGAAAGAAGGGAGATTTTCTTCTTTTTATGTAACCTCTTTTGCTTTCCCTACAATCGCACTTATTCACACCTGAATTCTTGGATTTCGTTAAAAACAAAATAATAACTCCAAAATTTATGGAGGATAAAAAAGATAACTCATTTGTTTGGGGCCAAAATAAAAAATTGAAAGATTTGTTGAGACTAAAAATAAGATTAACTTAATTTCAACATATGTTTTGTTCAAAAATAAAAGCTACGGCTATAAATTCAATGATGATCTACTATTGCAGATATGTCTATACAACCCTTATTTATGATCTTTACATTATTAATGAGAAGTAGGGAATTAAGAAATCTTTGATATCACTATCTTAAAATGCATTTTTTCAGGCTAGTTTGACGGATAATTCTTTTTCTCCTACCATTATGGATGTGACTTCAGACACTGACAATCAACATCAAGAACTTGTTATTGTGGACCGCTGAAGATTGCCTGTATCACTTCTTTGTACCATCATCTATTCCATTTCCTTGTATAATCTATTTTACCCTAAGGGTTTATCTGTTAGTTGGTTGGTTTTATAAACAAAATATACAAAACTAGAACGTGGTAAAGAGAATTGTACATGAAGTGGTCAGACGATCTGAGATGATTGCGGATGGAGAAAACAATAATCTAATTTAGAATCAAATAGTGCACCTAAGAATGAGCAACAGTGAATGACATTCCCAGGATAAGAGATATCAGTTTCAGAAATATTTAGTGCTTAAACATGATATACTTTTAAATATTAAAAATTTTTTTTAAACTATTTACATTTAACTAATTATGTTTAAAAAATTTAGTTTCAACACTTTTTGTCTTTAAACAATTTTAAAATGAAAAAATACCCGTAAGATGCAAAATTCAATACAAGTATACCCATTTCTGTCCATTTCATGCCCTTCATTTCCACCAAATATGGCGACTTGTGGGTACTTTTTCCTCTAAAAAATTAATCAAAGAGCAAACAATGTTAAAATAAAGTTATTAGATATGATTAGCTAAATAGTTCATTGATATTTTTAACTATTTTCTATTTATAATATAAAATTGCTTATTTGTAGACATTTTCTTCTATCTTACTCTTTTGGAGGCTACTTCTTTCTTTAAAAATCAATGATTTAATTTTTGAAGGGAGGTTCCATCATCCAAGTTGAGCAATCCTGAAAAGTATTCCTTTTAGTATTTAGCAAGAGAAATAAGTTTTATTTTCCTTACATAAATCTAAGGTTTTTATCTTTCGTACACGTGCGTGTATCTAAATTACAAGTCCACATGGAAATTCAATGTAATGTATATAGCCCTCTTTAAACCTCATTTCATAAGCCTTTTTTAATTAAGAAAGTAGGTTAAAATTTTTTTATCCAATGCAAATCTTTATAGGTATAAGGGCATTTGTTGCTAGTTTCTGTAATTTTTTATATATTCGACAAAGTTTCTTTGAATATATTTTATGGGTTTTTTCATGTATTTTTTTAATCTTTATTTTTATTTATCTAATGACCTAAGAAAAAGAGGTACATACATTTTTAGGCTTTTATATTTACCTTTATTCTTTTTGTAATAAATTTTCCAATTCATATACAAATTTGCCTTTTTGTGTTTAGCAATAAAAATATCTGTATGTTACTAATAAAAAGATATTTTTACTACTAAATATAAAAAAGGAAAAATAGTATATTAAATAGTAGAAATTGTTTTTGGAAAGAATAAGAATAAGAGTAAATATAAAAGCCATAAAATCAATGTACGTACATTTCATATTTTTTTTTGGGGGAGGGGGGAATTACCTTTTTTAGATCATTGTAACATAAAAATGATGTAGATCAAAGAACTACACGAAAAATACCCCATGATAAATAATCATAGAAAATTAGTGGAAAATATAATAAAATAGAGAAATTAGTAATAATGCCTTTGTATATAGATTTGGGTTGGCTTGAAATTTTTACCTTGGTGCCAAAAGTAGAGACAACTTAGAAAAAAATGTTTAATGAGGCTAATCAATAATTTGTTCACATTGAATCGAATTTCCATGTGGCCTACCAATTTATATATACACACACGCACGTGTACAAAAAGCAAATATTAGATTTATGCAATAAAAAAGGTTATTTTTTCTATTGCTAAATAGAAAAGTGAATGCTTCATTGGGATTACTGAACTTGAATGATGGATTAGCTCTTAAAAAAATGTGTAATTGATCTTTCAAAGAAGGAAGTTGCCTCCAAAAGGATATTTGATATAAAGAATAAGATAAAGGAAAATGATTAAATGGTTAATGATATTTCTAAAAATTTTTTGAAGTTGTCAAAGGAAAGAAAAAAATTAAAGATTTCTGACTCAGATGATGTTAGATATTTAGGAAAGAAGCAGAAAAAATATGCCATCAATCTTCAAAATTGTATCGGCTCAAGCAACAAAGATTAGGACTATAGTGGTTTAGTGGAGGACAGATATGGCTCGTCAATTGTAATTCTTCTACCAATCTTTTCCATGAAAAATGTTGTTTCTTCCATCAAATTTATAGATGCAACAATGTTGCCTTATTTCTCATCATGGATTTTCCTAGACAGGAACCAACGAATGACACAAGACCAGTCAGTAGTTTGTCAAAGGGGAATCTACAATGACCCTGAAGGTTGCAAAACACTAATTTTAAATGAAGTCACGAGAAAATTATTGGAGACAAAGAAGAAAAGAAATAGTTCACCAAATCCAAAAAATAACTTTTATAATATGCACATGCACGCAAGTGCACTAAAGAAAAAAAAAATCTTAGATTCATGAAAAGCAAATAAATGGATATTTTTATTGCTAAAAATAGAAAATCACTCAAAACACCTATAAACAATAATCTTAGTTAGAATAAAAAAAAGGCACATGAAAACGAGCAACAGTGGACGATAGTTTGAGAAGAGAAAGAATAATCATCCCCATACGAAAGATCAAATTAAAAGGATAGAAGTGTAAGCTCTGGAACATTTAGTGAATGAATATGACATACTTTTTAAACATAAAATAATGAAAGAAATTAAAACCTTCTTGGAATTATATACATTTAACTAATCATGTAATAAAATTTGTTTCAACAATTTAAACAATTTTTAAATGACAAAAAATATCCATAAGTTGAAAAATTCGATGGAAATAGACTCATTTTTGTCCATATCTTGCCCTACATTTTCACCAATTATGGGCACTTGCGGATATTTTTACCTCTAAAAAATTTGATAGAGCGAACAATATTAAAATAATGTTATTAGACATGATTAGATAAATACTTAATAGACATTTTTAATTATTTTTTATTTAAAATATAAAAATTTATTTGTAGAAATTTTCTTCCATCCTATTCTTTTATAGGCTGCTTCTTTTCTCAATAAATCAATGATTTCATTTTTAAACGGAGGATCCATCGTCCAAGTTGAGCAATCCCTGAGAAGTATTCATTTTAGAGTTTAGCAAGAGAAATAACTTTTTATTTTTGTTACATAAATCTAAGGTTTTTATCTTCATGCATGTGCATGCGTGTTTATATATAAATTAGAAGTCCACATGGAAATTCAATGTAATGCAAACAAATTTTGGATGAGCCCTCTTCAATCCTTATTTTTTAAATCTTTATAATTTTATTGTGATCATTGATTTTTCGAAGAAAGAAGGTGCCTCCAAAGTGATAGTTCATATAAAGAATAGAATAGAAGGAAAAAAAAGGTTTACAATATTTCCAACAATATTTTGGAACTGTCAAAGGAAATAAGAAATTAAAAGATTGCTGACTCAGATAAGATGTTAGATATCTTAGTAAAGAAGCAGAAAACCCTGACATCAATCTTCAAAATTGTATCGGCACAAGCAACAAAGATGAGAACAGTAGTGGCTTGGTGGAAGACGGATATGGCTTGTTAATTACAATACTTGTATCAAGCATGTTCTTCTTGTTTCGTCCACCAAACTCATAGATGCAACAATGTTGCCTTATTTCTCATCATAGATTTTCTAGGACAGGAAATTTGAAGCAATGTAAATAAATTTGAGATTAGCCCTCTTTAAACCTCATTTTAAGCCTTTTTTTAATTTTTAGAATAGGTTAAAAATGTTTCTGCATCGGAAATGTACATATGCATGATGACATATATTGCTATTTTTTTGTTTTGTTATGTTTTCGAGTAAGGCTGTATGAATATTTTTCATGGGTTTTTTTGTGTATTTTTTTAATCTTTGTTTTCGTTTATCTAATGAACTAAGAAAAAGAGGTACATTCATTTCTAGGCTTTTATATTTACTTTCAATAGTTTTTTAATAATAATTTTCTACTTTCTCATTTATAAATTTGACTTTTTAGTGTTTAGAAATAAAAATATCTATTTATTACTAATAAAAAAAATCTATTAAATTTCTTTGATTGAATTTAAGATGTTTTTGTGGCGTGCACTTGCATTCGTGTGTAAAATTGTGATACCGAGTTTGAAAGTGTTAGCCAGGCTGAAATATGTATGCAATTTTAAATGGGCAAATGCTAATTTGGGGTAAGCAAAAAATTTTCCCATGATGATGGCACTAGGGAGGGTAGAAACATTTTCGATTCAGAAGGACATGTAATCAGAAGTAGAGAAAGGCGACATTCTTTGACAATTATTGAAAGAAATAACTAATTGCGTACTACGACACTAGGAATTTAGATGGAAATTTTACTTTTCTAAAATTTCATATATAATTTTCCTTTTTGGTTTTTAGCAATAAAAATATCTTTTTATTTATGATAAAAGAATATTCTTACTGATAAAGAAGGAAAAGGAAAAATGTGTATTAAGTAGTAGAAAATTGTTAGGAAAAATAAGAATACAAGTACATATAAAAGCCATAAAATCAATGTACCTACATTTCAGAGTTTTTTTCAAGTGAATTACATATCTTAGTTTATTAAAACATAAAAATTTTGTAGATCAAAGAACTACACAAAAAAAAACATGATAAATATTAACAGAATGCTGGTGGAAAAAATAATAAAACAGAGAAATTAGCAATAAATTACGTCTTATAAAAGTTTGGGTTGGCTTGAAATTTTTACCCTTATGCCAAAAGTTGTGACAACTTAAAAATAAGGTTTAGTGAGGCTAATTGATATGAACCAATATGGTCGAGCAGATGAAAAGCTTCAAGGACCTATTATAAGAGCAAGAGCAAAGAGAATTAAAGAGAATAATTATCAAGTTGTTCATGGATTGATGATAGCAATGGAAGAAATTATGAAAGAAGGCCTAAAGTTCAAGATTAGAGGCTTAGAAGATGATAAAATCATCCTAGGTTACTTATGATTAAATGCCTACACTCGGAGCAATCAATGGAGTAAATTGGAAGAATAACAAATCAAAGAGAGGCAAAACCAGAGTCTCCATGGTAGGCTTGTATTTAACATCCTCGATAGGCTTCTGTGCAAAATTGGACTTGTAAACTGAAAACCTACCGCGTGCAGTAGGGTATACCCATCGTCGACGGTAGGGTTCTGGTTTTTTGGCAAATGCATTGTTTTGGGCAGATTTTAATGTCTAAACTCTATTTCAGCTCTAAATTAAAGGTTTAATTGGTCTTTTAGAGTCTTAAGTCAATAGTCAATGTAGGTTTTAGTCCTAACACCAAAAGTATGCATTTATGGCCTTTGTTATAGAAACTAATTACTATTACATAAAAACTATTTACTATTACATGCCAAAAGGAAAGCAAAAACAGTGGAAAATAAAAACTATTCTATTACAAGGCTTTCTTCTCCGATCAAAACAGAAAGTCGATAAAAAATCCTCAAGGCTGTAAAACAACAAATAGTTAGTTATAATAATAATAATAATAATAATAATAATAATAATAATAATAATAATAATAATAATAATAATAATAAGAGGAACACAGAGAGGCATTTACTGCCATCGCGGACAATGACCGCCAGCGGAACGATGACAAACGGAGAAGCAGAATGGACGCCGAGCAGCAGCTGTGCCACATCGATACGTCTCAGGTAAGTGCACAAGTGATCAGACCCTTAGATCTAAGCCTCAGTCGTGACAAGAGTCACGGGCGATACCCTCTCTCTCTCTCTCTCTCTCTCTCTCTCTCTCTCTCTCTCTCTTTGTTCTAGCTCTCTCTGTCACACCAAGAAAAGATCCAATAACAGGGTGATGAACGGAAAAACAAACCGGCAGTGGTGACGACGTCACAGAAAAGCTGACGAACCAAGAAGAGCACTGGCAGAAGCCGCAAAGAAGAAAAAGAAAAGAATAACAACTGAATACCAACAGTCAAGGAGAAGGAGAAGGAATAGACTTCAAGAGAAAGAGAAATGGTTGCACAGGAAACGAGGAGAGCAGAGGGATTATATGAAAGAGTCACAAACGGCGGCCTGGGTGGCCCGGCCTGATGTGGCCCGACATCTCTTGACCCAGTCAAATGGACACCTACTCTTCAGCTGAGGCCCAAGTCATCATTGGGTTAAAGATGGGCTGGAAAATAAAAATATTAGGAAGACTAAATGCCCAAAAAGCCTACAATCTCCACCTCGAACAATATTTTCCAACCGTTGTTTCAACTTACAGTGAATCAAACTGCATCCCAGTGAAGGTAATCCCTGCAAAATATAAACTTGTCAGTGTTTATAATTTTAGTAGCAAAATCTGCAGGATTATTATCAGTATTAATCTTGTCTATGTCAACTAAACCACTAGAAATTTTTTCTCTAATAAAATGGTATTTGGCATCCATTTGTTTGTTTCGTTCATGATAAACCGGATTTTTACATAAATGTAAACAACTTTGACTATCAGTATAAATAATAACTTTTGAATGTAAAACTTGTAATTCATTCAATAACCCTTGAAGCCAGATGGCTTCTTTGATCGCCTCCGTTGCGGCAATATACTCAGCCTCAGTAGTTGATAAGGTAACTACCGGTTGTAGTTGGGATTTCCACGAGATGCAGTTACCCGCTAGGATAAAGAAGTAGGATGAAGTAGATTTTCTACCATTCTTATCACCTGCAAAATCAGAATCAACAAATCCAATTAATTCAAAATCAGAACAATTGTGATAGTGTAAACCCCGATCTAAAGTTCCATTAAGATAACGCGATAGCCACTTGAGAGCAGCCCAATGATCTCTTCCAGGATTAGACATAAATCTGCTGAGAAGGCTTATAGAAAAAGTAATGTCTGGACGGGTAGATATCATTGAGTACATAACTGAGCCTAGACCATCCTATAAAGAGTATTAGCCACATCTCTTTTCTCACTTTCGGTTTTAGGACAGGTTTTGTCAGAAAGTTTGAAGTGCCTCGCAAAAGGAGTTATATCAGGCTTACACAGGTGCATTGAAAATTTGGATACGATTTTCTGAAGAAAAGGCTTTTGAGATAGAAAAAGAGAACGATCAGATATATTTCTTGAAATACTCATCCCAAGAATTTTCGATGCAACAACCATATCTTTCGTATCGAATTCAGATTTCAACAAAGATTTAAGATCATCGATTTTAGCTTTATGTCTGCAAGCGATTAGCATATCATCTACATAAAAGCAATAAATACATAGTAGAATCAATATTAGTACAAGAAAAATAAAGACAACTATCATAGTTGCTTTTAGAAAAACCAATTTTTAACATAAATGAGTCAAACCTCTTGTACCATTGCCTGGATGATTGTTTAAGTCCGTATAAGGACTTTTCAAAAGACACGCCATATGTTCTTTAACTTTAACCTCAATACCTGGTGGTTGACGCATATATGTAGTTTCTTTGAGATCACCACGTAAGAAAGTGGTTTTAACATCAAGTTGTTCCAGATTAAGATCATAAAACGTAACAAGAGCAAGAATAATCCTAATTGTTTTGTATTTAATGACAGGAGAAAAAAGTTCATTAAAATCAATGCCCTCAACTTGTGAAAAAACTTTTGCAACCAACCTAGCCTTGAACCTAGGAGGTTCTTTAGAAGACTGTTCTTTTATTTTGAATATCCATTTGCAATCAACTAACTTTTGTTTTGAGGGTTTTGGAATAAGAATCCAAGCTTTATTTTTGTTTAAAAAAGATATTTCCTCATCCATAGCACGTAACCATAAAACATGATTAGGGCTTTTCAAAACCTCAGAAAAACATAACGGTTCTTTTTCTTCCACATAAGATGCAACAGCAAATGCATATGAAACAGTGTAGGAGTTACCATACCGAGGATGATCCTTAGGTACCCTACGGTCTCTATCCCTCGCAAGTTGATAATCTCTAGGAGCTTGAGCTTGAGCCTCAGGATGTTCTACCTCCTCATTAGAACCTTCTAAAATAGGATCAAGGGTTTCAGGAATACTAGGAGGACCAGGTGTGCAACTGGACGGAACAGGAAGCTCAAAATTGCTCTCAGGTTCCTGGAGGGGTTCTAAGGAAGGTTTAGAGATGACCCCCACCTCCATAGGAATACTACTAGGAGTGGGAACACTTGGTGGACTATTGGAGACGGGTTTATACTTAAGACAGGACATCTCTAACTCATTGAAGATAATATCCCTACTGATAATGACCCTCATCCCTGGTTCACCCTTTAACCAAATTCTATAATCCTTCACACTACTAGGATATCCTATGAACACTATCTTTCTAGACCTTGGATCTAGCTTGCCCTCCTTCTGATGTGCAAAAGCCGTACACCTGAAAACTCTCAGGTTAGAAAGGTTAGGAGGTTTACCAGACAGGAGTTCTATAGGAGTCCTAAAGTTTATAGCTGTAGAGGAGATCTATTAATGAGGTATACAGCTGTACTAATAGCTTCCCTCCAGAAAGGTTTTAGGACACCAGAAGAAATAAGGAGACATCTAATCTTATCCATAATGGTACAGTTCATCCTTTCGGTAACTTCATTTTGCTGTGGGTTATGTCTAACCGTTCTATGGTGTAGAATGCCATACGATGCACACAAATAAGAAAACTTCTGGTTACAAAATTCAATACTATTATCGGTCTTGATAGTTTTTAGTTTATTTCAAGAATGATTTTTGACAAAACGTTTCCATTCACAAAACTTTTCAAAAGTTTGATCTTTGGTTTTTAAAAGAAAAAAACCCAAACATGCCTTGAAAAATTATGAACAATCCACAAGAAATAAACCTTACCACCTTAAGTTGGAACCTTTTCAGTTCCCAATAGATCACAATGCACATAATCAAGTATTGCAGATGACTTGTGTGTGCTGGTAGAAAAACTTATTTTATGTTATTTTCCCAAAACACAGTGGTCACCAAAATCCAAGGAATCAATTTTGTCACCACACAAAAGATTTTGTTTTTGTAAATAATAAAGTCCCTTTTCACTAATGTGGCCGATCCTTCGATGCCACAACATATTTTTCTCAGGAACAGTTTTTGAAATCAACGCAGTGGAGTTACAAACCGTTTTACCAAAAAGAATGTAAAAAGTTTCTCTTTTAAAACCTTTCAGCATGACTAGATTTCCTTTGCAAATACGTAAAACACCATTTTTAGATTTAAAAGAAAACCCAAAGAGTCCAAATAACTAAGAGAGATAAGATTCCGACGTAAGTCAGGCACGTATCTCACCTCGATGAGTTTCCTAGTCACACCATCATGCATTTTGATGAAAACATTACCAATGCCTTTAATATCACAAACTTGATTATTTCCCATAAAAATCTTTCCTTGATTTAAGGGTTTAAAATCAGAAAACTAGTGTTTGTTGGGTGTCATTTGAAAAGAACAACCAGAATCAAAAACCCAATGACCAACAACTTTAGAACATAAAGGAGAAAGAGACACATACAAAACCTCTGAAAACATAGAATTACCATCTGAATCAAAATCGTGGGTTTTGTCAATTTTATTACTCCCTTTACCATGTTTACATTGTTTTTCATCTTTAATCCGTTTAAAACACTTGTTTTTCATATGGCCCTCTTTAACACAATAAAAACACTTTACTTTGTTCTTCTCTCGTGATTTAGATCGCCCTTTACTTTTAAAACGGTGACTAGGAGGTTTCCTCCGGTCAACTCTTCCTCGCACAAAAAGATTTTCACCATGTGATTTATTTTCTTTTTGTAAATCCAAATCCTTAGATTTCAAAGCATTTTTAACATCAGCAAGAGATAAACCATCTCTTCCATATTTAATAGAAGATTTGACATCGTTGAAAGATTCAGGTAAGGTATTTAATAAAATGACTGCAATATTTTCATCAGAGATGTTCTCTCCAACGTTTTGAAGTTCCAAAACGATTTTATTTAAATCATCCATATTTTCTGAGAGTGTTTTTGACCCGCTCATTTTAAAATCAAAAAGTTGCTCTTTTAAAAAAAATTTTATTTGAAAGTGATTTTCCCAAATATAGTTTTTCTAGTTTAGTCCAAATTTTAAAAACATCGTCTTTTTCGTCGATTTTCTGTAAAACATTGTCAGTTAAATGTAAGGTGAGGCAGCCGTGGGCATCACCTAGTTTTTCTGAAAGAATTTCACCCTTCCAAGATTCCAGACACTCTTCAGGGCTACAGATAGTGGGTGCAATTTTATTTTGTACTAAAACTGCTTTAATTTTCCTTCGCCACAATAAAAAGTCAGATTTTCCATCAAACTTATCATTTTCAATTTTTGTAACTGACATGTTTTGAAGGCAAATAAGTGTAATTAAATTACTTGGAAAATGAAAGATTTGAAAAAGCTTTGAGTGAAAAAGAATAAAACTGCCCGGATTTTTCGAATAAACAATTTCCAGAAAAACGGCGTTGGTTTGTTCTTTTTTTTTTATAAAAAAACAGCGTAACAACGTGAAGCACGAAATCCAATAAACAAACTGAAATAACGAAAAACACGGCAGCAACAAAACTGCCTCACCAAAAACAGAAAAAGACAAAGAACAGAGGGAATAAAAAACTTTTGAAAAACAACAAAAACTCGCCAAGACACAAATACTTGAACTCTCAGGGATTCAAGCCAGGCTTGGGTTTATAGTTTTTTAAAAACTAAAAAACAATAGCAAAAACCACACCACCAGCAGCAGAACAGTAACAGGAGTAATACCGAAACTAGTAAACAAAAAAACGAACAGTAACACAATTCAGTAAAACGCAGTAATAGTAATCACAATCAGTGGCAAGCCAAAGCAACAAAGAAACAGAGAACAGACGAAACAGCAGCAGGCTAAGAGGAGAATAGGTAACCGGTGGCATGCCGGAGACAACCAGAAATAGTGAATAAATACGGCGGCAAGCTGAAAGAAAAAAACAAAAACAGTAAAATAACTGAAACGAGAAAGAGTGAAAGAGAAACTTCATTGGCCAGATCTGAGGAACTCAACAGTTCTCCCAGATCTAGAATCATCAATGGTTGCCGACGTTGGTGAGCCGAACCGCGACTCTGATACCACTTGTTGTAGAAACTAATTACTATTACATAAAAACTATTTACTATTAGATGGCAAAAAGAAAGCAAAAACAGCAGAAAATAAAACTATTCTATTACAAGGCTTTCGTCTCCGATCAAAACAGAAAGTCGATCAAAAATCCTCAAGACTATTACACAACAAACAGTTAATTATAATAAAAATACGAGGAACAACAGAGAGACACTTACCGCCGCCGTGGACAGTGACCGTTGGCAGAACGATGACGAACCGAGAAGCAGAATGGATGTCGAACAGTGATTATGCCTCGTCGAGGCGTCTCAAGTAAGTGCACAAGTGATCAGACCCTCAGATCTAAGCCTTAGCCCTGACAAGAGTCTCCAGCAATACCCTCTCTCTCTCTCTCTTCTCTCTCTTTCTTCTGGCTCTCTCTATCACACCAAGAAAAGATCCAATAACAGGGTGATGAACGGAAAAACAAATCGGCAGCGGTGACGATGTCACAGGAAAGCCGACGGACCAAGAAGAGCAGCGGCGGAAGCCGTGAAGAAGAAAAAGAGAAGAATAACAATTGAATACTAATAGTCAAGGAGAAGAAGAAGGAATAGACTTCAAGAGAGAGAGAAACGACTACACAGGAAATGAAGAGAACAGAGGGTATAAAAAAAGAGTCACCAACGAGCAATCCGGGTGGCCCGGTCCGGTGTTGCCCGGTATCTCTTGACCCAGTCAAATAGACACCTACTCTTCAGCTGAGGCCAAAGTCATCATTGGGTTAAAGATGGGCTGGAAAATGAAAATATTGGGAAGACTCAAGGCCCATAAAGCCTACAGCCTTCATTGTAGTTAATGTTGATAATATATGAAATTTGAGGGTTTTCTCTTAGGGCTCTTAAGTTTTGCGTCTTTTTCCTTGAACTTCATCTAGGGTTTGATCATTTCTTAGATTAATTTTATTGAATACTTGGATGAGTTGATCCAAGGGTTCTAATTTTATCGAAATTCCTAAATTCTATTATAATCATATCCTTGTAATTTATTCTAGAGATTAGGCCTTCTTCAATTGATCTAATTTGATAGTGGGTAACCAGCCCATTGTTCTTTTAGCAATTGAGGAAAAGATCTTCTTCATATTTATTTGTTCATAGTTTGTGTTGAATTATGGGTGAGTTTTTTGAAGAAAATCAAGTCCTATTGAAAGCAAAGATCCTTGGGAAGCTTAATTGAAGATTTTGGTCCTTTTACAATAATATTCATATCACTAATAAAAACATTATTCACAATGCATCAAATTTCCATATTGTCTTCCAATTTATATATGCACACACACGAACATGCACAAAAAACAAATATTAGATATATGCAATAAAAATAAAAAGTTATTTTTTATTGCCAAACACAAAAGTGAATGCTTCTTTAAAATTGCTCAACTGTAATGATGGATCTGCTTTTAAAAAATGTGATCATTTATTTTTGAAGAAAGAAGTTTCCTCCAAAGCGATCGTTCAGATAAAGAATTGAAAGAAACAAAAGTCGTAGAAGCTTAATGATATTTCCAACAATTTTTGAAAGTTTTTAACGGAAAGAAGAAATCTAAAGGTTGCTGACATAGATAAGATGTTAGAGATCTTAGCAATGAAGCAGAAAAAATATACCATCAATCTTCAAAATTATATCAGCACAAGAAACAAAGACGAGGGAAATAGTAGCTTGGCTGAAGACGGATACGGCTCGTCAATCATAATACTTGTGTAAAATATTTCCATGAAAAATGTTGTTTCATCCATCAAACTCATAGATGCGAGAATGTTGCCCTATTTCTCGTCATGTATTTTTTTTTATAGGAACCAACAAATGACAGAGGACCTGTTAGTAGTTTTTCAAGGGGGAATCTACTATGATCCTTAGGGTTGCGGAGCACTAATTTGAAGTGAAGTCACGAGAAAAATGTTGGAGACGAAGAAGAAAAAAAGTAGTTCGTCAAATCGGACGATTACAGTTTGTGATATGCACACACACGCAAGTACATGAAAGAAAAAAAAAATCTTAGATTCATTAAAAGAAAAGAAATTGATGTTTATTGCTAAAGATTAAAAAGGAAAAACTATATATTAAATTGTAGAAAAATTATTCGGACAAAATAAGAATACTAGTAAATATGAAACCCTAGTGATTTAATTTTAAGACTATTCTACGTAAATAATCAAAAGAAGCACTTCATTGGTTTTGTATGAAATGAACGATATCAAATTTTATCGAATTAATTAGAAAACAAAACCAAAGATTTTCTTATGATCGAGTTTTTTTTAATGAACGTAGAAATTTAAGACTATTTTTCTTAAATTTTAATTGAGTTAATTGAATACTTGAATTATTAAGTTTCCATTCAACTTAACAAAATCATAGGAAAAAAAGGACTTAATGGACACTTAAAAGCTTATTGAGTACTTTAAATTACAGAAAGTAATAGGGAATCTTACCCAACAAATGAAAATTTTTTGGGGATTAAATATGATAATTACTCTCAATGAAAAGAAGAAAGGTAAAGATTGACGAGTCAGATCACCGGTTTGAAATCTTTGCAAAGAGATAGAAATATGCCTTGATTCACAAGGAGATGTAATTAGGAGAATGATTCAATAAGCTAGTTCATTCTCTAATGTAGACAAGGCTTTGATATAATTGGCAAAGAACATGTGCATATGGAGTTAGCTGTAAATTTTTTTATGGAGAAGCAGGTATTCTTCTAAGATTTTTAGTATTATTAGTAATATTTTCATTAAGTCTTGTAGGATATATTAATTTTCATCGGCAAGAAAGTATACTTGAGCTCTATAATTTTCATTATCATATTAACAATTGCTAGTGTGGCAAAATGATTTCTCTTTTCTCAAAGGCAATTCGTATCAAGAAAAACTCCCTTTCATTTTAGCTATTCAACCTCAGGAAGAACTACTTTCTTTAGTCTCGACAAGTTCTTGACTGGTGGAGGAAAATACAGTAGAGTAACGGATGTGTCACGAAGAACAGGTTGAGGATTAGGTAATAGTGTGGTGAAATTTTTTTCTCATTTTCTTTTCTTTTTTCCCCTCTTTTACCCCTATATATATGTAATAAATAACTTGAATTATTAAGTTTCCGTTAAACTTAACAAAATCTTAGCAAAAAGGACTTACATGGACACTTAAAAATTTACTAAGTACTTTAAATTACAACAAAATAAATAAATAAATAATCAGGGATTTTACCCAACAAGTGAAAATTGTTTTGGGACTGAATATGATAATTACTCTCAATGGGAAGAAGAAATGTAAAGATTGTCTAATCAGATCACCGGTTTGACACCTTTGCATAGAGGCAGAAATATGCCATCAATCTTCAAAATGGTATTGTCACTAGTAAATGGGGACAACACTAGCTTAGCAGAAGGAGGATATGCCTCGTTAACCATTGTACTTGAACCCAACAATGACGAGAAGAATGTTAGTTGCTCATCACACTTATGATGTAACAATGTTGCTTTCTTTCCCGTCATAGATTTTTTTGGACTGGTTAAAAATTTTTATCCAACGAAATATATGTATGTATGATTACATTTGTTGTTATTTTCTGTATTTTGTTATAGATTCCCCTAAGTTTCTATGGATAGTTTTCATGGTTACTATTTTCTGTATTTTGTTACATTTTCCACTAAGTTTCTATGAATATTCTTTTATGGATTTATTTCGTGTATGTTTTAATATTTGTTTTCGTATATCTAATGCACTAACAAAAAGAGGTACATTGATTTTTAGGCATTTATAATTACTTCATTCCTTTTTTTAATAATAATTTTTCTACTATTTCATATACAAATGTGCTTTTTTGGTGTTTAACAATAACAACATTTGTTTATTACTGATAAAAAATATCTAATTATTTTATTTTGCTTGAATCTAAGATTTCTTTGTAACTTGCACATGCATTCGTGTGCATATTAAGAAATACAATCTTTAGAGTAAAAAAACTCCTTTCTTTTTGTCTATTGTATTTTCCTCTTTACTTGACTTTAAATTAGTGCTTCTCCACACTCAAAGGCACAGTAAATTCTTCTTCGACACGCTACTGACTGGTCCTTTTTATTTCGCTGGTTCTAGTAAAAAAAATCCATAACATGAAATAAGGCAACAATCTTTAGCTTTCTTCTTTTCTTTGAGAGTAATCATCTTATTTGGTCCCCAGAAAATTTTCATTTGTTGGGTGAAATCCCTAATGGTTCTCTTTTTTTATAATTTAAAGTCGTCAATAAGTTTTTGAGTGTCCTTTAAGTACTTTTTGTTAAGATTTTATTAAGTTTAATGGAAACTCAATACTTCAAGTGATTCATAACAGATAAAGACGGCTAAAGGAGGAAAAAGATAAGAAAAACAGAAAAGTGAATTCACCACATTATTAATTAATCCTTTTCTTCTTCTTCACGACACTTCGACACCTCCACCACGTCATAAATCCTCCACCAGTGAAGAACTTGTCGAGACTAAAGAAATCATTTTTTCTTGAGATTGAACAGCTTAAATAAAAAGTAATTTTTCTTGATATCAATTGCCTTTAAGAAAAAAAAATCATTATGTTGCACTGGGAATTTTTAAATGATTATAGAGCTAAAGCATACTTTCTTGCTAATGAATAATGCCAATAATACTTAAAATCACAGCATAATACAGGCTTCTTCATTTACAATTAACTCTATATGCCAGTTATATCAGAGCCACGTCTTCATTGGACAATAAACTAGCGTTATTGAATCATTCTTCCGATTTAAAGCTATATTTCCATTAAAGGTTTTAGTGTTGTAATATTGGCTTAGTTATTTTCTCTTAAATTATCAGAGAATGCCCCTTTCTTTTCTTTTGATTATATGTCCTTCTGAATTAGAATGTTTCCACTATCCCTAGTGCCATCATCTTGGAGAAATTTGTTGTTTATCCCAAAATAGCATTTTCTCCTTTAAAATGCCATACGTATTTCGGCCGGCTAGAACTTTTAAACATGGTATCACAGTCCTACATAAGTTCTAGATCGGATACTTTTAAATCTAGAGTGATTAGGAGTACAGATGATACCTAATTTTGCTCTCGAACAAGAGCTCGCGGATATTTTTGTGCAATAAGGATATATAGAGAACTAGTCGATACAAAAAATTTGATTTTCTTTGTTTTTATTGAGGGTAGAGGCAGTAGTGAAGTCGTCGCAATCGCACAAGGAAGGAGATAAGTAATATGGTGAAGAAGACACTGTTGAAGACAAAGAAGAAAAGAAGCGGTTCCTGGATTCTGAAGATTACATTTTGTAATATGTACACGCAGATTAGCGCATGAAAGAAAAAAGATACAAGATTAATGAAAAGACAATAAAAAGATGTTTTCACTGCTAAAGATGAAAAAAGAAAAAATATATACTAAATAGTAGAAATATTGATAGGAAAAAATTAGAATATGAGTAAATATAAACGCTATAAAATAAACGTACCTACATTTCAAAGTTTTTTTGGGTGAATTACATTTCTTAGTTCATTGTGACATCAACATACTGAAGATCAAAGAACAGAACAAAAAAAACCCCTCAACAAATATTCATAAAAAGTTAGTACAAAATATAATAAAATAGAGAAATTGGCGATAAAGGCTGCCTTACGTACATTTAGATTGGCTTGAAATTTTTACCTTCTTGCCAAAAGTAGAGACAACTTAAAAAATGAGGTTTAATGAGGGTAATCCTAAATTTGTTCACCTTGCACCGAATTTCCATGTGGGTTTCTAATTTATGTATACGCATACATGCACGTGCACAAAAGCAAAATATTAGATATACATAGTAAAAATAAAATTTTATTTTTTTATTGCTAAATGCAAAAATGAATTTATCTAGGATTGCTCAACTTTGATGATGGATGCACTCCAAAAAATATGACCATTGATTTTTCAAAGAAAGAAGTACGCTCTGGAGGGACAGTTCATATAAAGCATAGGAAGAGAGAAAATGTGTAGAAAGTTAATGATATTTCCTACATTTTTTCGAAGTTGTCAAAGGAAAGAAGAAATCCCAAGATTGCTACTCATACAAGATGTTAGACATCTTAGCAAAGAAGCAGAAAAAAAGCCAACGATCTTAAAAATTGTATCAGAAAAAGCAACAAAGATGAGGGCAATAGTAGCTTGGTAGAAGACGGATATGGCTTGTCAACCTTAATACTTGCATCAAGCATTTCATTGAAGAATGTTGGTTCGCCCATCAAATTCATAGATGCAACAATGTTGCTTTATTTCTCGTCATGGATTTTTCTGTAAAGAAACCAAGGAATGATAGAGGGCCAGTCAGTAGTTTGTCGAAGTGGAATCTACTATAACCCTGAGGGTTTCGAAGAACTACTTTAAATGAAGTCACAAGGAAATTGTTGGAGACAAAGTAGAAAAGATGCAGTTTATTGAATCCAATGATTACATTTTGTAATATGTACATGCATGTAAGTGCATGAAAGAAAAAGTTCTTAGATTAATTAAAAAAAATAGATATTTTTATTGCTAAAGTTTCAAAAGGAAAATTATACATTCAATAGTAGAAAAATTATTAGTACAAAATAAGAATACGAATAAATATAAAAGGCTAGTTATTTAATTGTATGACCATTCTACTTAAATAATCCAAAAGAGCACTTCATTAGTTTTTTATGAAATGAACGATATGAATTTAATCCAATTACGTATAAAATTAATCTCTTTCCTTTAAAATATTTTTAAACAAAACCCAAGATTTTTTTCCATATTCGAGTTTTGCGATGTTATGAAGATGACACCGTTGAAGGTGATAAAAAGATATTTTTACTACTAAACATGAAAAAGAAAAAATTGTATATAAAATAGTAAAAGTATTGTTAGAAAAAAAATAAGAGTACCAGTAAATATAAAACCCGTAAAATCAATGTACCTACGTTTATAATTTTTGTTTTTGGTGTATTACATTTCTTAGTTCATTGCAACATTAAAATGCGGAAGATCAATGAAGAACAAAAAAAAAAAACCCTTTATAAATATTCATAAAAATGTTACCGGAAAATATAACAAAATAGACAATGTGGAGATAAATGCCATCTTATATATTCAGGTCGGCTTGAAATTTTCAACCTCGTGCCAAAATTAGAGATAACTTAAAAAATGAGGTTTAATGAGGCTAATAAAAATTTGTTCTCATTGCATCGAATTTCCATTTAGGCTTCAAATTTATATATACACATGCATGCATGAGCACAAGAAACAAATATTTGATATATGCAATAAAAATAAAAAAGTTATTTTTTATTACTAAAAGTGAAAAATATGCTTCTCTTGTATTGCTCAACTTGAATGATGAATCAACTGTTAAAAATTTCGAAGAAGTAAGTAGCCACCAAATGGATAGATCATATAAAGAATATGACGAAAGAAAATGTGTAGAAGGTTAATGATATTTCCAACAATTTTTTGAAGTTAGCAAAGGAAAGAAGAAATCTAAAGATGGCTTACTCAAATAAGATGTTAGACATCTTAGCAAAGAAGTAGAAAAAATATGCCATCGATGCTCATTGTATGGGCACAAGAAACGAAGATAAGGACAATATTAGCTTTGTGGAAGACAGATATTGCTCGTCAACTGTAAAACTTGTATCAAGCATTTTCATGAAGAATGTTATTTCGCCCATCAAACTCATGAATTCATTAAACGAAAATAAGTACATAAATTTATTGCCAAAGATAAGGAACATTATGTATTAAATAGTGAAAATTTAATAGGACAAAATAAGAATATGAGTAACTATGAATGATTTAATTGTTAGACCATTCTACTTCAATAATTCAACAGTGCATTTCTTTAGTTTTCTATGAAATGAACGATATCAATTCTCATCCAATTAAGTAAAAAATTAATGTATTTCCTTTAAAAAAATATTTTAAACAAAACCAATGATTTTTTCCCACTTTCAAGTTTTGTTCTGATGGACCAAATAAATTTGTCTATTTTTCTTAAATTTTTAATGAGTTAATACTGCCTTTAATCCTGAAGAAATTTTTATTGTAAGTATTGGTTCTTAATAATTTCATTGATCCTTTTTATCCTCAATACATTTCATTTTTCTTTTAGTCATATTTTATTGTAATTGAGAATTTTGACGGGAGTCAGTGCAATTGTAAGAATATTAAGGGTATTTTTATTGAAAGAGGGAAGTTTTCCTCTTTTTGTACAACCTCCTTTGCTTTTCCTACAACCGCACTTACTCTCGTCTAAATTCCTTGATTTCGATAAAAACAAAACAAGAACTTTAAGATATGTGAACGATGAAAAGGATAACTTATTTTTTGAGGAGTAAAATAAAAAAAAGATTTATTCAAAATAAAATATGATTAACTAAATTTCCACATGTGTTTTTTTCAAAAATAAAAGCTACAATTACAAATTCAATGATGATCTATTATTGCAGATATGTCTATACAATCCTTATTTATGGTTCTTACATTATTGATGAGAAGCAGTTAATTAAGAAATATTTCATATTGCTATCTTAAAATGCATTTTATCAGGCAAGTTTGATGGATACTTCTTTTTCTCCTACCATGATGGATTTGAATTCTGACGCTGACAATGGACTTCAAGAACTTGTTGCTGTGGACCGCTGAGGATTAGATGTTCCACTTCTCTGTACCATTCTCGGTTCTATTTCCTTTTATAATCTACTTCCCTGAGAGTTTATCTATTAATTAGTAGGTTTCATTAATGAAATATACCAATTGAAAAAGTGAATCAGGGTAGTTTGATGGACAATTCTTTTCCTCCTACCACGATGGATGTGACTTCGTATATAGATAATCAGCTTCAAGAATTTGTTGTTATGGAACTTAGGATCGCCTGTACCTCTTCTCGTTGCCATCTTCTATTCCATTTCCTTTTATAGTCTATTTTTCCCTATGGTTTCATCAGTAATTTGGTAGGTTTTACTAATCAAATGAACAAAATTGGAAAGTTGTACAAAGAATCGTACACGAAGTGCTATAGGCGATCCGAGACAATTGTGGACGAAGGAAATGGCAATGTTAGTAAGAATCAAAATGGTGCACCTGAAAATGAGCAAGAGTGGATGACATTTAGAGGAAAATAAAGAATAGTCATCGCCATACCAAAGATCAAATTAAAAGGATAAAAGTGTAAGCTCTGGAACATCAATATACTTTTTAAATTTAAAATAGTGAAAGAAATTAAAAACTTTTTAGAACTATTTACATTTAACTAATTATTTTTAAAAAAATTATGTGAAAATGTTTTGTCTTTAAACAATTTTCAAATCACAAAAATTCCATAAGTTGCAACATTCGATGGAAACAGAGAAACTTTTGTCCATTTCTTGCCCTTTGTTTCCACCAAATATAGCAGCTTGTGTGTAGTTTTTACCTCTAAAAAATTTAATAAATAATGAATAATATTAAAAGAAATTTATTAGACATGATTAGCTAAATAGTTTCTAGATATTTTTAACTATTTTATATTTAAAATATAAATTTTCTTATTTATAGCATTTTCTTCCAACTTATTATTTCAGAGGCTATTTATTTCTTAAAAAAATCAATGATTACAATTTTTGTTGGACACTCCATCATCCAAGTTGAGCTATGCCTGAGAAGCATTCATTTCAGTGTTTAGCAGTAGAAATAACTTTATATTTTCCTTGTATAAATCTAAGGTTTTTATCTTTCGTGCATGTGCATGCATGTTTATATAAAAATTAGAAGCCTGAATAGAAATTCGATGAAATGTTAACAAATTTTTGATTAGCCTTCTTTAAACCTCATTTTCAAGCCTTTTATAATTTTGAAAACAGGTTAAAAAAATTTATCCAACACAAATCTATATATATATATATATATGACGACCTTTGTTGCAATTTTCTATAAATTTTTATATTTTCGACAATGTTTCTATGAACATTTTTCATGTTTTTTTCCGTGTACTTTTTTAATCTTTATTTTTGTTTATCTAATGAACAAAGAAAAAGAGGTACATTCAATTTTAGGCTTTTGTATTTACTTTTATTTCTTTTTTAATAGTAATATTTCTATTATTTCATATACAAATTTTCTTTTTATTGTTTAGCAATAAAAATATCTTTTTATTGCGAATATAAAAATATGTATTCATTTTCTTTGCTTGATTCTAAGAATTTTTGTAGTACGCACTTTCATTCGGGTGCATATTAAAAAATATAATTTTTGAATTCAACAAAGTGTTTTTGTTTTTGTTTACAGTAGTTTCCTCTTTACATCACTTTAAATGAGAACTTCTCTACCCTTAAGGTCACAAAAAATTCTTTTTCGGCAAACTACAGACTGGTCCTATTTCATTTGTTGGTTCCTATAAAAACTTGAAATAAGGCAACATTGTTACATTTGTAAGTTTGATGAACGTATAATATTCTTCTCGGCAATGTTGAGTAAAAATAAGATGGCTAACGAGGGATATCCCTCTTATGCTAAGCTAGTGTTATCCCTATCTTTTTTACTAATGCTCATACCCTTTGGAAGATCGATGGCATATTTCTGCCTCTTTGTAAAGATTCAAAACTCTGATCTGAGTCGACAATCTTTACATTTATTCTTTCCATTGAGAGGAGTTACGACATTTAGGCCCCAACAAATTTTCATTATTTTGGTAAGATTCCCACTTTTTTTTTTTTTTTTTTTTTTGTAATTTAAAGTACTCAGTATATTTTAAAGTTTCCATTAGGTACTTTTTTCTAAATTTTGTTAAGTTTAATGGAAACTTAAAAATTCAAGTTATTCATTACAAATATATAAGTGTAGAAGATAGAAGAAAGAAAAGAAAAACAGAAAAGTTAGTTCAGCATATTATTACTTAATCCTCACCTTGTTCTTCGCAACACTTCAGTGACTCAACTCCCTTCTTCATTGTCCACTAGTGAAGGACTTATCGAGACTAAAGAAAGTGGTTTTTTTGGAGGTTGAATAGCTAAAAAAGGGGAGTTTTTCTTGATACCAATTGCCTTTTAGAAAAGAAAAATAATTTCGCCACACTAGGAATTTTGAACAAAATAACAAGGATTATGGAGCTATTGTATACTTTCTTGCCAATGAAAATTATTATAACTTATAAGACTTAATGAATAACAACACTAATAATACTGAAATCATAGTAGAATACCTGCTTCTCCATGAACAAATTCACAGTTAACTCCATATGCATATGTTCTTTGCAAGTTATATCATAACCATTGTCTTTATTAGAGAATGAACTAGCGTTATAGAATCATTCTCCTGATACAAAGTAGAATGTCCATCTAAATTATTAGTCCAATCATATGGGCTTAATTATTCTCTCATCAATTATAGAAGAATGCCACCTTTCTCTACTTCCAATACATGTCCTTCTAAATACAGAATATTTCCACCATCCCTAGTGCTATCATCACAGGAAAATTTGTCATTTACCCCAAAACAGTATTTTTCCCTTTAAAATTGCATACGTAGTTTGGGCTAGCTAGCCCTTTTAAACTCAGTGTCATAGTCTTACATAGGTTTTTGATTGGATATTTTGAAATCTAGAGCAATTAGGGATGTAGATGATATCTGATTCTTCTCTCTAACAACCCCTCGCAGCCATTTTTGGATTTTCTTGCTTCTTATTGAGAGTGGAGACGATGTTAAAGTCCTGGGAATTTTGCGAGGAAGAAGATAAGTAATGTTGTGAAGAAGATGATGAAAAGAAGCTATTCTTGGAATCTAAATATTACATTTTATAATATGCACATGCACACTAGTGCATGAAATAAATAAAAAAAAAAAATAGATTCATGAAAAGACAATAAAAGATATTTTTACTACTAAAGATGAAAAACGAAAAATTGTATATTAAATAGTAGAAAAATAGTTAGGAAAAATAAGAATACCAGTAATATAAAAGCCATAAAATCATTGTACCTACATATAAGAGTTTCTTGTTTTTGGGTGAATTACATTTCTTACTTCATTCGTACATAAAAATGCTGAGGATCAAAGAACTACATAAGAAAAACCCATGATAAATATTCAAAGAAAGTTAGTGGAAAATATAACAAATAGAGAAATTGGAGATGAATGTAATCATATATAGATTTGGGTTGGCTTGAAATTTTTACCCTTGAGTCAAAAGTCGAGACTACTTAAAAAATAAGGTTTAATGAGGCTAACAAAAAATTTGTTCACATTGCATTGAATTTCCATATGGGCTTCCAATTTATACATACACACGTGCAATTTCCATGTGGGCTTCCAATTTATACATACACACACACCCACGTGCACAAAAAACAAATATTAGACACATGCAATAAAAATAAAAAGTTACATACTTTTTTTGCTAAACACAAAAATGAATGTGTTTTTTATTGCTCAACTTGAATGATGGATTCGCTCTTAAAAAAATGTCATCATTTTAGTTTTCAAAGAAAGAAGTCGGCTACAAAGGGATAGTTCATATAAAGAATAGGATGAAAGAAAATGTGTAGACAAAGATATTGTAAACAATTTTTTGAAGTTGTCTAAGAAAGAAGATATCTAAAGTTTGCAGACTCAGATAAGATGTTAGAGATCTTAGTAAAGAAACAAAAAAATATACCATCAATATTAAAAATTATATTGGCACAGGCAACAAAGATGAGGACAATAGTAGTTTTGTGGAAAACGGATATGGCTCGTCAACCGTAATACTTCTATCAAGCATTTTCGTGAAGAATATTGTTCCTCCAATCAAACACATAGATATAGCAATGTTTCCTTATATTTGGTCAAGGATTAACCTTAGGAACCAACGAATAATAGAGGAAAAGTCAGTAGTTTGTCGAGGAGGGAATTAAGAAATCTTTGATATCAATATCTTAAAATGCATTTTTTCAAGCTAGTTTGACAGATAGTTGTTTTCCTCCTACCATGATAAATGTGACTTCAAATGCAGACAATCAACTTCAAGAACTTGTTATTGTGGACTGCCAAGCATCATCGCTGTTACCACTTCTCTGTACTATCCTCTATTCCATTTCCTTTTCTAATCAATTTCTGTAAGGGTATATTTATTATTTTGTAGGTTTTATTAATAAAATATACTAAATTATAAAATAGTTGTACAAACAATCGTGCAAGAAGTGGTACAGACAATCCAAGATGATTAAGGAGGAAACAATAACCTTAGTGAGAATCAAAATGGTGCAACAGAAATTGAGAAAGTGGATGACAGTCAAAGGAAGAGAAAGGATAATCATTTTTATGCAAAAGATCAAATTAAAAGGACAGAAGTGTAAGCTTTAAGACATTTAGTGAATGAAATTTAAGACTATTTTTCTTAAATACTTCAATGAGTTAATATTGTCTTTAATCCTTATGAAAATTTTAATTTAAATATTGGTTTCTAATAAGTTCATTGATCTTTTTTATCCTTATTACATTTCGGTTTCCTTTCGGTCATGTTTCATTTTAACTGGGAATTTCGAACGGAGTCAATGCAATTGTAAGAACAGTAAAAAAGGCTTTTATATAGGATGAAGGAAGAGTTCCTCTTTACATATAACCTCCTTCCTCCCATCAAAATTCTTTGATTTTGTTAAAAAAAAAAAACAAGAACTCGAAAATATATTGAGGATAAAGAAAATAACTTATATGTTAGGGACCAAAATAAAAAAAAATAAAAGATCTATTGAGACTAAAAAAATTCAACTCAATTTCAAAATTTGTTTTTTATTAAAAAATAAAAAAGCTCGATTACAAATTCAATGATGATCTATTATTGAAGATACGTCTATTCAATCCTCGCAATGGGGTGCTGCAGTACACCCTTTCGGGCGGGTACGATCCTATTATCAAATAAAAGCTGCAGTACCTGCAACTAGTTAGTACCATTGCTTCGGACAGAATCCTCGCGACGGGCTTCGCTGAAGCCTAGATTACAATGTTTGTTCTTAAAATTAAAAGTAGAACTCCAATTCGCAAATCTGTAAGTGATGTTTAAAAATGCTCTACTCATATTAGTGTCTTGGAAACCTAGTTTGAAAGGAACATCCAACAAGCAGTTGATTTGCCAATACTGTCGTTGGAAGCTCAAAATGCCTTAAATTATTAATTAGAAGTAGGAAACTAATAATTTTTTTAAGGCTAGTTTGATACATAATTCTTTTGCTCCTATCCTGATTGATGTGACTTCAGACGTTGACAATCAGGTTCAAGAACCTTTTATTAAGATCGCCTATACTTTTTCTCTGTTCCATTTCTATTTATTATTTATTTTCCCCAAAGGGTTTATCTATTACTTCGTGGATTTTATTAATAAAATATACATAATTAGAAAGTGGTTCAGAGAATCATAGACAAAGTGGTACAGATGATCTAACATGACTGTGGATGGAGGAAACAAAAGTCTTAGTGAGAATCACAATGGTGCACCTAAAAGTGAGCAACAGGGGATGACATTCTGAGGAAGAGAAAGAATAATCATTACAATACGAAGATAAAATTAAAAGGATAGAAGTGTAAGCTCTTAAGCATATAGTGAATGAACACACTATACTTTTTAAATTTAAAATAGTGAAAGAAATTAAAAACTTTTTAGAAGTACTTACATTTAACTGATTATGTAAAAAAATTTATTTCAACACTTCTCATCTTTAAATAATTTCCACCAAGTATGGCCTCTTGTAGGTATTTTTTACCTCTGAAAAATTTAATAAGAGTGAACATTTTTAAACTAAAGTTATTAGACTTGATTAGCTAAACAATTCGTAGGTATTTTTAACTATTTTCTATTTAAAATATAAAATTGATTATTTGTAGACATTTTCTTCCATCCTATTCTTTTTTAGGCTATTTCTTTCATAAAAGAAAATCAATGATTATAATTTTGAAGGGAGGCTCCATCATCGAAGTTGAGCAATCCCTAAGAACCATTCGTATTAGAGTTTAGCAATAGAAATAAAATTTTATTTTCCTTGCATAATTCTAAGGTTTTTATGTTTTATCTATTGGACACAAAGTAAACAGAGTTGGGATTAGCCTCTTTAAACCTCATTTTCAAGCCTTTTTTAACTTCTAAAACCGGTTTAAAACTGCTATCCAATGCAATGTATATTTGCATGACGATATTTGTTACTATTTTCTATATCTTGTTATATTTTTCACTAAGTTTCTATGAATATTTTTCATGGGTTTTTTCCTTGTATCTTTTTAATCTTTGTTTTTTGTTTATGTAATGAACTAAGAAAAAGAGGTACATTCATTTTTAGGCTTTTATATTTAGTTTTATTCTTTTTTTTAATAATAATTTTACTACTATTCCATAAACAAATGTTCCTTTTTAGCGTTTAGCAATAAATTCTTTTTATTACTTATAAAAAAACCAATTCATTTCTTTGCTAATCTAAGATTTGTTTTGAAACGTGCACTTGTACTCATGGGTAAATTTGTTGTTTACCTGAAATAGCTTTTGCCCCTTTAAAATTATTGCATATATATTTCGTCCTGGCTAGCTCTTTTAAACTCAATGTCACTGTCTTACATAGGTTTTTGATCTAACATCTTTAAATCTAGAGTAATTAGGAATTTAAATGATACCTGATTCAGCTTTCTAACAAGCCCTCGAAGAAAATTTTGTGCAACACGGTTTTCAAAAAAATAGTTGAGAGAAGAAATTAGATTTTCTCGGTTTTTATTGAGGGTGGAGGTGGGGGAGAAGTCATCGGAATTGCTTGGGGAAAAAGATACATAATGTGGTAATGATGACATTATTAAAGACGAAAAAGAAAGAAGTTATTTCTCGAATCCAAAGATTGGATTTTCCAATATGTACACGTAGAATAGTGCATAAAAGAAAAAATATTATATTCCTAAAAAGACAACAAAAGATATTTTTCTACTAAAGATGAAAAAGGAAACATTGTATATTAAATTGAAAAAATAAGAATACGAGTAAATTTAAAAGCCATAAAATCAAGTACCTATATTTAAGAGTTTTTTTTTAGTGAATTACATTTCTTAGTTCTTTTTAACATAACAATGCTGATGATTAAAGAACTACAAATTTTTTTTTTTAAAAAAACCATGATAAATATTCATAAAAAGTTAGTGGAAAATATAATAAAATAGAGAAATTGGCGATAAATGCCATCTTATATAGTTTTGAGTTGGCTTGAAATTTTCACTCTCGTGCAAAAAGTTGAGACAACTTAAAAAATTAGATTTAATAAGGCTTATCCAAAATTTGTTCATATTGAATAAAATTACTAGATGGATTTGCAATTTACATATACACATGCACAAATGTGCACAAAAGGAAACTATTATATATTTATATGCAATAAAAATAAAGAGTTATTTTTTTATTGCTAAACATAAAAATGAAATCTTCTCTTGGATCACTCAACTTGAATGGTGGATCCTGTCTTAAAAAATGTTATCATTGATTTTTCGAAGAAAGAAGTAGCTTCCAAAGGGATGTTCATATAGAGAATAGGATAAAAGAAAATATGTAGAAGGTCAATGATATTCCAAACAATTTTTTGATATTTTCAAAGGAAAGAAGAAACCTAAAGATTGCTTACCCAAATAAGATGTTAGACATCTTAGCAAAGAAGTAGAAAAAACATGCAATCTATCTTTAAAATTATATCGGCAGAAGCACCAAAGATGAGGACAATAGTAGGTTGGTGGAAGACGGATATGGCTCGTCAACCGTAATATTTCTATCAAGCATTTCTGTGAAGAATGTTGTTTCGCCCATCAAACTCATAAATGCAACAATGTTGCCTTATTTCTTGTCATGGATTCTCCTGGACAGGAACCAACGAATGATAAAAGAGTAGTCAATTGTTTGTCAAAGGGTAATCTACTATGATCCTAGGGTTGCACATTACTAATTTGAAATTAAATCACGAGGAAATTGTTGGAGACTAAGAAGAAAAGAACCAGTTTGTCGTATCTGAGGATTACAGTTTTTAATATACACATGCACGTTAGTGTACAAAAGAAAAAAATCTTAGATTCATGCCAAAAAAGAAATAGATATTTTTTTTCTAAACATTAAAAGGAAAAATTATATATTCAGTAGTGGATAAACTACAAGGACAAAATAAGAATATGAATAAATATAAAAGCCTAGTGATTTGATTGTAAGACTATTCTACTTACGTATTCAAAAAGAGCTCTTCGTAAGTTTTCTATGAAATGAACGATATCGATGTCCATCCAATTCATTAGAAAATTAATCTCTTTTTGTTAAATATTTTTATAAACAAAACCCAAGAATTTTCCCTTATTCAAGTTTTAGTTTGATGGAATGTTGAAATTGAAGACTATTTTTCTTAAATTTTAAATAATTTAACATGGTGTTTAATCCCTCAGAAAATTTTATTTTAAATACTGGTTCCTAATAAGTTCGTTGATCTTTTTTATCCTCAATAGATTTTAGTTTTCTTTTGGTTATGTTTTATTATAACTGAGAATTTCGATTGGAATCAATGCAATTGTAAGGATAGTAAAGGCAATTATATAGAAAGAAGGATAAGTTCCCTCTTTTTATATAACCTGCTTTTTTTTCCCTACTGTCGCACTTACTCTCATCCACATTCCTGGATTTCGTTAAAAACAAAACAAGAACTCGAAAATATGTGGAGGGAAAATAAGAGAACTTATTTGTTGGGGACCAAAATAAAAAACATCTTATTTATTAAGACAAAAAATAAGATTAACTCAATTTCGATATATGTTTGTAAAAAATTAAAAGTTATGACTACAAATTCAATGATGGTCTATTATTTCATGTCTATACAACCCTTATTTATGGTTCTCACATTATTAAAGAGAAGTGCGGAAATAAGAAATGTTTTATATCACTATCTTAGAAAGTTATGTTTTTCAAGCTAGTTTGACAAATAATTCTTTTCCTCCTACCATGATGAATGTAACTTCAAATGCAGACAATTGGTTTCAAACTTGTTATTGGGGACAATTGAGGATCACCATACCACTTCTTTGTACCATCCTCTATTCCATTTTCTTTTATAATAAAATTTCCCTACGGGTTTATGTGTTATTTGGTAGGTTTTTTAATAAATTATACCAAATTAGAAAAAAAATGGTACAAAGAAATTGTACATGAAGTGGTACAAACAATTCTAGACGATTGTGGATGGAGGAACCAATAACCTTAGTAAGAATCATAATGGTGCACCTTGAAAATGAGCAACAGTGGATGCCATTGTGAGGAAGAGAAAGAAAAATCATTCCCATACGAAAGATCAAATTAGAAGGATGGAAGTGTAAGCTCTGAAACATTTAATGAATGAACACGATATACTTTTAAATTTTAAAATACTGAAAAGAAATTAAAAACCTTTTAGAACTATTTACATTTAACTAATTATAGTAAAAGATTCTTTATTTCAACACTTTTTGTGTTTCAACAATCTTCAAATGACAAAAATACCCATAAGTTGTAAAATTTTATAGAAATAGACTCATTTATGTCCACTTCTTGGCCTTCATTTCCACCAAATATGGTCGCTTGTGGGTATTTTTTACCTCTAAAAATTTTAATAAAGAGCGAACAGTGTTAATAAACTTATTGACATGATTAACAAATAGTCCATAGATATTTTTAATTATTTTCTATTTAAAATATAAAATTGCTTGTACGTAGACATTTTCTTCTATCTTATTCTTTTGGAGGCTACTTCTTTCTTAAAAAATCAATGATTACATATTTGAAGGGAGGCTCCATCATCAAAGTTGAACAATCCTTGAGAAGCATTCATTTTAGTGTATACTAATAGAAATAACTTTTTTATTTTTTGTGCATAAATCTAGGCTTTTATCTTTCATGCACGTGCATGCATGTTTATATACAAATTAGAAGCCCACATGGAAATTCGATGCAATTAAACAAATTGGGGATTAGCCCTCTTTAAACCTCATCTTTTAAGCCTTTTCTAATTTTGATAATAAGTTAACAAATTTTATCCAATGCAGATCTATATATGTATGACAACATTTTTTGCTACTTTCTATATTTTCCACTAAGTTTTTATGAATATTTTTCATGGGTTTTTCTTGTATTTTTTTTAATCTTTGTCTTTGTTTATCAAATGCACTAGAAAAAGAGGTAGATTTATTTTCAGGTCTTTACATTTAGTCTTATTCTTTTTTTTAATAATAAGTTTTCTACTATTTCATATAAAAATTTGCCTTTTTAGTCTTTAGCAATAAAAATATGTTTTTTATTACTGATAAAATATATATATTCATTTTCTTTACTTAAATCTAGGACTTTTCTTTAACGTGCACTTGCATTCGTGCGCATATTAAGAAAGAATCTTTAAATTCAACAAACTCCTTCTTCTCTTTCTGCCTATGTAGCTTCTCCATCCTTTAAGTCCTAGTAAATTCTTCTTTGACAAACTATTGACTAGTCTTATTTCATTCGTTAGTTCCTGCCCAAAAATATCCATGACATGAAATAAGGCTATATTGTTACATCTATAAGTTTGATGAGAAAATAACATTCTTCTTGGCAATGCTGGGAACAAGTATTATGGCTAATGAGTTATATCTGTCTTCTACTATGCTACTGTCCCTATCTCCTTTACTTGTGCCAATACTATTTTGAAGATCGATGGCATATTTCTTTCTCATTGCGAACATGACAAACCTGTGATATGAGTCGATAATCTTTAGATTTCCTTTTTCCTTTGAGATTAATTATCATATTTAGTCCCTAGAAAATTTTCATCAGCTGGGTAAATCCAGAAGTTTTTCTTAATTTAAAGTCCTCAGTAAATTTTTTAGTGTCATTTAATATTTTTTGCTAAGATTTTGTTAAGTTTAACGGAAACCTAATAGTTTAAGATATTCATTACAAATATATAGGGGGAAAAGAGGGAAACAAAGAAAAGAAAAACAGAAATGTTAATTCACAAAATTATTACTTAATCCTTTGCTTCTTCTTCGCGGAACTTTGGGGACTCCACAACCTCCTTCATCCTCCACTAGTTAAAAACTTGTCGAGACTAAAGAAATCGATTTTTCTTAAAGTTGAATAGCTTAAAGCAATGGTACTTTTTCTTGATACTAATTGCCTTTAAGGAAAGAGAAATCATTATGCCATGGTGGGAAATTTTATATGATTATAGAGCTAAAGCATACTTTTTTACTAATGAAAATTAATAACAATGCAAACAATACTTGAAACCATAGCATAATACCTGTTTCTTCATGAGAAAATGAAGAATTAACACCATATGTGCATGTTCGTTTCCAGTTATATCAGAGCCTTGTCTTCATAGGAGAGTGAACTCGAGTTATTGTATCATTCTTCCAATACAAAGCTATATTTGGATTTAAATTTTTAGCCTCGTAGTATGGGCTTAATTATCCTCTAATCAATTATCGTGAATGTTGTCTTTCACTTCTTTTGATTACATGTCCTTCAGAATCCAAAATGTTTCCACTATCCCTAGTACCATCATCATGGGCAAATTTTTTGTTTATCCGTAAATAGCCTTTACCCCTTTAAAATTGTATACATATCTCGGTCTGGCTAGCCTTATTAAACTCGGTGTCATAGTCCTGCATGGGTTTTTGATCAAGCATAGAAAAATCTTGATTGATTAGGAGTGTAGATAGTACCTGATTATGCTCTTTAATAAGCCCTCGCAGACCTTTTTGTGTAACAAGGGTGTTTCAAGAACTAGTCTAGACAAGAAATTGGAATTTTTTGTTTTTATTTTTGGGTGGAGGTAGTGAAGAAGTCATCAGAATTGTGCAAGAAGAGGATAAGTAATATTTTCAAGATGACACTGTTGAAGATGAAAAAGAAAAGAAGCAATTCCTGAAATATGAAGATTACATTTTGTATTATGCTCATGCACACTAGTGATGAAAGAAAAACAATTAGATTCCCGAAGAGAAAAATAAAAAGATGCTTTTACCGCAAAAGATGAAAAAAGAAACATTATATATTAAATAGTAGAAAAATTGTTAGGAAAAAATAAGAATAAGAGTAAATATAAAACCCTTAGCACGAATTACCTACATTTCTGAGTTTTTTTGTGGATTAATTATATTTCTTGGTTCATTTTGACAAAAATGTTTCAGATTAAAGAACTACCAAAAAAAAAACATGACAAATGTTCATAGAAAGTTAGTGGAAAATATAATAAAATAGAGAATTTTAAAATAAATGTTGTCTTATACAGATTTCGGTTGGCTTGAACTCTTTTACCCTGATGATAAAATTAGAAACAACTTTAAAAATAGGGTATAAAGAGGCTAATCCAAAATTTGTTTTACATTGCACCGAATTTCGATGTAGGCCTCCAATTTATATATACACACATGCACAAAAAACAAATGTTATATATATGCAAGAAAAATAAAAAGTTATTTTTTATCTAACATAAAAATGAATGCTTCTCTTGGATTGCTCAACTTGGATGAGGAAGCCTTCCTTAAAGATGTGATCAATGATTTTTCAAAGAAAGAAGTAGCCTCCAAAGGGACAGTTCATATAAAGATTAGTGTTAGATCTAAACACTATTACAATTTCTATTTACTATTACAAATGATCATAATAAACAAAAATAATAAAATAGCCCTAACTATTAGAAAGGCTTCCTCTTGTCTTCCTCCTAAGCCGTCGGTTCAAGCCGAACGGCAAGACCGAAAAATGCAAAAAACCATCAGAAAAAAAAAAAAAAAAAAAGTGAACAGAAAAGAGAGACAAACAACTTACCACCACCACGGGAAGGTTCCAGCAGCGGGAGAATGTACGCACTGAAAGTTCGCCGAGACGACGCTGAGCAGTGGCTACCGTTTGCGGACCGTGTCAAGGCGTCGGCAAAAAATGGTACAACAGGGGTCCCTCAGATCCGAGCATCAACAGTGAAAGAATCACCAGTGCCACATCCCTCTCTATCCCTTTCGGCTCTCTCTCAGAACTTACTAGAAAGATGATTGGGCAACAAGAATGAGATCACCAGAAGCCGACAGTAACAGTAACGTCGTCACAGAAGACCAGCGGTCAGAGGAGAGCAGTGGACGCGACAAGCTGTGATTAAGAAAAGGGAAGAAGAAGAGACCAAGACAGATACCAACAGCCAAGGCAAAAGAGAAGAGAAAAAAAATATAACAGAGAGAGACGACTTCACAATTACTGAGGAGACGGAGTAGTTAAATAGGTCAAGTCACAATGGGCAGCCCGGGTTAGCCTAGCCTGGCCCGGCATCTCTGACCTAGTTCAAACATATCACCTGTTCTTCTGCTGAGGCCCATGTGTCATCATTGGTAAAAAGGATATGGGCTGGAAAAATGTGGAAAATATTGGGAAGAAAATAGGCCCGAAAGCCTACAATCTCCCCCTGAACAATATTTTTCCAACCGTCAAATGACTGTTTAAGTCAGACTGCATCCAAGTGAAGGAAATTCTTGCAAAACTTAAATTTGTCAGAGCTCAAAATTTTAGTACCAAAATCTGCAAGATTATTATCAGTATCAATTTTATCTATGTCAACCACACCACTAGAGACTTTTTCCCTAATAAAATGGTATTTGACATCTATATGCTATGTCCGTTCGTGATAGACCGGATTTTTGCATAAATGTAAACAACTCTGGCAGTCAGTATAATTAATAGATTTTGAATGTAAAACGTATAATTCATTCAATAACCCTTGAAGCCAAATGGCTTCTTTGATAGCTTCCGTAGCTCTGATGTACTCAGCCTCGGTAGTTGATAAGGCAACTACTGGCTGTAGTTGAGATTTCCATGAGACACAATTACCCACTAGGGTAAAGAAATAGTATGTGGTAGATTTTCTGCCATCATTATCACCAGCAAAATTGGAATTAACATAACCAATTAGTTCAAAGACATCAGACCAATTATGGTACTATAAACCCCTATCTAAAGTTCCGTTAAGGTAACACAGCAACCACTTGAGAGCAGCCTAGTGATCCTTCCCTGGGTTAGATATGAATCTGCTGAGGAGGCTTATAGAAAAAGAAATGTCTAGTTGGGTGGATATCATCAAGTATATAACCGAGCCTATGGCCATCTTGTAGGGGATATTTGCAATATCTCTTATCTCACTCTCAGTTTTAGGACAAGTTTTGTCTGAAAGTTTGAAATGGCTCGCAAGTGGGGTTATAACGGGCTTACACAGGTGCATAGAAAATTTTGATATAATTTTCTGAAGAAAGGGCTTTTGAGATAGTAAGAGTGAACGATTAGCTCTATCTCTAGTAATACTCATCCCAAGAATCCTGGATGCAACCCCTAAATCCTTCATGTCGAATTCGGATTTTAGCAAGGAGTTCAGATCATTAATCTTAACTTTATGTTTGCACACAATTAACATATGATCTACATAAAGCAATAAATAACGCTATCAACATTATTACCAGAAAAGTAAAGACAACTATCATAGCTGCTTTTAAAGAAACCAACTTCTAACATAAAAGAATCAAAGCTCTTGTACCATTGCTTGGGTGATTGTTTAAGTATGTATAAGGACTTTTTCAAAAGACACGCCATGTGTTCTTTACCTTTAACCTCAAAACCTCGTGGTCAATGTATATATATATTCTCATCGAGTTCACCATGCAAGAAAGCAGTTTTAACATTAAGTTGTTCATGATTGAGATCATAAAAGGCAACAAGAGCAAGAATAATCCTAATCCTTTTGTATTTAACGACCGGAGAAAAAATTTCATTAAAGTCAATGCCCTTAACTTGTGAAAAACCTTTTGCAACCAGCCTAGCCTTGAACCATAGAAGTTCATTAGCAGACTCAGACTCTTTAATTTTAAAAATCCATTTGCAATCAACTAATTTTTGTTTTAGGGCTTTGGAACAAGAATACAAGTTTTATTTTTATTTAAAGAAGACATTTCTTCATCCATAGCACGTAACCATAAAGAGCAATTAGGGCTTTTTAAAACAGCAGAAAAACACAATGGTTCCTTTTCTTCCACGTAAGATGCAACAGCAAATGCACATGAAACTATGTAAGAATGACCATATCTGGAGTGTTCCTTAGGCATTCTTCTAACCTTATCTCTCGCCAGCTAATAATCCCTAAGGGCTTGATTTTGAGCCTCAGGATGATCTACCTCCTCATCAGAACCTTCTAACACAGGTTCAAGGCTTTCAAGAACACTAGAAGGATCAGGTATGGTACTGGATGGTGTAATAACTCCTCATTAGCTTCAAGCTCTTGAGAGGGCTCTAGAGAAGGTTCAGAGGTGACATCCACCTCCAAAGAAATACTACCAGATATGGAAACACTAGTTTGACTATCGTAGATAGGTTTATCCTTAAGACAGAGCATATATAACTCGTTAAAGATGAAATGCCTACTGATAACTATCCTCACTCTCGGTTCACCCTTTAAACATACTCTATAACCCTTCACCCAACTAGGATATCCTATGAACACTCCCTTTCTAGACCTAGGATCTACCTTACCCTCCTTCTGATGTGCAAAAGCTACATACCCAAAAACTCTTAGGTTGGAAAGGTTAGGAGGTTTACCATACCAATGTTCCATAGGAGTCCTAAAGTTTATGGCTGTAGAGGGGGATCTATTAATGAGGTAGACAGTTGTACTTGAAGCTCCACCCCAAAAAGGTTTTGCGACACCTGAAGACAACATAAGATATCTAACCTTATCCATTATGGTACGGTTCATCCTCTCAACTACTCCATTTTACTGGGGGTTATACCTAACCGTCCTATGATGTAAGATGACATGCGATGCACATAAATCAGGAAACTTCCGGTTACAAAACTCAAGACTGTTATCGGTCTTGATTTTTTTTAGTTTATTTCTAGATTAATTTTCGGCAAGGCGTTTCTACTCACAAAACTTTTCAAAAGTTTGATCCTCTATTTCTAAAAGAAAAAACCCAAAACATGCCTCGAAAAATCATCAACAATAGACAAGAAATAAACATTACCACCATAAGTTGGAACCTTTTCAGATCCCCATAGATCATAATGCACATAATCAAGTATAGCAGAAGACTTGTGTGTGCTAGTTGAAAAACTGATTTTGTGTTGTTTTTTCCCAAAACACAGTGGTCACAAAAATCCAAAGAATCAATTTTGTTACCACACAAAAGATTTTGTTTTTGCAAGTAATGCAGTCCCTTTTCACTAATGTGTTCAATCCGCCGATGCCACAACATGGTTTTCTCTGGAACATTTTTGAAACTAAAGCAGTTGAATTACAAACTGTTTTTCCAATAAGAGTGCATAAACTTTCTCTTTTAAAACCTTTTAGCATGACTAGGTTTCCTTTGCAAATGCGTAAAATACCATTTTTAGATTTTAAAGAAAACCAAGTGAATACAAATAACCAAGAGAGATAAGATTCTGACGAAGGTCGGGCACGTGTCTCACCTTAGTGAGTTTCCTAGTTACATCGTGATGCATTTTGATGAAAATATTTTCAATGCCTTTAACGTCACAAACTTGATTGTTTCCCATATAAACCTTTCCTTGATTTAAGCGTTTAAATCTGAAAACCATTGTTTGTTGGGTGTCATGTGAAATGTACAACCAGAATCAAGGACCCAATGATCAAAAACTTTAGAACAAGATGGGGAAAGGAAAATACACAAAACCTCTGAAAACATAGAATTACCATCTGAATCAAAATCATGGGTTTTGTCGCTTTTATTGCTCCCTTTACCATGTTTACGTTGTTTTTCATCTTTAATCCTTTTAAAACACTTGCTTTTCATATGACCATTCTTTCCACAATAAAAATATTTCACTTTATTCTTTTCTCGAGATTTGGACCTCCCTTTACTTTTAGACCTGTGACTAAGAGGTTCCCTTCGGTCAACTCTCCCTCGCACATAAAGGTTTTCTCCGTTTGATTTACTTTCTTTTTGTAAATCCAAATCTTTTGACTTTAAAGTATTTTTAACATCGGAAATAGATAAATCATCTCTACCATATTTAATGACAGATTTTACATCGTTAGAAGAATCGGGTAAGGCATTTAGTAAAATAACAGCAATATTTTCATCAGAGATTTTCTCTCCAACGTTTTGAAGTTCCAAAACGATTTTATTTCAATCATCCATATTTTCGGAAAGTGTTTTTGACCCGCCCATTTTAAAACCAAACAATTGTTCTTTCAAATAAATTTTATTTGAAAGAGATTTTCCCAAATATAATCTTTCTAGTACAGTCCAGATTTCAAAAGCATTGTTTTTTTCATCGATTTCTCATAAAATATAATCGGTTAAATGTAAGGTAAGGCAACTGTGTGTATTACCAAGTTTTTCAGTAAGAATTTTGCCCCTCCAAAATTTCGGATTCTCTTTGGCGCTACAAATAGCGGGTGCAATTTTATTTTGTACCAAAACTGCTTTCATTTTCCTCCACCACATTACAAAGTTAGATGCCATCAAACTTGTCGGTTTCAATTTTTGGAACTGACATGTTTTAATGGCAAATAGGAGTAATTTAACAGCTAGAAAAATGAAAGATTTGAAAAAGTTTGATTTTAATAATAAAATACCGGAATTTGTGTTTTTTTAATGAAAAACGGCGCAAATAGGTCTGGAGCACGAATCCAAAAACAACAACAATATATATAATCGAAACGAGAAATAAATGTAGAAACAGTCAACCCACAAGACAGAAAAAGACAAACAGAGAGAATGTTGCAAAACAGAATAACAACAAAATATATATATATATATATGAAATTAGAAAACCGGGCCAAGGCACGGCTACTTGAAATCTCACAGATTCAAGCCAGGCTTAGGTTTTAAATTTTTGTTTAAAAAGAATGCAACATAATGAAATCCAAAACAATCAACAATTGCAGTAGATAATTATACAT